>JAVFKF010000002.1:72666957-73304321 GCA_036926295.1 Pachydiplax longipennis | reverse complement strand
ACCATTCAGGAGTAAGTTTCATGTAGCAGCATCCTGCAATACAAATGAATCTCACAGCAGGGCAATTAGTGAAGAGATGCAACAGAGTCACTGCCAAGTCACCACACGGATGAAGACCCACTATCCCAAAACCCTTCTTCTTGTCACCAAAAGCTTCTGTAACTAGCTGAATAATAAGCAATTACTTTGAATATGTTAATTAAAAGTAACATGATAAATTCAACAGTCATTTATTCTTTTTTCAATACATAAAAGTAATACACAAGGGTTATGTGGAAAGCCTTCCTTATAAGAAAGAAATTGTGAAAGGGATTACTTGGTTTCTATTTTGAGCCATAGTTACAGAATAAAATTGGTCATTTTTCCAAAAATACATGATTTATGTCTGAGAAACTATCTATCTCACATCACAATCTTTGATCCCTTTTTCACGATAAAATTGCAGTGCGCATTGCTAGTGTGGTTGAGGATTATATTTCTTAGAAAACACATCCAAGAAAAGTGAGAGCACCACTCGGAAGATCCTTAGAAACTAGATTCCTTATGCCTTTATTTAAGTGTTATGATACAAAAATTTTCATTTATTTAAAGGACTTATTTTCATGCAACTAAAAGAAAAACAATTACAGGGTGAACTCAGGTACAAGGTAAATTACAATAAACCCTAGTCAAGGATGACAAAAGTATATGTTATATCATTTGATGAGTGAGTTAGCATTTGGCATTTTGTAAAGCACACTCTTTGGATAATGTTTTAAAGAAAAACTATAAAGTCTATTTACCACAAATTTAAAGTACTAATAATTCCATCCATTAAAGAAAGTAAAAAAGTCCTCTTTTGTCTTCTCTAATGATGGAAAAGTATCAATTTGAATTTATTTAACAACTCATCTCTCTCCAACTTAATTAAAGACATGTTTCTTCAACAAATTCATCATGTATTTCTTTGGAAAAGAAAGAAATCAGTCAAAACTCCTCTAACTCAGTTTCATCATTTTGAATTTTGGATTACTCGCCATACAATCTGGACAATGATCTTGATCGCCATACAATCTGGACTTGATCAAGTGATGTCAGGATTCTGCAATGACAATCCTCATTATATATTATGACAAAGTCCTGAATCAAGGTGACCCATAAATAAATAAATTTATTTGGTAACTCCAGTGCTTAAAAGCAATTTATTGCTTATATAATTATTTTCACTGAAAGTAAATGGGTAGCACTGAGCACCAATTATACTGGATGACTTTTTAATTAAGTACAACACACTCAATCTCAATAATTAAAAACTATAAAGCATAAAACCTGGCTTTTCAGGGAATCTAGCAAAAATCTTGTAATAAGCAGGATAGCATTATAACCGGGACATTCTAAATTATTACTTCATTTACATTAGGAAAAGAATTGGAAGGGCTGTTTAACTATTTAATTTTAAAATTAGTGCCTTAAAAAATGGATCTTCTCAGTTCGCTTTATTTGCAAAAGATGTAGATATACCAAGTCCTTGAACTATTAATAGCTTGGTAATAATGGTCTTATATATATATCATGTCAGAGTCCCCTTTGAAATGTAAATTACCAGCTTTACAGTGAACCGAAATCGAGGAAAGCCAGCCAAAGTTAATGATATTCAGTAAGTTTATGTTGAAAATCTTCTCATAAATGTTCTCTTCTTGTTTCCAAATATTTAAACTGGAAAGTAATTATTGGTAACACGGCAAAAGAGTTTTTGCAAGGCTATCATAGGATTATGAAATTATGATGGATGATGATCCTTGCTTTTCTACTCTAAAAAGTTATATTTTTGAGTTTGTACCTTATTTATTGCTGGATTCGGGTAGACTTTCTGTCATTCATATTATTATATGTCATGCATTTATACACATATCAAGATAACTCCTTTTTCGCTGCCTTCTTCTTCGCAGACTTCTTCGAACGAATGGAAAAGGAAAACTGAGCTCCATTTTAGCTAAAAATATCACAAGTACAAACAATGGCAGAAGAGCAATAAAAAGGGTAATTTTGGACGAAAAATCCTTATTACACATATGTTTCTAAAAACTGAAGGAGTACTCAATGCAGATGTCTTAAGAAAGGCATCGAGGAAAGCTGAGGATTACCATTCTTAATCCCTCAAAGCTGGAGGTGAAGGAAACGAGAGCACTCAGCCGAGGGTTGCCATTCTTTGTCGATTCTCCCTTCTCTTCTTCTCCTAAGGAAAATAATGCTGTTACAACCACTTTTCGGGTCTGCGAAAAATAGACATGGGTGGTCTGAAAAGTTTCCGACATTTTGCCATTTCTCGACATGTTTTCTGAAGATATCTGAAAAATCTGGGGTCGGAAACTTTTCAGACCACCCTTGTATCTCCCATTGACGTTGTACGTCATGCGCTCCAGCACATCGAAACCCTGAGCAACCCAGTGTACGTTCGGTCGCTCGAGCACCTAAATTTTCAATTTCTTCTTGGCAAAAAGAATATCTTTCAACAGAATTCTGGGATAAAATCTTCCTTCTTAATACATATTTCCTTAAGCTCATGAACTTACTGCAATTAAAAGTATAAGTTTATCGATCTGATCTACCGACCGAAAACATCGCAAATCAATCGTATGTGTCAAAGGGGACTCTGACAACTGAAATTACTTATCCAATCTCAAGTCAAAATATATTCACTTAAAAATAAATTGAGTAATTTACTTAAAATTTATTTTTCTTAAAAATATAATAACGAAGACTGAATTATTATCAACTTCGGCCGGTTTTCCTCGCTTTCAGTTCGCAATAAAGCTGTGAGCTTTCGAAATCGCGGCGATTCAAAGCGCGAAGCGGATTACGCTCTTTGATATAAAAGTCAAAATCTCAAGTTCTATTCAAGATATAGTCACGAAACAAACTGTAAATTAAAATTACAACATTTACCTCGATTTCTCTCGAGACAAGTTCTTCCTCGCGTGAGAAATCAATTTCTCAATTTGAAACCGAAATCTATGCTCGACAATTATAACATGAAACTTTAAGGAATTTAGTTTTATGCCGAACTAGATCAAGTTCGTTCGCTGATTCTTTTTAACTTAATTTTCCGACAAAAAAAACTGCGGAGGATTTAAAGAACGCTATATGCTTTCTTGGGAACACTTTCCCTCATCTGGGGTCGAACCGGAGATAAAAAATATTTACATAAGGCGAGTCGTCGACTTTCAATAAATTTATAGTTTTTAACAAACGAGCTTTGAGTTCTAAGCAAACAGACAGCCTCACTCAATATTACAGTATACAATAGCCGGCAGTCTCGATTTCCAAATGGGAAGTAAGATTTTACGGATATAATTCTAACTGCGACTTAATCGATTCTCACGAAAACAAAAGATGGCCAGTAAAAAGGAGACGCTGAATTATTATTAACTAGAAATGCTGCGATGATACGCAGTATTAGCCAATTAGAGAAGTAAAGCCGTGATTCATGCACCCCCTGCCACTTGCTAAAAGGTGGCACACATGATAATTTCTGTGTGAATTTACCTTTTCTCAACGTAAAGCATACTTAGTAGCTTTATGAATTTGAGATAATGTTCACAAAGTCGATCTGATTAAGAAATTTGCTCTAAATAGTCGTACGTTGTTTCCCGCGAATCGACACAGTAAATTGATCGAAACTGCCAATGCGTAAATTTTAGACTATTGCCTCCCATTGATATATCCTATCATTCATTCTGACCATTACGATCATATGTACCTAAAATCTCGCTATTTGAATCAATAACAATATTCCGCTACCAAAGTAAACTTTTCTGTTCAGTTTCGCATCTTTTGGTGCTTTTCTCGATTTCGTGTGACTGCTCCTAATTAAACGTTGAAAAAGAAATAAAGTCTACAATGTAAAAAATCGAAGTTTACATGTATTCTTTATGGAAATTATCTGAGCGATCAGGGTTCGAATCTAGCAAAGTTAGCGAAAAGACAATGCCACAATGTCTTTCCTGGTTTCACAGAAGGTCAAAGTCGCGTAGGTTTGGGAATAATTTTGCATATAAATATATTAAATCTTGTGTAATTGGGAAACTAACGCAAGCCCTAGAAGAAAATATTTAATAAAAGGTACTTCCTTGAACGAATTGGTACAATATTTAACGAAATGAATGAATCAGCTAATCAAGATTTAAAACGTATCACACGAGAGAAATTATTTTCCTGGAAAAGAAAATCAAGAATCGTGTTACTTCGAATTCGCGTAAGTAAGAGTATCGATATAACGATATTCATAAATACGGGAGAATACCCCTGAATATAATATAGTCGCGAATAGATGTATCTATGGAAATTATTTTCAAAGATATTCATCAGATTTTTCCACCAGTTTTTGGAAGTTTGGGATTGCTTTTTACCAAAAAAAACAGCTATCTTGAGGACTGGGGATGATAATTATGAGACTAAACTACAAGACTGTTATGGTGAAAACAGTTACTCCTTGTACATTTAACAGTTACTACTTGTACAGTTAACACTTGTAACAAAAACTAAGATTTCAATTTGGCGCGAGCAATACAATGTAATATCAAGGAATGAATTAATTGCTTACAATCTGTTGTGGGGTAGCTGCTATTCACTCACTGATACTACGTATGCTGAGTCATAATTTACTAACAATATAATGTAAAGTGCAGCGTAACATATTGTAAATTAAGGGCTATCAACGTACAGTAACTTACAAAAAAAAGTTACCACTAAAGGATGCAACCCGCTTAACAGACATGAAGCTCGATGAGAGCGAGTCTATGAGCGGCTCTGCTTTTAGCGCGCGTTTCGTCTTCCTCCTTACGCATGTTTTGAGGCTTGTTTTACGTTATTATCTTTAAAGACTGGCTAAAATTATTTCATTTGGATGCTGTATAAGCAATATAGTATTATAAAGGAAGTAATTCGGATTTTTCTTAAATCGGCTCAAATCTCTCGCGTAATTCACTCTTCTTCAAAAAAACCCGACAAGAAATACTTTAGTTACCCATATTTTCTGCTTATGTATAAATTCCCATCAATGGAGGTTTGGAAAGGACTTCATTATTTTTATTCATGCTCCACATGCTCACAGGACAAACTTTTCCGTAAAAAAAATAATAAATAATAGGGCTTAAATAAATGATAATTAAGAGAAAATGCAATACTATGAATTATGTCAAAAGAAGGGGAAATTAGAGAAAACGTAATTAGAATAGAAATGGAGTAACAGTGAAAGAATACGTTAACCCTTCGAAATCCGCTTACAGGGATGATCTTGTTTCGCATATGTGTAATAGCGAACTAGACATGGGCGCCGTCTTGATTTTGGTCAGCGGCGGCGTAGAGGCAAAATGAAGCCGGCGGCGGCGGCGTGACGGCGTGAACGCCGAATGTTTAATCGGCGGCGGCGGCGCGGCGTAACCGGCGCGGCGCGTAAAACTTCGTTCGTATACGGCAGAAAAAAGATGAATAACTCGAATATCTCAGAGTATTTTATTTTAATTTTATCATTCCTATGAAAAAATATAGAAATACCTTGAATTCTACGCAGCACAGTGGGCTATAATCGAAAAAACCTGGTCAAAAAACCTTTTTCAAAATCTTTTTTTTTGAGTGGGGACTTCAGTACTGGCCATTTTTGAATGAATCCTGCCTTACAACCAAATTATTTGAGCTGATGACTACGCATTAAAATTCTAGAGGTGTCAAAATAAAAAAATGCCGGTTTTTGATTTTCGCAAAATTCAGCTTCAAGCCAATACTGAAACCAAATGAGCACAATCATCGGTTAAAAATCAATGCAGTGTTTAAATTCTTTCAGCTTCATTATGATTTGCTTAAGTGATCACAATTGAATATTTGATTTATTAATTCAACAGAATGGTGAACCTTCGTTTTACAGTTAACTTTCACATAAAGCGAGGAAAATAGTAGTGACCTACCACGATGTACACGAGCTAACTTATATCAATATATCATCTAAGCTCTATGAACAGTAATTGAAATAAAAATCTGTGACAATTTGCGACGCCGATAAATAAACCAACTTTTCGTTGGGGATACAGAGCCTTATCCTGATGGTGGATGGCCACCCTCCATGGTGATCTTATTTTTGAAAGGATTTACGAGCGAACGCGCTTCTAAATACTTATGTTTCAGATATTAATAGCCTAATGGAAATATTTTAGCAACTAAATACAAATAGATGATAAGATGAAAAAAAATTTCCACACTTTATCCGTTATACAAAAGTAAATATTTCAGTAATGCATCACCGCTATGTTGGTGAACTATTCACTTCATGCAACATGTCACTAAAAGGCAAGAATTATTTCCTTTCATCTTACAGTCATACCAAACGATAATCAGTTAAAATCCCAGACCACGTGCGCTCGACTCTAGGAACTTCTTCTTTACAAAATTATAGACAATTTATTCACTCCTTGTAGAGAAGGTAGCAATGCATTCAATATTCTAAAGCTGTGTGATAAATCAACAATATCGATGACTTTGCTTTTAACTTTTACGCTGAAGTTAAGTGCGCTTCTATTTCTCGGTCTGAAGGCACCTCTTGTGGTATTTTTTCTGCATTGTCTTCAAAGAGCATCCGAATATATTTTTTAGTAATTTAACAGTTCAATGTAATAGAAATACTTCTCAACTGCCTTACGTATAGCTAAGGTTGATATCTTCGTGCTTGTAGCTCGCGTTCGTCTTTATTTTCTTCATGGGATGAGCGAATTATCTCTTTCCCATAGAAAAGTGATATTTTCTGTTTTCGCTCCAGATGTTTTGAGTATCATTCACCTTATCTCTGCTATGGGAGAGAGTCCCAAGACGAAAAAAACTGCCCTAAGCGTTATTCGAGCATCAAAGGTGAACAAATAAATTAATCAGTAGATCTCTAATTATAGATCGGAAAAATTTTACTTAACCTGAAAACCTTGCATTGATTCAAGTTAAATGATTGTAACAAAATAGAAAAGTTAACAAAGACCCATTTAAAGTTTATGTAAGCTGATATGTTGACGTTAGTCGAAATCGTCCGTAATCGTCCTTACAGCTGCAGTGAACCGTCAGCCGAAATAAGCTGTAACTTCGTAAACAAGTGGAATATTTATATCGGACCAAGAGATGTACGTAGATAAATGTTTATACTGCGAGTAAAAGTTGCTTGCATACTGCAAGCTAACAGTTGAATGCAGTACCGTACCAAGTAATGCCTCAAAACAATTTTGAAAACTTCGCGCAAAAGACCACCTGGCGTCGAACTAAGGACCCGATCGTGCGACACAATAGCATATTAATATTAGATAAGTGCCATTCTGACCTGTTCCAAAGTTTCAATTCAATATCCTATCGAAAAGGTCCCGAAATAAGATTACGCTATCCCCCTTTGAAATACATGGTAGAATAGAAAGGACGCTCAGGCATCGAACCAAGAACCGTCAAGGAACGGCGAACAGCGTATATGAAACATATGAATTGCCTCTATGTACATTCCATGTTATATCGTTCCCGGATAAGCGTTCAAAGTAATTGTGAAAATTGACCGCCATGCATTTTATACCGGAGATCTTGCTCCCACTTGGCGTCGAACTCAAGGTCATTTGGTAATATTTCTTCAGTTAGTACAATAGATAACCACGGCATCTCCAACCTCCGTGGTTTTCACTGTTTTATCGCTCCGAGAAAGGACTCGAAACAAATTTTGGAAAATTCGCGCGAAAGACCGCCTAGAGTCGAACACAGGACCCGTTCTTGAGAGACAATGGCATACAAATGTTAGAAAAGTGCCACTCTGACGTGTTTCAAAGTTTCGATTCAATATCTTATCGGGAAGGTCCTAAAATAAAATTCCGTTATCCCCCTTTGAAATACATGGTAGAATCGGAATGACGACCTAGCATCGAACCAAGGACCATTAGAGGAACGGTGAAACGCGTGAAAGAATTTGTTGAAACGCCTCTGTTACGATTCCGGGTTTTATCTTTCCATCTCATCGGTAAGGCATTGAAAAAAATTTTCAAAAACTGCAGCAATGCTTTTCTTGTGGAAGAATTTCGCACCCACCTGGCGTCGAACTCACAGTCATTTTGTAACATTTCTTCCATTCGTAATATAGAAGACTACCTCAACTTCATCCTCCGAGATTTTGGTTCCTCTATCTTACCGATAAGTGCCTCAAAATAATTTTCAAAAATCCGCGCAAAGCATTCTTATGGGAAAATTGCAATTTTTGGTACCTTCTGGTATCGAACCCATGATAGCTAGCGTAAAAGTCTGAATTATTCTGGTATGTACAGGGTGGGGCCGGTACGTCGTAAAAAATTTGACGACGGCGCTTGTGGAACATGCTTAGAATTCGTATATCCTGTATATATATAGGTATACCCGGAGAGTTAGCTATATATAATAGATATTTTAAAACAATAAAAATTTTTTCGATTTTTTGAAAATGTCAGGGTGGCCTACCCCTTTAAGTTGTATTTATTTCTCTTATCCCCTCTCGAACCCTCCGTTTTAAGGAAAACGAGCTTTCATAAGGCGCTGCCTGAGAATGTTATATGCTGAACTTATTGAAATATGGTCATGTTAAGTTTCAAAGTCCGCACTCAAAAAAATTATTTTCTCATTTTGGCCAACTTTTATTCGATCCTAGCTCGCTGTGCGCCGTAAAGGGGTTAATTTGGCAAATAAAAATTTAGCAATACGTTGTATTCCTTATTTTCACAAAAGCATGCTAATTGTAATTACGCTACATTACTTTAAAGAGTGGCATCACAAATTGGGCACATACAGCCAGTAGAATGTCGATCAATGGAAGAACTATTGTTGAATTAGTTTTAACATCACATTTGCGCATTATTTTTCAAGTATGCTATCTAGGCATTGACGTTCAATAGAAATTTCCAGAAAATGCTAAATATATAAATGATTAACGCAAATCAAAAAATGTTGGTTTAAACAAACTAAAAGAATAATAAGCAAATGAACGAATAGAGGAGTGTAAAATAAAATAAATATATTAATAAGGACAGCAATAGGTTACACTCTGTGAACAAAATCTTTGCACAAGGCATAGTTTTCGTGGATGAATTCCATTTTATTTAAACGCTGTGGCTCTAGTCTGCTTTTCTTAGCATTGAGAGTGAGCCCACAGATACTAAAACTCCTATCAATAGGAGTGCTTGTGGCAGGGATACGCAAGAACGTAGAGCTGTGATCGTAGAGAGTGTGAAGGCATAAATTCGTCAGGACCGATGACATTCTGCTTATATAAAAGAAAATGAACCGCTTTTTAACAGCCACACGGCGAGGCATATTGACAAACTTGTGATTGCAGATCAACACAAGCGAAGCTCACTTTACGTGAGCTGAGTCATGCCGAAGTCACAACCGAAGCTGCGCGGTCACACGAAGCAAGCAAACTGGCAGTGAGAATGGTGTGCTCGCGAAAATTAATCCTAATCGTAACACGTGTCGATATCACGTATAATTCAGCGCCCTGATGGAAAGCCCGAGATGAGTTCTATCAGTTCAAGGCGAATCTCTTCGAACTACTTGTCAGCACATATTCGAATGTGGGACTTAGTTTTTAAATCCACGCCGCGCCGCCGCGGATAAAATTTCCAGCGGCGGCGTGGCAGCGCGCCGTAGTATTTTCTTCGGCGGCGGCGGCGTGCCTTGTATTGTCGGCGGCGCGGCGCCCACCTCTATAGCGAACACATCGGATGAATATGACACTCTATGCGTTATTTCTCTGTTGACTAATATTTCTAAATGAGATTAGTGTAACCGTATTGAATATATTTTTAATTATTTCGTTGATATTCATTTTATCTCTCCGAATACATATCATCATGACTGAATGGAAGAACCTTAATTGAGTTTCGATACTTGATAAAGAGAGGGTAATGAACGCTATTTTTTCGCCCTAAGCCGCGCCGTCCTATGGGTGCAAGGGGTGCATCGCACCCGGGCAAGTAGGATGCCATGGGTATTATCTATAAATAGGAAAAGAACAAATAAAACACTTTCAAACTATGTTGATCTATTTAATGCAAAATATTTTAATAATTTATCCACCCTCCTTTGTTTTCAATTACTAAACGTAGCCGTTCGGGCATCGACTCACAACTCTTCGGCACAACAGAGCCCCAATACTTTCCCAGGTCTCCTCGATTGTTTCCCAAAGCCAGCATTTATTGGGCGATTTCTCTCGCGTATATCCCTTGAAATTATACCCCATATGTTTTCAATTGGGTTCAAATCAGGACTCCTAGCTGGCCAGGGTAAATTACGAACAGTGTTGGAACTGAACCAATTTCTGGCATTTCTGCATGTGTGTATGCGCGAGTTATCCTATAAATGATTAGAAACATTCACATAAATAACACTGAATAAGTTAAGAAGAAAAAATTACAAAAATTTGCATCTACGTATTTCTCTGAGTTGGAAAAGCTTTAACTTAATAAGTAATACATTCACCTCATGGAAATGCCTGTAAAATACATGTTCACATGACATGAAAAATATCTACCTGTTGAAATAGAAATTCTCCAGGAAATAAAATTCTTACTGACGGAAGCATTACGTTGTCCAATATATTGACGTATTGCTTTCCGTCCAAATGGCCGTCGATCTTCCACAAAGGACCCTCCGCGCAGATCCACCCCCAGACATGCACCGAAAATCGGCCGCTTCGTCCTCTCTGCTTCACAAACTGGGGGTCAAATCTAGCATTTCTTGGTCTGTAAACAGTCAGGCCGTGGCTCCACGGGCAGCGAAATGCCGCGCCTATGCGCGTGTGTTTCGCTGTCGAAAATCTGCTGCTCGGGGGCGGCACCACGGAACAGTAAATTTTTGTCCCTAGGAGCAGCAGGTTGCCGGCGGTCGCTGTATAGCACTGTGAAAAATAGACCCTAATCCATGCTGCGCGGCATGACCTTGAAGCCGTCGTACAAACGCGGGCTATCGACAGCAAAATGCGGCGTGTGGAGCCACCCTCATTCAATCCTATGGTTCTTACTTTCGGTCAGTAATTCGCTGCCTCTAGCGACAGTAAAACGCTGCCCGTGGAGCCACGGCCTCACAGGACCATTGGAAAAGGAGGAGAACGTCTTTTCATCACTGAATATGACTTTCCTCCAAAACTCTAAATCCTCGGAGACTCGCGTAGTCCAGGCGTGCAGTTTTATGAGAGTCCGTTAGTATTTTCTTAACGGCGGCACGCCTGGCTTCTAATCCCGCAAATTGCAGCCTTCTACGCACTGTTTGGGCGGATACCTCAATACCGACTGCAGTCCTCGTCTCTTCGGCTGTGGATTTTCCCTCACATGATCCACAATGCGCTCGTCGTCCTCCCGATCTTAGGCCTCCAGATCCCACCTTCTTATCCACAGAATTAGATTGTTCCCACCTTCTCTTCAACTTTAAAATTGTCACGTGAGAGACTTTCAGCTCCCTTGCAATCTCTCTGACAGACATGTCTGCCATTAGCATTCCTGCCGCTTGGTTTTTTCTCCGGGGAGTTAATTGTGGCATAACTATAACTACAGCGTATACGCGTTCACAGTTCACTCTCCACTGACGACCAGATTACAATAAAGCGATAGTGGGTGAGGTGAGGGTGAGCCCTGACGCTGAAGTTGTTGGTGGTAGTTTTGGTAAAAGTTTTTTCGTAGAAATTACGCCCGGAATCACGTGTGGGATTAAGGGGAGAAAGATTAGCAGATAATGGAATGGCTAGGGAGTAGTAGGCGAAAGGGGCTCACTGAATTCGGCGTATGCTGATCTCGGAAAGAATAGCGAGGTCTAAGGAGTAAGCAGCGGGGGAAGAGATGAGGTCAATGGGATACCAGCCGTGAAGGTCCATTTTAGAACGTAGTATTTTTAGGAAGTATTAATGAATATGCATTGTCGAGAACCCTCTCCCAAAAGCATCTGGGTTTTCCACACCTTTTCGTCCATTCTAATCGATGAAATCTCAGAAACGCTGAGTCATTCATTCGAGAGGTGCATTGCACCACACTTCACTTATTATAAAGTATATTTTCATGCAAATAAAAAACAAACTTTGTAAATTCCATACAGATATATTAAAGGCAACTAGTTTCGTCTATAAGAAATCATCAGGCACTGAAATATCGAAAATGAGAAAGACCGAGGGGAACAAGGTGTGGTGGGAAAACCCGGGAATTATCAACGGAAAAGGGCTGAGGGGATGAGACAAGAGGGGAGGAGTTGTGGAAGAGGTATTCGTTGGTAAGGTTTTTGTCCACCCCCCACGCACCGGGAAGGGCATTCATTGCAGCGGAATTCGTACGCCTCGCTGGGTCTTCTTTGTGGTGGCCGATGGCTCTCCGTAGATTCCAGGGGACATAGAAAGCTGCTCTCAGGTCATTAGGAAGCATGAGTCCCAATCTATAGGAGAGACTTCCAAGGAAGGGGATTCTCCGCCATGAGGAAGGGGTTGTGGAGGATTATTAGAGGGAAGAAGTAATTTTACGGCATGAGAGGATATTTGGTTTTCTCCCCAAGAGCTTATCCACCATATCTGGGCTGTATCCGTTATTTATAGCAATCTATTTGATGATTAAAACTTGTTTAAGGGAATTGGCCGGTGGCATCGGGATGTGGGTGGATCATACTGTGAAAAGCGGGTAACTTCTGGGAAAAAGGATGGGAGGAATGAGAGGGGATGGTGAGGTCAGAATAGGTGGGTTTTCTTGAGGGAGTTGAGATGATGTCTGACAGACAGACAGAACTAGTTACCGATTAATTTATTTCTGTGGAATTTACAAAGTGTGTTTTTTTCTTTGCATGATGGCACCATTCCACAAAGTTAGGCTGTGAAATGTCAGTTTTAATAATATATGTTATTTGTATACCAAACTTTACAGGTCGATTTCTCATTCTTTTACTCATAGATATAGATTACTCGTAAATGCCTCTTCTTACTGTGAGACCAAGGTTATAGGACACCGCGGAGTTCTTCCTTATTGCTTAATTTCTGTCTAGCTCTATTCCAGATCATTTTCTAATACACTCCTTGCCATACACGGATTGAATACTTTTCATTGTGCACCACTGCTCGGATTTTTATTTTTCGAAGAATAACCTTTGCAAAATTCCTTTTCAAACCAAATAACACTTATCAAGTTATAATCGTTACCATTACTCATATGAATATGGTATTAAAATCTAATGAATTATATTGCATTTGCACTGAAGTGGCAAGCATGATTTTTTCTGATTCAATAAATGCACTAATCATAACTGATGCAAGGTTTTCACTTTAAATGTGTTTGCCGGAAAATTCCTTAAAAATATAATTTTCTGTTATTCTACAACATATCATTGGCAATGAAATTTTAAATTATTATGTACATATGGATGTCTCCATCTGCGTTATGCTGAGACTCGTTTATACAGCTGATTATCTTTGCAAGTGCCTTTCAACGGGTTATTTTTTAAATAAATCTTTATATAAAGCCCTTGTCATTGTTGCCCAGGGCAACCCCAGCTCGCAGTATCTCCTTCTGGCTGTGGTCAAATATGTAAGTGATTCTACCAGAGAAGTTCATGCAAGAAGAAGGAAAGAGACTTTGAAAGTTTCTGGAGTTCATAAACCACCTTTAACTTCATTTTTATTTTCCTCCCTCAGATGTGGGGGAAGGGGATAGTCCTTTCCCATCCTTCACTACCCACTCCATTTTTCCCTGAAATGCTCAGTATGGTTTCGGAGCATGTTGTGAACATTCGGTTTATATTCAACTTGAAAAAGTATGACCATACTTCCGATAAGTTTAAGAAAATATCTTGAATTAAACTAGAACATCGTCAAAGAATTCATGTTGTAACGCCAGGTTTCAGGGTCTTGCAAGCACAAACTGCGGAATATCTCTTTTCTAAAATTTTTAGCTTAGAATATATTCACGATTGCTATACTACATGCAAAAAATCTAAAGTAAAACTATATCAAAGAAACAACTTTAAAATCACCAAATTAATCCATTCAGACCTCCGAATCGCTATAATATTACTCTGCCATGTTAATGTCACTAAAAAATCGCTTTAAATAAGTTATTTTAATAACAATAACGAAAACGAATCCTTTCAAACGCTCAGCGTGGACCTGCATAGCAGACAACATCCTCCATCTTTATTTTCGCTCTCTCTCTTTTGGAGGCTCGCTCGCCCGAAACGTGGGGTCTATTGGACGAGTTGCCCCTTGAAAGTGGTAACTTTTTTTGTAAGTGACTGTACTATTATTGGATCGAAAACGAAATTTTTTATGTGATTTGACTAATTAAGCTCAAATTATTGCGGACTGCAGTTAATAAGGAAATTATTTGAAGTTTTATTGATTATAAATTTTTCTTATCCCAAATGCTAAAATTTCCGAAAATTGGCTCTCATTCATGTATCGTATCATTTATTCTAACAATTACTTTCATATGGAAATGGCTTCTCCGTGCATTCTTATGGAAAAACGCAATACCTCGGTTTCAACAATCACATTTGTCGTCAAGGGGACTCGTTGTTTACAGCCTCAAAATATCACAAAATTTCAGCTTATTTTAACCGAATTCTCACCATTTCCACCCGATAACGATATTTCACGGCCAAAATAAGAATCTTTATTCACTTATCTTCCTTTTGGTGCTTATCTCGATTTCGTAAACCTATTATTTTTAATTTAATTTTGCAAAAGAAATGTAGCCTGCAACTGATAAAAGTGAGGTTTCTGTGCATTTCTTATGAGAACCATTTTTCTTTTCTGGGTTCAAACTGGGAACATTTAGGTAAATGAAAATTAGCCTATTATCTATGCAGGGAGTACACATAACAAAGTTGTTTTGTTGTTTCAAAGTTGTGTCCTTTATGGTTCTCGAGTTTTAGGCAAACATACATACATAGATACGCACACCTTATTCTATTATATTACATATAGCTGAGGCGCCCGTTGATTCTCAACGGGGATATATAAATAAGCAGTAGATAATATATTAGGTAATAATTTGTGCAGAGGAGAAAATAACATCTCTCACTTTGCTTGGATCAATGAAAATGTTATCCTAAATGAAAATGTTTTATATTTTCTAACTTCTTATCGTTTGAATGCAAATCTACAATCCACGATAAGAAAAGGAATCGACGTAGATTTTCATTCTTTAGGAGCTTCCTCAACTGTGTAAGATAATTCTTCCTTGGTGCACGTTGTCTCGTGTAATAATTACCCATTTCCTTATGTTTCTTTTAAATTTACTTACTAAAAGAGTATTGCTTAGCTTTACATTGAATTCTATAAGGGAGAAAATTTTGATGGAGACAATACTACTTGCGGTTTGCTCACGAATACAAAAGATCACCCGTGTAAAAAATGAGGCGTTTGATAAAGTTAACATTTACCCGAAATGCTAAGGTAGTACGCGGTATTAGACGATTAGGGAAGTAGAGTCATGGTTCAAGCACCCACTGCCACACGCCAAGAGACTGCACGCAGTATACATTAATCAATTTAAAGTTTTTCCAGCGTAAATCACACTTAGTAGGTTCATTATTTTCAAATAGAGTTGGCAAAGTCGAGGTGATAAAGAAACTTTCCCTAAATGATCATACGATGCCTCCTGTGAATCAACACAGCAAATTGTTCGTAAATGCAAATGCCGAAATTTCAGAGTATTGCCTGCTATGAACATATACTATCATTCATTTTTAATCATTACTTTCATATGGACCTAAAATGCCCATGTATTCTTATGGGAAAACGCAATACCTCGGTTTCAACAATCGCATTCGTCGTCAAGGGGACTCGTTGTTTATAGCCTCAAAATTTCACGAAATTTCAGTTTATTTTAACCAAATTCTCGCCATTTCGACTCGATAACGATATTTCACGACCAAAATAAGAATCTTTATTCATTCCTCTTTCTTTTGGTGCTTATCTCGATTTTGTAGGCTTATTATTTCTAATATAATTTTGCAAAAGAAATGTGGCCTGCAACCGATAAAACTGAGGTTTACATGCATTTCTTATGAGAATGGTTTCTCTTGTCTGAGTTCAAACTGGGGACATTTATGTAAATGAAAAGTAGCCTATTATCTGCGCAGGGAGTACATTTAACAATCGTGAAAGTTTGAAATTTGTGCCATTTATGGTTCTCGAGTTTTAGGCGAACATACATACATACACACATACATACATACACACACCTTATTTTATTATATTAGATTAGATAAAAGGCCTTTTATCCAAGTAGAGAAACAATTGTCCTATCACTGGGTACATTTTTGGTTATTTTACCAAAGGCTTTTTTACAGTTTCTGAGAAAGACAACAACTTCAAAAGCATTTCAGTTAACTTCTTTAGATCAGACTGAGCATTTGATTTCTTTTGTCATCTGCTATTTTATAATGAACTTTGATTTGAAATTTCTGAGAGCCCATTTTCATCGAGCTGAGGTCATATCCTCAATTATTCTTCAAGTTTTTGTCAGGATAAATAATTCATAAAAAATACTATCAAGATGCAATCTGAAAGATCCCTGAATATTACAGCATGAATCAGAAATAAAAATGTAAGAATTAGTCGTATGATAGTAAGCTCAGTTTGAGAAATACCAAATAAATTATGCATATGGCACTACCCATTTAAAAACACAACCACAAATATGATAACATGAAAGACTAAGTGGAAACAAACGTTTTATTTGTGAAACTCTCCTAACAAGCAATTGCATGAGTAGGACAATGTATAGGAGGAAAATACTCCAATGTTTTCACTTCTGTATGCCAAAATATCTTCATGCAAATTAGTTATAGAAAACCCAAATTAGTTGTTTTTTCAAACACCTCTGAGAATGGCAGTGCAGAAGATAAGGACATCATCTACAAGATTCGATGGACATTCCATGTAAATAGCTTAATTCTATCTTAAAAGATCAGCTACACTCACATTTCCTTCTTATCCTTAACTGTACACATTGAAATTACCTCCATGAATTGTGAAGAATCCATTTCTGGAGTAAGACTGTAGGTAATGTGAACTGGAGACACTAAACTTTGATGTTGTTTTCCACTTAGATACTTTGAAAGTGTATATTCCAGCTCTTCATCCAGTTTCCTAAAAGAGCACACAGTTCATCATATTTTATTTTCATGATCAAACTCTTCCAATAAAACAATTTCCTTTTAATATCAGACAGAATTATGAAAATAGACCTCACTGAAGTATATTAACATCTATTAACAAGAGTTTCTTTGGATATCGAAGCAAAGAGAAAGTAAACGAATATTGCTCAGTTGTACGAGGGTGGTCTGAAAAGTTTCTGACCTCAATGTGAAGATGGCAGCACTCGTTAATGAAAGGTAGTGAATTTTGTTGTTCATCTGTTGACAGATACTCACCAAAGTTTCAGGCATTTTGGACATGCAGTTGTTATGTAACAGTCGTTTGAGTGAGTTGATGCAAATGTTTTTGTAAAAATGGACAAAATTGAGTATCAAGCTGTCATTAAATATTTGATTTTGAAAGGCAAGACGCCTAGGCAAATCAAAGATGAGTTGGATTCTATGTATGGGGACTCTGCAGCATCATTTACCATAGTGAAATTTTGGGCAGCTGAATTTAAACGTGGCCGTAAGAGCTTTGGAGACGATGAATGTTCGGGACATCCAAAAACTGCAACTACCGATGAAAACATCGCCAAAGTTCACCAAATGGTGCTAGACGACCGCCAAATTAAAGTGAGAGAGATAGCAGAGGTTATGAACATGCCAAAAGAACGTGTTTGTCACATATTAAATCAAAATTTAGGCATGAGAAAGCTGCTTGCACATTGGGTGCTGTGTTTTCTCACGTTAGACCAAAAACGTGTTCGAATGAACATTTCCAATGCTCTGTTGGCGCAGTTTAGGCGCAATAAATCCGAGTTTTGGCCCTGATTAATTATTGTAGATGAAACTTGGATACACCATTATATGCCTGAAAAAAGTCCAAACAGTGGACTGCACAGGAGGAACCGGCTCCAAAAAAAGCAAAAACTGTTTTTTTGGCTGGGAAAGTGATGGCGACTGTTTTTTGGGATAGTCATGGAGTTATTTTAATTGGTTAATTTCAAAAAGGAAAAACCATTACAGGAGCATACTATGCATCATTTCTTGACAAGTTGAAGGCAGAACTTGTGGAAAAACAGTCACATTTGCAGAAATAGAAAATCCTGTTTCATCAAGACAACGCACCGTCTCACACTTCAGCGGTTGCCATGGTAAAAATCCACAAATTATAGTTTAAACTGCTTGAAGATCCCTTACTCACCAGATCTACCCCCAAGTGACTTCTTTTTGTTCCCTCATCTAAAAATTGTGCTTGTAGGACAGAGATTTTCGTCAAATGAAGAGGCAATCACCTTCGTGAACAATTATTTTGCAGAGAAAAACACAGAGTACTATTTGGATGGGTTACAGAGATGGGAGCATTGCTGGGAGAAATATGTAGAGTTACAAGGACACTATGTTGAAAAAAATGCAGAAAAAATGTCTTTTATCTTTGTTAGGTCGGAAACTTTTCAGACCACCCTCGTACATAGTATCATTAATTTTCATGCAATTTCATAAAAAATTTCACTTAATTAACATTAATTGACATGCCTGCAATTTTTAGTTAATTTTTTTAGTATCTTCTCCATATCATAGATGACTATAAATACCATGTATATTCTAATTACGGTAAGATTTGATATTCAGAAATTAGTAAAAGGCTAAAAGAAAAGATTCTAAAAATTTTGGCCCTCTATTTTAGTTTGTTACAAAACCATCCAATGGAGTTTGATCAAGTTTATCATTATAATTATGCATGCAATACAATGTATGAAATTAAGTAGCATTGACCATCAAATAAAATCCTAGAAGAAAGGGAAAAGGAAAGATAGGAAACCACTTTAATGCAGGGATACTTTCCTTCGTGAAGAGCTGTAATTTAATAAATTCAAGAAATAACTTTAACTGTGGTAAAAATATAGAAAAAGTCTGTGAATAATTACATAGAATGTCTTCTGAAATGGGATGAATAGAAAAAAGAGAGAGAATAGAGATATTTCTTGTAAGAACTTACAAGAAATTTAATACCAAAATGGTCCTTTATAAATGCGAAGTTAATTATGAAATGTTTTGGAATAATGGTTACTGAAGAACTCCATAAGCATAATGATCTACAGTGGTACCACTTCTAGACTCCAGACTCAATGTCTTTCAATCTCCAATTATTGACAATATTCTAGGAAAACAAAAAATGAAATACATATAAAAATAAAAACCAATACATCAATTAGATAATGATAAAAATAATGAACAAATATTTGTTTATGCCAGAATGGAAAAAAATCTTCCAAAACATGTATGCATTCACCTATCAGTGCTGAAGGTCATTTTCTAACTACGGTTTCTTTCCCTCGAGGAGCAATTTGGTATTTAAGTTTTGTTTCATCCTAGACTTGAAACTAGAAAAATAGTTTCCCTGAAAAGTCATTTTTGCTGGCTTCCCTTGCTTTTTCACTCTTATTACTTCTCTTCCTTATTTTCCCTTTCTTAATGTTCATCCATAATGAACTACTGTGCTTCTTCTACAATATTCATTACACTTCAGGAGAATCCAAATTTCTCCATGCTAAGAATGGAAACCATAGATTCAATTTTACTTTAAGTTACTTATTGAAATTCAGATGAGTATCAGTAAATATGAAAGAAGAACTCAAACAGATTCGAAAAGAAAGCCAAAGAAGTTGACTAAATAAAGCCCTTGAGAAGAAAGCAGTGCTTGGGCTTCCTCATGGAAATCCAAGCACTGCACACATAACTAATGTTTCACTGTATGCCTCATTTTGCTGAGTATGCCCTTTTGTCCCAAAAACGTTTATCCTGTTTTGTCTCTGCACTGACAAAGATCTTATTATCATGTCTACTTGATCATGACAAGAAATATGTGACTGTTCCTTCCGCAATGGGCTGAACCCCACGTTAAACGCTTGCGAGTTTTACATTTTTTTTGAAACTCCGATATTTAATTGAAATTGCTTCCCTGAAAAGTCCCAGAAAATTTACTTCTCTTCCTAAACTTGACCATCAATTCTTGCCATTTTCTCTATGACCCGCAACTCCACACACACACAAAATCTTTTAAGGTAATCCCAAAGAAAGATATAAACTAGATAACAATATGAATAAAATAAGCACTGGACAAAAACGCCAAGCACAGCCACTCCTTCCATACACTGAAACCAGTAGTATAGATATATTTGGCCAAATGCATAAGCGCACTCTACAGTCGAATAATTAATGGTAAAAAAACAGCAATGTAAATAACAAATTCTGAGTGGACGCTTTTGTTTGGAGCCTTTAATGCACCTTAAATAGTCATTTTTTGATTTAATCGACTTTTTGTTTGGTGATGTCACCTATGTAAACATGTCCCAGAAACGGGAGAGGACTATACAATGCTGGGAGAACATTTACACACCTTAAAATGATTAAATATAAGGCCCATTGTAAATAAAATATGTCATATTTCCTAAAAGACTAGTTATATTTTTTATTTACTAAAAAGTGAATATACAACAAAAGAAACTGAGCTTAACAACACTAAATTACAAAATTAATTCCCATAATGCAAGATCACAATATTCCATGCTTAATAAATCATGAGGTGTTAAGATTGAGGTATGAAACTAAGTACTCCCCATTTATTCAATATTCCCCTGATTCAATAAAACCATCTTTCACCAATCTTCCACCACATTTAATAGAAAATTGTTCAACTTATTCTTTTCTTTCTGGTAAAAACTGCATTTAAAAGCCTGAAAATGTCCTAAATTAAGTGAAAAAGGAAGACACTCTGTTTGTCTGGCAAGGAGACCATTCTTAAAAATGATGATGAGAGGGCAACCAGTGTGATGTGTCTATACTTGTCTCTTGATATTTATGACTTTGGCAACTTAAATAAACTAAAGATTCCTATGTTTTTTTAGGTGTAAATTACTTATTTAAAAACTGAAGAGCATAAAATACCTACACTTTTGTTTTCTAAGGTAAAAGAAATAAATATCTATAATATATAATATTTATACATAATATACTGCCGCTGGCAAAAGGCAGGGGGAGTAAAACACCGAAAACCCTGTCTACCCTTGACTACTGTTGGCTTCTCTAATACTTCATAGAAAAAATGACCAGAAATAACTATCTGTCCAGGCAACTATTTCCCTTTAACGCTTCATTGTTTTAACTCGAAGATCAAGTATGCTACAAACTGGTATGACAATATCAACTACCTCCTCCCCGAGATCTGTAGTGATCAATTTAATAAAAAGCTTCCCACAGTAATCAAGTCTTCACTATCACAAAGTGAATCCCAACCGAGGGATTCTATCATAGCTGAAACACTGCTGTCAAATCTGAAATCTCCCTTAACAAATCTAGCTGTCCTACGTTGAACCATTTCAAGGCTGGAAGTTAATCCCACTTCGTGCAGATCCCAAATCGCGCAGCAGTACTCAAGGAGAGGTCGAATCAGGGAGAAGTACGCTATTTCTTTTACTCTCCATGAGCAACCCCTTAGGATTCTACTAGCTAAACTTTGCATCCCATTCGCTTAACATACTACGTTTGAATATGCTCTTTGAACGAAAAACCACTACAGAGCATAATACCTAGATATTTATGATGCCTCATGAACTGCAACAGATATCCTGAAATATTATAGAGGACGCAGGTAACATTAGTGGAACGTGTAAAATTCATAGCTATAGTCCGTCCAACGTCATGAAGACACCACGTAAATCATATGGGCCCGTGTATTTCTTACGGAAGAATGGCGCTCCCTGCTGCCACATTTGCACAGAAAAAGAAAGTCGACAAGAACTTACTTGGAAGGCATTCAGCATATACAAAAGTTTATGGTTAAAAAATTTCTTTATGGTATAGTGCAATTAAATCAAGGTTAAATATTGTCATAATCGAAGGAAAAATAAGAATTTGAATGAAATAAAGAACGACTTGGTACGGCCGAAAACAATTGAAATAAAAAAGAAAGTGATATTTTCAAGAAAATTGGGTGCAGATTATTATTTTTTGGAATAGATGAATTTGGGTCTATCATTCCAGAAAGAAGGTCTTTTCTGGTATCAAAAATCTTCCTCATGGAATCTTCTCTTCACGTATGTTATTCACTTTGCAGTTAAAAATTTGGGTTAAGAATGCCATAAGAAAATCTATAACAATATGCGAGTTTTCGAGAAAATGCAGGGAGAAATATAGTCACCCGCTACTTTTCGTCCTATTTTTGGAGGAAAAAAATTCCAGCGGGAAAGTTTCTGAGGAAATACTGAAATTATTTTTTGTGCAATTAAAAATCCTTTAAGTTTATTGATAACGTCAAAAAAACGAATATATATTTCGAAGGCAACGCGAAACTCGGCCCGCACGGCTGTAAGAGCTGCTGTTATGCTGCCGATCCTTCTATTTTTCGGAAGGCTTGTGCTGCTCTCATCGATTCGATCAATAAAGACAGTTTTTATGATTGTAGGTCATCAAATTGTCCAAAGATAGGGAATATCGAATTCTCACACTTTCATGCAGGAATATCAGCGCTTTCTGTAAGCAAAAAATGTCATCTGGACTTGCAATCTCTCTATAAATTACAGTATAATCTGCGAATATCCTAACATTACATCGAACATTGTCCACTATATATATTCAAGTTATAATGCCATCCTACTTACAACGTGGGTTTTTACTTCCTCAAGAAATTATTTTATCCTGGTTTTACTGTATGAGTAAATATTATTGGGTACATAGTTTGCGAATTTGGAGGTTGTTCCAGATTTTAGTGCCATTGTTGCTCATGAAGACTCATACTTTTGCTCCACATGACCTTTTTCTAAATTTGATAATCCATTTTGCTGCATCTGGGATTGAAATTACTTCAGCCAATTTTGGTAAGGATAACGGGCATTTAAAAACTATCAGATCTACAATTGCAAGATATAATAAAATAATTAAAATTTTTTTACAGTTCAAACCAAACTGATTCAAAGAGAAGTAATGGTTCATTGAATTTGAAAATAATAAGGTGTGTTAATTGGAGAGAGATGAATAATAACCTGGCAGATGAGGAGAGATTTCTCTGAGATTCGATGCAGCATGTTGGCAAATTGTGTCCATAAGAGAGAAGACGACCAAGGTGTCCCAATCCTGCACCAACATCCACTACATTGCTCACTTCACACTTGACAGCCAATCTGCACACTACCTTAGGGCATGAACATTTAAAGTAAGTCCTTCATATATACATTGATATTATTCTTATCTATGGCAAATTCATTTCAGTGGTTAAAAAGACCACAGAGAAAAAATTGGAGACATGCACACAGTTCAAGTATATAGTACAATGCACAGTTCAAGAACTAGTGGCAGAGTCCACATGTATCAGCAAGAAATTTCTGGGGCCCTAACAAAAGATAATTATGATACAAAACCTCAAATAAACTTGTTTCTAAAAATAGTGAGAAATGAATATCTTATCATACATACATATATTGCTTGTAAAACTAAGGGATAAATTGAAATAAAATAGTTTTGCACAATTCATTTTCTCACTAAAATGACTTAGTTTTCTCAGTTTCTAGTATATATTAATAAATAGAAACCACCACTTCTTCAACATTCCACTGATTTCAACTAAATTCAATGTACTTGATATTTAAAAGCAAAGAGGCAGACAGTTCTTGTGCAGATAAACTTATGGAAAAGTACACTCCTTTCACTTTATTGCTATGAGTATCCACCAAACTTTGCCTTCCTCCATGGAATTCAGTCTAGCAATGTTTAGTGGCTATGAAGGATTGGTTGGTAAATAATATAATGTTTTGTTTCTCCAACAGGGAATCAATGCCAATTCTATGGCACTCACCAAAAATTCAAGCTCATTGATTTCTTTCTTTAAATTTTAAGAGGGGCAAAAATGAAGAAAAAAGATAAATGATTTAAAGTGAGTAATGGCAGTAAAGATCAAAGAACTCCTTAGTCATATAATTCTGATGATGGTGTGATTTACACTGAAAGTGGTAAATGTCTGTACATATTTTTGTGGAATTGTACAAGTGTTGAGAATAAAATGTGTTTTTTTAAACTTGGATAAGTTCAGAAATTACTGGAAAAAATGGGAGACAGAAAGAGGTATTATCAAAAAACATTGTATAACGAAATGAGAAATACATAAAATTGAAGTTAGAGCTCAGGAAAGAAACAAATAAAGAATGGCCGAAGAAGGATGGAGAGAAATTGAAGAATTATGCAGAAAAGGGACGAAATAAAGTAAAAGAAATGAGGTGTGGGAGAAGAAGGAAACAGAGCATAAACATGGGATTTAGCTGAAAGAAGTTCAAGCAATGAGAATATTATATGAAAGAATTAGAGAAAGTAAACGATAAAACACATAAATTTAAAAACAGAAGATGGATGGTATAAGTGAAAATGTCCATGATGAATGTGATGGAATTCTGATAGTATAGACCACGTGGATCGAAAAAAATGACTTACTTATGTGATGAAACATACAAAATAGGAGAATGGCCTCAAGATTTGCAACAGATGGAAGTGTTACCACTAGAAAAGAAAAAAGAAATACATAGAACATAAAATGATTAGTGTCACACACAGAAAAATATTTCTCAGCAAATTGAACAGAAGACTGATTAGGAAACAATTTCGACAGAAGAGCAATTTAGGTTTACTGGGTGAGGACCTCTGAAGAAAAATATTTAGAGAAGTTGTTGATGCAGAAAAGTGTTTGATTTTGTTCAATGGAAAAGCAGGAAAAAGAGCAGAACAAAAAGCAATAATAAAGATAGTAAAAGAGAAGGGAGTGATACAACAACTCTTCTTGATAAATATAAAAATGGAAGGTAAAGTGAAAACCTGACTGTCCATGATATGGTATTGATGGAGAACAGCAATGATGAACTGTAAAATCAATTGGAGAGTATGGATAAGGTCTAAAAATAAACTAGAATGGGACTAAAAAGATGAGAATAGTGAGGATGTGAAGATAGAACATGTCTAGACACAAGGATGACTGAAGAAGGGAGAAAGGAAGCTTTCAAGAAGAAGCAGAAAACATTAACAAAGTGATGCCAACCTAAAGTAATGAATTGGGAGGTATAGAGTGTATGTCTTTATTCTCAGGAATAAAAAGTAGATGCTAATGAAATGTGAGAGAAATGATGAGAGACAAAAGTGAGAACAAGGAGAAGAGGAAAGAACATCGATATTTCAATTGCAGGGAAAGGATTAGAAACACATTAAAGAAAACTACCAGATGTTTTAGAAGGAGCAGTAAAAAGAGGAGAAAATGGACACCTGCAATACAGAAAAATATACATGCCAAAAGTATTACAATTAACTGTGAGGAATGGTAATTTTCCCATCATAAAAAGGAAAATAAACTTACTTTGGACATATAGAATATTTCGTGCCTTTTCTTTGGTTTGACATGCTTTTGAAATGCATAAATATAACCACGTTGCTGATGAGCAGGAGACTCGCTATCAATCACTTGGTTAAAACTTGAAGTAAAATGTTTACAATGTTCGGAATCATTCATAACTTTCTCTCTAATTTTATTTGACTTTTCCGAATACGTCATTAACTCTTTTGGTATATTCTTGGAGCACTCCACTGCACCCGCGCATATTTCTCTATTTCCCAAATTGCTATCGTTATCACATGTACGACACTTTCTTCTCGGCAAGGACAACTTGGAAATAGACGATCTTAATGCAAGTAGTGAGAGAGGCCATGGTGTCCTATACCTTAAATAATGAGAAATTGTTAATGTTTTCGAGCATTAAAATATCGGTTGAACTATTAAGTTAATTAAAAAAATTGAGAAATTCTAAATGTCACATATAATCGAGCATAAACAGAAAAGCAGGAGCTTCCATACTTAGGGATTTTATTATGGTCCAACCACAGCCCCATCTCATGAGGTTCCAAATCCTCCAAAACATTCTGCCAGATTGAGGGTAGCTTACCCCACAAATCTTCCGTGAAAAAATCCTACTTAAAGGAGTAGACAATCAACAAAATTTGAAATGGCAATTTACGGCACTAAAAATCTATAAACTATTTAACTGCTCAGTCGAATGTTAGATAAAAACACTGCATGAAGTAGGAAAATATGTATTCTGTTCATAAAAAGCTTTTGCTTCATAATAATACTTACAAGAACATATGAATCGACTATCCAGGAGTACCTAGAAAGAATGTCACCAATGCCCAACGCATCATTTAAAATGTTTTTACGACAACCACAAATAACCATGATTTCATGTTATCAAATAAAACACAAGCCAATTGATTAAGATGAACTGCTTTAACAGTGTTTCCCAAACTTGACCAACAAAACTCAGATAGCCGTGCTCGGACAAGCACTTAATACCTTCTAAATGCCCTTAACCTAATTGCCCTATTATGCCTAGTAGCACTAGTAAGGACAAAAAACAGTTGAAATGTAGCGCTCCCGGAGGTTCCCATGTGAAATTTGTACACTGCAGCGCTGTAGGGTCTGCAGCTAATCAGAACTGGAATTCTGACTGGTTTGAACAAAATTGAATAACGCTGTTCGCACCTTAGTTTGAAAATTGGGGAGGGAACGTGATGTTTGAAATGCAAGAGAAGGAAAACTGGGATTTTACAAATCCTCGAACACCCTCGGAAAATTCAATTTTCCATGCGCTATTCACGTCGGCGAAGAAGAGTGCCAAAGTTCGTATAAAGAACTCTTGAAGTTATATATTTCCACATTTTAACCGTTTTCGATTTTGAATGAATTTGACATTAACTAGATCGTCTTACTTTACAGCCCCCAGATGTCAATGAATTTACTATAATAAAGCCCATAAGCCGAGGTGCATATGGGTAATTATTGTTATACTCCATTTCTGTGTGTGATTGAATGTGTGATTCACTGAAAAATTTTAGGAAATGCATTCGTAGAACGAGCACTTTATGACTATTTTCTATTTCAGGAAGGTGTTCTTAGGTTGCAAGAAGGTCAATCCCAAGAAGCTGTACGCCATAAAAGTAATGCGTAAATCGGATATGATAAATAAAAACATGGTTAGCCATGGTAAGAATGCATAATTAAAGTAATTCTTCCTGTTAGTAATTTAGCCGAATGAAGTTTCTTTAGTATTTGAAGCTTTCTCTTGTACTGTAGCCAACTGTTATTCTTTATTATAGTTGTTACAGAAAGAAACGCCCTCGCCTTGGCGAGAAGTCCATTTATTGTCCAGTTGTATTATTCACTACAAACAGAATCTTGTATTTACTTGGTAAGAACTTTGAGTTCACGTTCTTCGCATTATTGAAGATAATTATGCTGATGGAAATTTTAATCGAATAAATTAACAATTTTGTGGTATTCCGTAAAGCTTCGGTTAATCATTTTGTTTTATTCAGGTGATGGAATACATGGTTGGAGGAGATCTTAAGTCCCTACTATGCATCTGTGGATATTTTGAGGAAAATATTGCAACGTTTTATGCTGCTGAAGTAGCGCTAGCATTGGAATATTTACATCGGTTTGTAAAATATCTCATCTTCCAGAAGTTGCCATTTTAGATCAAATATATGCGTCTTAAGAAAGATTGTTATTATATAAAGACTTTACAGTGATTCTTTGATTGACTCTTACTTGAAATGTCCCAGAATGTGAACTATACATTGTAGGGGAATTAGATATGAAGTTCGAGCAACACCTCCATGTTTGAACTGCATGTGCACACACAGTGTAAAAATGCTACATAACCAACATCTGTTGTGCACCAGAAAAGTTTACAT
Source organism: Pachydiplax longipennis (assembly GCA_036926295.1). Taxonomy (NCBI): domain Eukaryota; kingdom Metazoa; phylum Arthropoda; class Insecta; order Odonata; family Libellulidae; genus Pachydiplax; species Pachydiplax longipennis. The sequence goes on along the minus strand of JAVFKF010000002.1, from coordinate 73,276,418 downwards.
TCTGATTTAGATGAATTTAGAGACCCTTTAGATTAAAAATCCTGTTCTTCATATCGCTCTATCAACTTTCAACGTTGTTGGTTTCTTGGAAGGATTTTAAATATGTGTTGTAAACGTTAAAGGCAGGAGGGTTTTTTAAACAATGTAACACCACAGAAGGCAAAAAATGTAAACATTATTGTCATTGTTTTAATAGGCTGAGTTGAGTTCTTCTGAGGTAATTCTTTGATATTCAGATATGTCTTCTGACACTTCAGATTTTACTTGTTTGGTCTTCAATTGGAATTGCTTCATATGCTTATGAGATTTATGATTTAATGAATTGCCAAAGAAAATAGAAGACAAAAAAATTAGTCAGAAGCAGGGCTCAAACCTGAATAGTCTGTGGTGCTTAATTCTTTCCCGTAATATATCTTTTGTGGAACTAGTATATGTATAATACATAGTGAATTCATACAAATGATGACTTTAATTATTCATGAATTTTATGTTTTATATTTTAGGCATGGAATAATTCACCGTGACATAAAACCTGACAATATGTTGTTGTCTGCTAGAGGACATGTAAAGTTGACTGATTTTGGCCTCTGTGCTTCAACATTACACCGTGGTAAGTGCACATGCCATTGCAAGTGATAATCTATGAAAAGGAGGGCTCCTGTCTGTCAGATAGCATTTATTGATTATTAGCTCCAGGGGATGCCCATAAGAGCCTGAAAACTATATTTTTGCTCCCAAAATATCATACGACAGAATTAATTCAGAATAAGATCAACACAATGAATTAAAAAAGCAAATAATATGTTCAAAAAACAAAATACTTAAAATTTCAAAAATTTAGAGGCAGCAATTAAAAAGGGATTAAGGTATATTTTGGTATGAGGAATGGGATAAGTAAGATGATCAGGGAAATTTAATGAGAAATTTGATAAGATATACAGCTACACTTTGATAAATATGAATGATTTCTTGTGGAATCGCAGTTCCTTAGATGCAAATAAATAGCATAAAGAATCTATATCAACTAATTAAGCAAACTTTCTATGAAGATCATATATATATTTAAGCATAAATGGCTAAGAAGATACCAAATTATTTTATTGGTGAGCAAGGTACAGTGATACCTCGAGATACGAGTTTAATTCGTTGCGTAACCTTGCTCGTATGTCAAATTGCTCGTATCTCAAAGCAATTTTCCCCATTGAAATTCATTGAAATGCCATTAATTCGTTCCAGGCCCCAAGATGCCACCCCAGTTCTTGTTACCTTGTTTTTGAATAGGAAAAATGTGTTTATAAATGAAAAATATTGTATAAAAACAATAAAAGATAACGTAAAGAAATAAAATGGCTTTATACAGTGTATTTGTATTTTGGTCTCTAAAATGCAACTTACACACAACTTAAATGCTGCTGTATGCTTAATTTTAATTACTGCTTTTTTCTTAACTGGTCTTTGCCTTTTTTCGCCGGATTAAAAAAAACATGTCCAAGGAGGTTTGTTCCTTCTTCCCTTTCAGAATGTTGCGGGGATGAGTTAGGCGATTAATCTTCTCCTCTGTCGTTATGTAAGTCATATTCGGCATCTTCTTCCAGAAAAGCTCCATCTTGTCACAGATGAAGACTTACTGGGGGATGTGTCATTTGGCTTCTATCGGTTCGGAAAAAGTTTTGAGATAATCCTCAGCTGCCTTCAGATCCGAACTTGCATCCTCACCATGCCTGACAACGGAGTGAATGCCGGTCCTTTTCCTAAAGTTGTCAAATTTGCCTTGACTGGCTTTAAACGAGTCTTACGATGCCTCGTCCGTGGAAGTGAGCAGGGTCTGATTCAGCAAATCACCATAAATTGCTCGTGCTTTCTTGCATATGATGTCCTGTGTTAAAATATCGCCTTTAAGCTGCTTCTCCGTCACTTCTACTATCTAACTATCAGCAGTTTCTCCATCTTTTCATAGAGAGAGCTCTGGAGCTTAGAAATTATTGTAACGTACTTATCTGGCGTTATACCCTTTATTGACTCCTGTTGAAGCACAGTACATATCGTTGAAGTACAATGCCCGTACTACCTCGCCAAGTAAGCTACTCGCACATCTCACTCATTTTTTCTATGATTTCACGCTTTAATTCAATAGACGTCATCTTCTTTTGAGCATTGACCTTTCCACTCACTTTCTTCGGACCCAAGGTTATAAAAAGAAATGTGATAAAGTATTTAATTGCACAAAAAGCACAAAGACCTAGAAAAACTTATCAAATATGCTTCGACGGCGAGGTACTATAAACAAGTTTACTGGGGGGATGCGTGGGATAATGCGAGACGCACGAGGCCCAGTAAACTGGTGGGTCGTGTGCAGCTGGCCGTTCCTCGTATCTCAAATGTTGCCCGTATTTCAAAGCAAAACTTCGCTCGCTCGACGGCTCATATATCGTATGTTAGGGCACTCGTATGTCGAGGTACCACTGTATATGGAAGGGATTTTTTAAAAATATCATTGAATATTCTCCAAATACATTCATTTACCATCTGTTTCTCTGTGCTAAACCTGAAAATATCAAAAATAAGTGTTTGTTTTAAGAATTAAATTTGAACCCAGCCATTGAGATTTTTTTCATAGCTTTAGTTGTTTCTAAAATGAGCTGGCACAATGCTTTGAAGGCACCCATTTAGTGGAATTCCATTCCCTGTTAGAATTTCTATCAAACCACTTTGACACTAGTACATTTTGAATATTCAAACCATCAGCTATGTTTCATTCATGCCTTTTATATTTGACAGAATAATTAGAAGGAAATTTTTTACATTCTTTCATTTTATTAGCCAATTATTTAATGATAAATTATTTTATCCACCAAGCATTCAATAGTGCATTGTGTATTTTTGCAATTTATATTAAGGTTATCTTTTCTGTTAATATTGATCTAATTATAACTAAATGTTTATCTAATGCATAAAATTGTTCTCCTTGATTGTTTAGAGTGCAACAGAACTATTCATTTTTTCAGACTTGGAGATTTCAGATCTTATGTCTGAGACACCACAAACAAAAACTTGGTCAGAAGGACTTGAATTCCTTAAAAGGACTCCTGGACAACTGCTCTCCCTTACATCTCATTTGTGCTTTGTGAGTTTTCTTATTTAATTTACATTCTTGCTTGCAGAGTTACTTTAAATAAGGCATAAATAACAGTGGTGTGTTTATAGGCCTTTATTGAGGGTGAAACTGTAAAGCATGCTTCCATGATGGGCAAAATGAAGTTATAATTAAAATCTTTCTTCATCTTGATTTTCATTGTAGTTAATCCTATGGTTAAAAGTTTAATCATGGAGAAATTTTAGAGTTTACACAGTAATAAGTATTAAAAACTCTTATCTTTCTTTTCTTAATATTTTTTTAAAACTTAAAGCTTATGTTATTGAATTGTCTGGGATGATGCCTTTTCCCAAGAAATCATCACGAAGTCTCTGTCAGTGTAAAAAATAAAAATGTATAATATTTCTAATTTAGAATCATTTTAGAAGATAAGCGACTGCTCAAAGCAAATATATGATATATTTTCATATGGATGACATTATTAATACAGTACAGATTGTAATTGAGGGCTTCCATAGAAAATCATTAACCACCTGTATAAAAAATGTTTGAAAGGTTAAGTATGATTTCACTGTTAACTTTATACCTAGGATTGGGTATAAAGATATATGATAACTAATGATTACAAAGTCTGTTCTGAATCCTGTTCTCACTTTTCCTTCATCCTTGCAATCAAATCTAAATTGGAAATGTCCAATTCCCCTAGTAGCAACTTTTAGTTGCCATTTACAGTAAAGCCTAGTATGCTATCCCATTTAATATGTGGCTTTCTCACAATCCTCTACTGTGTGAGACAGTGCTTTCTCACAGTCCTTTCACACAGTTTTCACATGAAACACATGGTAAAAATACTGCTAAAGACAGTTTTTTCCTATCCCCAGAAGCACTACAACCCACTATAGCCAATCATTTGCCTCATTTGATGCACATTATTCAAAAATATGATGTAATGCAACTATTATTATGTATGAAAGAAGGGAAATCCCAACTGTGAAAATCCCTTCATTTCCTCCACAGCATATACATAGTAATAGTGAGCATTTTGTATTTGAGGAATCTTCTTAGTTACTACAGTTAGTCTTACTGAATTTTTGTGTAGTCTTCATCTCATATTAACTTCAGTCATCTGTGTGGTTTTACTTGGTCTCTTTCTATGTATCACAGAAAGGAAAAAATTGCTAAAAGAATGAAATCTTCCAAAAAATAAATATTGGTAAATCTCCTCAAGGAAAAGTGATGTAAGAATAAAAAGAACTTTTGATGTATTGATTATATATCTATATCTTCTATTATATATAGCTAACTCTCTGGATATACCTATATATAGGGGATACGAATTCTGACCATGTTCCACAAGCACCGTTGACTTCAGATTTTTTCGACGTACTGACCCTACACTCTAGATGCCAGAATAATTCAGACATCGATGCTAGCTATCATGAGTTCGATACCAGAAAGTCCCAAAAATCACAATTTTCCCATAAGAATGCATTGCGCGGATTTTTGAAAATTATTTTGAGGCACGTCTCTGTAATATAGAGGAAACAAAAACTCGGAGGTTGGAGATGCCTTACTTTTCTATTGTACAGCTAGTTCCACAAAAAACCACCTAACCTGCAAACTGCATAACAGGCAGTGAGTTTCCTGCAAGCGAGCCTTAAGAAGTGAGAGAGACAGGGAAAACATGGTGGAGATGGTGTGCTTGTGTCTCAGCTCCGCCTGTAGAGTTGAAATGGATTTACTTGTGTAATTGATATTGCAAAATTTTATTAGTATACTTCATATAATGGTATTGGCATGGCAGAATAGTATTATAACAACATGGAAGTCAGAATGCATGGATTTAGTTATTGTGATTTGGTTATTACGAATCAGTGTATATTTTAGCTATGCTTCTTACAAAGAGGGAAATGTTGCTCACAAGGTCCTGTTATTTCTGAAGAAAATGAAGCATTTTTCTATGATTTCACGCTTTAATTCAATAGACGTCATCTTCTTTTGAGCATTGACCTTTCCACTCACTTTCTTCGGACCCAAGGTTATAAAAAGAAATGTGATAAAGTATTTAATTGCACAAAAAGCACAAAGACCTAGAAAAACTTATCAAAGATGCTTCAACAACGAGGTAAACAAGTATACTTGATTTATAGTTGATTGCGTTCTTATTATGATTATTTATCTCCTTCATATGTTGCAGAGTTTTCGTTCATATTTCTATTTGAGTCCTAACAGTGAGTTTCCTCTAAATAAATATAAAAGTGCGAATTTCTCCTGTATAAAATGCATTGCACAAATTTTTAAGATTTTTTGAATGCTTTCCCAATAGGCTGGAAAGATAAAACCCAGAATGAGAACAGAAGCATTTAAAAACATTCTTTCATGCAGTTCACAGTTTCTCTAATGGTCCTTGGTTTGATGCAAGAGCATCCTTTCCATTCTACCATGCATTTCAAACAGGGATAACGGAATCTTATTTTGGTACCTACCCAATAAGATATTGAATTGAAACTTTGGAATAGGTCAGAATGGCACTTTTCTAACATTAATATGCAATTGCCTCTCATGAACAGGTTCTGAGTTCGCTGACATTAGCATGAATTTTTTAAAACTGTATTGGGGCCCATCTCAGTGCAAAAGAGGATTCAAAATCACAGTGTTTGCAAATGAGATTGTCTTCTATAGCAGCAGTGGAAGAAATGTTACCAAATGAGTGTTGTTTTGATGCCATGTGGATGCTAAATTCTCCCTTTAAATGTATTTTGGTAGTTTTTAAGAATTTTCTGGAATGCTTTTGCAATAATGTGGAAAGATAAAATCCAGAATGTGAACAGGGATCATATATACATATCGGAGAATACTCAGATATTTTGGTAAATTTTCACCAATTAGCTTGCAGCATGCAAGCAACTCTTACTCTTATTATTTTAGAGCTGTCATTAAAATCATTTTTGAATGCATAGAGTGGGCGTCGTCTAAATGCAGCCAGTGAAAGAGATAGGCGAGACAGCAGTACACCCAAGGGAAGGCTTCAATCCGTTCGTCGTTATGACTCCCTTAACAGTAAAGGTAACTATTATAAGTAACTCTTAGTTGCCAAAAATTTCCAGAAATAAACAGCTTATTAAATTAAAGTTGAATTTCATTTTAAATATCAATTTGTTTTGATAATTTTTCATGCAGCTCATCTTGTGTACAAAATCTTTCATTGATATATCGTTTTTTAAAATTACAGGTAATATTTTCCTTTGGACATAGTTTTTTTTAACTTTTTATCACTTTCTTTTGTGAAATGTAAGAATTGTCCCCCTAATGTGACATTGCAGGAATGGAGATGAGTGCTTCAGGTGACAGTGTTTTCCATTCTGACGAGAAACCTAGCAAATCTGAATGTCACAGCATTGTTTCAGACTCGGACTCTTTCCATACTTGTGAAGAAATCCCCACGGATGTTTCACTGAACATTGCTTGCAGTGCTTCAGAGAATCAAGGATTGAAGCGCAAAAGAAATCTAGTCAACTCAGGATCAAAACTCTCCCCTTGTCCATCTCACACTGGCCTCACAACCAATATTGATAATTTAAATATATCTAAAAGGAAAGATGTAAAGAAAAGCCCTGAGCAGTTGAAGTTTGACATGAATTTGGTGGATAAAACAAGTAGTGAATTGGAAGAGCATGGTGCATTGGATGCATCTCCATGTTCGTTAGTTGGAGCAGAAGAACACTTGGATGAGAAAGGTAATTGATTTATTTTCAAATGCATTTTGGCATTTTGTTAGAAAAATGATTTGTCAACCAATGGAATATTTGTCATTTTTATTTTACTACAGAGGAAAATATGATTTTTATTTACTTTTGTCTTTTTTTGTTGTGAAGAATATGATAGCTGCAGGGGTATGAATGATGCTGAAATTATAATTGAATACGCTGAAAAGTTTTATTTTGAAGGTTTATTAGCATCATATACATTTGTGGTGGGACACAAACTCCTCTTCTTGCCTCATCAAATCAACCTGCATTGAGAATTCAGCATACTTATGATATGAATGTTTTGGAGGTTATGACTTATATTTATTTGTAGTGATGTGTATATCATGCTTTTTTACTTTGATTGAATTCACTAAATTCTTGATTTGATCCATAATGTCCGTTTGTTTCTCGTGCAATTCCCAAACGGTAGCTCTTATTCATCCCTTGCTTTTCGTTTTAAACTGCAACTGTTTAACAAGGAATTTTTTCAGAATAGATATAATTTCAAAATTACAGCCATTTTGGTCAATTATTAGTTTAGAGGCATTCTTATATGAAACAAATTTCATGTAAAAAATGAAGCAAAATAATTATAAAGGATACAATATCCATTCACAAAAATTTGTATTTGATTTGAAGTTCTACTAAGTTCGATTTGGTTCAAAATCTTTGCTGAACAAAAGAAATAATTTGATGAAAAATTTGGAATATCTGCACATCACTAAAGTATATACAAATACAAATTGTCTTTTGGAGGTTGCCTCAGTAGGTCTTTATGCACTGCTTGTATGTATGTATAAAAGTAAAATTTGCTTGCATACTGCTAGCTAATGGGTGATAACTTTCAATAATCACCCAAAATTATTATCTGTATTTGATCTGAAAAGCTCTATTTTGATGGAAAAAGTACAATATGTGAAGGAAATTACCATATCCTGGACTCAAACTGAAGGTTATTTTGAAATGTATGGAAATAAGCCAAGTCCACCATTGTAATAGCAAGTAGCAATCATCTGTTACTTTGGAAAGTTATTAAATAAATTCATAAGTTCACCTCAGTGTATATCTAATAGGAAAATGTAACTGGCTTGTTGTTGAATCATTTTAGATGATGTCATTGTGTATTATGTCCTCTAAATATATCTAGAATCAATATCATATTGGGAAGATACTCTGATTAAAATTTGGTTTTCCCCTTATAAATGCAAATGGGATCAAACCAAGGATCATTAGGGAAACAGAGAATAATGCTTTGTACTTGGGCTGTTGAGAATTGATCATTTAAGTTGTGTTTTCAGTTTCTCTATTTTCAGTAGTTTTCTCCTCTTTTTAATTTAATTTGTTAACATATGTTTAAGGATAAGAAATATGTTTAACATACTTGTTATCCTTATTCTATAAGTTAAACAATTTTATCCATAAAATCAAATTTTAATTTCCGTTTCTTTGGTTCATTCTTGGAAAGGAATGTACTAGCATAGCATATTTCCATGTATTTACTTGTGTGGTATGAGAGATTTCCTTTGGACATTTCAGATGTTGCATCACATGTACTTGTGAACCAGTTTGCCACTCCTGCATGGAAAGGCCCAGCCGACACTACATTAATGAAGGCTGCACCCAAGTCTACTAGATTCGAATTACCCAATCACTCAGATTCTTTCTCTATGGTGAGTCCCTCTCTCTTGAATTTATGTTAACAGATATATTCTAATTCCCAATAGTTGCAGTTCACTGATATTGAGTCCCACACTACCCTAGGAGATATGTTATTACTATAAATTACTTTGAATTTTCTTTATCTTTTCTAAAAATATCTAATCTAATCTAAATCTGAAAGAAAAGGAAAGGGACTTGGCACCCAATGAATAAGAGAAGCAAGAATTCTCCAAACGCCAAATATCAACAATTATTGGAGGCAATTCCTCAGACAAGGATTATCTTGTGGATAAGAGAAGCAAGAATATAGATTCAGAAACTCCCGAGGGAATCCATATTCTTGCTTCTCTTATCAGTAAATCATTATGCCATCACTCTAGCAATTTCCCCATTCATTGGAATTTTGCTCTGATTCCATTCTACAATACCCAGTTTCCTGTTACTCTGCAAGTGCTGTCTAATAGATGAATTTTCATCATAATTAAAAATGTTTAATAGGAAATCATTCCCTTGTTCTCTGCTCCATGCACTCATAGATTGTGAATAATGATTATGATTCACAATTCTTTTTAAAATAGTACCTTTTACAGTCCAGAGGACTATCCTATATTTGATATACTTATTAACTCAATCAATTATGAGCTCATAGCAGTTCACAATCAGTTGTTGAAGTCATAATTTTGCAAAACTGTATATCAGGATGTGGTGAAAAATAATTGTGTAAAGTTAATTTTACTTTGACTACTAGTTTCAATTTATAGTTTCATGGTCAGGCACTGTTTAAGTGGAAACAATCCTTATGCATGTACAGTCATGGACAGTAAATTCATACAATGTGCGGGGTTTGCATAAGATGAAGGATGACCAAAAAAAGGGTCGCTTACTAATGTGGCAATCTTGTAAAACCCTTGCTCCCCACCCAGACCCTTCACCTCTCCTTTAGTCCTCGCGCCCCTTTGTTTCATGCCGTTTCATACAGTTCAGGTAGTGTTGTAAAAACCTTAGGAAGGCTAGATAGATATTGAAAGAAAATCGTCATTTATTCCCGAATTTCAGTTCCTTTTGCTTTACCTATGAACCTCTTTCATTTTTACTCGGAAATACTTTCGATGTCGGATTTCTGCAAAATGGCATGCTGTCAGATGAGGTTTGCCGAAGACTCCTATTAGAGGCGGTCTTAGAATCTTCCAAAGATATATGTTAATGCTGATTGTGTACCCGCAGATTTTCAGCAGGGAACTCTCAGTATGCAGTAATCATTAAACAATATTTTTAAACAAGATAATCTAGTATCTCTTAAATTAATTCAATTGGACAAAATAAAAAGTCAAATCTTATCAAATTTCTCACAATTTGAAACCGAACTCTATGTTTGACAATTAGAATATGAAAATTTATAGTATTTAGTTTTATTTTGAACTTGGCTCCAGTTCGTCCAATAATTCCATTTAGCTTAATTTTCTGACAGAAATAGAACCTGCAAAGGATTTTAATAAACGTCATTTGCATTTTTGGGAAGACTTTGCCTCGTCTGGGATCAAGCCAGATATCAAATATATGCATTAAAAAGGTGAGTCATCAACTTTCAATAAAGCTCAAGTTTTGTAACAAATGCCTCTTGAGTTTTTAGCAATCATAGACAGCCACACTCAATATTATAATATAGAATAGCAGACTGCCTCATGATTACTCATTGGGAAGCAAAATTTGATTGATACTATTCTAATTGAGACATTCGATTCTCACGTAAACAAAATATAGCCAGTGTAAGAAATGAGCCGTTGAGTTACATTCCTGTATTCTGTAAGACGTATTCTCTGATACGTCTGTAATTTTTAAAAAGTGTCTTTTTTTAAAGAGACTCATCTGAAAGCATGCCATTTTGTGGGTGTATAAATCAGGCTTCAAAGGTAAGTCCAAATGAAGGAGGTTCATGGAATAAGCAAAAGAAACTAAAATTTGGGAATATGTGACGATTTTTTTTCTCTTCAATTTTACCAACCTTTCCATGCCAGACTAACCTGGCTGTTTACTGCTAAAGAGCTGTAGCCATAGTCTAGATAGAGGGGCGAAGGGTGGGGAGAAAGATTTTTACAAGGTTGCCACATTTGTAGGTGACCCTTATTTTTGGTTATCCTGAATCTTATTCAAACCCGCTTATTGTATAAATTTATTGTCCATGACTGTACATATATTATTAGAAATGTAGAGATAATGGAGAATTAATATGTGTGAACAGAGACATAATAATAATAATTATATTTTCTTTAATGGAAACAGGTAGAGGCCCAAATTTTCCCTATTTCTTAATTAATAATTGATGAACACACAGAACCATTCCCTAATCGGAAAAATCTGATTAGCCAGGACTTGAACCTGAGACCATAGGGTTAGAGAGTAACCACTCCACCACCATGGCGTTGAAATTGATAGCAAATTGGCTGACATTCTGATTGTACAGAGAAATGATTTAATTTGCATTGAATATTTTCTAAGCCTGAAAAGTCACACAAAAATTATAATTGTGTAGTAGCTGTTTTTTTCAACCTTTGTGAAAGGGACATATGCTTTTAGACTGAATTATGTTATATTTCATGAGACGGAAGAGCAGTTACTGAGCCCCTTAGTAGCAAGAAGCAGCTGTCCTGGCACTCCTGCACCAAATGAGCACCCTTTCAGGACACCAAAATCTGTACGAAGAGGAGCTCAAAAGAATCCATCTTTAAGTGATCAGCGAATCCTTGGAACGCCTGATTATCTAGCTCCTGAGCTGCTACTTCGTCAGGGTCATGGTAATTATCTATGTCTCTTATTATCAGTAGCAAAGCATCTGTTGAGGTACTACAACTTCATTGATTACGAGCCTTCAGCATTTGTTTTATAGGAAGGGAATAAAGTTAATATTTTTGTTATTTTGCTAAGACACAACGGTTTATAGTGGCAACTATGCACATACAACTGAAACAATACAGATACAGCTGTGAAACTTGTACAGTATTTCAGTGTAGTTTGGGTTTTTACAATCAATTGCCAGCAATTTGTGAGTCAGAATGATTGTAGCAGCACCTGTTCTGTCGATATTTTGTTGTCTACTGCCTCTAGTATCTCTTGAAGATTAATTCCATCAAGTGCCCTGTTCCCCTCCACCTAAAATTGTAGTAAAGATAATTGTTTAGATTCAATTAGTTTTGAGCAATTCACTAACAACCCGTAAATCTTTGACACGTCTTTGGCATTACACATCATCACTTTCCTTCCCATTTTATATGTGTCTATTTTCATAGAGGGATCAAGCGAAGGCTTTATAGAAGAACCCTCCTTCTCAAACCCCACATTCCCATTCTCTTTCCCTCTCCTTCAAATATATTCATCATCATCAGCCATTTTCAATCCGATGTCGGATGTAGGCCTCACCAAGCGCTTTCCAATTTCCCTATTCTGAGCTTCTCTTTGCCATGTCACCCCTAAGTACTTAATGATCTCTCTGTTCCATCAGTCCTTTGGTCTTCTTCTTGGTCTCTTCACATCTCTTGGCGTCCAGCTCAGAACTGCTCCCATCCAACTGTTGTTGTTTCTTCTCGCCACATTGTTTGCCCATGTCCATTTCAGTGATCTATCTTTATCTATAATGTCCGTACCTCCTGTCTTCATCATCATTTCATGTTACTTGCATGAAATCAGCTCCTTGTATTCCCTTTGGAGATTGATTTTGATTCTGCATGAAATGATCCTGTTGTCACTTCTAGAGTTAAATTCCCAAGGAAGAATAGACTTGAAAAAAGTCCGACTTCCCGGTCCCGTCAGACTTTTTTCAAGTCTATTCTTCCTTGGGAATTTTCCTGGGTGCACGCCCTTACGTGTAAAACCACCCATTACCCATTCCTTATTCTAAAGTTAAAGTTGTTCAAGACTTCACAGTTTGTTGCTGTGTAGAGTTTATTAACCAATATGAAATCGGTTTGGTTTTTAATCTCTTGGGTCCTCTCCATGTCCTCTTTCTTTTAAAGTTCTTATTGAAATATGTATTTGTTATGTACATATTGGTGCATTCAGCAAACTCTACCATGCAGTGACCACCTGGTTTCCCTGAGCCGAGTCTGTATTATCCTGTGACATTATCATCAGTTTCCTGTTGACCTACACAGGCGTGAAAATCGCCAATAATTACTCTAGTATAATAGTGGGCTTTCTTATCATGTTCAGTGCCCAGAATCTGGTCAAATTTTTCTATTTCTTCTTCTTCGCCGCTTGCTGTTATTGGTGTTTCGGCTTGTATGATCTGAACAGAGTGATGCTCATTTGAGTATAAGCTTACAGATTCTGTCAGATACACTTTCTCTATATTATTTTTCCATCTCTTGGAGGTGCTGGATTCCATCCCTTGATCAGGAATCCAACACCTCTAAGTGTTCCATCCTTAGTACCCTTGTAATAAAGTAAATTCCCTTCCTTGAGTGTAATCAAGTCTTCTGATTTTCCTCTGATAGAGTCAGATGGCATCCCAATTTCCCAATTGGTGTCCCAGTATAATTTATTCCAACTTATAGTAAATTAGCTGATCACTAATGACATGTCCATACTTTGGCATACACACTCTCATCATAGAGGTGTTGTGAAGACAAATTCAGTGGAATTTCTTTAAAATATAATGTTGGAAAGGTATCCTTTCATATAGTGTATTTTATTAAAATGTTAAATTTCAGGATCAGCAGTTGATTGGTGGGCCCTCGGGGTTTGTTTGTACGAATTTGCCACTGGAATACCTCCGTTCAACGATGAAACACCTGAAGCTGTATTTGATAATATTTTGCAAGGAAGTATGTACATTTATGTTTATTACTAATTTTAGTTGATTGTAGTCATCTAATGAGTATGGAAGTAGTTAATTAACGATGTAGCTTTGATACTTTGTTTTTTATTTATTTATTCTCTCAGCAGAGCTCTGTAAATTGTTCTTTGGATTAGTTTTATCTTAGCTTAAAATATTGCTTTGTTAAAAAATGTCTCATCTATTGTCAACAATTAGATTTTGTGATAGCTTAAGTTTATTTCTAAGAGCTGCAGTCTTATGATTGCTCTGCCCAAGTTTGCTCTGCCAAAAACTTCAATTTCTTGCTTATGTTCTTCATCCTTTTTTTATCTTTTTCCAAAAGTTTTTTCACAAGTTTTATTTTACCTTTCTACAGTTTATTATTTTCTTCCTTTAATCATTTTATTATAAATATTAACTTAAGTAACTTTAAATATGTAACTATTCATTCTTTTTTGTTTTCTATGATATTATTGGAATGTCTTCTTGTGTTTTAGTCTCATTTTAACTGATTTCATCACTAAATTTAGTTTTCCTATTTGTAGGTATCGCAGGTTTTTCACACAACCCTTCCTGAGGGCATTTTCCTGCAGTGAAAATTTTTAAATATATATATATATATAGCAAATGGTTTACTGTTAAATTTCTGTTCTAAATTTATTAGAAAGTTCTCTCATTTTCTCTGCATTGATTTCACCAAATCCAAATGTTTCTGCATAATATTTGTCTGGAAGAGTGTTTCCTAGTGTTTGGCTGTCCAGTTGATGCTTATAAGGCCAATGTTCTGGAAGTAAATCTTTTTAAACGGAGCTACTTGTATACTTAGATAAAATAAGTGTTGCATATAAAAAAATATACAGTCAAAGTACTAAAACCCTTTTCCATACCATTATTCATTAAAATTATTCTTTTTATGTCTAAAACTTGGCTTTGTCTGCATATCTACTTACTCTGCAGTCAGCAATTTTATCTCTGACTGTGAACAGACAACATGAAGCAGCTAAATGAAATGGACTACTGTGGAGAAATACTGGGTAGAATAAACTCTGTGAATGGAGAAGTTCTGTGTGGAATCAACTCTATATTTAAGGAATGAATTCATATTGTTCATTCACATTGATTAGCATTTGACTATAATAATTGGGAGAATCTTGATAGCATTTTCTTCTTAGCACACATTTGGCTGGTGGTAAATTTTGCAAAAAAAAAATCCTAAAGGATCAGGGACAAGCTGTGTTGAAGAGAGAAATGCTAATTTTCTAGCACTTTTAGAGCAATTGGAAAGAATAACAGTCAATCAGTGATTGCCCTCTGAGACACACACTCACATCATATAAGTAAATTTTAAGAAGAGATATTGATTGAAAAGGGGTGTCTTTTCTAGAAATTGAATGGCCTGAAAAGGATGAATCTCTTTCGGAATCAATGGTTGAGGCAATATCATCTCTTCTAACTTTGGATCCAGTGAAAAGACCTGGTGCTGAGGAAATCAAAGTTATGCCACTTTTTAAAGAAGTTCCATGGAACACCCTCCAAGATACTATACCACCTTTTATACCGGAGCCTCAAGATGAAACTGACACTGGATACTTCCAAGGTAACTTATTATATTGCTTTATATACCTTCTTTTATGTATGTGTGTGTATACATACACATACATATATATATATATATATACATACACACACATACATATAGGAGAGTTAGCTGTATATTATATATATATATATATATATACATATATATATATATATATATAATACGAGTAAAAGTTCCTTGCATACTGCAAGCTAATTGGTAAAAATTTACAGTAAGTTACCCTGACGGGTATCATCTTCAAAGCTTATCCAGCAAAATTCTTAAAAATTGCCGTAATGCATTTCTTACGTGAGAAATTTTCATCCATCTGGCATCGAACTCACGGTCATATGTAACCTTTCTTCCACTGGTTCTATAGAAAACTACTTCAAACGCAAACGCTGTGATTTTGAATAGTCTCCTGCATCGAGAACGGCCTCAAAACTGGAAAAACAAGGAGTAGATGCAGAGTACATCCGTCTCCTACAAAGCATTAACAAAAATGCCACATCCTCTGTAATGCTACATAAAGTTACTGAAGAATTCAAAATTGAGAAAGGAGTTAGACAAGGCAATTGCCTTTCCCCAATTCTTTTCACAGCTGTTCTGGAGGAAGATTTTAAGACACTGGACTGGAAGCAGAAAGCTCTGCAAGTAAATGGGGAGCACATCATGTCCATGAAATAGTACTCTTCGCAACCAACAGAAAAGATCTAGCTTCAAGACTTCAAGAACTGAACATAGCAGCACAGAAGATAGGACTCAGGATAAACAAAGGAAATGTATAATTCTTTTGCAGAACAAGTACCAATCAAATTTGAAGGGACGCCTCTGGAGGTCTGCTCAGAATACACATATCTTGGACAGCTAGTGACAACAGGATTAACGAAGTAAACAGAAGAATTAAACCTGGCTGAAGTGCCTTTGGAAGAAATGCACATATTCTTAAGTCACTAATGCCGATGGTCTTGAAGAGGAATGGTCTTCAACCAATGCATTCTACCAGTGTTGACCTATGGAAGTGAAACCTGGGTGTTAAATGCTACAATAACCCAGCGACTACAGAAAACGCAAAGAAGTATGAAAAGATGTAAGCTTGGGATCACAAGAAGAGACAGGAAACGCAACACCTGGGTGAGGATGAAGACAGGAGTGACAGACATCATAGATAAAGTAAGGTCACTGAAATAGATATGGGCAGGCCATGTGGCGAGAAGAAACGACAACCGTTGGACAAGAGCGGTTCTGAACTGGACACCAAGAGATGTGAAGAGACCAAGAAGAAGGCCAAAGGACTGATGAAACAGAGACATCATTAACCCTTAAACTGTAGGAGAAATGTTTTTAAATGTTTGACATGCTCCTTCAATTTTATGACCCTGACTCTCAATGCAGCGCCCGATCGCTTGCTCCTGAAGAACCAAAGTCTCCCACCTTCCGGCAGGTATTCCTTCTTATTCTTAGAATACCTGCCGGGAAAGTGGGAGACCTGGATTTTTTAGTCCCTTTGAAGTCACAATTTTTCACTTCTTGTATAAATTTGCATTTTCTTTTTGGTACAAAATTCCACTAGCCAACCCAAACTTTCGTATGCTGATCCCATGCTTTCCTTCTCTGACAACAGCATTTCAGTCTAAATAATCAGATTTTCCTTTGCTCTGACAGCACTGATGATTTCTTCAATTTGTTCATATATGTCTTCTATTTCTTCTTCAGAGTGGCTGGATGTCGGTATATAAGAGGTGTGTTCAAAAAGTAAGGTGACTTTATGTTTCTATGAAAAACTATTTATTTATTCATCAATATTCATGTTCTCCCCTTCAAAGTAGTCCCCCTCAGATATAATACACTTGTGCCAATGCTTTTTCCAATCCTCGAAACACTTCTGATAAGCACTTTCTAGTATAGCCTTGAGCTCTTCCAGCGATGCAGTCTTTATCTCCTCAATCGTTGCAAATCTCCATCCTTTCATAGGTTTCTTCAGTTTTGGGAACAGGAAAAAGCCGCATGGGGCTAAATCCGGTGAATATGGTGGTTGAGGCATGATTGTGGTGTTGTTTTTGGCCAAAAAATCTCACACAAGCAACAATGAGTGAGCAGGTGCATTATCGTGATGTAAAAGTCATGAATTGTTTTCCCACAATTCCGGACGTTTTCTTCGTATTGCTTCTCGCAAACAACGCATAACTTCAAGGTAATACTCCTTATTGACCATACGACCTTGTGGTAAGAAATTCTGATGCACTATGCCACGGTAATCGAAGAAAACAGTGAGCAAAACCTTGACATTTGATTGAACTTGGCGTGCTTTTTTCGGTCTTGGCTCTCCTGGGCTCTTCCATTGGGACGATTGGGCTTTGGTTTCAATGTCATAACCATATACCCATGATTCGTCACCAGTTATAACCCTTTTGAGCAAATCAGGATCATCATTGACGTCATTAAGCAGCTCATGAGCGATGCTCATACGACGATTCTTCTGGTCAAAATTAAGCAGTTTCGGAACAAACTTCGCTGACACACGTCTCATGCCCAAAATATTCGAAAAAATTTCATGGCATGAGCCAACTGATATGCCAACATCCTCAGCAACTTCTCTGATAGTGATTCGACAATTTTCCAAAACAACTTTCTTCACGTTTTCATCTGTTGTTGACGTGCTGGGGCGTCCAGAGCAAGGTAAATCATTGGCATCTTCTCGGCCATCTTGGAAGAGCTTGTACCACTTATAAACCATATACCAATGTCAACATTTTAAGTGTTTCGGAGCATTTTGTTCCATTTTTTACACAAAATTTGATGCAAATTCTTTGATCCATTTTTTTTGAGAGCAGAAAATCGCCGAGCACACCAAAATACATCTAACCTTTATATCTGTCAAAAACAAACCAAACATGCTATACACTTGAAAATTTGTACAGATGTTCGAGACAGGTGTACCAACATGACATAAAAGAATTGAACTGATGTAGCCCGCAAAATTTGAAACATCACCTTACTTTTTGAACACACTCGTATACCTGCAATATCACTGTGTCCGTGGGTCCTGCTTCTAGTATGATCATCAGCAATCTCTTGCTTTACTGCCATTAGGACTTAACTCTTTTTCCCTACTCCTTCATTATGATACCAACCCCTGCTATCATTTGGTCATCTCTGGAATATATGATTCTGTGTTTGTCACCCCATAACATGCCTGCTCCAGCCCACTTTATTTCACTAATGCCAAAGATGTCTAGTCCTAGCCTGTCCATCTCTATCATTGCATTTTCTAGCTTCCCACAAATTCCTAAGTATCTTACATTCCACGTTCCTATCCTGCACTTATCAGACTTGACCTATGTACCCCTTCCAATGCTCCCCATCCGGAAATCCGATTGGGGGACTATTTTACTTCCGGAATATTTCACTGGGACGAATGTCATCATGTCATAGTTGAGGATGCAAGATTACATTTCTTCATGGGAAATACAATTGGGGTGGTTTATTTCCCGTTGCCTTCCCCAATAGGGTTTTTTATGTGACCCCATCACTTATTGGCCGCCTCACTGAGGTACAGATGCAACGTGGACTGCCTTTCGTCTGGCTCCTACTCTTTGACCTGTCTGTCATGGGTGATCCTGCCAGGAGCAATTGAAATTACTACAGCTCAATCCTCAGAGTACACAAGCCCTCCCATCATGCCAAGGTTGCAGTCCAGGGGAGGGATTTCCCTAGAAGATAGAAATCCGCAACTCAGCCCGGAAACAGCTTTCATGTACATGCTTTACAAACACAGTATACCATTTCCCTCTTGGCCCTTGGCTCAATACCAGGACAATATTTGTATTCTACCATTTAAATGAGTAATACAGAATTCAGCTTAGGAACCTTTCTGGTATGGTATTGATTATAACTTTAGCATACTGTTGAGGGGTCTAAACTGCAACTTAATGGATGGCAACGTCTATGGAAATGGACCTAGGCTCAATACCAGACTTTGATATATTTTCCGACTATGATGTACGCTTAGGTGAACTTAGGAATCTTTTTACAAGAACTTCCAAAGGTAATCAGATGTCTTGGTAAATTAGCTTGCAGTATACAAGCAACTTTTACTCTTAATATATATTCTATTTTATTATATTATTCTATATATTCATTCTATTCATTTGCACTTTATCATTGCAGCTCGAAATATCCTCCATCAACTCAAAGTCTCTGGCTGTGACTTCTGATGCGCATCTGGTACTGATATTTCATATTTATGCTACTTTGAGATATATGATGCACATCTTGCACTGTGATTTAATATTTGTTACTTTGAGGTATGTTTTATTGAATCTAGGTTTTGTTCTTGCCATCTTCCAGGTCTGTCTTATCAAATTTCACCTGTAATTGACTTAACTAGTGATTTTCTCAATATTTTGGTTTGGAAACATTAATCAATAAAACTGTTTTGATTTTTTGATTTCTTAATATAAAAATAACCTTTTTGATTGAATAGTATGTTTTTGAACTTTCCTCTTGTATTCTATTTCATCATAAAACTCAGTGTCTTCTTCCTTCTTAGTGAAAATATTTTAAAATATTATGGTTGTTTATATTGCAGGCATCATTAAATCCTTTTGTACAAGTTACCATGAAGGTAGTATCAAAAACATTGATGGAATATTTATTTATTAAAATCACAGAATATGTTATTCCTGCTTCTCAGTAAGAAATTAATTATTTTATCTTGCAATTTTTGGAAATGTTGTTAGATTTTCATTTATAATGGTATTAATACATCAGCATTCTCACAAAAACCGCTAGCCCTGCTTTATTCCTCTTTTTGGATGACAGAAATGTCATTTCGAGGCTTTCAAAATTAATCTTGAGCTGTTTCATTGGTGAATCAAAGTGCATAAAATGTTAATTCTAGGTAAAAAAGTGATGGAAGATGATTTACCAAATATAAAAACTCAAAAAGGTAAATCTTACAATTGACCCAATGTCTGCTCTTAAACATTTTGTAAAATGTTGAATTATGAACAAGTGTAAATATTACAAATATTTGTGTTATATTTTGTTCGACAAAAATTTCAAACCAAATGAATATCTGCAAAACCCAAATTTAATATAGATGTAAGTGGTGGAAAATTATATTTTCATTACTTTATTTTGGCTTAATTTTTCTGTTTACTGCATGAAATTTGTATGGCACATTTCACCAAATTGTGCTTCTAATCATAACTGATTTACTATTAAAAATCTTTATACATGGGTGGTCTGAAAAGTTTTGCCTGTGCCGGTGGCTGAAAAGACATTTTGCCATTTCTCGACATGTTTTCTGAAAAATCCGGGGTCGGAAACTTTTCAGACCACCCTTGTATATTATTTCTTAAGATTAGTTTTCAGTTACTAGCGCTTTTCTCCTTTTAAACTCCATCAAAATATATAAATGGCACTGTTTCAAAGAGAACATTTCGTGCTTCCTACTAAAAATAGACCAACAAACAAAAAAGGCACCATTTGGTCAGAACATCAAGTTTGAATTTAATGTTTGATTACTGGATGTGTAGATATTGATACCTATTGATAAAAACTAAGTATGTTGAAACACACTGACACAGTATGGTGTTTTTTGTGTTTTATAGTTACATTTTAGTTTAATTTTTGTGGTGATTGGAGTGTTTGTTGAAAGTAAATGGAAATATGGAGTGGCGGAGAAATAAAATATCAATGACTGCCTCTGAAATTTTCACATGGAGCAACTAGTTACTGTAATTACAAAATTACATCTAATCTTAAATTCTATATTATAAATGGTTAATGCCATCTTAGTAGAACAACAAAAAGTAGGAGATGAAGAAGACGGGTGCTTGGTTTGGTAATCTTAGGAGAAACAAAATGACAAAGCCTCAAGTATTCGATGGAATATTTGTTCAATTGAAAGTGAAAAAGCACTATTTCCAAATCTCTAACTTTTGGATGAAATAGGGATTCATTCATCGGACAAAGACTTAAGACAAAAGAATTAACATCTCTTGATATTTTTCTACTGAAAGTATACTTTGTTTGACTCTAAAACACTTGAAACTTCATTTTAATCAGTCACAGAACTGAATAAGAAATAATGGTTCTATAAAATCAGGACAATTGCCAAAAGGAAGGAGATTGAATGGATAATTATTTTAGTTGTTCAATATGGTTTTGGATTCCAAATTACAAGAATTAGCCTTACCTGACAACTAAGGCGATTATAGACTCTCTATATATAGATCTACTCTCATACAAATGTATCAGAAAGATAATCCTATATGAAATATATGGGGACATAGTATTAAAGTTTTTATAGAAAATACATATTTGTTTATCCAAAGATTCTCATAGTGTGGTGCAGCCAATTTAAAGTGGATTCCAACAACATGAAATAATGAAATAAGATATCTGACAAAAAATAAGACAAAAATTTTCTAAAAATACAAGCTAAGGAAATTATTTACAAGGATCTTTATACAAGTATTCTTTCAAGAATGCATCAAGTAAAAGCATGAAAGGGTCTATGGAGGGAGGAAGGGAATTTATAAGATAAGGAAGTCTGTATAATAGTGAACGTTGCGCAATGGATAATCTGTATTTAGGAACATGGAGAAGAGGAGTTTGTCTGGTTACCCTAAGTGGAAGATTATAACCAAATAATGAAATTAATTCAGGAGAATTGATGTTGGCATTTATTATATTATAAATGATGGAAAGGTCAGCTTTCATTAGTATTTCTTGAAGGGATCTTAAGGAAAGGTATTTTAATACAGATTTTAGAGGTATTCTGTACATAGGGCACGCAAGATTTTACAATATAAGCAAAAAAGTTAAAGATTTGATTGTTATAAACTCGTAAAGAATCAGTGATTTTTCAATAAGCTTTAATAAATAATAAAATTAATTTTTAAAATGAAGTAAATTTAGCTTATCATTGTAAATGAATCAACATTGGCAAGCATGCCTTCATGGAAAGCCATTGCAGAATGAGACACTTAGGGAATTTATTTTGTAACCAGTTTTATTACGTCTTCAAGCAAAGAATCGGATTTTTCCAATGCATATGTAGGGTGACACACTGTGGTTTCTTTTGTACGTATTAATCTTTTTGATATTGGTAGTCATTAATAAATCGAGAAGTGAACAGTCATGAATAAACAATCCATTATGTGGATTTGATTTGTTCTAATAAAGATGTATCTTCTGTTACCTTCTCATCTAATCCACTAATTACTCTTTACTAATATTTTTTTGCTTACAAGAGTTCATTTTCATTTCCCAGTCAAATACTTTGAAGGTGAATAGAACATTATGTACGAATCGACGCCCATTTGACCAAGCTAACCTTCCCTAATTAAATGCATCTGCAACATTGTAGCATTATTAAAGCTTTGAAACCATCCAGAATATGGTCAAAGTAGAGCCCCCATCCACACCCATTGTTTGAATGTTGGTGAATAAAAAACTCCATTGGAACAAATTGGTTGGTGAATAATTTAATAGAATGAGAAAAATATTTATCTTCATCAATCTACAACATAACAAGTACAGTAGAAGTCCATTTTAATGAGAGCTGACAAAAATTGGAAAAGTACTCTTTATAAAGCATACTCCTTATAGCTGAATACTAAATGTCCATCCTTGAAGGGCAGTGAATGCAAAGAATGGAACTTAAGGGTTTTTGATTATTACGCAGAATGCATAGTCTAGACAACACAGGTGTAAGTGGTGAATAGGATCATAAACTGAGCTTTCAGTAATACTATTTTACTCATTCTGACCCTTAAGCTGTGGGGGACCTGACATTTCCCTCTACAGTATCCTCATTCAGGAGCTAATTCCCCCCATCACAGATTGGGCCTGTGGAAAACTTATTAGTATTGCGATGTTTTTTGTAAAATAATGAAAATAATAGTTCAATACTTTCCTTAATATTGAACTAAAAATGTTAATATTTACAACAGATTTGTTTAAAAGTTATATAATATCAGCAAAGTGCAACACTTTCATTTCCTTGGTAGGATTGACAATGCAACAAATAATTCTTTTGGAAAACAACTGGGATAATATGTTATATACCTATACTAGGCAAAGGTTTAGGAATTAGATGGAAAAACCTTGGAATAGGGTCTACAGGTCTGTTGAGAAAGGCCTGAAGAGGTAAATTACTGAGCCTGGCACTCAAATTTGCTAATGTGTGCTGTCCGACTCTGTAGCATTTCTACGAGAATTCTACCAAAGAGTAAATACAAATTACTATTTATTAATATTCATAACATAGGAATAAACTATTTAGGTAATTACACATACTGAATAATTATTTCAATGTATCATTTCCAACAACGGTATCTTTTATCTGACAATAAAAGGAGAGGAGTAAAAGGTAAGAATGAGTTGGTGTGACATCTGATGGTTTCTTGGAATATTCTTAATATTTAAATTTTCTTAAGGAAACAAACAATCTGCTTCAACATGTTTATTTGTCATGGATCCTCAACGGGAAAACTTGCTGTCAGTTTATCATGAGCAATTCAATGGTTTGCTTTCTCAAATTGGATATAAATATAAAATAATAAATGAAGAAATTGAAAAATATATATATTTATATATTTACAAATACACAGAACATTAACATAAACTGTATGAACGAAAGATATCCAAACAATAATAGAATACATTTTGAGAGATATATTACAAAAACTCAAGAAATTGAAATGAAATGTAGCTCAAAAATGTGTTTTTCAAAAAACCAATGCAATTTCTTTACATAAACTCGTACATTACACTCATTAATTCAAAGAATCACCAAGGTTCAAAAGCTGTGTTTATAACATATCACACATTTGTAATGATAAGCTTGAGAAAGTTTGCACATTCATTTATTCTACCTTTGTCACACAATCCAATTCTTAATGGAATTGGACGATGTATGTGGCAGGTGAAAATGATATTTATAGCTTTGAGAATGCTATTTTTGATCACTCCTAATCTAATTCGAGCAATTCTTCTATAAGTATGTAATATGAAACAATGTTGCTCATATTCATAACTTACATCAAAGGGTTAATTGATCTGACACTAGTAGAGAATATTCAACAATACATACATTTTGGAAGAGGAATTCACTTTATGTTTAAATATTTACAAAAGCCAGGCATTAAAAATGAAAGTTTCATCCCATAACATAATAAAAACTTCACCTTCCAAAAGAGAGTTTGATGATCCATTTCTCTATATAATCCTAACTTCTGATGAAAGCATTTTGGATCAAATTGATTTAGTAATTGTTTCATTGGGAAGAATCTCATAAAAAAATTATGACTCTAGCTTTTCATTTACAATGTCTTAGATAGAGAATTGGAAATCGCTGAGCAATTATACAAATGTACAATGGTAGAAATACTGAGGATGCTTGAAGATGCCTAATGAAAAATGAAAATTCCAGCATAAAAAACAATTTGCTCACTATTTTTTAGTTTAATAAAAGACATTAATAGAGAAACTGAACCGCGATTTCCGGATACGAATTAGCATATCTGTGTTGGTCTGGCTCCATCATTTTCCCATGATCACAAATCATGCCACTTTCTACATTTTTTAAATCAGACAACAAGCTAACTAAGCCACAAACCCATTTTACTCGCCTTTTCCAGTACAACTTGTACACATTTTTACAATAAAGTCTGTTTGTATTGTTGGAAGACATGGGTGGGTGATGCAGGATTTCACACCATCCATCAATTAACACATTTTCATACAATTTGCCAGCTTTTGCTTCCACCGACTGAAGGCATTTTAAGCAATTGCTTCCTTTTTTAAAATGATTATACCTCTTCAAACTGCTAGAAGGTGGTCTTAATCCAAAGTAATGACAGGGATATATCCTGCAGTTTCTGAAAAATTCAAAAATTAAGAGGATTACCAAGAGTTTCCAATACAATGAATGAATACAAGTATTTAAAATAGTTCAGTAAGGTAAAAATATGGAGCGAGGTACAAATAATGAACGTTCCCAAATTTCCTGGAAAATGTTCTTCAGTAGCTTGTCATTTGCATTAGCTATTGATTTTTAAACTTTAAATCACTTTAAATTACTAATAATTCCCC
The DNA here is from genome assembly GCA_036926295.1 of Pachydiplax longipennis. Taxonomy (NCBI): domain Eukaryota; kingdom Metazoa; phylum Arthropoda; class Insecta; order Odonata; family Libellulidae; genus Pachydiplax; species Pachydiplax longipennis. The sequence continues at coordinate 73,251,417 of JAVFKF010000002.1, read as the reverse complement.
TGCCACACACCAAAAGGCGGCTTGCAGGGTATTCATGTAGATGTCATTTATTATATTTTATAAAAGCTTATATATTATTATATATTTCTCTCTCACTTTCATGAAAGAAAAGAATTGATGAAATAGATGGGTGAAATGTGGGAAAACATTTAATTTATTAACATTATATTCACATCTTAACCCTGCAAACTGCCACTGGCGCATGGCAGGGGGTGTGAAACACCAAAAACCCTATCTACCTTTGACTGCTGTTGGCTTCTCTAATACTTTGCGGAAAAAATGACCAGAAATAACTCTCTGTCCTGGGAACTATTTCCCTGAAACGCTTCAAATTTATTTACAACTCATTCTGCAATGACCCCAAGGATGATAGCGTAGCTATCAAAAGAAGGTTGCTAATCCACAACTTCCTTTACCACCCTTTGGAACTGGTCCATTTTTCATGGCTCTAATATCACTTTAGTGTTTCATGAACTATTTGCCTATTTTACCTTACAATATACAGTAAACCCTGTCTTAAGAAGGCAAACGCTTCAACCAGGTTTAGTAATGCTGGTAATAATATATTTTGAGAATGATCTGCTTTACATATAGAGCGTTTTAGTTACATTATTACTTATTCCATTTTATCATAGAAAAAAGCAAAGGAATGGTACAGTTTGCCACTAAAAAATCAAACAGTGTAGTTCGTGGTGCATAAGATTGAGGGGACCTACCCCTTCCACCGGTCCTTCTATTACCTCTTGGCAACACCGGAATAATCCCTTCTATTTGGCCCTGCAGCGAGTGGAAGGGAAGAAGCAAAAGGGTTTTATGGTCTATGAGGTGTACAGTGGTCTGGAGATCCCGTTTCTATGGCCAAGAGTCGATTTTCAAATGTTTTCTTAAGGACTCAAAAACTTACTGTTGTAGAAGATAGAAGCCCATTTTAATCGAAAACGGTCATTTTTCCTCTTTAATAATAATTTGAGTGATATTAATAGGCAGAATTTCGTAATTTTTTTCCCCATATTAGCTCTTAAGATTTCCTCAGTAGAATTGCTTCATTTGCCACAAGTTATACGAAAGTGTTAACATATTGCTATCTTGAGTTTTATATGAATTCTTTACTCCATATACCCTTAGATCTGCTAAAAAACAAGATAATCTCTGCATTACTTCCAATTACAGTCAATGAAAAAGATTTTGATTCACTTGAATATCTAACAACTAGAAGATAACAAAAAATCACCTGGTTCTGTTAGTTACTAGAAGATTTGTGACATTACTACACCAACGGCTGTGCGTGCCAGATCGGAGCTTGCAGGTATAAACAATGAAATCTCAGACCATTTTCAAATCCACCATCCTCTTTCTCAAACTAACATAGAATCTTCTTCATTACATTTCTAGTTGACAAAAAGGCTTGTTTTTATTGCTAACATATTGCTTAATTGCTCACAATATTTGGAAAGGGATTTCAGGACAGTAGTTTTGATGCTTTCAACAAACTAAATCATAAGTATTTCTACATAAACTAGCTGAAGTGTCACATAATAGTCATACAAAATACCCTGCCTCAGGGTGGAGGGGTACCTCAGACAAGTGTGTCTACGCTAAAAAGTTAATGCTATAATTCACTAAAAATATACAAAGACAAAGATTTATTCACTCATCTGTAAGGCACATACTCATGTTATTTCCGAAATATTTAACCAACTCAAAATAGTGTTTTGGGAAACGTGAAAGTGAAATTTCCGAGAAGATGAATTTTATGAAAATAGACTGAAAATCGTTTTGAAAGCTTCACTAACGGCTGCTTGTGAAAGACATTAAGAAACACCCAAAATCACGTGTAGGACTAAGGAGAGAAGGATATGCGGATAATAGAATGGGTAGGGAGTAGCAAGTACAGTGGTACCTCGAGATACGAGTGCCCTAACATATGAGTTTTTTGAGATACGAGCCATCGAGCGAGCGAAGTTTTGCTTTGAGATACGAGCAAAATTTGAGATACGAGGAACGGCCCGCTACACACGACCCAACATTTTACTGTGCCTCGTGCGTCTCGCATTATCCCACGCATCCCCCCAGTATACTTGTTTACCTCGCTGTCGCAGCATCTTTGATAAGTTTTTCTAGGGCTTTGTGCTTTTTGTGCAATTAAATACATTATCACATTTCTTTTTATAACCTTGGGTCCGAAGAAAGTGAGTGGAAAGGTCAATGCTCAAAAGAAGATGACGTCTATTGAATTAAAGCGTGAAATCATAGAAAAAATGAGTGAGATGTGCGAGTAGCTTACTTGGCGAGGTAGTACAGGCGTTGTACTTCAACAATATGTACTGTGCTTCAACAGGAGTTATAAAGGGTATAACGCCAGATAAGTACGTTACAATAATTTCTAAGCTCCAGAGCTCTCTCTATGAAAAGATGGAGAAACTGCTGATAGTTAGATAGTAGAAGTGACGGAGAAGCAGCTTAAAGGCGATATTTTAACACAGGACATCATATGCAAGAAAGCACGAGCAATTTACGGTGATTTGCTGAATCAGACCCTGCTCACTTCCACGGACGAGGCATCGTAAGACTCGTTTAAAGCCAGTCAAGGCAAATTTGACAACTTTAGGAAAAGGACCTGCATTCACGACAGAGGAGAAGATTAATCGCCTAACTCATCTCCGCAACATTCTGAAAGGGAAGAAGGAACAAACCTCCTTGGACATGTTTTTTTTAATCCGGCGAAAAAAGGCAAAGACCAGTTAAGAAAAAAGCAGTAACTAAAATTAAGCATAAAGCAGCATTTAAGTTGTGTGTAAGTTGCATTTTAGTGACCAAAATACAAATACACTTTATAAAGCCAGTTTATTTCTTTACGTTATCTTTTATTATGTTTTTATACAGTATTTGTCATTTATAAATACATTTTTCCTATTCAAAAACAAGTAACAAGAACTGGGGTGGCATTTTGGGGCCTGGAACGAATTAATGGCATTTCAATTAATTTCAATGGGGAAAATTGCTTTGAGATACGAGCAATTTGACATACGAGCAAGGTTACGGAACGAATTAAACTTGTATCTCGAGGTATCGCTGTATACAAAAGGAGTTCACTGAATTACATGTATACTGAGAGATATGAATAGCAAGGAAAATGGATGAATAGAACTGAAGGATCTTGGAAAGAATAGAGGTCTAAAGAGATGTGAAGTAAAAAGCGGGGCATGCGACTGATGTCAGTCGCTTCTTAAATCGCCTTTTCTTCCTAGGAAGTTCTTCTTAATTGCTCGTTTTCTGTCTATCACTATTCCAGATAAATTTTCAATAGCATCCTTACTAAACACGGATTGAATGCTTTTCTCTGTGCACCACTGCTTGGATTCTATCTTTTATTTTCGAAGAATAATTTTTACAAAATTACCTTTCAATCCAAATAACATGTATCAGAATATAATTGTTATCACTAATCATATTACTATGAATATGATATTAAAATCTAATGAAATAGATTGTATTATAGTATCAAAGCAGCAAGCACTATTCATTGTGATTCAATAGGTGCACTAAACATAATTGATGCAAGATTTTCAATTAAGAATATGATTACCAGAAAATTCCCTAAAACTTTTGATTCTACATCATTCCATTAGCAATGAAATTCAAAAAAGAATATATATACAGAAAGCGTATGCTTTGAGAATTTCTGATGGGTCCATTCCACCTTCTTCATTATACTCTCTTACGAGCTTTGCTTCTTAGGAGTTGATCCTGGAATTCCCATTCTCCACCTTCTTCCCATAAGAGACACCAAAAAATCCCCACCCTCTCATACGACAGACAGTTGCATATACCTCAATCTCCACACTTTCTTCTCATTATGCATTTAACCCCCCTAGATGATAGAGGCATAGTCTCTAAATTGTGAATTGGGAGTTTCTGAAAACCGGCCACTGCACCTGGTGTTAATCCTTTTCGTAGGAATTTCACCTGACTGTTCCTGGCATACACTGATTGGAGAATTCTTGAATCTCCCATTCCCCAAAATCCTTTTCCTCTTTAACCTTAACCCAATGATTATCAGCATTCCAAATGATGAAATGGATGGTTTTGCTCTTTTACTGAGGGATACCGATATTCTAGTGGATATTTTAACCCTTTCCAGTGCTATTGCTTTTACTCTTCCACTATAATTTCCATCCCTAATCAATTTTCTATGTCGTCCCGTTTTGAATGGATAACTCTGATGAAGTGAAATATTAGTGACTGAAATGAGTAGAAGACTGAATCTAATTGACATCGTGATGCTAAAGCTATTTACACCTTATAATTAAATAAGCTACTAGTAAGTCTTAAATGATAGATTTTCCAAAATTGTTTCCCGGTGTCTTTTCTAAAGTAACCTAACGTATGTAAGAATTCAATGGGTAAAAAGGCTGATGAAACAGGATTATCATGATGCTAATTGAACTGAATTTGTTAGGGATACAACTTCAAGTTTTAGTATAAAATACAGTGTATAATAATTAGTATGGTATAAAAGGAAGTGAAAAATAGGGTTATTTGTACTGAATAAAATGTTTAAAATAAAATAAATACTAGTTATAAGCTAAGGTAATTCATAAACAATTTAGAACCCTAATGAAAATTTCATTTTTAGGCATTTCGACTGAAATAAGAGCTCCAAAGAAAGTCCCAGAGATATGTTATGATTATGCGTACAAAGTGATACATAATGAAGGATATGAAGAATGCCAAAATGAAAGAGAAGCTTCTAGATAGTCATTTAGGCATCGCATTCTACTTGGATGAAAGCGTTCCCAAGGGATTCCTGGGAGACCATGTGACCTCCACTGTCGAATCCCTTTTAACAATACTACTCATAAAAGTGAGAAATAATGAACATTGAGTTATCAATATGACTTGCATGATTATAATTTTCTTAGGATAATTGTAGCATAAATATTTTACTGCATTAGTTTGTGTAAATATGGTTTCCGCAAGTTTGTACCCTCATGCATTTTAAAATATGATATTGTCTTTTAACTGGACAAATGACATTTTTAAAATGATGGGTTCCTACAAATTGGACCTTTATGGCTTTTTTAAAATCTGACAAATTTAACATAATTTAAACATGACATTTCAGGATTCTCTTTCCACTATTTGATAGCCAGGACATCCAAGGGCAATTTGATCAAATCAGAATATTAATTCTTTTTCTTCTATTTAACAATTAATATGATTTTATAAATGAGTTGTAGTCCTCAATATTCAAGGGTGCCGGAAATTATATGAAGGTAGAAAATATTGGTTCTCGTAAAGAATAAGGAGGAATCTGTTTTTAACTAACAGCCAATGTCTTTTTAAAATATAATTCCTAACAATCTACCGAAAAATGCCCAGCAATTGCTGGTATTGCATTCCTTTAGACCTTGCAATAGAAGCCCTCCTAATCAGATGGGGCTTAGGCATATGGATACGCCCCGGCCAAGGCAATATTCCGGTGTTGCCAAGAGGCAGTTGAAGGATGGGTAGAAGGGGTAAGTCCTGAAATTTTAAACCCCTCAATCTTATGTACCACTCACTACACCGTCTGATTTTTTAGTGGCGAACTGTACCTTTTCACAACACTTAACAGTTTATTTATTTTTTCTTTGATGGATTTCCACAAAACTTTGCCTGTTACTGTGAATTTCATTATTTGATCAGTTTACAAACAAGCAGAATTTACATACTTGATGCAGCAAATCAGGAATGATGACCCACATTTTTCTTCATGCCAAAAATTCTATTTGCGATTATTAGTAGATAGGAAGGATATTTTACATACCAATGTGGCGGATTGTGTCATCAATCCTAGTTTGCTGTATCACTGTGGACCCCAAAGATATGACAGTATGCTCCAGAAAGGATATATCACATTTTAAAGAATTGTGAGTTTTTCCAGAAAGAAAAAGCCTTCTTTTGTAAATATTTGGCATTTTGTATTTCACTAATAATCAATTTGTTATCTTGTATGCAAAAAGGGTTAACTAAAAATTGTTCAACAGTAGTAGTTAAAAGGTGAGATGGCACACAATCTCTGCAAGGCACACCACACCACACTAAACACTGCGCTATCAATCTGCCTAGTTCAATATATTTAGAACTTGAGTTTGCGACCAGAGGAAAAACTCAATGGGGACTTTTTCATCTAGCTTTCTGCACGAGACAAGCTTGACTGGGAAATTTTCGCCTCATCCTAGAACTAAAATCAGCTCCAAAGGTGGGATGCAGATCATTCTATTTTGCCATATCTTCTTTTTTCATGAATCAAGTCAGTGGAAACTAAGTAAAAAGGAAGTCCCTATGAGCAAGGCAGAAGAGGAAAGAGAACGGTGACACAGATAACATAAAAAAGTTTTGGTCCATGAAACGAGGTGCTTAAAGTGGGTTGTAGCACATCTCAGGACAGGCAAAATTTGCACCTACAATGGGAAAGTGGGTCTCAAGTGGTATTATTACCATCTAATTCGCAGGTTAGGGACCAGGAGAGAACTGAAGCAGGAATGGGAGGGTCTTAAACTAGTTTTACTCTGTGTTTGTGTGTGGATGTGCATGTGTTTGTAATTATAGAGCATTTTGTGGCAAACAATGGGATGAAAAGAGGGCAATTGTGAAATTAAATACTTGTTACAAAGAAAATGTGGTTATCTATGCAACAGATAAACAATTAAGATTAAAATGGCCAACTTTGAGAATAATTGATGGTCAAAAAATATTTGTCAACTTACGAATGGAAAATGGTGATGGATTCACAGATGTGAGTAAATGGTGAGCTTCTTCGGAATTTTCTGCTAAAATAACTTTCTGCTCTTCTTGAGTACAATTTTGGACATTGTTGTGAAGAAACTTCGCTTCTTCTGTGTGGCTTTGAGGGATAGAAAAGAAGTTCTTTTCCTGCAAGAAAGTTTACAAATTAATTGCATTCCATTCAAACACCATGCCTAGTATTCACTGAATGTATGCTGCAAAGAATGAATAAAATGTCAATAATATCTAAGAGTGGGAATCACTTCAATCTAAATTAAGGTGAAAAGAAACCCTGATAAAGAAACACAGTATCTCTTAATTTTGATTCTCTATGATTCTCATTTAGTCTACTTGCAAGACACGCATATCTCTTCTTCTGCATTTTTGGCAAACACACATTCCAATAGCATTTCAAAGAGATCATTTAAGGATCAGGTTCTCTTCCTTCCTTCACTTTGGAGGATATTTGTGTTCCAGTAATTGAGTGAATCTGAGATGATCCAGAGGACAAATTGAGATAGCACTATGACTTGTCTCAGTGCTTTTGAGGAGTTCTTATTTCTTCTCTCTTGTGAAAACATCACATTTAAAAAAAAACCGAATTTATAAAATTTGATATCCTCTCTCTGCCAATAATTCTCTCTGAATTGTGAAACTTACTATAGCAGGATCAAGTCCCAGTGATGTTGATTATTTTTCACACCTTTTTTATATATATGGTTATTTGTTTTTTAAGTTTCTTAAGAGTTTACTTCAGTTTTTCTTCATAGTTTTGAAGTGCAGAGAGCATAATTGTTTATCAAATTCTTATAAACTCAGTACTTAAAAATTTGATGCTTTGGCAAGGAAGAAGACATTTTGAAAGACGCATTCCTCTAAAGCACGATTCAGACCAGTTTGAGTGGTTTCAATGGGTTTACATCATCATGAGTGAAAGTTAAACCCAGGCTCCCCATTCTCCAGACAGCTGCATTCACTAAACTAAAATACCAACAAGGATGTAGAAAAGTGCGTTTAGTTGGTGGTTATAACTTCTACCTATAAAATAGGGTACCTTGGTACAAGTCACACACATGCCAATAAATTTTCACACACTTTTCTTTGAATTTTCATGTGGCTGTGCTTCCATTTATGCTATTTTATCCATTCTTTAGCTGTGGGGGACCTGACCCTTCCCTCTACAATACCTCCATTCATCAGCTGATTCACAGCCCCAAATGGGGCTACAGAAAACTTATTAGTATTACATTGTTTTTCATACAGAATTATTTGTAGCATGAATTGTCACTATTACTTGGAAATTGGAAATGAGAATCTTGTGATTTGCTGATGTTTTACAACTTTTAAACAAACCCTAATATCAAGTGTTAATATTAAGATTACTATTAATGTAGAAAAAATCCAACATTTCAGTAACCTTCTTCAGAAAAGGACAGAAATTGTCAATATTTACAAAATATTTTTGAAGTAATTAGGAAAATAAGGAATAATTATTACAAAATTATGAATAACATATAAAATTTAACATACACATGTACACCATATGCTGGGTAAGGGGTTTGCATTTATCAGGAAGAGCCCTTGAGTAGGATGTAGAGACCCGCTGAGAAGGGTAAATTACTATACCTGGCACTCACATTTGTAATCTGGTAGCATGTAATCTGTTATTGCCAATGGGATTAGGATACAAAAAAACACTACACTTGCTACAAAAACATAATAATCGTTATAAAAGTAAAGACTATTTATTAATATTTGTCCAAAGCAAAGAAAAGGAAACTGCCAGGGATAGATTTTTATCAATGTTTCCATGTTAAACCATTTGCTCTTAGCGAGTAAATCACAGCAAGACCAAAATATTAAGTATTCATTATTCATATTCCATGGGCAATATTTTTCCAAATAAATTCAAGTGCACCTTGACGACAGGCCCCAAACTTATAGACTTATTACTGAAGTGCAAAGACTCCATTGATATACTCAGTGGAAGTGGTGTTTTCAGTCTTTATTGTAAAAAATGTGATGGTTTCTATGTTGGGAAACTGCAAGGTGTTTCTGAACCAGACAGAAAGAACATTAATACGCCTTCGTCCCCAACAATCCTTCTGCCTCCCACTTCAGCCAACACTTATAGGAAAAGGGACACTCAAGAGATTTCAAATATGCCAAAGTTACATTTGAGTGATTGTAGTGCAAAGATAAATGCCTTAGAGACAACACAAATATTAAGATGCTCCTCTTCCTCAAATATTGTAAACAAATACCTTTTTACCAATCCCATTTTGAAAACCATAATTTCCCACCTCACCCCTCCTCCACTCCTTCCCATTCATAATAATGTGTCAACCTCTATTCTATTGTGTACCATGAGCAGCATGAGGCACAAATCACTAGCTACCTCTGATTCTACTTTCCAACAGCCACCTTGGCCCTATTGTCCATTAGTTTCCTCTGGCTATATTTTCCACCCTGGCCTGTATTGTCTACTTAATCCCTTAGGTCATATTTTTCACCATCCTTATCTGCATTATGGACTCAACATTGCAAATAGAGTATGCCTCGATTTTCCAAATATTATGTACTCTTACTTACTTTCAGAATGTTTACAGTGAAATATATCAAAATTTATAAAATATCAAGGAGAATTACATCATAACTTCTTTAATATAACATTTTATCAGAAGCTATCAACAAAATGAAACCTCAAGTAAAAAAAAAGAAATACTTAGACTCACCAACCTCATTCCTATAATCCATGCTGTCTTCCTCACTTATTCCACAGATTCTTGGGTCTTCCTTAATTGCCCCAATCTGGTTTCATTGAAATATATTTCAAAATTAACTCCTTATAATTATATAATAATCAGCTATATAAAATGCATTTAATCATGACAGCCATACATTATTCGAACCTAATGTTTTTATAACGTATCAATTTGGCTGCAAATCTGTCGTAGGTCAAGAAACAAAACAATTTCAAATCTACATTTTTAAAATGTATATTTTATGAATGTTTAAGTTTACAATAAAATTATGATTGAGCTCTACCACATATTGTTTGAGTTAAATAGTTAAGGACAATTTAAGAAGATTGATTTAATTTTTATTGTGATAATTTTAACCAAATCATATATGCCTCATATAAAATTCCCATATCAAAAATAAAACGCAGTCAACAATATTCTTTTTGTACACTAAATGGTCCTAAGATCAAATCTTGAAATTATTATGAGAAATAGCCAGATAACTCTAGTATAACTGATGTTTTCACCTCTTCCAACATCCCATGCATTTCATCATCATCATCTTTGGCCTCCTCTTCTGTTCCTTCGTCATTTACAAGATCTATAAAGTCAACTGCTGTACTTTTTAAATGAATTACATTTGACAGGATTTGTCGAATGTCCTACAAAGAGAAACAAAAGTAGCTATTATCATGGTTAACCATAACATAAGCACCTGATAATAATCTTTATTTATGGATAATAAAGCCCAACTGCAAGGACATAGAGGTAAAAATAGGTGTTTTTCAACTTAAATGTTTATTAATATACTCTTAAATAGAATCATTGAGTTTCGAGAAGAAACTTTTTGCATATAATAAAACAATTATAATGCTCTTCACTTTACCATGATTTTAGATTTACCTCTGATCTCACCATAATGATTACAATGACCATATTCCTTGTTAATACAAGATAATGTTGTGTAACATCTATATCAATGTGCATTCTGACTCACCTCAACAGCATTGCAAGCCATCATAGCAACTTATAAGTAATAATAGCAACAAATAAGTAACAATAGCAACACATAAGTTAAACATGATTGGTTATGTATTCAAGAACGTAACTTTTAAATCTGCAGAAGAAGACTTGTGTGACAAAGATATAGAATCAACTATCGAGCCAAAAGAAACTATCAGTGTATTTTAGTAACTACCATTAAGTAGGCCATTTGTAGCCAAATTTGGCATTCATGATTTGGTAGAAATGAACAGAAGACATGTAGCTGATTGTCAATTGTGAGGGGTTTTAAGACTTGCAGGTTAACTGTCCTAGCCTTTATAATAAAATCAAGGAATTAGTTACATTAGTAGATTTAAGTAATGAGGATATAGTAATTGGAACAGCCTCATGGTTAAATGATGAAATTTTTCCAGAAGAGATCGAGGTGTATAGGAGGGTAAAGGTGGAGGTGTGTTTATTTGAATCTATAAATGGTTTCTCTCATTTCGAGAGATAACAAATATAAAATACTAGTTGCCCCGTGCGAAACTTTCGCAGACGACACTCATACTCGATTTCCCACCCAAATACACTTCAACAAACACTAATCGTTACAAACAAATACACAAAAACTAAAACATACCTAAAAATACACAACTTAATATTCTTTATCAGTGTCTGTTTCGATATACCTCGTTTGTAGCGATAGATATCGCTATCTACACATCCAGTAGCGAAACTCAATGGCCAAATAAAAAGCCTTGCGTTTTCTAATGCCTTACATGAACCCAAACAAAATCCCTATTATATTAGAGAACATGAGAGTATAAATGTTAACCCAATGATTAAAAAATTTTCTTATAGTAGTATAATCACGAATAGTGCGCGTCATCACTATAACGATACATGTATCTTATCCTATACCGAATATCTCAATTCACTCAATGCAGTTATGACAAAATGAATTATGGTAAAGATACAAAATATCACTGCCAGCTTTACCTAAACTCTGCCGTTATAAATACCACTTCCTTTTATACCAGCAATGAAGTGTCAGTTAAATAACCAAGATAAAACAACGAAACATACCTTCTGCATCAACAATATTTATTTATTTTCTATGTTTTTCTCTTCATACCTGAAATATAAAAATAACTACTACTCGTCTGCAGTGATCTGATCTGGGAGAGGAGAGCTAGAGGGGAAGCTATATGTCACACTTTCATACGAACATACATTGTGTTACATCATCAAGGCACATAGCATTATCCCCGCATTCATTGAGTCTCGAATAACTCGAAATTCTTTAAAGTAAGTTTTGCTAATAATCATTTTTAAAATACTTATGTAACAAAGTTAATGTGGCAAAATAATACATTTTTGTGCTTCGGAGATAGCGATTGGGAATAAAAGCTTGGGTTTTCGTTACCCTTGTATTCCTTGCTGGTGAGTTTTCTAAAATCGCAGGACATCCTTTTCTTTACTCAGAAATATGATTAAATTTTTAATATTATCTATTCAGTGAGTGAAATATAAACACTAAAATCATTTGATATCAGGTTTTGATATATAGACAATTTGCAACAGACGAAAGTTTCACCAAAATAAATTTGAATACTCGGAAAACAACTTAACGACCTAATTAGTTTGATCGCATGACTCGTAATTAATTTCTCTAATTTTTCTATGAATACTCCAAAATCTAATCATAATACCCCAAATCGAATTTTAAAATTTGTCGATCTTAAATTAAAACTACCGGGAAGTAATATGATGCAAAATTATTCAAACATACCACATGATAAAGCAGTGACGCAAACTTTCATATTCGGCAATGTTCATGTTTCTTTGGCTGCCGTTCTGCTCCCACAAAATGCAATATGGCTTACTTTATTAAACTGTGGTTGCGTATGACGTCGTAGTTTTCGTTCATGGAGACTGTAATACTAATTGCGAATCATTTTTCAATCATTTTAGAACGTGAAAAAATATATCTATCCAATTTTGAAAATTGTTTACTTACGTCACTAAGTAAACAAATTTAATCTGTATATAGCAACCCGGGCATTTTTTCGTCCAGGACGCAACGCGATGATTAAAATATTAATTCAATTTGTCCAACAAATGGTGGATTTTTCATTTGTCTGACTATTTTTAGCAGGAACCCGGAAACTGTTTCTTTCAAATGGTCATTCATTTATATGCATTGGCGGAGTAATAAGGGAGAAAAGTCCCGATCACCAAAAATGCATGTTTTAAAATAATATATAGATAGATTGTGCATTGAAGTTGAGGACAGAGTAACAAAGAGAAAAATTTAGATAGTGGGAGTGAACCCTCTTTATGAACGAGAGGCTAGGAAAAATGACATGCTGTGATAGGGATGTTATGAAATCTCTTATTTTGAATTTACCACAAAAAGAAGAGACTGGAGGTAGGGTGCAACAATTGATAAATACTCTAGTGAGGGTGGATTCATGCAGGGGGAAAACAATCCCACTAGAATGAATAGTACACTGGATATATTTCTTATAAAAACTCAGCAGCACATCAATGCTTATGAGGTTTTACCAGGAATTAGTGACCACGAGGCAGTGTATTTAGAGCTTTATTGGAATATCAATACAGAAACTGAAAATATAGTGGTGCTCTGTTTTCATCAACCTGATATTTATGCTTTCTGTAGTTATTTAAAAAACGTATTTGAGGGATGGGCTAGTAAGGGATCAAACATAGAAGAAAAATGAAAAATCGATATTAACTGAAAATAACAATCAGGAATTCATAATTCATTATTTAATCAATTAATATTCTTAATTAACATTTGGAATTATTGAACTTTTATGGTAGATTAAACCCAATAAAGCTCCTGGTCCTGAAGACATGCCAGCGTGAGTATTTAAAGAATGAGCTGAGGCCCTCTTCTTAAAGTAATATTTTAAAAATCTATGAGCGAAGGTAAGGTCACGAAAGATTGGAAAATAGCAAATGTCACCCCAATTAAGAAAAGCGGCATAAAAGATGATCTGTCAAATTATAAGCATATTTCTTTAACTTCATTGAGTGGTAAAATTATGGAACATGTAATTACTAGTCCTTTAATGGATTTTCTTAGAACCTCTAAACACATGTTTATGAATCAACATGGTTTTCATAAGACACAATCCTGCGAGTCACAGTTAGTGTTAATAGTTAATGATATCTTGAAATCTGCTGAAATTAAAAGACAAAATGATGCAATATTTTTGGATATTGTTCAATGAAGTACCACATCATAAATTATTATACAAATTAAAAGTTTTAGGTATCAACGAAAAAGTAACAAGATGGATAAGACTTACTCTCCAATAGAGAACAACAAGTAGTATTGGATGGTATTAGTTCCAACCTAGTAAAAGTGTCCTTGGGCATCCCACAAGGAAGGCTAATCGGACCATTAATATTATTCTTAGTATACATTAACATAGTAATATTAATTGATGTACACTAAGAATAATAATGGTCCTTAAGAAAAATATAGGCAGTTAAGTTAGAATATTTGTGGAAGACACGGTTATTTACCTAAATAAAGTAAATAAAGAGAAATAAAAAGGAGTAACACAGATTGGGCCTCTTGATTGATTTAGATAAAATTGTTAAATGGTGCAACAACCTACAATTGGAGCTCAACATAGACAAATGTTTTGCAGTTAATTGTTTTGAAAAAAAAAATCCTTTAATATAATTCATATAGCCTTTGAGGGAAAACATTATCAACTGTCGATTTGGTAAAATATCTCAGAATAACCATCATTAATAACTTAACTTGTACCCACATCCATAATTTGCAAGCTCTTAAGAAACTTGGCTTTGTGAAAAGAATAGTTGGTAGAAGTGAAGAAAAAGTCTGTGAGCTATATTACTTAGCCCTAGTTAGGCCTCACCTCGAGTATGCATGTAGTGTTATGAGGCCCTACAGAAAAGTGTTGTATTCGTGAATCAGAGAAGGTACAACGAAAAGCAATTTGCTTAGTTACTCAGATGCTTCAGGAGGCAGGATGGGAATCTTTAGAACTAAGAAGGCTCAATCAGACTACATACAATTTACTACATAAATTCAGACAGAGGATGCGCATAGATGTAGCATATTATGCACCCTCCTTGTGATATAGGCCACTCTTATACTGTGAGAAAGATAAGAGAAATAGATGCTAGAACCAGTAGATTCAAGAATATATTTTTATCCAAGTAAGATAAGCGAAAATAATTGACTTGGAAAGTAGAGTCATAAGCTTGCACCCCCTGCCACACACCAAAAGGGGGCATGCAGGGTACGTATCTAGATATATCCTTTGGAACTCTCTCCCCAAAGACATCCAAAAATCCCTATCACTACCGGCATTTAAGAACCACTACTACCGATTCCTCCTCCAAAATCAAACCTCCACTGACACAGCCAATTTACAACTTAACCTTTCCTCACACTGAGCATCCCTCTTTATTCATTATTTTTTTTCTCATTGTATGCATTGGTAATATTTTAGTTATCTCTTTATTTGACCATTTTCTATTTTTATTTTTATTTACTTTATTTGTATTTCACTTGTACTTTTATTCGCATTTTTAACTGTCTTTCATTGTATTTTCATTTGTATTTATACTTGTATTATTGGTTAAATGTAAGATGGGACTGGGCCAATAAAGACATCTGTACATATGGATAAGTTTTAAGCAGATTCTAAATAAAGGAATTAAGATGCATGTCCCAATAAAGAAATTAAAACAACATGTGGACCCTGAGACCCTGGACCTTACTATAATGCAGGAGATTGGAAAGGAAATGAAGGAACTTGCATAAAAAGAGAAAAATCAGCAAACAGCAAGATATCAAATAAAAAGAGATGGTTGAATTGTTAAATAGCAAATAGAAAGGGGCAGAGAAAAAATATATAGAAAATTAATGATCAACAATGGCAACAATAGTTTTAATAGTTATGCTAAGCATTTTAGGAGAGGAGGACATGAAATAGAAGTGATCCTATGGAAATGTCGTAACTGAATGTAGTAAAATTGCAGATGAATTTAGAAATTATTTTTAAATGAACTTGAATAACTGGGTTAACTCAAACAAATTGGATATCAACAAAGATAAATGTAAAGTAATTAGCTTTAATAAGAACAAATTTCAGTAGTCCTATAATGTAAGCGGTAAATTATTAGCAAAGGAAAATAAGGGTTGGGAGTACTTGGCAGTTACTTTCAGTAGAGATTTAAATGGCATGCACACATTGAGAAGATTATACAAAAAGCCAACAAAATGTTAAGTTTTGTAATATGCTCTCTTAACAAATGTATGAAGAAAATAAAAGAAGCCATACATCATTAGTTACCAATACAAGAATAAGGTGAATGTTTATGGGGCCTGTATCAAATAGGAAATAAAAAGGAATTAGAGAAGGTACAAAGGGTACAAATACAGTGAGGTGAAGCAAAGAATCAGTAACAGGAAATACTCCTTTTGAAATGGAATTATTGAGGAATGAAACAGTCTGCTTATAGAAGTCTTTGATCACTTACCAAAAAATATAAAAAGCTTTATGAATAGGATAAATAAAATAAATAACATGATGCATGAGCCTGCCGATGACAAAATGTGAGACAAGTAAGGGATTGCAAAGTAGGGTGATGCACAGTGGAGACTTTGTGGGCCCCATAATTGAAATTTGATAAATAAATTTAAATAATAGTTAATCTTTTTATCAAGTGGTCAGGATGTGTATTGTAATGTAAATAAGTATTATTGACCATAATATTTGTATTATGCCAAACACTGCCACCTGATATTTAATCTATCCATAGCGTTAAATGTATAATAATAATATCAGGATGTTTCACAGGTTTTTCATTGTTTCCCATGCAGTTTCCTACTATATCACAGGTGGCCCATGTGGGTGTAAACTGTCCCCCTAGGTGTTAAAACCAAATTTCACTGCACTGAATACAGATTTTTACTTTTCCACAAAAATGTGTTTACTCAAGAACTACTGGTTTTGGTGTACTACCATCTTCAGGTTCGAACAAACTGAATCCTCAAAACACAGAGACTTACACTGTAATTTGGGTTATGATAGACAAATTATTATTACCCAAATTACAATGCAAGCCTCGGCGTTTTGAGGATTCAGTTTGTTCGAACCTGAAGATGGTAATACACCGAAACCGGTAGTTCTTGAATAAAAACATTTTTATGGAAAAGTAAAAATCTGTATTCAGTTATGTATTTCCACCACATCTCGGCCGAAGCTATAGATTGAATTTCACTCCATTTTGAGTTGCAAAAATATTGCACAAATCTATGAATTATGAAGCTAGTTCATTTAATTACCATATTTAACAGTATACACCATAAGTATGGCACAAAAATGAGCCACAGGTCTTATATACAAACCATTTGATTTACTAATTAATGGAGGTACAATGAATATCTTTAATGACCTTAATTTATTGCAAACAGTACGTTAAGTGAAAACTAACTTGTGTATACAATGGAACTGTACCTTATGTTTTAAAAGATCTGTTAAAATGCTTTCCTTCAAACTGGCATACAGAAATACTTGTGCATCTTATATGCTGTTGAACATGGTAATTTAAAAAGAGGAGAAATGTGCTCAAATGAAAATGAGTGTTATGGAAGTAAACAAATAAACCACATGTGATGGCTCTTCAATTAAACTCATCTTATTCTTTCATTTATCCTAGACAAGCTTTTTTCTATTTACTTGTTAAGCTCAATGTAGCTCAAGTATTTACAAAGTACTTTGGTTAGTTACATTTTAACCCTTACTTTTTCTTTTACTGACCTATTTTTAATGTTGAAACATTCATATTTGGCAGTTTTTTTATTATTAATGGCTTTAATCTTATATTAATCTATTGAGTTGACTTGTATTTTTAATTTTTTCATTAAATTCAACCTAGTTTCATGCACTGAATACACACTTAATTGTTTTATAACTTGAATTTTGCTTCTTATATCTTCTTCACTCCATCAACCCCAGCCATTACTTTTCTCACAAAGATTTAAATAAATTTTATATTTTACAAAACAGAATCGATAATATTGGTGCTGATATTACCTTCCTAAAATGTTGTAAAGCAAACAATTATTCCATACTTTATGGATATCTTTCAGACAGGTTTATTCTCAGAAATGTATACAATTGCCTGATACGAAATGATTTAATCTTGTGATCAGCCTTTTTCATGGATTTAGTATTAACAGCCTATGACTTACAGTTGAATATTACCAGTAGTCTTAATTACGTTGGGTTGTATCTTTGGACAGAGTTCACAAATCTGCTATCAATATTCTTCTAATCTTGAATTTGTCTATCTTCTCACTCAATCACTTAGGAGAAAGTTCCATTACTTAATTATTGTCTTGAGTTTACCATACTAACTAGACAGAAACAATTGGGGCTGGTAATTACAAATATTGAAGCTGGATGAGAACACTTAAAATTTTGTAAGTGTATCTTATATGGCTTCTAAATTGCTGATAAATAATTCAATGTCACGAAGTCAATAATATTCTGAAATAAAATAAAATCCAAAGACAGTTACTTCTTAAAATCTGAAAAAGGTAATATACTTCTGTAGTTGCTTTTTATTAGACTTACTGTAGTAATTCTAAATAAGTTGCAACAACAAAACACTTAATCACCAAAGGTCCATCATTTCCAAAACTCCTTTGAATAACTCGGTTCTTATAGTTAAAGAAAATCGGAGTATATGGCCTAAATTTCTTAATTACTTCGATCCAAAATTCTTGTGCACAACAGATGATATTCAAAATGTATTGTTTGACCAAAAATGCATGACAACATGCAAACAACCACAGATACTATAAGGAATGCTACCGCTATAAGAATTGCACCTGCTGCATCCCTAAATTTTTAAATTCTCAATACAAGACCCTTTTTAGATCAACATTTGGATGTTTGATTTTCTTCCATTTTACAAAGATGATCAAACATCAAGGACTCAGTATACCATGTCAATCCCAAGATTGCCTTCTGAGATTCAATGATCAATGAAGCCCACTTTGCATCACCAAACAGGTAAATCACAAATTCTTAACTCAAACACAAGTTATGATAAACCCTTTATCTCCTTTAAACACTTTTATCACTATTTTAAAGACTTTTGTGCTTCTTCTTTTGAACAAGATATGCTATCAATTGATGATAGTTTTACTGCTATCCATTCTCACTAGGATGAAATTCCTTTCTGAATAATCTAAACAATATTTCCCTACTTATAAACTTTACTGTCCCATACATTTCAGCTCTTTCTAGATGTTGCTTAGGGTTTACAGAGAGTTGGAGTTTTCTCATAAAAATACATAGCATATCTATATTATATATAAATATATATATATACATATATATACGAGTAAAAGTTGCTTGCATACTGCAAGCTATCCGTTGAATACAGTATCATACCAAGCACTGCCTCAGTTCAAATTTAAAACTTTGTGCCAAAGACCGCCTGGCGACGAACTAAGAACCCGGTCGTGAGAGAAGATAGCAAAATAATATTAGATAAGTGCCATCCTTACTTGTTCCAAAGTTTCGATTCAATATCTTATCGGGAAGGTCCCACGCCTCTGTCACCATTCCGGGTTTTATCTTTCCAGCTTATCGGGAAGGCATTAAAAAAATCGTCATAGATTTCCGCAATGCATTTCTTATGGAAGAATTTCGGACCCACCTGGAGTCGAACTCACGGTCATTTGGCAACATTTCTTCCATAAGAACCATAGAAGACTACCTCAGCTTCAACCTTCGAGATTTTGGTTCCTCTATCTTAACGATTAGTGCCTCAAAATAATTTTCAAAAATCCGCGCAATGCATTCTTATGGGAAAATTGCGATATTTGGGACATTCTGGTATCGAACCCATGATAGCTAGCGTCGATGTCTGAATTATTCTGGCATCTACAGGGTGGGGCCAGTACGTCGTAAAAATTTGACGTCGAAGGCGCTTGTGGAACATGGTCAGAATTCGTATCCCCTATAAATATATATATATAGGTATATCCGGAGAGTTAGCTATATATAATACGAGTAAAAGTTGCTTGCATACTGCAAGCTAATAGGTGAAAATTTACAATAAGTTTCCCTTACGGGTATCATTTTCGAAGCTTATCCAGCAAAAATCTTAAAAATTGCCGCAATACATTTCTTACGTTAGAAATTGTCATCCATCTGGCATCGAACTCACGGTCATATGCAACCTTTCTTCCACTGGTTCTATAGAAAACTACTTCAAACGCAAACGCTGTGATTTTGAATAGTCTACTGCATAAAGAAAGGCCTCAAAACAATTTTTAAAAAATTGCGTAAATGACCGCCTGGCGTCGAACACAGGACCCGTTCGTGAGAGACAATGGCATATGAATGTTAGAGAAGTGCTACTCTGACGTGTTTCAAAGTTTCAATTCAGTATCTTATCGGGAAGGTCCTAAAATAAGATCCGTTATTCCCGTTTGAAATGCATGGTAGAATCGGAATGATGCTCTAGCATCGAACCAAGGACCTCTAGAGAAGCAGTGGACGTCATGAAGGAAACTTCTCAAACGCCTCTGTCACCATTCCGGGTTTTATCTTTCCAGTTTATCGGGAAGGCATTTTAAAAAATCGTCCCTGATATCAGCAATGCATTTCTTACGGAGGCATTTCGGACCCACCTGGCGTCGAACACACGGAGATTTGGTAACATTTCTTCGTTTGGTACGATGGAAGACCATCTCATCTGTAAACACCGAGATTTTGATTGCTCTATCGTATCGAGAACGGCCTCAAAACAGATTGAAAAAATTCGCGCAAAAGACCGCCTAGCGTCGAACTCAGGACTCTTCCGTGAGAGAAGATAGCAAAATAATATTAGATAAGTGCTATCCTTACTTGTACCAAAGTTTCGATTCAATATCTTATCGGGAAGGTCCCAAAATGAGATTCCGCTTTCCCCATTTGAAATACATGGAGGAATCGGAATGACCCTCTTGCATCGAACCAAGGACCACTAGACGAACGATGATATTCATGGAAGAAAGTTTTCAAACGCTTCTGTCACCATTCAGGGTTTTATCTTTCCAGCTTATCGGATAGGCTATTAAAAAAATCTTCAAAGATTTCAGCAATGCATTTCTTATGAAAGAATTTTGCATCCACCTGGCGTCGAACTCTCGGTCATTTTATATCATTTCTTCCATTCGTAATATAGAAGACTACCTCAACTTCAACCTCCGAGATTTTGGTTCCTCTATCTTAACGATAAGTGCCTCAAAATAATTTTCAAAAATCCGCGCAATGCATTCTTATGGGAAAATTGCGATTTTTGGGAATTTCTGGTATCGAACCCATGATAGCTAGCGTCGATGTCTGCATTATTCTGGCGTCTAGAGTGTAGGGCCAGTACGTCGAAAAAATCTGACGTCGACGGCGCTCGTGGAACATGGTCAGAATTCGTATCCCCTATATATATATATCTATATATATAGGTATATCCGGAGAGTTAGCTATATATAATAGATATATATATATATAATGTGAGATAGTGAGAATGGCACTCATCTAATATTAATTTGCTACTCCCTCTCACAGAAGGGTCCTGAGTTCGACGCTAGGTGGTCTTTTACGTGAATTTTTGCAATCTGTTTTGAGGCCGTTCTCGATGCGATAGAGCAATCAAAATTTCGGTGTTTGCAGATGAGATGGTCTTCCATAGTACCAAAGGAAGAAATGTTAGCAAATGGCCGTATGTTCGACGCCAGGTGGGTCCGAAATGATTCCGTAAGAAATGCATTGGTGAACGTTTGGACGATTTTTTTAAATGCCTTCCCGATAAGCTGGAAAGATAAAACCCGGAATGGTGACAGAGGCGTTTGAGAAGATTCTTTCATGACGTCCACTGCTTCTCTAGTGGTCCTTGGTTCGATGCTAGAGCGTCATTCCGATTCTACCATGCATATCAAGCGGGAAGAAAGGAATCTTATTTTAGGACCTTCCCGATAAGATACTGAATTGAAACTTTGAAACACGTGAGAGTGGCACTTATCTAACATTTCCATGCCATTGTCTCTCACGAATGGGTGCTGTGTTCGACGCTAGGCGGTCATTTACTCTAATTTTTTAAAAATTCTTTTGAGGCGTATCTCTTTGCAGGAGACTATTCAAAATCACAGCATTTGCGTTTGAAGTACTTTTCTATAGATCCAGTGGAAGAAAGGTTACCTTTGACCGTGAGTTCGAATGTATATTGTATGTATGTATTTTGAATGTATATTCGATTACGGGGAATGATATAAAATGGATTGTACATAGAAGCAATTCATATGTTTCATATACGATGTTCGCTGTTCCTCTGACGGTTCTTGGTTTGATGCCCTAGCGTCATTTCTATTCTACCGTGTATTTCAAAGTAGGATAGCGTATTCTTAATTTAGGAACTTTCTCATAAGATACTGAATCGAAAATTTGGAACAGATCAGAATAGCACTTATATAATATTAATATGCAATTGTGACGGACGATTGGGTCCTTAGTTTGATGCAAGGTGGTCATTTGCGCGAAGTTTTGAACATTGTTTTGAGGCAATCCTTGGTACGATACTACATTCAACTGATAGCTTGCAGTATGCAAGCAACTTTTACTCGTATACATATATATGTACCCCAAGTGCTTTCCAATTCTCTCTATTCTGAGCTTCTCTTAGCCATGTCACCCCTAAGTACTTAATGATGTCTCTGTTCCATCGGTCCTTTGGTCTTCTTCTTGGTGTCCAGTTCAGAACCGCTCTTGCCCAACGGTTTTTGTTCTTCTCACCACATGGCCTGCCCACATCTATTTCAGTGATCTTACTTTATCTATGATTCTATCACTCCTGTCGTCATCCTCACCCAGGTGTTGCGTTTCCTGTCTCTTCTTGTGATCCCAAGCTTACATCTTTTCATACTTCTTTGCGTTTTCTGTAGTCGCTGGGTTATTGTAGCATTTAACACCCAGGTTTCACTTCCATAGGTCAACACTGGTAGAATGCATTGGTTGAAGACCATTCCTCTTCAAGACCATCGGCATTAGTGACTTAAGAATATGTGCATTTCTTCCAAAGGCACTTCAGCCAGGTTTAATTCTTCTGTTTACTTCGTTAATCCTGTTGTCACTAGCTGTCCAAGATATGTGTATTCTGAGCAGACCTCCAGAGGCGTCCCTTCAAATTTGATTGGTACTTGTTCTGCAAAAGAATTATACATTTCCTTTGTTTATCCTGAGTCCTATCTTCTGTGCTGCTATGTTCAGTTCTTGAAGTCTTGAAGCTAGATCTTTTCTGTTGGTTGCGAAGAGTACTATTTCATGGACATGATGTGCTCCCCATTTACTTGCAGAGCTTTCTGCTTCCAGTCCAGTGTCTTAAAATCTTCCTCCAGAACAGCTGTGAAAAGAATTGGGGAAAGGCAATTGCCTTGTCTAACTCCTTTCTCAATTTTGAATTCTTCAGTAACTTTATGTAGCATTACAGAGGATGTGGCATTTTTGTTAATGCTTTGTAGGAGACAGATGTACTCTGCATCTACTCCTTGTTTTTCCAGAGCTTCTAGTGTAGAGGAGGTACTTACCAAGTTGAAGGCCTGAGCATAGTATTAGTGGCATCTCATATTCATTTTTTCTGCTGATTATTTCTTGTAGGGTGTGAATGTGGTCCATAGCACTGAAGCCCTTCCAGATGCTAGCTCTCTAGACTGTGCAGATGATAGAGTAATATTTAACCATTAAGCTATTATCCTTATGAATGTTTAGTAAACAACAGGAAGGATACTGATGGGGCTGCTTTCTTAAGCAAAAGGACAGTTCTTCTTTTCAATCTATGCCTCCTGCTTTTCCATTCCTTGTCCACTTTATTGTCGCAATTACTACTTCTAGGACAATAGAGAGGGGATCTTGTTGGTTTTAGTTTGCTTATGGGTTTCCTCTTCAGCATTTTCTTCCTTCTTGTATAGGTTGCTGAAGTATTCTACTACCGTCCTTAGTATTGCTTGTCTGTTGCAAGTTCTTGTGCCATCTTCCTTCTGTATGGCTAGAATCTGCTTCTTTCCAATTACTAGGCGTTGTCTGGTCTTCCTCATACTTTTGTTGTTTTCTATAGCCTCTTGCACAATTCTCTCATTGAATTTTCTCACTTCTTCCTTAATTGCTCTTCCGATAGTCTTACAAAGCTTGATGTACTAAATGTTATCCATTTGTGTATCTGAATTCTTCAGTTCCTAACGTCGTTCCATCATTTGTTGGGCGTTGTCATGAAGCTTTCTATATTTTACTCTTCTTGCTGAGCTTGCCACTTCTTCTACTGCTTCCTTAACAGCTTGCATGTCAGGTTTCAAGTTCTTCTTCTTGAAGTGCTGAGAATCTATTTTTCAGCTCCAGCTGAAATTTATTCTTGTTTTCTTCTAGGTTCTCGATGCTTATTGAATGTTTCTAGCATGAAATTAACTTTTTGCTCTCCATTTGGAGATTAATCTCCATTCTGCATCTCCATCAGCATAGATTCTGTGGTCACTTCCAGTGCTAAATTTGTTCAAGACTTCACTGTCTATTCCTGTGTAGAGTTTATTAAAAAACACGTAATCTATTTCATTTTTTACTTCATTAGGGTTCTTCTTGAAATATATTTTTGTTTTGTACATATTGGTGCATTTGTAATGCCGGGATTGTTCGCGTACCTTCCTCGTCACCACCTTGTCCCACCTTCCCTTAATAGATGATACCTTTTTCCCATAAAACCCCCATGGCAACGGCGAGAGCAAGGCGTCCACCAGAAGGTTAGGCAATTCGGACTTCGCACGGTTCTACCATCCGTGGAAGCTGTTTACCGCCCTTGGCCCGTCATTGAATCCGCGGTCCCAATAATATGTTTTGAAATGACGGGCTGTTTTTCACCTTTGGCCCTTCAGGCATGTCCAGTACGCCCGCACTTCCGCTGTTTTCGGCGGAAGCCGGCAAACGTTCCCTTAGCCATCCTTCAGATGTACCCGCCCCACTCCCTCGCTGTACCTTGCCCCTTGCATCAGGCAAAAGTTGGAAATTTCCATCCGCGGCCACCCCCAGCATCCTCCCTGCACTTTGTACCTTTTGCGCACGGCCTAGTAAAGTTAGAATCCCCCTTCCCCCTAGAATCACCCCCAAAATCCCCCAAAATATATAGGCCTTGCAAGGAATTCGAGAGTTAGTCGTCAGCCACGCGGAGTCGCCCATTAGTCGCCGTTACCCAGTGGATAGGAGAGAAGAGCTGGACCAGCCGCGTTTCGCGAGTTTTCAGCCGACGCTCCCTCCGCGAAAAGCACGCCTTGCTCTCCCGGGTAGCCGCAACCACCGAGCCCGAGCCCTCTACATCGCGAGTACCCCGGCACCACTAAGGGACAGAAAGGGGACCAAGTAAGGTAATAAAAGTATTTAACTTGTTCTCCAACCAAAGGAATATTTTCAATTTCCCTCCTTCCCATGTGACGACCAAAGGCAAGGACCCTCATTATTTGTGGCGACCGACCACCTCCCTAAAAGGGGCCGGTACTACACATTCAGCAAACTCTACCAGGCGGTGATCATGTTCGTTTCTCTGGCCCAGTCCTTATTGTCCTGCGATGGTATCATCGGCTTCCTGTTGACCTACACAAGCGTTAAAATCGCTCATAGTTATTTTTTAATAGTGGGCTTCCTTATCTCATGTTCAGTGCCCAGAGTGAGGTTAAAATTTTCAATATCTTCTTCGCTTCTTGTTACTGTTGGTGCCTAGACTTGTATGATCTGGGCCCATATTCTGTAACGCCAAACCAATTGGTAAGGTAGCCATCTAGTTGGTAGTGACGTCAAAAAAATTGAAGGGAGTCATCAATGAGATTCTGTAAGCAGTCTGTCGGTACTCCAGCGAGCCCCAGTCGGTAAATTTTACCAACAGGCTTAAGCTGTCGATAACGCAGAGGGCCAGTCGATAAGCAGATGAAATACTTTGGTAACCGCATGCTTATTTTGGTTTACTGTGGAAAATTTACCAATTTAAAGCTCGTAAATGCAAAATAATCAATCTGCCATGAAAAGAATGCAGTACAGGCAGTGATAATACCTCTTATAAAGATTAATAACTTTACCACGAGAATGAGAAATTACTAAGTGACTACATGCTCTTGCGTTCTACGACTCATCCGAGCTCTTCGTACTTTCAGTTTGCTATATATAATTTTCAGTACCTTTGGCGTATCGTAACTTTAATAATATAATTGCCAGTTGGGAGAGAATTCTTTATTACCTGTAGTTAAGTATATTTAGTGTCGTTTAGAAATTAATTTCGTTCGAAGAGGTCAAAATTGAGTCACGAGAATTTATGCAATCTTACTTTCTCATATGTAAAGCTATAAGGATTTTTTAAATTGACAATTATGATAATATATAATGTAATATGATATATATAATATTTTCAATTTACTAACGTGTCATTTTCCATGATTCTATCTGCTAATGCAAGTTACTTTATTCAGTTTTACATGCAGACGTGGGAGGATTTCACTTCTACAGCAAATACAAATTTATTTAGCAGAAAGTAGCTACACTTACACTATACTACACTTATTGATATGAAAACACCAGTAATAACAATAATTAGAAAATAATATTGTGAGCGCATGCACTTATCATGAATGGTGTAATTTTGAAAAGTAATTATATTATCATTCAGTGCTTGATATAATTGTAACACAGTATGTTATTAAAAGTCACAGTAGCACTTAACAGAAATCTTACTAAATGTCCTGTTGAAAACGCAGGAAGTTTGTGTCTTACAATGTATTTCGTATGAGTTTACATTGAAGCTATTAGTTTTCGTCTGCTGCTATCCCTAAATGATGTGATCCACCCAATGGTTTCCTCTCATTAATATTTTTTATTCTTTCAGAACACAAAACCATCTTATCTCACGACGGTCTAAATAGAGGAAAAATCTCCTTCAGCATGCAGATGTCACAATTGATAATCCCTTTACCATCATAAGGTGCTTTTAAGATCACGTATTCACCATTCAAAATGTGAAGAAAAAACTTTCAAGGAAAAAAAAGGAATTCTAAACTACTGTCACTATGCTTGTCCAATCAAACATCTCTTATAATACTTTTCCACTCCAAACCTTTCACATTAGACCTTGTTTTATCAACACATTTACATCTTTAGCTCAATTGTTCCGCAAAACATATAACAGAAAGTTGAATTGAGCTATGCAGAATGTAATAAATGTGGAGAAAAGACTACTATTGATTAAGTTATTAGACCCTGAAAATATAATATAATTTCATTTCCTAAATTAGCTTTATTTCGCACTTCCTCATTAAATAACACATTACTTCTTCATGGATACTAGCAGTAGAGATTATGCACCGTGTTTACATCGCTCTTACTCGCGGTTGGCAGAGGCAAAGCATGTGACCATTTGCATTCTACCATACATGGAAATTAGAGAATCACATTTAAGAACCTTCCAGATCTGATATTGACTTGAAATTCCACATAAGGTTTGAGGAGTATTTACTCCAACTTAAGAGGCTACAACGTACAAGGTGATGGACCTATAGTGTGATTTGAAAGATCGAAAACAGTTTTCTAAGGATTTCTAGTGCTCATTAGCATGAACAGAAAACTGGTCTGTTTGACTGGCGCATAGTGTATTGCAATCATTATAACATATTTAACATACATCCAAGGGGATCAAATTAATTTTT
This sequence comes from Pachydiplax longipennis, assembly GCA_036926295.1. Classification (NCBI taxonomy): domain Eukaryota; kingdom Metazoa; phylum Arthropoda; class Insecta; order Odonata; family Libellulidae; genus Pachydiplax; species Pachydiplax longipennis. The sequence goes on along the minus strand of JAVFKF010000002.1, from coordinate 73,224,120 downwards.
TTTATTTAAAAATAGCTGAGATTCTGAGTGTTGAAAATAGCAGCTCAGATTTTTTGTTTAGGGAGTTGGTTGGCTATTTTAAGAGACATGCTATCTACAAATTTAGTCCACAATTAATTAATGAATAAAAATGAATAAAAACACAGGTACACTTCCACAGATTTTGTGGAAAATCTGTGGAAGTGTACCAGTGTTTTTATTAATTTATAATGGCCTTCCACGAAGTAACGCCTTCACACATTGAATTTATTCACAATTAATGATTTAATCAAAGGCAGAAGGTGCAATAGATGAAAAACTTTTCTTGATACATAATCTCCTCAGATTTTTCCGAAAGTGTTTTTCATTTAGAGTTGTTTGATAACCATTGGTAATTGTGATATTTAATTATTAGTAGCTCTCTCTGATAATTATGAGAGGAAATTGTAATATGCATAATCAGTGAATTAAAGATCAAAGAGAAGATACTGTTTGTGAGGGATGATGACCAGATAGTTGATGGTGTAATCAGTGTAAGATGGTTGGTAACTGAAGAAAAAATTTGACTACAGGAATAATAAAGTGATAGATCAAGATAATTTAATGCCTTTCCATTTTCTAATTCAACTGAAAATTCAACAGAAGGGGAAGAGAATTTAAAAAATCATGTAAGAGAGACAACTGATGTTCACTCTCTATCCAAATACAAAGTACATCATCAATGTAATGGAACTACCAGAACACACATTTTAAGAATTTACACGAGGAGTTGAAAGATTTCTTTCAAATTTGTCCCTAAAAATATCAGCTAATAGAGGTGACAACGGAGAACCAATGGACAATCCATTCTTCTGGCAGTAGAACTTATTGTTGAACAGTAATTTTACCTTATATGAGTGCTAATGAGAGCAATGAAATCATTCACTTGAGCACCATCCATTTGCAATTCGAGGAGACAATCTTTTACCTCTGATAACACATCTGGAGCTGGTACAACAGTAAATAAGTTTGTGGTGTCAAATGAAATGATCTTAGAATAAGGGAGAATTTATACATTACTTAGTTTTTTTAATATCTATTATATATAGCTTATTCTATAGTTCCAAATTCCATGCTTTGATGTGAATAGTTTGTAGTTCTTTAAAAGGTATTCAGCTTACCTACCAACATGTATGAATGGGAAGATATACATGATAGCACATATGGAATTTCATTCTGTATGTAATTTAGGTAGGCTGCTAAGTCTGGGGGTATTGGATTCATTACTGTCAGTCAGAATTTAGCACTTTTTTCAAATGTATTGGAAGCTGCAATGACCTCTTTGATTTTCTTCTATGGTAAGCAGTAGGGTCATTCTGGAGCTGAACTATGTAGTTTGCCGAAATAAAGTCCATGCTCTTAGAGGTGTAAACATCCCTCTCAAGAACTACAAGACACCTTTATCTGCTTTAGAAATAAAAAGGTTCTTCTAAGACAAGGTTTTCTGAATGTCATTAATCATCTTGTGATTCTTTAATTTGGGGTTGGTAGGCTTACTCAATGAACTGACATGTATACACATTCTTATTTTCATCATTATCACATTCATATTTTGTGCTCATCGACTCTGAGCATGATATTTCAAATTCCAGTCAGTCCCTGAGAACTGGGGTTGTACAGCTAGTTCCAAAGAAAACTTACCACCTAAGCCGCAACCGGCATAACAGGCAGTGAGTTTCCTGCAAGCGAGCCTTAAGAAGTGAGAGAGAGAGAGAGAGAGGGAAAACATGGAGGAGATAGTCTGCTTCTGTCCTGGCTCCGCTTGCAGAGTTGAAATGGATTTATTTGTGTTATTGATATTGCAAAGATTTACTAGTATCCTTAGTTTGGTGGCATTGGCGTAGCAGAATGGTATTATAACGATATGGATATTTTAATGCAAGAATTCAGTTATTATAAAATGGTTATTGCGAATCAGCATATATTCTAGCTTTGCTTCTCGCACTGAGGGAACCGTCGTACACAAGGTCCCGTTATTCCGAGAAAACCGAGGCAAACCCCCTTCCCCTCATAAAATTTGAGCCTGAGGCACGAGCAGGACGAAGGAAATTTTCACAAAATTTGCCTTTGAGCCACTCTGAGCTTATGTTTAGGACTGAGATGGGGGGAAGAAAATTTCCGCGCAGTTTGAATCAGTGTTGGACCAAAAATGTATAGACCTCGAATTCAACACCTTCGCTTGCAAAACTCTGCGGTTATAATGGGTTGTATTATATAATATAATAGTAGATAATATTATACACCGTTCAAGAGGGCAGTTATTAGCCTTTAAAATTATATACCAAAGGAGTCTACATCGATCACCACTTTTATCACAGCCTCTGTGAATGCAATCTACACAAGTAAAGTAACGTAAACTCATGGCCATATCTAGGCTATTACTTTAAATACATAAAAAAAACTATAAGTAAATATATAGTATGAAGTCTTGAGGCATTCTCTGCGTTTTTTAGATAAATTTTGTTTCATTTGATAAGCATCAAAATTAAAATTCGATCGGTAGAAAATCAGTAAATTTTATCATCTATGCAGTTGGAATGTTTACTATACCGTCCAAATCAATTGAGAGAAAATGAGCTAGGATTGATTTTCCTCAATGAATAAAGATGACAGATACGAGACAACCATCTTTCACATTAATTTTGAATCCAAAATGAATTTTTTCGGTGTCAATAAACGTGATTTCTTCTGTGAATTCCTCTTGAAATGGTTGCAGTCACAAACCATTACGTTCATAAACGTTCTTCTCTCTATATTTATCACCTTTAAAAGTTCTAAAATACACAAAAAGATAGGGCGAATGAGGTTTGGTTATAATGCTCATTGAATGCTACTGTTAGCTATGAATGTAAAATTTTCAATTAATTTTGAATGCATACAAAACTACCTACATCGTTTATATTTCAATTGTTTATTATAACATTTACAATTATTATAATGTAGAAAACGTTACAAATATGCAAAATAATAGGGGCTAAGTGAATTAGTTTTAGGGCCTTTTTATCAGTAATTCCAACCCTGTAAGTATTATACGGGGATAAGAAGCGCATATGAGGCTCATGTTGAAATTTTGCTCTCCTCGTTTGATGACTGGCCCTGGGTAACTCTCATATTTTTCGACAGAATTTTAATGATTGAGATGAGTGGGTGGTGGTTTGGTATGGATAGTCTATCTACATATTTATCGCGCAGTGATATTGAAAATATTCCTTCGTATTTAAAATGTATTGGCTATGAGAAACTTTTCATCTCTCCACATTCCATGACAAATTTGAAAAGCAAGATACAGGAGTGATTGGAAGAAGTGAATAAAGCAAATAATTCACCAGGACTTCAAGAGGGGGACTGTTTTGAAAGAGATAGGGAAGTGAGAAGGGACGGCAACAGTAATACATACACTCACATTAATTTAACAACCGAAAGTGTAAGAGGTATATCAATTCCAGATTTTTGGATAAATCACAATAGGTAATGGCATTTCTTGCGTTCCTCCTCGACCAACTGATTACTTTGAGTAGGAGCAACGACCTCTTTTAAAAGTATAACCCACTCACCCACCCACCCACTCACTCACCTTCTCAATTTTCTCATTGAACATATATTTTTTCCGTTCATGGCAGCCTCCAGAGAAACTAATCATTTATCCAATTTAAGTAATATCTTACAAGGAGACTACACACCGTCGGACGTGATTTAAGTGGTAAGACTCGGTAATTTGATAGATATCGAGTCAAGATTGACGAATCACCCCCAAAGTTGGGTTTTATGAGCGATAGTTTTCACGGAAAATGAACTCAAAGTTTACGAAAAATTGTCAGGTAGGCTATAAAGCTAAGCGTAGCGACCTTCGTCATTTCCCTGGAAAGGCAACACAGCCTAAAGCAGGGGAACTTCTCAATGTAATGTATAATGACCAAAAGACCAATAAACGCTTTTCAAAACAACAACTTTGTCATTCGAACGTTTGGCGCTGTGGTATGGTATCCGCTTCCACAGTCCTTTTGGTCGGGTTCGAGCCCTCATGCGGGAAAATTTCTTTTCTCTTTTTTTCTTTTACGTACTCTGTCATAATCTTAATCTATATCTTGACTTGATATCTATCAAATTACCGAGTCTTAACACTTAAATCGCGTCCGATGGTGTGTAGTCTCCTTGTTAGTCAAACATGGTTAACATTCAAATATACAGGATATAACATTGATGGCTTATAATACTTTCAGAAATTTCCTACCGATGCATCAGTTTATTCCCAGGATCTCCGAAATTGTATACAAATGCGATGTTCAATGTTTTATAGCAACCTCCTTTTAATTCTATAAGAAAGTTTGAGTAGTTCACTAAGCCAGTACCTAAATTATCTTCTTATCAGCAATTTATTTTGGAAAGAGATTTCGGTCTTTTCAAACCGATAAAAATTGCTAACATTAGTATTACCATCTATGCAAGCCAATGGTTTATTCTTACCTAACTTAAGAAATGTTATTTATCGGTAATCGGCGTATAAACTTCAAGTTTCTACGACATTGAATATGCGGAGTATCTACAATTCCATATTTACTTTTCAATTCAAATTTTAGTGACATTATAATAGAAACTTTAGTCGATCTAGTAAGAACATCTTCAACGCTCTATCTACTTTGTATCATAGATGTTGTAAGAGAAGTTAAATGATTTAGTTCTCGTAATTGTAAGGAAGAAATATTAGGGGGCAATTCTCTAGTTCATTGTTCATTCCTCAAGTTATTTCAAACTAAGAAATTTTTAGCTCAATGTAGGGTCAAAATGAAACATAAAAAACAATATTTATAAATAAATTAAACAATCATTGACGAGGAGCTGGATTGATATTAATTGACGATAGGCAGCATTACTTATTTTTTCATTCATTTTTGTTGTTGAATTAGTTATTTAGTATAAGCTAATACAGTTTATGCCATTCACTTTAAAAGCAGAATATAGAGATATTAATTCTGATATGATGCACCCAAACATTGTCAACTTTATGTTATCATTCAGATTTTCCAAAGGTCCTATTTTAACTTGGATGATCTTCCTTGCATTACTATTTAAAAATACTATTAAAAAATAAAAAAAAAAAACATCTTCGCAAAGTTCGTAGAGAATTATGATGTGCCTAGGATGAAGGATGTTACGAATGTCCTTGGAGTGAAGGCTGGAGTAATGCATTACATATAGAACCAAGAATATTTTAACAGTTAAGGTATGAATCATGAGAATTAGAGGAATATTCTCATGTAAGTCTGGTTACCATCCGTTGGTTTCTATTTTTAACGTATTTTTCCATGACTCCTTTTACCCATCATTCATAATTATTGATAGTGATTTTTCTTTTAATTATTACACATATTATGCACCATTCAAACATTCAAATCATTTCAGTATAACAATGGAAATTGTGTTGTGGGTGTTTTCACACCCTCTGATATACGTCGTATGGCAGCTCGCAGGGTATTAATGTAAATGTAAATAAACCAGGTGTTAACGTGTAAATCTCCAATATGCAAGTATAGAAAACCTGGAATTTATATGCAATATGCAAATCAGTCTTAAGGTTCTGATTTGCCATACTAACTGTTGTTTCTTAACCATCTTAAACTGTATTCCTTGCAAGAAGTCCTGAAAGGTCGTCTACCTCAAAAATAGTTGAATATCTTCAATCCCTGAGGGAATACCAGCGGCAAAGATTTTCAAATCGTGGATCCACCATTTCCCACCTTACTTGTGATCGGTCGCCGCCAATTAATATTTTACTTTCTATCAATTGATTTAGTGGTATTTAAAATTTTTATAATATTTGATGTAATTATCTGATGTAGTTTATCGTAATTTACTTGGTTTACTTTATTGTAATATGTCTTGGGTCTAATTTTCAGAGCTCTCTACCAGGTTGACTTAAAATGATTCTTTCTCGGTGTATTCGTCCAGATAAAGATTTTTTTCATCTTTGCTTTCCTCAGTAGGTTTCCCAGTTTTTTCGTACTCCCCTTCTCGATATTATTTTTCTGCAACATAAATTAGTTGAAATACAGTTGATTGTGTTCTCATTCCTAATTATTCTTTATCTCCTTGCAGAGTTTTCATTCATCTTTCTATTTGAGTCATAGTCGTGAATTTCCGCTAAATAAATTTAAAAGTTCATCCTGTAGCCGTCAAGAACATATAAAACGTAATAATAAAATCCTTTTTAATCTTCCAATGACAATTTTTTATTGGATAATTGAAGCAGCTAAAGTAAGTTTACCCAATGCCTCCAGAAGATAGGTGAATTACGCAGAAATTTCAGGCCGAAATAAGGAGATCCGATTTTCATTCAGTTTTTAATACTATGCTGCTGACATAGTAAAAAGTAACACGAAATTTAAACTAGATTTCGTGCTAATAAAGACGGTACAAATACGTTCAACGCATTTCACAATGGTTTAAAAAGGCGCCGTCAGAATGCTCCTCCTTCCAAGAGCCAATAGAATGCGTGGAAAACTCTAGACTCGCTCTCATCGAGCTTCATGTCTGTTATGCGGGTTGTGGCTTAGGTGGTAAGTTTTCTCTGGAACTAGCTGTACAACAAACTGGACTTCACCCTGTTCTTTCTTTGCTTTCATTTCATATAATAACTATATTACAAAATGGATTTCAATAATGAGCTACTTGTAATTAAAAATAATTTACTGGAATTAGCTTACCAGTATTTAATAGTTAAAGAAAAAACCTAAGATAAACTAGTATTCAAGATGAGTAATAAACCAAAATTGTACACAAATTCAACGTGACAACATCATAACAAGAGTTATTCAATACATTTTAGTTTTGATTGAATTCCAATTCAGCCTAAACATATACAATTTTGGAACACATTGGAGAGATTAGCTAAGAAAGTAGATTAAACTATTTATAGTTATTGGTGATTACAAGTACTTACCGGATTTCTTAAACCAACGTTAGATACATCTCTAACTTTATCACAGGTATGATCACATTCATCATCATCAACAACTATTATTTCGTCATCATCATCATCATCTGCTTCTCCATAGCATCCCACGTTAACATCTTGTCCCTGAGAATTCTTTTTACCTGTCAACAGACAACATATATCATTTAATCCATCCAATCTTGCTGGACAAGACATTTTTAAGTCACCAGTTTACATGGAGTATTTATTATGGAGACTTGAGTTTGTAGTAGAATAAAACCTAAACTAGCGATCCTAGAGAAAAACAAGTTACAAAATATTTTATCATATTTCAACCCATTTAACCATATCATCAAATTTTTTGTTTTTATCATGTTGGTTTATTAACGGTAACATGAAAAAAGCACCAGTGCTGTTAAACCAAACGAAATATTAATAAGTTGAGAAGTTTGGTCAATTATCAACAACACATTGGTCACAAATTCTGCAGCCATTTTCAAGGTGTTGAAGAGACCAAATATCCACACACAACTCACTTATGGTTGCCTTTCCAGGTGACAGCTGGATCCTGATTGGCAGATGCAGTTTGTCTCCATCGCCCTGCAATTTTTCCAATTTTAATAATTCATGTCTTACTCAGGATAAGTCCCTCATATTTTGCTATAGACTAATCTCCAATGCTTCTTATGTCACTCAATCCTATCCCTCTTGTGAGGATTTTCTCATTCTTCATCTGGTAATTTTTACTAAGGGAATATTCTGCCACAGCTGATTCTGCAGAGAACTAAAGACAGATACACTGTGAGTGTTCTTTTAATCATCCCGTTTCTCCTATGTACATGAGGCAGCACTCCTGAGAGGTCATTCACAGGTTCTTAGTCCCAGAGGGTCCTTTGGTTTAGATATCATGTCTGCAAATTTCCTGTATGGTTTATGTATCACACACATGTTGTGAGGGCTCAATATTCTGCCAATTTTACTTCATATTCCTACAATATAGGGTAATATGGTGAGTGGTTTTTCATTTTCAAGTGATTCCATCCGGCCCTCTTCAAGGATGCATTTCCGGTGAAAATCACTCAGTGCCAGGTAAGGGCTGTAATTTTGTAAATTTAGCATAGCACCTGGAATTGTCGGCCATCTTGGTAAAAAATTGTAAATAGAAGTTGGTGGATTATCTATTAGTGGATAATCCATCATCAAGAAGAAATTAAGGAAGAGTTGGAATTAGTGGGCCACAGATACCGTACATGTGTATTCAAGTAGCAGTTCATTTCATAAAACATTCATTCATGTAGAGAGCAGGTTGAATATGGTTGAGCTCAAAGATAGGATATTAGGGAAACATACAACCTTCCTCGACATTATTTGTTATAGTAGTTATTTAACATTAGCTAAACTCGATGGAAAGGTGATTTACTCTGTAATATTCCAGAACAAAATGAGTGAATGAAATACACCACTTTTCAAAGAGAAACTGGCAGTTATTTTATTTAGAATTACCTTAGCTTAAGAAAAGTTTTGCTTTTTTTTTAGTACTAATATTTTCTTACTCTTCTGTAGTATTTTGCTAGGGGGTCAATCCATACCAAGTGGTCCAACACTGGTTGCTCGGCCAAATCAGAAAAAAACTAATATTTGATGTGTAGTTACCCTTAACTTTAGAGAGCTCAAAAGTATTTTTTAAATATTTTTAATGTTTACTGTTTGAAGATGGCAGCCATTTATTTACATGGCCGCACACAGTTTTTTGCATATATACTGGTTCCCTTAAGACGTTTCCCCTGTTATCCCTAACAGTGGCCATTTTATTATGAAATGTATTCCCCGTCAATTGTTTCAGTTTTCTATCTAATAGGTCGACCCTCCCACTTTCAGCCAACTTCTCTATTTCATTACACTGTCCCTTCCACCACAATTCTCTAGCTCTGTTCGTTTCCCTCCTCAGTTCGTTCTTCAGTGCCCTGTACATTCTATGTCCGCATTCTGTGTTGACCCTCATCCATTGCCTTCTTTCCTCCATTCTATTTATCATTTCGACCGTCACCCATGGTTTCCTAATTTTGTTTTGGATGACCCTCCCAATGGTTCTTTGGGCCATATTCTTGATGCTGGTTTTGATCTTTTACCATCCCTCGTTTACGGTGAGTTGCCCAAAAAATCTTTCTAAATCTAACCTTCGTTTTCATCATTACTAAGTTATGATCCAAGTCTACATCAGCAGGATAACTTTGCGAGTTTTTAACACTATTTCTAAACCTCTTTCTTACCAAAAAAGTGATCGATTTGGTACCTATCCCTGTCACCCAGCTTTTACCACGTGTACCTGCAGTCTGTTATGGTGTTGAAAGAGAGTGTTGGTGATACAGGGGTTATTCCTGCAAAATTTACCAGTTTTTTCCTCTGCCGTTTCTATTTCCTAGTCCGAACTCTCCCACTTCATCCCAATCTTTGCCCTGCCCAACCACAGCACTGCAGTCTCCCATTACAATAAGGTTTTTATTGCCTTTCACCCTTCCAATAACCTCTTCTATCTGTTCCTAAACTAAATCTATTTCGGCCTCACTGTAATTGCTCGTAGGGAGGTACATCTGAACTGTAATAGTGTTTACTGGTTCAACCTTAATTTCTACTGACATTACCCGGTTGCTTATTAGCTTGCTGGCTATCATGGCTTTTCCCGCTCCCTTGTCTAACACTATAGCAACCCCTCTCTGGCTATCATTTCCCCACAGAATATTACTCTTACATCATTGCTCCAGAAATCTACCCCATCCTTCCACCATACTTCGCATAGCCCCAGAATGTTAATGTTGGACCTCTTCATTTCTAACTTCCCATTTGTAAGCATCTTTTTCACGTTCCAGGTCCCTACCCTAGTTTCTTTGGTCATCTTTTTTTCTTGTGTTGTTGGGTAAGGATTTCGTGGAATGACGACCGGGATGGCCTTACCACCATCCCTGCCAGGCACGACACTCTCCCTAGAGGGCTGAGTCCCGTTTTCGCCAGTGATTATAATATTATTGTAGCACATCATGATCATGGGATAGATAGTCGAGGTGGTCTCCCCTTGCCTTCCTCAACAGTGTTTTTAATGTGACACCATCACTCATATAGACTGCACAACTGGGGTACAGATGCCTTTGCAGCTGCCTCACTGAGGTACAGACACTGCGTGGACTACCTTTTGTCTGGCCCCTACCTATTGACCTTTCTGGCTTGAGTGACCCTACCAGGAACAAAGTTCCAGCCAGTATAGCTCTCTAGGTCATAGGAACACGCAAGCCCCTTCACCAAGTCAAGGTGTAGTCCATAAATGAGGGTATTCTTACATAACATATTCTAAAATTATATAGTATTTAATGTTAACCATAATGTAAAAGCTTTGTATATATGATATTTATGGAGATATTTTAAGTTTAGATGTCTAGGTATTTTTATATGTATTTATTTTTATACAATTATTAAAGATAAAAGAGAGAATTAAAAGGTTATACAAGAAGTGAAAAATTGCGACTTGGCCGGGACCCGAACCCGGGTCTCCCACTTTCCGGTCCGGTTCAGTCGCAATTTTTCACTTCTTGTATAACCTTGGGTTAGTCGCACAACTTAATGTGCAAAGTAAAAATTACATTTCCATTGTTAGAGAATTAAAACTTAACTTATACTTAGTATATTCACTTATAAAATTTCAATGAAAGGACTAGACAGTTGCTTTACTTAACAGAAATTGAATCTTTTGCTGTATATGTAAGCATCATTCCTTCAGATACATTATCTGTGAATATTTACGCGGTCATGTAATGTTATTTGCTACTCTATCTGTTTCTCTTCTAACATTTATTTGTAATAGCTTCGAATCATGTGCCTTGCAAGTGCAAATATGAGAATGTAGTCAAGCAAGTAATTTAGAGAGGTAAATCATGCAACACTCTTTCAACAAAGATCTTGCACTGATAACGCTGGTGATATCAGTTCGCAAAACAAAATTGCACTTTGAAAGCAATTTTCATTTCATGTGCTACAAGGCACCTTCGTCGGAATTCTGGAAGAGCAAATCCATATTCTGTACTGAAGTTACAAAATCACAGCCCAGGACTATAAAGAGTATGTCTAAAAATTTCCCACTTGAGATGTTGAAGCTCACACCACATTTGTGCCAATGCATAGGACCGAGTGTATTCATAAATCAAAAGCACCTTTGCTAACAACAGCTGTTGTTTGCATGTTTCAGTGGCTGAAGGGTTTCACAATGTGGCATTGAGTTGATTGCTGCTCCACTTGGCAATAACTCCATCAAAACCATCAAAAACCCTTTCATTCCCAAAAAAACTGTTGCTGTTATTTTTCTCGCATGCAGACTTGGTTTTTTTTCACTGGGTTTCCAGGGTGAGTTAGTGTGATGCTGCTTCATAGTCTGATGCTTGATTTCCTATTTTGAAAGAAACACAAGTTTTATCTCCCATTATATTCAAATTTGTCACCCTCACTATTGTACTGGGTCCAAAATTCGATGACTTCTCCTATCCCTTTTATTCTGCAGACTTCGGTCAACACCTTGGGCACTCATTGAGCACATTTTTATAGCCTAGGCGTTGTATTATTATTTCAAGTAAGAGAGATCTTGAAATTGGTGGGAAATATTCATGAACAGTGGTCAAAGTGAAACACCAGTTTTCCTGATATTTTTTCAATTTTTGCCTTACTTTTCAGTAATGAACGATGGCCTGCCACTTTGTTCTTCATTCTGCATATTGGTCTTTCTTGATTAAACATTACACAGCATTTTCTCCCTGATGAATCGTTCATTGCATTAATAATAAAGTTTTATTTGCCTATAAATTTCAATACGCTGAACATTTTGAGCATTCAGGAAAACACTACAGACTTCATATTTTGTGGGATTTTCTATACAGCCATTTTGAAAGGTCTATTCTGAAGTCTTTCTATTGCTTGCTAAACCCTACTTGGGGTGGGTGATTTGTTATTCTTGTTTCAAAGTCTATCCAAGTTTCTTGCTAATCTGGTAGACAATTGGTACTCCTCTAGTTAGACTAAAGTAAATGAAAGATAATATTCCTAGCTGTGAAAAAAGAAATAGAACACAGGAAATTGAAGGATATTCAGCACATATGGATGTGCACCAAGGAAATATCCCAAGGAGAAACAGACGTGAAAAGTCTCACAAGACCAGGATTCGAGCCTGGGATCTTACTCAATCTGGGAGACAACTGCCATAGTCAAGTATCCAGCCAGAAAATTCTTTAAAGTATGGTAGGCAAGTTATAACAAGAGCTGACAAAATTTAGAAAACTACTCTTTATAAAGCATACTCCTCATAGCCCAATACTAAATGTCCAGCCTCTTGAATGGCAGTGAGTGCAGCAGAATGGAACTTTAGGGTTTTTCATTCTTATGCAAATGCTTCTGAATGCGTAAAAATTACATCTGCATCAAAAATATTACTTCATTGATTCATAAACAATTACTAAAATAACCTTTAATATAAACTGTAAAATCCAAATCAGCACTTCTTCTAACTCCAATATCTCCACCCATCCCGGATAAGACAATTTGGTGCAAAGTTTCACATGAAACCAAATCCTATGAGTGGATGTCAATATGATGGAAATTCAAAACTTCCAGTACCGACTACAGGGGTCTTTGGCAAAAAGAAACAAGAGACAAGGGGATAGAAAGGAACAAAGGGGAGAGTGAAACTCATGAGAAGTCTCTAATCAAAGCTTCCTGAAGCATTTTTGCAGAGGAATGGTGAGGCAAGTTATGGGAAACAAATGTATGAATTAGGTGAGGATAATTTTTGCATTGAATTCTTTTCTGATCTTTGAAGAGAGAATACAGTTCTCAGATTAGCATTTGCTTACTGGACTTCATCTCTCACATGAGTTGATGATTCGGAGATATATCCTGCAAGACATAGAAACGAGGCACTTGTAGCGATACTTCAGAAAAAAAACATTCTTTATAATGGATGTAACTCACTATCCTTCTTGCTGTGATACAGACAATAGAAAAAAAATCACTCGCAATAATGCAACTGTTGTTACATACTGTACTTGATTTAACAGACTTTTACCGTATCCCAAACAGCATGGAAGAATGTTCTGGCCAGAGCTTGGTTTTTATAAAGCAGCCTCACAAAGTGGAAGATCCTGGGTTCAAGCCCCAGTCCTATCAGACTTTTTTCAGATCCATTTCTACTTAGGAGAAAAAGAAAAACATTCCAAGCATCAAAGTGGGAAAAAAATAGAAAATAACCTTGAATAACCACATTACAATCGCTGCAATCCCACACAGAACGGCGATCTAATGAAGACTTTGGTCCTGGAATACATCCAACATGGATTCCTCTGGAAGCACAGTTTCGACACAGAATTAAATTCCAGCACCTGCAAAAGAGACAAAAAAGAAAGTCACCACCTTGCATTTTATTTTAGCTTTAAACAAAGAAAATCAGTTGGCAAATATGGGTAACAGGTTAAAATAGAGAAAATAAAAAAAATATTGCGCTTAATTTATCTTCAAACTCAGGATAAATTATTCCAATACATTTCCTGAGCTATGATTTGCATCCTTTCCAACTGTGGACACATCAGGATCACCATAAGTGTGGCAAAATAACCTTTGACAAAGAGAAATACTCAGACATACAATTGTCATACCTGGAACCTTCTGAAGAAAATGTCCGTCCTTTAGGGCACTTACAGGTGGCTGCATCGCATTGGTGGTGCCTTTCAAGTAATTCTGCAAATGCATTTGGTTCAAGCTCCCACGATGCATCTCTGAACAGATTCAAAGGTACCATTTAAAGAAATACTCAACAAGAAGAAAACAAAGAAGAAGGAACACTCACTGGTCTGGTATGTATATCCCATTCCTAAGCATGGCATCTCTGAACTTGTCCTGACTAGCACACAAAGGACACTTGAAGAAGTAGGCAGCATTTAATGCAAATTTCTAGAAATAAGACAGGAGAAAAAATCATTGGGAAGATATTAAAGCAAGAAAGCGTTATATATTATATTGATCTTTTTCTCTCGTTCAGGGTGTCCACCATCCAATGATTAAGAAATTTACCTGAGTTTTCCAGAATTATATTTTCATTTTTCTGGGTATTATTTCCTACTTTCCAAAGGAACATTTTCAATTTCCAGGGTGTTCCTAGTATACTATCCATATACTAGTAACTAATAATTACATAAATGTTAGTCATGTGCTAATGACTAAGCATAAACAGGCAAATAAAAAGACAAGGAAAAGTTATACAGTTGATTCATCATGATATTTGTTGGGTTCAAGAGCAGGCTGGAGATAAGGGCAGTCACCTGGTGCATGAAATGTATAGGAAAAAAGATGATTGGTTCGTTAAAGATAATTTATTCTTCAATAGAATTTATTTTCCTTTTCAAATTTACATTTTTCCTTTTCAAATTTACATACAAACCTTAATAACCTTCATCGCCACCTGATGATTCACTAAATCAAGACATCTGCATATAACTTTATGAAAAAGCAATATTGTCTCACTTAATAGTCATGACAATTTCCACAAAACTTCACACCCTTCCGTAAATTGTTCATAAATTATATTTCTAAAATATAATAATTTTATTAAATCACTTGTCAAACTGTTTCTTAAACTTTATTTAAAATATTTTTATATCTATTTGGGGTTATATAATCTTTAGTTAGTCAGATGATAATCTACACATATGGGTACCCACCTCTATATTTTGATTAAATTGATATTTTTCTAGTAGCAACTTATTTTTTGTGATAGATCCAATAGAAAATGTATATGCTCGCACCTATCACATTGAAAAAGATTAGTGGCCATCTAAAAGTGCAACCTTTTATGACGCATTTACTGATCCTTCTTCATTAGAATGCATTAATTTTTACCAGTGTAAATTGTTTCACATAATACATAGAAACATTCAGCATTACAGATCCACAAAATTCTTTTAAGTAAAGTCATGAACTAAAAAATCGTATAATGTGCAGGTTTGCTTAAGATTAAGGATAACAAAAAATAAGGTTTGCCTACATCTGGGAGCTACAATATTTACTACCAAATTATTCTTACTTTATGGAATTCTCTTCAAAACACTTGCTAGCTTCCCTGCATGTATGGATGAGTAATCATCCTGTAATTGATTAGCAACATTCAAATAAATCCAAATTACTCAGAAGATTGCAAATATGCAATGGAAAAGAATAATATATAGTATATTATTACTTAATCAATTTATGCTAAACTCGAGAAAGTCATACTTATCACATCAAGAACTCAAAATGTAAAGTCATCACCTTGTGGACGACCATAATTATCGGAATGAAACTCTTTGTTTGGAATCAAATAACTCTTCGAAAGTCTTCGAAGAGTTTTACTCTGATGGTTAAAACCAAAGTAAACACATGGAATAAAAGGTTTCTTCTTTTTTTCCCTATACTATTCCATTTCTAAGAAAGAAACTTAGTTCACAAATAGAGCCGAGGCAGCGAGGAAACGAGTGAAGGAAGGAACAGCTAACCCTATATGGAAGTCGCCATACTTGATAAAATAAAGAGCTTAGTATTTCCACTCAGAAATAAAGAGGAAAATGAAAAGAGAAAGTAAAGGAAGAATCCAGCAAAACTCTCGACCGCTCCCCTGCTTAGTTTGGGCTCACCTGACAAACCAACAGCATCTATCAAATATGGGATGGAAAATGGTTGCCTAAAAGATCTCACAACAAATCTTTCGCAGGATTGAGATCTAAATTTGTCTTTCATGATTACTGACAATTTTCCCTGAACATCATTTCAATGTAATCCATCACTCCTCAGTACAACAGCAATCATAACTTTCATGGAGCATCATCATTTTTGAGAAAAGGAGTATTTCCTCCTCAATAAGATAATATTAATACGTCTTTATTTGGGCAAGGTTGAGACAAAGAAGTATCTTTTTACACCCAACCCTTAATATACAGAGTGAATATGTTGAAATTTTTTATGACAGGTGAAGTGAGGAAAAGACGAAGAGAAGAAATCCACATGGAGGACATGGTTTATAGGTTCATAGGTATACTCACATTTCATTCTGGAAAGTGGTGGTTTATGTCATCTCAACAGCAAAAATCTCATTATATTTCTGAGTAGCAAATTAAAATATCCAGTAAGGAAGAGTTCCACATCTACCACTATTTCTGAGTATTATAGCATATGCTTTAATAATTGCCTCTTGAGTGAGACTATTATAATTCAAAAAGAAACGCATAGATAACACTAAAAAAATTATCGTACTTATAATCTCCTTAGTTTCCACATCATAGTCTAGTAGTTTCGTTAAATAATTATCATCCCTGGTCCTCAAGATAACTGTTTTTGGGTAAGAAGCAATGCCGAACTTCCAAAAATGATGGAAAAATCTTATGAATATCCTTGAAAATAATTTCCATAGATTCATCTATTCACGACAATATTATATTCAGGGATATTCTCCCATACTTACGAATATTATGATATCGATACCCTAATTTACGAGGACTTGAAGTAACACAATTCTTGATTTACTGTTCCTGAAAGATACTTTCTCTTGTTTGATATCAGCTTTCAACCCTGATTAGCTGATTTATTCATTTTGTATAATTCTGTATCAATTCTTTCATCTGACATGGCTGTACTTCGTGAAACGCCATTCTGAACAAGTAAGAAGAGCAAGATTTTGTATGTTACACAAACTTTTTTATTATCAACTGGTTTTGGCCATTACAACCATTTTCAACGTCTTCTGCATTTGGAATGGAGAAAAAAACGATGCAAAAATATTTCTCAATTTTATCATTTTGAACAAGTAAGAAGAGCACCTTGAAAATGGCTATAATGGCCAAAACCGGTCAGTAATAAAAAAGTTTGTGTAACATACAAAGTCTTGCTCTTCTTATTTGTTGTATCAATTCATTCTAAGAACTACTTTTTATTAAATACTAGTTGCCCCATGCGAAAATTTCGCAAACGATCAGTAATACTCAATTTCCCCAACCAAATACATTACAGCAACTACTCTAATCACTACAGACGAATACAAAACAATAAGACATGCCAAAAAAATCATACCTTGATATTCCATGTCAGTGTCAGTTTTGACATAAGTCGTTTGTAGCAATAGATATAGGTATCTTCACATCCAGTAACGAAACTCTATGGGCAAATTCAAAGTCTTAAGTTTTATAATCCCTTACCACTTGAACCTTAACGAAGTCCCTAATATAATAGAGTGTAAGAATGTAAATGTTACAGAATGTTTTAAAAATTTTGTTTTAGCACTATAATCACGAATAGTACGTGTCATTTATATAACGACATATAAGCATTTTATCCTATACCAAATACCCCAATTCACTTAATGCATTTATTACATCATGAATTTAGACATAAATACAAAACATCACTACCACATTTTGGTAAAATCTGTTCTTCAAAATGCCACTTCCTTTTATGATGTGTCACTTAAGGCTTCGTGTTTAACATATATAACCAAGATAGAACAACAAAAATACTTCCTGCATCCATGTTACTTATTTATTTTCTATTTTTTCTCTTTATACACGAAATATAAAACTAATTACTACTTGTCTGCAATGAAATTGCATATCATAAATTCACTGAATTAGATTTATTCAAGTACTGAAAGATATGCGGTCAGCAATAATCAGTTGAAAGCTTGTTGTCCTTCTGGTGTAGAATGAGAGAAAATGTTACTAATTTGGGAGAAGGAAGCATGAGGGGGAAGCATCTGCGGTGTGAGTCTCACTTTCAGAAGACCAAAAATTGTGATACATTGTCAAAGTGCAAATTAAAGTATAGCAAATGTAGCAAACCCATTGCCCCGCATTATTTGAATGTCTCTCACACAAATATTGTAGTCAATCATGGTATTTTAACCCATTCACAAAACTTAGATTTTAAAATACTACTCTTACGTCTACTACTATATAATACTATTAAATTGGTTGAGCATATTTTTGTACTACGGGCATAGTGAAAGGGAATGGAGGCTTGGGCTTATGTTACGGGCTTGTATTCCACAGAGGTGAGTTTTCTTGAATCGCAGGTATGATATCCTATTCTTCACTCCAAGGTATGAATAAATATAGAATATTATCTATTCTGTGAGTAAAATATAAACACTAAAAATATAAAGGTATATAGAAAATTTGCAACACGAAAGTTTCACCAAAATTAATTTGAATTGAACGACCTAATTGTTTTGATCGGTATGGGGTAGTAGTATGACTCATAATTAGAACCTTGCATTTTTTCTATGAGTACTCCAAAATCTAATCATGATACTACAAATCGAATATTCTACTACGGTAGATCTTAAATTTAAATGACCAAGAAGTAATACGATGCGTTATTCAAACATACCAAGCGATACTCCTGTGACCCAAACATTCACAATCCAGCAATTCTCATGTTTCTGTAGTTGACGTTCTGCTCCCAAAAGATGAAAAGTAGTCAGTTTATTAAACTGTTATAGTTGCGTCTCGATCTTTGTTTATGGAGTCCATATATTACTTCAGAGTACTTTTTCAATCATTATAAGACCAAGTATTAAAATCACTTTCTCATTTTTGAAATTGTTTACACTCGTCGCCAAGTAAACAAATTTAATCTGTATATAGCAACCCGGGCATTTTTTCGTCCAGGACGAAGCACGATGATTAAATTATTAATTCAATTTGTGTAACAAATGGTGGATTTTTCATTTGTCTGACTATTTTTAGCAGGAACCTGGCAATTTTTGCCTTCAAATGTTCATTCATTCAAATGTATTGGCGAAGTATTAAGGGAGAAAAGTCCCGATCACACAAAAAAGCATGTTTTAAAATAATATATAGAGGATTTTCCTCTAGGGCTTTCATTAGTTTTTGATCCCAATTACACAAAATTCAATATATTTATATGCAAAATTATTCTCCAACATATTTGACCTTCTCTGAAACCAGAAATGACTTATTGTCCCCTTGTCTTTTTACTAACTTTGCTGGATTTGAACCCTGATCACTCAGATACATTTCCATAAACAATACATGAAATCTTTGATTTGATATGTTGTAGGCTTTATTTCTTTTTCGAAATTTAATTAGAAGGAGCAGTTGCACGAAATCAAGAAAAGCAACATAAGATGTGAAATTGAACAGAAAATTTAACTTTGATAGTGGAATATTGTTATTGATTCAAACAGCGAGATTTTAGGTGCATATGAACGTAATGGTCAGAATGAATGATAGGATATATCAATGGGAGGCAATAGTAAAAAATTTACGCATTGGCAGTTTCAAACAATTTACTGAGTCAATTCGCAACAATGTACAACTATTTAGGGGAAATTTCTTAATCAGATCAACTTCGTGAACGTTATCTCAAATTCATAAAGATAAAGTATGCTTTACGTTGAGAGAAAGGAAATTCACACAGAAGTTATCATGTGTGCCACCTTTTAGCAAAAAAATGCTGCCTGTGGAGCCACGGCCTAAAGAAGTGCGTAGCTATGAATTTTACACGCTCCACTAATGTTACCGGCATACTACATGGCCTGAAAAGTCCCGAGCCTAACAAATAAAAAATCAATTTTTTACCTGAAAACCTTCTTTATTCTTCAGTATAACCTCCATCTAGAGCTATGCACTTATTCTACCGGTCCTCGAGCATTTCGATGCCTTTCGAAAAATATGATTTCTCAAGTCTTCCAAAATAGGCCTCTGTTTCAGTCATGACTTCTTTATTTGATGTGAATTTCTTCTCCTGAAGAAATCTCTTCATGTTTGGGAATAGATAGTAGTTGCTGGGTGCCAGATCTGGTGAATACAGGGGATGTGAAACCAATTCGTACCGCAATTCACTCAATTTGACCGTCGCTTTCATTGACGAATGAGCTGGTGCGTTGTCGTGGTGATACAGCACTTTCTTCTTTTTGATGTGTGGCTGTTTTTTCTTTATCTCGATGTCCAAACGGTCCAGTTGAGCAATGTAGTAGTTGCCTGTGATTGTTTTTCCCTTTTCCAAGTATTCAATCATAATGATTCCACTTGAGTCCCAAAAAACACTCGCCATAACCTTCCCAGCTGACTGTTGGGTCTTTGGATGCTTCGGACGACTGCTACCCGCTTCCAACCATTCTGCAGACTGCCGATTGGACTCAGGAGTGTAATAATGTATCCAAGATTCGTACATCATCACAAATCGGCGCAAAAAGTCCTTTTTGTTTTTTTGAAACAAGACTAAACCACGCTCGGAATCCTCCACACATCTTTGCTTCTGGTCCGGAGTCAGGAAACGCGGCACCCATCGCGCGATAAGCTTCTTCATCCCCAAATGTTCATGCAAAATATTTCCAACGTGTTCCATCGATATACCCACAGACTCTGCTATCTTACGCAACTTTGCTTTACGATCGTTCAAAACAATCAGATGGACTATTTTTATATTTTCTGAAGTGGTGGCCTCAGAGGGACGTCCAGGGCGTTCGGCGTCTTTGGTGCTGACACGACCACGTTTAAAGTCCTCGAACCACCGTTTTACTGTCGCTTCCGAAGGTGAGGATGTTGGGTAACATTTATCTAACTAAGTTTTGGCTTGGACAGTGTTTTTTCCCATCAAGAAACAATGTTTAATCAAAACTCAAAACTCGTCTTTTTCCATCGTTCGCGAAATGCCTAAACTTCGTGAAAACAATCAGCTGCCATTCGGGAACTAATACATGAATTGTCATGAAATTAAAAACAGTGCCATCTTAAGGTTGGTTCTCAAGTGAAATGTGCAGAAAAAGTTACTGGTGGCGACATCTCTATGTTAGGCTCGGGACTTTTCAGGCCATGTAGTACCCTATAAGATTTCAGGATATCCGTTGCAGTTCGTGAAGCATCATAAATATCTTGGTATTACGCTCAGTAGTAGTTTTTCCTTCAAAGAGCATATTCAAAACGTAGTAGGTAAAGCAAAGAGGATGCAAAGTTTAGCTAGTAGAATCCTAAGGGGTTGCTCATGTAGAGTAAAAGAAATAGCATACTTCTCCCTGATTCCACCTCTCCTTCAGTACTGCTGTGTGATTTGGGATCTGCACGAAGTGGGATTAACTTCCAGCCTTGAGATGGTTCAACGTAGGACAGCTAGATTTGTTAAGGGAGATTACAGTTTTGACAGCAGTGTTTCAGCTATGATAGAATCCCTCGGTTGGGATTTGCTTAGTGATAGAAGACTTGATTACCGTGGGAAGCTTTTTCATAAATTTATCACAATAGATCTCGGGGAGGAGGTAGTTGATATTGTCATACCAGTTAGTAGTGTGAGTGATCTTTGAGACAAAACGATGAAGCGTTACAGGGAAAAAGTTCCAGGACAGATAGTTATTTGTGGTCATTTTTTCTGCAAAATATTAGAGAAGTCAACTGCAGTCAAGGGTAGATAGGGTTTTTGGTATTTCACACCCCCTGCCAGCGCCAGTGGCGGTTTGCAGGCTCTAGATGTAAATGCAAAAATTATCATCATCCTCTATCTGCTGTTCAAATAACCCAAACAAAAATTAGATGCTCCTGGAATCGGCAACTCTTTCAGATCCTAAATACCTGTTATGTTAACTTCTTTTTCATCAAAATGTTCTATGCAGACAGAGCACAACTGTGTCTTATAAGCTTTAATTTATTATTAACAACACTGCATCGAAACCTTCCTTCCTTTATGAGTATAATTGCTATAATAATATGCAGTTCAAAACAATAGCCATAGAGTTATCGTTGGTAAAGTTTAAAAGACAAATTTTGATAAACGTTTTTTAGAATTCCCCTAGTTAACCAAAAATTCCAAGATATTTCAAGAAGATAAAAATTCCCTGAGTTTTCCAGACTGGCAGACACACTGTGTAAAATATGATCACATTTCAGCCAATGAGTGATTGAAGTACTGTCCATTTGGCACACCGACATGCATGAGGCAGTCAGGGCAAATAGACATGCACTTCACCAAAACAACAAGCATAGTGCAAGGCTTCTTGTTTAGCACATCAGATAATACTGATTGGAAATTCGGAATGGACAATAGATTTACCAATATATTGTGACATACAAAGTAAAATTTGCTTCAGAGGCATTTTCATAGTGATAATATGTTCAACACATTCAGAGCCCGGAAAGTATTATGAAGTTATAGAATGAGGGTGAAAGTGGTTATTATATCCCTAATTATAGGTCCCAGAAAGCCAAGTGGTCAGTGCACTTAACTTTGGTTGAAGTGTCAAAGGGTCTTTCACAAAAGCTGAAAACAGGAGGCTTTTGGAATAGGAAATAAGGTGATGGGATTGAGATACAAGACAAAAGAAGTCTGCATCATGTGTACATGATCAATAGTGAAAACAAGAAAGGGAATGGCAATAGTGCACTGAAGGATTAGATTAGCATGTGAGCTGTCCTATTATCCAAGAGGATAAATATTACCCAATAATATTACCAGATGGTATGAAATGCAATTTAAGAAGGGATTCATTTGAATGGATCTCTCCAAACATGGGTTGCTTCTACTTGAATAATCCACCCAGACATATTCAAATCTCTCCAAGGAGACCAAGTATGACTTCTACACCTCTTAGACTGATAACTAGGAATCACATTCCAATTAATCTCAGATATATTCCAGGGAGTCTTCTTTGGACCCCAACTCTTGGTGGGATTGCAGTGATTGTAGTCAAAAAAGGAGGCAATGCACACTTGAGATTGAATGGGAAAGAAAACAAATGAGTGAACACTTCAAAGTAGGAGTCTAACTATATCACACTCTAAAGTGTGATAATACATTGGCAACTTATCTGCTTTTTAAGTTTAATTACATCAATGTAATCAACCCATTGAAGCATATTTCAAATAAATATTTGAATCAAAAATCTTTTCTAATTCATTAATATTTTCAAACAAAGTTAATATTATTAATTAAATTTATTTAAAAACTGATAATATTTCACTTCAGCTCCATATGATGGAATTTCTTCCGTATCTGTATTAAATGTATAATGACACCTGTCTTTAGCGGAATTCATTGTTTTTGTTTCCAAATAAGGCAGATTTCCCCTTAATACAGGGGTTGCCAATAGTGACAGGGGCTTGACCGCAGGTCTGTTTGATTTAGGAAGGTTCTCGGGATATTCGTTCAACATTTCTTATGTGGAACTGGTTTAGAACAAAAACTAGTACTGTGTTGTTAATGATACTTTTTTATCTTAAATATGTAACATGAAAATTTATTAAATACGAAAACATACCTTTATTTTTGACAGTTTCACCTTCTTTTCCTGTATTTTATAATTCTCTATTTTTGCAATGGCCTTTTTTAAATACTAGACAAGTCTAAATTATTATCTATACATTAACTAGAATCAACTGCATCTTTTCAACTCATTAATTATTGTACAGTATTATTTTTATATATTATTAATTATTGTACATATATAGTATATTATTAATTATTGTACCTCACTTATGAAACTTTCAGAGAACTGCCAAAAAAAGTTTCGTAAGTGAGGAGTACATAACAGAGGTTTTGTGGCAAGGGAGCATGAAACCACTTTCAGCTGCCCAATTTGGTCTGTTTGCTTCCTGGCTGCAATTACTCATTCACAGGCAGGAAAATGAAACCTAATACTCTAATTTCCTCACAGGCAATACCATAAATGTTCATGTTACCAAAAAAGAAATATAAATTTGCATTCCTGAACAATATTTCCAAGCTTGAATTTCTTGGTCTAATTGTTAGCATTCCTGGCACTTAGCCTCAAGGCAGAAGTTTCAATTCACACTTGGGAAATTTTGTGATGATGATGCTGGATGAGCACAGAGGAGCCAATTTTTGAAGAAATTTTGCTCATGAACAGCTGTTTTCAGGCAATTCATTTTGTAACCAGGATGGAGACCAAGATTAAATATAGAAGAATTGAGAACCTTGGTGAAAGACGGTGATGGTGATGCATATTAATAGTGAAATAAGTAATAGATAAACACTTAAATCTGAAAAATTTTCGAGATGTTTTTAGTCACACTTTTCTAACCTTCTAGAGAAGGGATGCTGGGATGGGATTTCTTTTCATACAAAACTTTGTTTTTTTGTTTTGTTTTGTCAGCTCTCGTTATAATGGACTTCTACTGTATTTCAATTGGTTCTCTCTGGCAAGTCGTATAAGTGAGGTACTTACTGTCATTCGACCAGTAAAATAGTTTCATAATGGAGTTTGTTGTATAAATGAAGTTTCATAAGGGACATGTTGAAATGAAAGGTCCTTAGTAATTCCCACCAAATTTTATTTGACCAACTAGTTTTGTCGACGGGTCGACATCATCAAGGGTGACAATCAAGAAATACCGAGAGTATATATATAGGAAGAGGGGAAGGGTTACTAAGAACAGTGGGGAGAGGAGAAAAGAGTACTAGCCAGGGAGAGGAGGGGGGAAGGGTTAAGGAACAGATATTCATTAGTGATTCATTCTAAACGACTTTTATCGAAGCGTATTCACGTCCGATAGTACGACAGACACTCTCCCGGAGATTAATACATCTGTGTCAATGCTGAGTATATCCTTTACCGAACATGGGATCATTAAACTCTTACGTAAAATGAAGCTGAGTAAGTTGCCGGGTCCAGAAGGTATTCCGGCTAGAGAATTAAGGGAGCTGACAGAGAGCGTTGCCCTGTACCTCAAAATTATATTTTCCAAGTCATTAAACGAAGGTCATGTTCCAACAGATTGGAAATTGGCAAATGTCACACCTGTTTTTAAGAGTGGGTTAAAAGATGATCCAGGAAACTATAGACCCATCTCATTAACTTTGCTATCAGGAAAAGTTATGGAATATATCGTTGTCAGCTTGCTCATGAGATTTTTAGATAATAACCGTTTCCTCAGTAAGAATCAGCACGGTTTCAGAAAGTTGCGATCGTGTGAAACACAACTTGCTCTATTCGTTCACGACATCTTAAAGTCTGCCGAGTGTAGAAAGCAAGTAGATGCAATTTTCCTCGATTTTAAGAAGGCTTTCGACAGAGTCCCCCACTATAAGTTAATTTACAAATTAAAATTAACAGGAATTAATAAAGAAGTAATTGACTGGGTTAAGGACTTTCTTTAAGAACGGGAACAACAAGTAGTACTTGATGGCGTTATTTCGAACAGAGTCAAAGTTACCTCAGGCGTACCTCAGGGAAGCATAATTGGACCTCTTCTATTCCTAAGATACATTGGAGTTGGATACATCTGTTGGAGCATTGTGTATTTTGGGGCTGTTACGTGGACGACATGTATTGCATATGGAACGGGACGAGGGAAAAACTCAACAATTTCTTGGACCACCTGAGCTCCCTATATAGATCTATAAACTTCACTATGGAACACTCTGTAGATGGTCTCCTAAATTCTTTAGACCTCACTGTTTCCCTGAAAAATGAAATCCCTTTGCAATATACTGGATACCAACCTATACAGACCACGCCATTCCCAACCATTCTTCCCATCACCATTCCCACAAGCTTGCCTCCTTCCACTCGATGATCCCCCTCTCCGCTTGCAACTTTAAGAAAGAACTCAATACCATCCAGCAAATTGCAGTGAAAAATGGATACAACAGCAATCTAGTAGACAGCCTCCTGACACGAAAACAAAGACTCATAGCTGCCAAAAGAATCACCCTTTCTTTATCTGCTACTAACCTTTCTCCTATCCAATAGAGAAGATTTCCTTTCCTAGGAAACATCATATAGAATTAAGCGAAGCCTTCCTGTCAACTTCCGCTTTTTACACCCCCAGGAGTCTACAATCTCTC
This sequence comes from Pachydiplax longipennis, assembly GCA_036926295.1. Taxonomy (NCBI): domain Eukaryota; kingdom Metazoa; phylum Arthropoda; class Insecta; order Odonata; family Libellulidae; genus Pachydiplax; species Pachydiplax longipennis. Next base: position 73,198,304 of record JAVFKF010000002.1, on the reverse strand, counting down.
AGCACGGTAAAAGACAAGAGAGACCTGGATTCCCTCAGGGGGGTGTACCAAATCACCTGCAATGACTGCCCCTCTACCTACATTGGCCAAACTGGAAGGTCTTTAAAAACAAGAATTTCCGAACACAAATGCTGCGTACGCACTGGGGGTCCAGGATCGGCCTTCGCTGACCATCTCCACAACCTGAATCACTGAAGTGATTTCCAACCCCGGCTCCTGCATCGGGAGAAGAAAGGACCCCACCTCGATGCCCTGGAAATTATCGAAATCGTGGAGAAAGAGAAAAAATTTCTCACTAATGAACATCTGTTCCCTAACCCTTCCCCCCTCATCTCCCTGGCTAGTACTCTTTTCTCCTCTCCCCACCGTTCTTAGTAACCCTTCCCCTCTTCCTATATATATACTCTCGGTATTTCTTGATTGTCACCCTTGATGATGTCGACCCGTCGACGAAACTAGTTGGTCAAATAAAATTTGGTGAGAATTACTAAGGACCTTTCATTTCAACATGTGTTTGGAGTTCCACAAAGTGACATTTGGTCATATTAATTTTATTTCATAAGGGAGGTTGGAAATACATAGGGTCTTATAGGGTTATTCACAGGACCAAAAATAATCAGTGTATAAGTGAGGTCATCACATAAACGAGGGTCTTATATCCGAGGTTCTACTGTATGTACATTTCGTACAATGATGAATTTATGACTTCATTTAACTCACTCTTTGTACTGTTGACTACAAAGAAATACATCACACTCTAATCACAAACAGGAAGATTGTTGTGCAAATTTAAGAACTCTTCAGAGCCTTCAGAGTATTTCTTCCTATCTCATACTGTAACTAATTGCACATCAATAAGGGAAATTAAAATTCATGCTAATACCCCATAATAGTTTCACCAGTTTCTTCAAGAATTGATCATTAATTAACTATTAGTCCTCACATTAATGTTAGAGGTGGGTAAAACTTCTTCAATGAGTATTTCCAGGAATCTGCTACATAGCAAGATTTGAACTATTTACAGTAAGTTCCATTTCTGACCTTTTTCTTGTTTACATATTAATTCAGAGAAATAAATGAAGGCTGGAGAAAAGATATTCAGTAAAATAGAAGATGATGACTTGCTAAGATAAAATAAAATTTAAAATAAATATGTATAAATAAATAAATGTGAAGATAAAATAATATCCAAAATAGCCATATCCTTTACATTATAGACCTGAGATGGTTAAATGTTTGTTATGTTGCTTTAAAATTGAACGTAACTCTCAACTAAAAGCCTGGAGGTAACGATTGTAAAACTATATTAAATTAGAAAATCTTAACAGGAGTTTAGTATGAAACCTTAGCAGAAATTGCACAATAATGTTGAGAAAATAGGAATACAGTGATACCTCGAGATACGAGTTTAATTCGTTCCGTAACCTTGCTCGTATGTCAAATTGCTCGTATCTCAAAGCAATTTTCCCCATTGAAATGCCATTAATTCGTTCCAGGCCCCAAAATGCCACCCCAGTTGTCCTTGTTACGTGTTTTTGAATAAAAAAATGTATTTATAAATGACAAATATTGTTTAAAAACATAATTTAAGATAACGTAAAGAAATAAACTGGCTTTATGAAGTGTATTTGTATTTTGGTCTCTAAAATGCAACTTACACACAACTTAAATGCTGCTGTATGCTTAATTTTAATTACTGCTTTTTTTTCACTGGTCTTTGCCCTTTTTAGCCAGATTAAAAATAAAAACATGTCCAAGGAGGTTTGTTCCTTCTTCCCTTTCAAAATGTTGCGGGAATGAGTTAGGCGATTAATCTTCTCCTCTGTCATTAATGTATAGTAAGTCCTTTTTGGCATCTTCTTCCAGAAAAGCTCCGTCTCGTCACAGTTGAAGACTTACTGGGGGATGTGTCCTTTGGCTTCTATCGGTTCGGAAAAAGTTTTGAGATAATCCTCAGCTGCCTTCAGATCCGAACTTGCATCCTCACCATGCCTGACAACGGAGTGAATGCCGGTCCTTTTCCTAAAGTTGTCAAATTTGCCTTGACTGGCTTTAAACGAGTCTTACGATGCCTCGTCCGTGGAAGTGAGCAGGGTCTGATTCAGCAAATCACCGTAAATTGCTCGTGCTTTCTCGCATATGATGTCCTGTGTTAAAATATCGCCTTTAAGCTGCTTCTCCGTCACTTCTACTATCTAACTATCAGCAGTTTCTCTATCTTTTCATAGAGAGAGCTCTGGAGCTTAGAAATTATTGTAACGTACTTATCTGGCGTTATACCCTTTATTGACTCCTTCTGTTTAAGCACAGATACATATCGTTGAAGTACAACGCCCGTACTACCTCGCCAAGTCAGCTACTCTTACATCTCGCTCATTTTTCTATGATTTCATGATTCAATAGACGTCATCTTCTTTTGAGCATTGACCTTTCCACTCACTTTCTTCGGACCCAAGGTTATAAAAAGAAATGTGATAATGTATTTAATTGCACAAAAAGCACAAAGCCCTAGAAAAACTTATCAAAGATGCTTCCACAGCGAGGTAAACAAGTATATTGGGGGGATGCGTGGGATAATGCGAGATGCACGAGGCACAGTAAACTGTTGGGTCGTGTGTAGCCGGCCGTTCCTCGTATCTCAAAGCAAAACTTCGCTCGCTCGACGGCTCGTATCTCAAAAAACTCGTATGTTAGGGCACTCATATCTCGAGGTACCACTGTAGCTTGATGTTGCAGAAAATGCAATGCTATGACCAGACATCCATGTAAGGTAATTAAACAAGTATTCCATGAAAATATAATTTGAACATTTCTTTTAAATGTTTTCTTCCAACCACTTTTTATTATCACTAAATTCAACACAAAATGGTGAGTGGCATTAAAAAAGGAGAAATGGAAAGTTCCTCTGCAGAATTTTGTGGCAAAAGTGCATAAAAAGTTTATCATTTATGTATGGAAATATTCTGCAATGAATGAAAATATCCAAGAGGTTGAATATTTAAGAAGGGTTACATCTCTGTATTCTGCTTAATATAGATTCACACTTTAGTTTTATGCTGCGAAGGTTTCTGCGGTGCTGGTTACACACTTCGACCTGAAGACGCCTGCAGGACAGCTGGCGAAACTGTCGTCGAGATGAAGACGACGCATCGCGGTGAAGCCCAAAAGAACTTGCAGTACCCACTTTAGTTTTATACAGAAAAACATTCCATTTCCATGTTAGACTCTATCAATTTAGTTTAAGTTAAGAATGCACTTCGTATTAACATTATCAATAATTTAATACATAGGCAACCACAATATTTTTCTGAATAAAACAGATTTCTGTTTAATACAGGTTTCCCTGTATTAATTTTTCTTAACCCTAGCAAGTTGCTTCATAACATTCATGAAACCAATTTTCACTTATCATAAAATGTTGCATAATTCTTGATTTCTACCTAAAATCCATGTAATTACCACCATAACAAGCAGTATATTTCTCAAACAATGGAATCATGTAAATTTTCTAGGAATTCTCAGTATTCCTAGAGGATTCATTATGCAACTAAAAAATCAACTAAAAGCAATATCAACAGATCCACTTAGAAGAAGGTTGCAAATAAAAAATGGCAGTTGAAAGACCTTTTCATCCACTCAATATTAATTACATGAACATAGATTCAAAATACCTAAATTTCACCTTCATAATACAAAATTTTATTTCATGATTAAATACTAAGTGATCAAGAAAGTTATACAGTTTTTACAAAGATATAATGAAAATTTTTTCATTGGTGTAAAAATTTATTCTGTAAAGTATTTTCTATTTTGATTGATACCTTTTGTTAACATTTAAGTTTTTGGCTGTAACTGGCAAACAAACTCATCCCAGAAGCAACATTGTTGTTAGTTCCAGTTTCCATTGTTCAGTTAGGAATGTATTATTCAATCAAATTTGAAAAAGTGCATAACTTTCCAGATGAGCCAATAGATGAATTCTCAAATGATGATAAAAAGTTTCATACCTGAATACATAAGCGATGAAACCAACCATTCTTTTTACAGCAAGGAGCCCAAATGGAATCATTAGATGTCAAATCTACTATTGGATCAAAGCAAATACTGCAAGTTACATCTCTGCTATTCAAAATGTCAGCTGGAATTCTCTGTTTTCTGCGATGCTCACCACAGTAAGATCTGGTGCAAACAAATATCAGCAATTACTTGAACCAAATCAAAGGATCATTTTAAAAGCAAATAATGATGGTCAATTCATTTATCAGCCTACTTCAGATTCATTACTTAATTTAAATTAATTCCTTCCTATATAACGAAGAGATAATAATAGTTTAGTCAATTTCCTTAAACTTAGATATCAACTTAAGAGCCTTGATGATACCAATTAAAGTTCTTTAGAAAACTGTCATCCTTCAATGTTTGCATTCAATGCTACATTTAAATCCCTCGCAATCAATTAGCAGACATCAACGTAGCCATATTTTTTATTTACATAACTTTGAACTTAGTGCACTTCTGTATAAGGGGTTATTATACATTTGTTTTTTCCCACCATCCCTCTATTACCAGCGAATTGAGATCGGGCTCTATACAGAACGATTAATATAGTGTGCTACTTTCCAAACGGTAAAAACAAAATAGGGAATAACGAACTAATGTATACTCACCTGAAGTCATCATAAAATAAGTGTAATGAGCCTCTTTCCAATCCACAGGGCAAATGAAATTTCTTCTTGCATTTGTTGGCATGGCAACTTGAAACTCCCCCAGGCATGTGGCAGTATGAACAGTTCTAGAAACACATGCAGTGTGTCCTCGTGTGAAAAATACCGATTGACAGCAGTAGCAATCTCAATAGAAACTAACTAAACTAAGATGTTAATTGCTTACATACCACTGTCTTTGCTCTTCTGAGTTCCTTCTTTATATCTTGTAAAAGAAAACCTAATATGCCTTCGTCATCACTTCCATTTTGATCTAAATTCGATGAAAATAGCTAAAAGCATAAAAAATTAAATGTTGATGATATTGAAAACAGTGCCATTCCTCTACAGATTCAACTCTTATTACAAAACAAAATATAAAATGGTCATAAGAAATTTTCCGATTCGAGCTAACAAGGCAACACATACCAGAAACTAGAAACGTCACATAATTCCAAACATTTGATATCCTTCAACCTAGTACCTAGATCACCCTAGCATAAACTATTTGATCTTTTTTAATTCTCACCGTATAACGCCACAAATATTTCTGGAGCGCTCTATGACAACACTTAAAGGTTATAATAGACAAAACAGAAATGAAGCAGGTACCAAAATGTTCACAAATGCATCGCAAAAACTTCTCATATTATATAAATAAAATGGAAATTAATGTTTCAAGTAAAATGAAATTCGTATTTATTTGAATTGCTCTAAGCACATTCTTATCTTAAGGCAAGTAACTGTTATGAAGGAAATAAGGTAATTCACTCGATAATTATTAAAACGCAAAAATCTGATCATAATGGTACCTACCAAACAATAATAATGGCATTTGATATCCTTCATCCGATGAATTGGACCATATAATAGATCATTGCTCGGCCTACCGCAAAAATCACAACAACCTTTGACCGGCGCCATTTTTAATAGAAATTATCCATTTGAAAATTTCGAAGAATTCCAACGATCTATGAGCAATTAAAACTGTAAATATGGGTTAAGTCGACGATGCTAAACGAAGAGAAAAACCCCAAAATTTACTTAAACCACAAAGTCTAAACGAAAATTAATTGCTTGCACCCATTAACATGACGACATTCAAGTTTCGAACAGTTTTGAAAAGTCTAACAGCGTCCACTGCAGCCAACTGGACGGGAATAAATAAGAAAGAGCGGCACACGCACCACACGCGCCAAACCCCTAGAGAAATAAATCCAGCTCCAAGAGTTACCAACTTGGCAAGTGATAATCTCTTATGATATTCATATATATAATTAACTTTTTTGGTGCTCTGCCATATGTGCAATCAGAAATTAACGAATAATCAACAACAATAATGTAACCAGGTATTTAAAAATAACCGATTGGGGTCATGTGCTGTACGAACTGTGCTCTCCAGCTTCCGCTGCAAACATGTAGTTTATTAAAATGGCTTAAATCCACTTTGATCCGTCTATATAATAATCATAACCAATAGAAATCTGTTACGCTGTTCATTATATAAACAAAATTATTTCATTCGTTTTAAAGTATTCTGATTTAAGCTAAATTACGTTTATCGTTGGATGCATTTCACTTGAAAGAATTCTTACAAATTTTGTATAAAATGAAGTTCCAATGTCGTTCCTTAACATGCAGTAATTATTTCTTACTGGTTATATTGGTTAGATTAAGATAGACGGGATAAATATCGATAAAGATAAACCTTTAAAGATTTCAGATTGCGACCATCAAAGAATAGCAATCATTAGTCAGTTCCTCATCCGTATGAAGTATCTCATTTATTGTTATTCATTTTTATTTACCTTTTTGATTATTTTAATTTTGTGATACTTTATATTGTGAAAGTATACTGAAAGATATAAGTATTTAGTAGTGTAAACACTATACTCTTTTCATATTCTTCATTCTCAAAAAATTATTGTTTGAAAAATTAGCATAATAAAATCAGTCTATTTATAAACATATAGAAATATTTGCACTTTGTCTCCATGCTTTCATTTTGAAAGGTTATAAAATACTGGCCAAGGTAAGCGAAGGTTCATTCTCGGAGGTACTAAAATGTCAAGATACGAAAACGGGAGACTGCATGCAAGAGGTTAAGGAAAGCTTACGTAAGGTCAGTGATATGTAAGTTGTTTGGCCATAACTACCCTTCCACGATGAATTCAATGGCATGCATTTCTTTCTGACAAGTTTGGAACATACATATTTAATTTATTATTACATACTGCATCAACATATACATCCCAAGTTTCCTCTAAGATTAACATTTAATGAATTAGATAATGTTGTAGACTAAAGAGCAAATTAATTAGTCAAGTGAATTAATTAATTATATCTCGTTATTAACTATATGAGATTCATTAATTAACATTGAACATCAATTTTGCTTGGATGGTTCTTTCAAGTATCTTTGGTCTACGCACTTGATTTTAGGAGTCATTCCTTCCTCTTTAAAACACTCATAGGTTATCCCTTTGTATAAAGACAAAGGTTCCATCTAAATTGGATATTAATAACTCTTGTCCTATTCCTATACAGAGTCACTTTTCAAAAATACTTGAAAAGATTTAATACTCACGATTAGTCTCCTTACAGTCCAACAATATCCTTTCAGTCTTCCAACATGGTTACATTAAAAATAAATCTACTACTTCAGCTATTTACGATGCAGTTGATTTTATATTATCTTCTCTTGGCAAAGGTAAAAGAACCTTAGCTCTCCTATTCGACTTCACTAAGGCATTTGATTATGTTAATCATCAACTCATTCTCTCTAAAGCCTTTCATCTTGGTATTAGAGGATTATAATTGGGTCTTGGACGATTGGCTGTAATCTTTTCTCCTAGATAGAACAAAAAGTGTTTCATTACTCTCCAACGGTACTAAATTCAATTCTTATACTAAAATTATCTTGGAGCTCCTCCGATTTCTGTACTTGGAGCAATATTATTTCTACTATATATTAATGATCTACCAGACAAATTTAATGGATTCACTCCAATGGATGAAGTGCAGCCCATTCTTTTTGCAGATTATTATTTCTGCTGACTCCCAGCATGATCCTTCAATCAAATTCAGTGGTCATATTTCCGACATAATGAGTTTGTGGTGTAAAGAGAATTTCATTCATTTAAACTCTGATAAAAACCAAGCTCTTCAATTTGCCCTTAGGAATTCTATGCTTAACAACCTTGACATTCCAGTTAATAATAATCCTATTCAAACTGTATCTCAAGCAAAATATCTTGGTGTGATACTTGATAACAATCTGTCTTGGGGGCTGCATATTACATACTTGCTCTTTAAATTAAACTCTTTTTGTTATTTATTAAGATCTCTTCGTTGTTCTGTCAGTTACAATATTCTGCTACAACTGTATTATGGAGTTATTCAGTCCCACTTTCAGTATGGTCTGCTCTTTTGGGGTAAGGCTACTAACTGCCATAAGGTATTCATTCTACGAAAACGTTGCATTAGAATTATTGCAGGAGCACACCCTTTTGTCCCTTCTTTACCTATTTTTAACAAACTACACATCTTACCACTGCCTTGCCTATATATTCTCTCTGTTGTCTCTTTTATCCATTCAAAAATTTCTCTCTTCAATACTAACTCTGACTTTCACACCCACTTCACTAGTTCTAGCTACCATTTTGATCTTTGTCATCACAGATCCAAGGTTTCTTTTCTTGGACCTAAGTCTATTGGTCGTTGTTTTTATAATAAACTTCCTAAATTTTACAAAAGCTCTCCAACATGATTAAAATTTAAATCAAGTGTAAAAAATTTTCTCTTTAAGAAAATGTTCTATAACATTAATGATTTTTAAACAATATTATTTAGTTATGTAATTATATTTGACAACTGCTATACATGTAAATGTCTGTGGCAAAATAAATTATTATTATTATTATTATTATGCATTAAATACCTGTTGAATCAAAATTAAATTTTATTTATTCGATTCTAAAATCAACCTGAATTATTAAATGACTAGTATTTCATACAGATTGAAAAATATCAATGTTGAAGTTAAAGAGCAAGGAGAGTTCTAATTGGGTCAAAAATTTCCCTCAGTAAAACAGAAAAAGAATCAATTATCTGATCTTCAATTGAAAATATTCTAACGTAAGTTAAAATTGCCATTTAAATTGGAGTAACTTGTTAATTACCAATGATAATCACAATCTAAGTATAATTGATCTTTTATACTTGCAGTTGAAATCCAATTGAGGTTACTAATATTTTATGAAGCTGTAATCTCTGTAGTAAAAGAGAAAATAGTTAAATATTTAATAGCATTTATTACGCTTCTGAATATTATTCCTTTCTACTAAGTATGCTTTCATTAAGAAGATAATATACAATACAGCATTTGGCTGAATCTTAATTTAACTTTAATCAATGAATTTTATAAATATTTTATATATATATATCTATTATATATAGCTAACTCTCCGGATATACCTATATATATATATATATATATATATATATATATATATATATATATATATATATATATATATATACGAGTAAAAGTTGCTTGCATACTGCAAGCTCACTGGTGAAAATTTACAATAAGTTTCCCTTACGGGTGTCATCTTCGAAGCTTATCCAGCAAAATTCTTAAAAATTGCCGCAATGCATTTTGCACGTGAGAATTATTCATCCATCTGGCATCGAACTCACAGTCATATGTAACCTTTCTTCCACTGGTTCTATAGAAAAGTACTTCAATCGCAAAGGCTGTGATTTTGAATAGTCTCCTGCATTGAGAAAGGCCTCAAAACAATTTTTAAAAATTTTCGTAAATGACCGCCTGGAGTCGAACACAGGACCCGACTGTGAGAGACAATGGCATTCGAATCTTAGATAAGTGCCACTCTAACGTGTTTCAAAGTTTCAATTCAGTATCTTATCGGGAAGGTCCTAAAATGAGATTCCGTTCTTCCCGCTTGAAATGCATGGTAGAATCGGAATGACGCTCTATAATTGAACCAAGGACCACTAGAGAAGCAGTGGATGTCATGAAAGAATCTTCTCAAACGCCTCTGTCACCATTCCGGGTTTTGTCTTTGAAGCTTATCGGGAAGGCATTTAAAAAAATCGTCCAAAATTTCAGCAATGCATTTCTTACAGAATCATTTCGGACCTACCTGGCGTCGAACATACGGCCATTTGCTAACATTTCTTCCTTTGGTACTATGGAAGACCATCTCATCTGCAAACACCGAAATTTTGATTGCTCTATCGCATCGAGAACGGCCTCAAAACAGATTGCAAAAATTCACGTAAAAGACCACCTAGCGTCGAACTCAGGACCCTTCTGTGAGAGGGAGTAGCAAATTAATATTAGATGAGTGCCATTCTCACTAATTCCAAAGTTTCGATTCAATATCTTATCTGGAACGTCCTAAAATAAGATTCTGTTTTCCCCGTTTGAAATGCATGGTGGAATCGGAATGACCCTTTTGCATCGAACCAAGGACCACTGGACGAACAGTGAAATTCATGAAAGAATTTTTTCAAACGCCTCTGTCGCCACACCGGATTTTATCTTTCCAGCTTATCGGGAAGGCATTGAAAATAAATGACAAAAAATGCAGCAATGCATTTCTTATGGAAGAATTTCGGAACCACCTGGAGTCGAACTCACGGTCATTTGGCAACATTTCTACCACAAGAACCATAAAAGACTACCTCAGCTTCAACCTCCGAGATTTTGGCTCATCGTTGTGTGTGTTCCCCCTCCCCATGTTGAACTTGCGACACCACCGCCGAACAGACGACTCGTCCATTACATTGTCTCCATACACCTCCTTTAATTGGCGATGAATATCACATGGGCAAACGTTTCTTGCATTGAGGAATTTAATCACTGCCCTCACTTCACAACTGGCGGCGTTCTCAATTTTTTTAAACATTGTAAACAATCACAGAAACAACACAGGCAATGCTAGCGTCACGCAACTTGGCTCAGAGAAGGCAGACAAGCCACTGAAGCTATCTGACCTTGTCCAGCGGCTACTCGCGTCGTCAGCACTTCATGCGGCACTAACGGGTACTACTTTCCGGATGACCCTCGTACCAAGTAATGCCTCAAATCAAATTTGAAAACTTCGCACAAAAACCCACCTGGCGTCGAACTAAGGACCCGTTTGTGCGACACAGGAACATATTAAAATTAGATAAGTGCCATTCTGATTGGTTCCAAAATTTCAATTCAATATCTTATCGGGAATGTCCTAAAATAAGATTACGCTATCCCCAATTGAAATACATGGTAGAATAGAAATGACTCTCAGGCATCGAACCACGAACCGATAGAGGAACGGCAAACAGCGTATATGAAACATATGAATTGCCTCTAAGTACATTCCATATTATATCATTCCCGGTGATCGGATAAGCATTAAAAGTAAATGTCAAAATTTCCCTCCATTTTATAACGGAGAATACTAAATACCATTTGGCGTCGAACTAACGGTCATTTTGTAACATTTCTTCAGTTAGTATAATAGATAACCATCTCATCTGCAAATTTTGATTGCTCTTTCGCACCTAGAACGGCCTAAAAACAGTTTGCAAAAAAAATGCGCAAAAGAACACCTAGCGTCGAACTCAGGACCCATTCATGAGGGACAATGGCATGGGAATGTTGGATAAGTGCCACTCTGACGTGTTTCAAAGTTTCTATTCAGTATCTTACGGGGAAGGTCCTAAAATAAGATTCCGTTTTCCCCGTTTGAAATGCATGGTAGAATCTGAATGGCACTCTTGCATCGAACCAAGGACCACTGGAGAAACGGTGCACCTCTTGAAAGAAGGATTTCAAATGCCTCCGTCACCATTCCGGGTTTTATCTTTCCAGCTTATCTGGAAGGCATTGAAAAAAATTTTCCAAAATTGCAGCAATGCATTTCTTATAGAAGAATTTGGCACCCACCTGACGTCGAACTCACGGAATCTCATACTGGGACCTTCCCGATAAGATATTGAATCGAAACTTTGGAACAAGTCAGAATGGCACTTATCTAATATGCTGTTATCTCTCACATAAGGGTCCTGAGTTCGACGCTTTGCAATCTCTTCTGAGGCCGTTTTCGATGCGATAGAGCAATCAAAATCACGGTGTTTGCAGATGAGATCATCTTCAATAGATTCTAGAAATAAAAACTTCAATAGAAGTTAGAAAACATAAAGTTAGAAATAAAGAGGTCAACATTAACATTCTATGGCTATGCAAAGTATGGTGGAAGGATGGGGGAGATTTCTGGAGCGATGAGGTGAGTGTCATTTAATGTGAGGGAAATGATAGCCAAAGAGGGGTTGCTATAGTGTTAGAAAAGAAAGAGGGAAAAGCCGTGATAGCCACTGAGCTAATAGCCCTGATGGGGTAATGTCTTTAGAAATTAAGACGGAACCAATAAACACTGTGATAGTGCAAGTGTATCTCCCTACTAGCGATTACAGCGAGAATGATATAGATTTGGTTTATGATCAAATAGAAGAGGTTATTGGAAGGGTGAAAGGCAATAAAACCTTATTGTAATGGGGGATTGAAATGCTGTGGTAGAGCAGGGAAAAGATGGGGACGAAGTGGGAGAGTTCGGACTAGAAAATAGAAACAACAGAGGTCAAAAACTGGTAGATTTTTGCAAGAGGAATAACCTCTGTATCACGAAAACTCTCTTTCAACACCATAACAGAAGGAGGTTCACATGGAAAAAGCCGGGGGACATGGATAGGTACCAAATCGACTATATTTTGGTAAGGAAAAGGTTTAGAAATGGTGTTAAAAACTCGCGAAGTTATCATGGTGCTGATAAAGAGTAAAATGAGCTTAGATTTAAAAAGATTTCTAGGACAAAACCGCACCCAAATGGAACGTAGAAGCCCTAAGGGGTAGGAAAGCTAGAGAGTTCCAAGAGTCAGTCAACAGGGCTCTAGATGGTAAAGAAAGGGAACTAACAGTAAACGAGGGATGGAAAAAGATCAAATCCAGCATCAAGGATAGTGCCCAAAGAACCATCGGGAGGGTCAAACAAATCAAAATTAGGAAACCATGGGTGACGGTCGAAATGATAAATAGAATGGAGGAAAGAAGGCAATGGAAGAGGGTCAACACAACGCAGACGTAGAATGTACAGGGCACTGAACAACGAACTGAGGAGGGAAACAAACAGAGCTAGAGAACTGTGGTGGAAGGGACAGTGTAACGAAATAGAGAAGTCGGCTGAAAGTGGGGGGTCGACCTATTAGATAGAAAAGTGAAACAATTGACGGGGAATACATTTTGTAATAAAATGGCCACTGTTAGGGAGAACATGGGGAAACATCTTAAGGGAACGATGGAAAGAATATGTTGAAGAATTGTATGCTAAAAACATGAGGCCTACCCACATAAAGATAGAAAGTGTAGAAGAAGTGGAGGAAGACGATGGTGGACCATGTATATTAGATAGTGAACTTGATAGAGCACTGTGTGACATGAAGGGGAAGAAAGCAACGGGTGTGGACAAGATCCCTGTAGAATTTCTTAGGAATCTGGGGGAAAGGGTAAAAAGTAATTCTATGATTTATGTAGGAAAATTTATGATGAAGGAAATTGGCCAGAGGATTTTACCAAGTTTATCCTGATTCCGTTACAGAAAAAGAATAATGCCTTAGAATGCCGGGACTTTTGCCGGGCAAAAGTGATTCTTAGGGTCTTGAATAGAAGGATCAAAGGAATACTAATGAACATATAGGAAATGACCAGTTTGGTTTTCAGAGAGATAAAGGTACGAGGGATGCAATTGGGATTATGAGGGTTCTCGTAGAACGAAGCTTAGAATTTAAAAGGGACATTTGTGTATGTTTTGTTGATTTTGAAAAGGCCTTGATAGAGTTCAATGGCCAAAACTGATGGTGATACTAAAGAATATTAGGTTGGATTTGAAAGATAGGCGTTTAGTGCAAAATTTGTATTTAATTCATACTGCACAAGTAAGAGTTGCTAATGGGGAATTGGAATGGGCAGAGTTAGGGAGGGGAGTAAGACAAGGCTGTCCATTATCACCATCTCTTTTTAACATATATGCAGAAGGACTGATCAAAGAAGCTTGGGATGAAATAGATTAGAATAGAAGGTTGGTGGGGAAGTAGTGAAGTCAGTAAGATATACAGATGATAAAGCTATTGTCTGCAATTCTGAAAGAGGTTTGCAAATCCTAGTAAAAGCACTAAATGATAAAGCAATGGAGTTTGGGATGAAAATCAATGTAAGAAAGACTAAAATTATGAGGTTTTCAAAGGGAAGGAAAACTAAGTTATTGATAAGGGTGGATGGGGAAAAATTAGAACAAGTAGAACAGTTTTCATACTTGGGTAGCCTTCTTTCCAAGGATGGCAGATGTTCGACAGAAATTAGAAAAAGGATAGCATTAGCGAAAGAAGCATTCATGAAGCAAAGGGAACTGATGACAAAGGGACTAAATAAAGAAATCAGGAAAAGATTGGTAATAATCCTTGGTGTGGAGTGTAATTTTTTATGGGTGTGAAACGTGGACATTAAGAAAAGAGGATGTCAAAAGATTGGAGGCTTTTGAGATGTGGGTATGGTGTAAAATGGAGGAAGTAAGTTGGGTTGATAGAAAAAAGAACGAGGAGGTTCTAGAGATGGTTGTGGAGAAAAGAGTAATGATTGAAGTTATTAAAAATAGACAAAAGAAATGGGTGGGTCAAATATTGTGAGGAGAGGGATTATTGAAGAAAGCGATCAAGGGAAGTATGCTAGGGAAAAGACAGAGGGGAAGACAAAGACAAAAGTTATTAGACGAATTAAGGGGTGGGATAAGTTACCGGGAGTTAAGGAGAAGGAATTATATAGTGAATGTGGGGGCATATGAACCTACCTATATATATATATACGAATAAAAGTTGCTTGCATACTGCAAGCTATCCGTTGAATACAGTATCATACCAAGTACTGCCTCAGTTCAAATTTAAAACTTCGCGCCAAAGACCGCCTGGCGACGAACTAAGAACCCGATCGTGAGAGAAGACAGCAAAATAATATTAGATAAGTGCCATCCTTACTTGTTCCAAAGTTTCGATTCAATATCTTATCGGGAAGGTCCCACGCCTCTGTCACCATTCTGGGTCTTATCTTTCCAGCTTATCGGGAGGCATTTAAAAAAATCGTAAAAGATTTCCGCAATGCATTTCTTATGAAAGAATTTTGCATCCACCTGGCGTCAAACTCACTGTCATTTGGCTACATTTTTTCCATGAGAAGCATAGAAGACTACCTCAACTTCAACCTCCGAAATTTTGGTTACTCTATCTTAACGATAAGTGCCTCAAAATAATTTTCAAAAATCCGCACAATGCATTCCTATGGGAAAATTGCGATTTTTGGGAATTTCTGGCATCGAACTCATGATAGCTAGCATCGAAGTCTGCATTATTCTGGCATCTAGAGTGTAGGGCCAGTACGTCGAAAAAATCTGAAGTCGATGGCACTTGTGGAACATGGTCAGAATTCGTATCCCCTATATATATCTATATATATAGGTATATCCGGAGAGTTAGCTATATATAATAGATATTTATATATATAGCTATATAATAGATATATAGGTATACCCGGAGAGTTAGATATATATAGTAGATATACATACACACACACACACACACACAAGTAAAGGTTGCTAGCAAAGTAACAAAAATTGTGGAAAGTGTAAAATATAGCTTTAGTAGGTTCTTCAATAAGAGATTTCCATTTGGAATGATTTGCTCCTCTTCAAGAAATTTGATTTACATCTTGCACTGTTTATGCTACATGTTTATCGATTTTTAACTAGTCTTCCTTTCCTTTCGGCTAATTTCATTTCTTAATCTGCTGTTACTATAATATATAATAACTATAGATGTAATTGATTATAAACATTCCTTTAATATTCTGTCAGTAACTCTTAAGAAATTAATCTGAGACCCATTTGACTGCATTTTCCATAAATGGTATAGTTATATTGTGTTGGCTTTAAAATTGACTTAAATTGGATAAGCATATTGGAATTCTCATTTTCCAAATCCCTTTGAGGAAAGTAAAGTTCATTCCACCTGTATGGATTTCATCTCCATAATTCTTCAGATTGAGGTCATGTCTGAAGTTAGGAATAGTGGCATCTTTACTTGAATTGATAGTATTGCCAGGACATCTTACCCAAATGATCATTACTTACTTTCCACAACTGCTTTGTGGAGAGTAAAAATGATTTGCACAAAACATCGGTTTCTCATCATGGAGTGACCCAGTTGACATCCCATGAATACAATTAGTTCAACTGTCAAGTTCTTATTCCAGAATTTGCAAAGTTTTTCCTTTCTTTCTCATATCATCTTGCATTCTGATTTAAAAGGAGCTTTGCACACTCCTTGCTCTCTCTCTCATTGCCTTAAGACAGGGCAGACAGTTTGAAAGTGGTGTTTACCAACTCTTATGTGATGCCTCCTTAATCAGTCAATCAGGAAAGCCATTAAAGGTGAGGATGGCGGAATACCAGTAGTGGTACCATGGTTGAGAATTCTGCCTCCTGGAGATCATGTTCCCTCTAAAGGCTACCTTCTTCTGTCCTTACTTTTGTAAACCCATCTCCTTTGCCTCCCCTCAAAATTTGATATAAAATAGGAGATTTCTGATTCTATTTACTTGAGAATGAGTCAACAATCATAGCTAGTTAGAGTAAAAATTGTTCTGTTGAAACAACTTAGTATTTTTATTTCTTCCTCTATGGCCTTGCACCAAGTCAGGCTAAGTCACATAGATTCTATATTCATTATAGCTTAAATTACTCAGTATGCATTATTTATTTATGTTCAGATAAAGATCATTACCGTTTTGCAAGAGCATGTGGAAAAGTAAATGTCTAACTCAAGATTTTATTTCAGTTATACACATCAGCGAAGTTTATCATCTAAATTGATGAATATCTATTCCATAAGTTATAAAAACAGTAACATACACTATATATTTGTAAATAATTACAATGGAAATGATAACAATATTATTTTAGGATGAGAAGCAAATGGATTAATAGAAGCCTTCTTTAAGCTTCTACTTCCAAAAATCACTATGCAGGAGAAAAATTATGAAAAATTAGTGTAAGAAGCTCAAGATAGGTAAAAATGATGAGACGGCCTCGCATTGCTGTTAAAAAATACTTAATTCTTCCCAAATTTTCATCTGGTAAAAAGGTTCATCAAAGAGTGAAAAATTAACTATCAAGAGACGGCATTCTCGTTGCGCCAAAGCTGATTATTTTTTCAAAATATGACGAGAAGGCATTCAATTTTACATTACCATAATTCCAGGACTTTTAAGATACAGCTGTGGCCAATAAAGCAAACTAATATTTTTTTATTTTGCTTCGCATTTTCATTCTACGGTGAAAAGCCCGTGTCGAGTTCAATAGAAAACAGCAATGGCCTTCACATAGGCTATCTCAGCGATGAATAATTGTAAGAATCAAGTAGATCAAACAAAACTCATAAAATATGATGGAGACCTCAAACAAAGAAAGACGTCATTGCTCAAGCGGCTGTCAGTGAATAGCGGAGCATGCCGATGTGTCTAAAATAAAATCAACTTTTTGAGCCTAGTGTAGTTTATGTATAGCCACCCATGCTGTAATAAGAAGTATCTATCTCATTTTCGATCATTATGAAATCTAATTGACTTGGAATGTTCTGTACCAAGGATGCGCAGGGAGTAGCTTCTCTGTTTCGAAAATGACGCTGGGCATTGATAAGTTTAAATTACAAAAGGTTGTATCTCACAGAAATGTTTCTATTTTGCTCTCTTTATACCTGTTTTGATTCAGGATTACATTTTTAGGCTCCAGCCACAATCTATTACATTCCTAACTTTGTGAACGATGAAGAAGAAAAGCTGTTATTGAACAAAATTTACAATGTACCGAAGCCGAAGTGGACACAGTTGTCGAGTCGCAGACTACAAAACTGGGGAGGTGTTCCGCATCCTAAAGGAATGCTAGTAGAGTCGATCCCTCAGGTGCATTGTTTTGCCTTAGTAAATGGTAGTCATTGTAGTAAACTTAACAGAGCTTGACTTTAGTTCTATGAGCCTATTGTGACGCCATCCGTATTGATATTTCGGAGCTTTGTAGTATACTGCGGCTACCTGTGCAAATACTAATTTTTATTCTTTATGACTGTATATTATTTCCTTTCACACGACTAGCTTAGATAGCGTTATTGATTTCTCTAATGTCTCTATTGACAAAAATACTGAGTATTTTATAGAATTCGAATTGTCTATTCATTTTAACCCTCGGTATTTCTTCCATTTATTTTTGATATTGGATAATATATCCTTAAAAGTGGTTTGATGATCGTCTAATCGTTACTAGCCCTTTTCTACGAGAATGAAGACAAGATACAATAGCGAATCAGTGTCGATCTTTTGCTTGCAATTTAAATTGAGGCGATTTTCAGTCGCTGCGGAGATGTCATTTTTGTGGCGTTGATACCATAATTATGATGGTCATGCTAGGTTGCTGTTTATATATATTTGAAAATATCTTTCTACTTTATCTGTTATGTTTATCTTTTTAATCACTTTACATCATAGTTAACGAAAGTGAACTATCATTTACTATGGTATACATCGAGTAGTAAAGTATTAAACTAATTTGCTCATTTCATATCTTTTACAGTGGCTTTCATTGTATTTGGGTAAGGTGCATGATTTAGGAGTTTTTGATGACAACATCAAACCCAATCACATCTTGATCAATGAGTATTTGGCTGGACAGGGGATCATGGTAAATGCCGAAGTTTTAAATAATATTCGCCAAATTAGTTAATAGAGGGGGTATTTGCTGAGAAGTATTGTTATAATAATAACAATAATATGTTTATTTGCCCGAGGGTCAAACTACAGTCCAATGATTGTACAAGATGTAGAGCACATCAGTAATATAAGTATAATAACCAGAACTTTAATTCAACACATCAATCTTATAACTAATAAACTAGTTTCTGATCACAGTATAAACATTCATGGTGCGGCTAAGAAAAAGATAAAGACAGTTCAAATAAAACATATGCAGGATTAATTACAAAATTCATAGACACACCAATAAAATCATGTACAAAATTCATGGACACATCTAATAAGATGTATAAGTAACCATAGATAGGGTTAATTTATATAAAATTAAAAGTTGGATACTTATTTATAGAATGAAATAATTGAACTAACAAATATTTAAAAATAAGTTTCCTAAAGGGGTGTATCTTAATGTGAGATTTGGTAGGTTTGCAGAGCCTAGCTGATGTTGCTCTTCTTCCTTTGTATTCCATATTAAGTCTAGAGGAGTGTAGATGTATGTTATGAGAAGTTCTAGTAATGTATGTCTTAAGGACATCATTAAAAAAATCTGATTCATTCTATAATCAATTCGGTATTCAGTTATATAGTCATGAAAGGAGGATGACAATGGGCTCTGTAGTGCCGGTTACATAGACTAATCACAATCCGCTGTTTTAATAAGAATATCTTACTAACAAAAGATGAAGGTCCCCAGAATATTATTCCTTAGGTACTCCTGAAAAAAGTTCATAATATAACATTGTGAGAACTTTAATACTAATATATATATGTGTGTGAGTTCTACCTTTCGGTAGGTTCCTGTGCCCCCACATTCCCTACTTAATTCCTTCTTCTACTCCCAGTAACTTATCCCACCCCTTAATTCATCTAACAACTTCTGTCTTTGTCTTCCCCTCTGTCTTTTCCCTAGCATTCTTCCCTCAATCACTTTTTTCAGTAATCTCTCTCCTCTAAACATTTGTCCCACCCATTTCTTTTGTCGATTTCTAATTACTTCAATCATTACTCTTTTCTCCACAACCATCTCTAGAACCTCGTTCTTTTTTCTATCAACCCAACTTACTTCCTCCATTTTCACCATACCCTCATCTCAAAAGCCTCCAATCTTTTGACATCCTCTTTTCTTAACCTTTCACACCCGTACAACATTACACTCCACACCAAGAATGTTACCAGTCTCTTCCTGAATCCTTTTTCAAGTCCCTTTGTCATCAGTTCCCTTTGCTTCACAAATACTTCTTTCACTAATGCTATCCTTTTTCTAATTTCTGTTGAACATCTTCCATCCTTAGAAAGAAGGCTGCCCAAGTATGAAAACTGATCTACTTGTTCTAGTTTTTCCCCATCCACCCTTATCGTGAACTTAGCTTCTTTCCCTATGAAAATCTCATAAGTTTGTCTTTTTTACATTGATTTTCATCCCAAACTCCATTGCTTTATTGTTAAGTGCATTTACTAGGATTTACAAACCCCTTTCTGAATCACACACAATAGCCTTTTCGTCTGTATCTCACCAATTTTTTACTCCCTTTTCTGTGTCATTCTTCTCTTCTCCCTGCTCTATCAAGTTCACTATCTAATATACTTGGTCCACCATCATCTTCCTCCACTTCTTCTACACTTTCTATCTTTATGTGGGTAGGCCTCATGTTTTTAGCATACAATTCTTCAACATATTCTTTCCATCGTTCCCTTAAGATGTTTCCCCATGTTCTCCCTAACAGTGGCCATTTTATTACAAAATGTATTCCCCATCAATTGTTTCACTTTTCTATCTAATAGGTCGACCCCCCACTTTCAGCCGACTTCTCTATTTCGTTACACTGTCCCTTCCACCACAGTTCTCTAGCTCTGTTTGTTTCCCTCCTCAGTTCGTTGTTCAGTGCCCTGTACATTCTACGTCTGCGTTGTGTTGACCCTCTTCCATTGCCTTCTTTCCTCCATTCTATTTATCATTTCGACCGTCACCCATGGTTTCCTAATTTTGATTTGTTTGACCCTCCCGATGGTTCTTTGGGCACTATCCTTGATGCTGGATTTGATCTTTTTCCATCCCTCGTTTACTGTTAGTTCCCTTTCTTTACCATCTAGAGCCCTGTTGACTGACTCTTGGAACTCTCTAGCTTTCCTACCCCTTAGGGCTTCTACGTTCCATTTGGGTGCGGTTTTGTCCTAGAAATCTTTTTAAATCTAAGCTCATTTTACTCTTTATCAGCACCATGATAACTTCGCGAGTTTTTAACACCATTTCTAAACCTTTTCCTTACCAAAATATAGTCGATTTGGTGCCTATCCATGTCCCCCGGCTTTTTCCATGTGAACCTCCTTCTGTTATGGTGTTGAAAGAGAGTTTTCGTGATACAGAGGTTATTCCTCTTGCAAAAATCTACCAGTTTTTGACCTCTGTTGTTTCTATTTTCTAGTCCGAACTCTCCCACTACATCCCAATCTTTGCCTTGCCCGGCCACAACATTGCAGTCTCCCATTACAATAAGGTTTTTAATACCTTTCTCCTTTCCAATTACCTCTTCCATTTGTTCGTAAACTAAATCAATGTTGGCCTCACTGTAATTGCTCGTAGGGAGGTACATCTGAACTGAAATAGTGTTTACTGGTTCAACCTTAATTTCTACTGATATTATTCGGTTGCTTATTAGCTCGGTGGCTATCACGGCTTTTCCCTCTTTCTTTTCTAACACTATAGCAACCCCTCTTTGGCTATCATTTCCCTCACATAAAATGACACTCACCTCATCGCTCCAGAAATCTCCCCCATCCTTCCACCATACTTCGCATAGCCATAGAATGTTAATGTTTGACCTCTTCATTTCTAACTTTATGTTTTCTAACTTTCCTTTCCTAAGCATCGTTCTGACATTCCAGCTCCCTACCCTGGTTTTCTTGGTCATCTTCTTCTTCTCTTGTGTCGTTGGGTAAGGATTTCGTGGAATGACAACCTGGCAAGGGATGAATGAATGAGGACAGTTCTCACATTCCAGGTTCCACCCTTGTTTCTTTGGTTATCTTCTTTATTTCTTGTGTTGTTGGGTAAGGATTTCGTGGAATGATGAATGGTGATGGCCTTAACACCATCCCTGCTGGTATTCTCCCTAGTGGGCTGAGTCCTGTATTTCCCAGGGACAATATAATTATTGTGGCACATCATAATCATGGGATAGATAGTCGAGGTGGTCTCCCCTTGCCTTCCTCAACAGTGTTTTTAACATGACACCATCACTCTTATAGGCCACCAACTGGGGTACAGACTCCTTCGCAGCCGCCTCACTGAGGTACAGACGCTGCGAGGACTACCCTGGCCCCTACCTACTGACCTTTCTGGCATGAGTGATCCTATCAGGAACAAAGTTCCAGCCAACACTATTTTGTCAATTTTTGGTTGGATGTGTCACCCATTTTGATGAGTTTGATCTTTACAAAATTTGAGAAAGGATCTGGTGCTTTCCCAGCGAATGTTGTAACAATGGGGTCTCCTCTGCCATCGCAAATATTTTAATGGAGAAGTTTGAGGAAAAAGCACTCAGAACAGCACCCAAACAGCCAAAGTGTTTTTACAGATACATCAATGACACGTTTGTCATCTGGCCTCTTGGAAAGGATGCTCTCGACGAGTTCAATGAGCACCTCAATTGCCAACACCCAAGTATTAAGTTCACAATGGAGATAGAAGAGAACGCCGGACTCTCTTTCCTGGACATCCTCATCAGACAGAAGCCTGATGGGTCGCTGGGACATAGTGTATGTAGGAAACCCACAAACACGGACTTGTATCCAAACAGAGAAAGCCATCACCATCTGGCTCAATTGAGATTGGTTCTGTCATCCCTGACCCACAGGAGGTATGCCATTTCGGATGGAGAATCCCTTCAGCAGGAACTAGGACATCTGTTGACCACATTCCTACAAAATGGCCATAAAATTAGGGTAGTGAATACAGCCTTAAAGAAGAGCAGACCCCAAAGAAAAGAAAACAAATAACCAGTGGCAACGGCATGCATCCCATATGTGGGCACAGTATCAAGGATCATAGCGAGAACCCTTGGAAAGCATAACATAAGGACAGTGCATAAACCCCTAAGAAAACTGAGGAATTTTCTGACTCAAGTCAAAGACAAAAACAAACTGAAAACGACAGGGGTATACAGAGTCCCATGTGAATGTGGGAAAGTATATATTGGTGAAACTGGGAGAACAATTGAGTCAAGAATAAAAGAACATGAACGACACCTCTGCCTAATGCAGCCCGAAAAATCTGCCATTACAGAACATGCCATAGACCACGGCCATAAGATATGTTTCGACAAAATGGAAGCCGTTTGCAATTCCCCAAAGTTCTGGGACCACATTACGAAGGAGTCAATTGAAATCGCAATTGAACCCAACGGCATGAATAGTGACGAAGGATACTCCCTGAATAAGACATGGAGACCCATACTCCAAAAAATCAAAGAGGAGAATGACCGGATTGGCCACAACATCAGCAAACCAGGAAAAGGGGGGAGGGGGATGGCACCACCTCCACTGACCCCAAGCCAACCAAAATAGCGGGAGGGGGATAGGACCACCTCTGACCACCAGCCAACCGCAGTAGTGAAAGGTGAAACTGGGGGTGAAAGGAACCAAAAGCCCCCTATATAAACCGGACGAGAACTCTCATGCATCACTTCGCTCCTGAAGATGGTTCCGGAGACAGGAACCCAAACGTCAACAGACATGGAAGAAACTACCTGGCCAGAAACCAAGGAAAACTTCATCTACAACATTTGCACCAGATTCTTTCTCATGTTTTTTGGACTGTGTCCTTGATCCGTCATAATGAATAGCAAATTGATACCCTGCACCCCTGCCTTTTACCCAAAGTTTTGGTGGAAAAAATGAGTTCTATGCAAATTAAGATAGAAATTTAGAAAATGGAAAGTGATATGATCCAATCAGTTTTAGCATTGCAAGATCGTATGTAATAAGAATATTTTAAATGAGGTGATAACAAATAGCATATAAATAAGCATGTAACTTTATTCCTCAGGTTCAAACCCTTTCACATAAATAATTCAAATTTACTAAAGGAAATAGAAAAATGTTAGTTACTATTGCAGAAAAATTTGAAAAAGCACAAAGTATAATGAATTCATTACAACTAATATCAGTACTAAAATCTCTAAAAAGGGCAACAAAAATAAATGTGTGTAAAAAGGTACAGAAAAATCACAAATAATTAGCTAATTATTTTATCTATGTATATGGAGGAAGCCAAAATATGCATATACTCTTTAGGAAACAAAAATCTTCTTTAAAAATTTTAATATCAAGTTAGAATTTGTGAGATAATATTTATCCCCTATAATTACAAAATGAGTGTAATGTAGTAATTAATGCTAATAATTTCAAGATATGTATCTGCAGGACTCAAACAGAAAACACACTGTAAATATTCATGTCTTTATTTGGGGTGACTTAAGTCTCCTTGCATTGAACTTGGGTTAATGTAATTTTAACAAGGCCCTATACAGTTTATGGCTAATATTGGATTGTTGTTTTTAGCCCCATTGTGATGGTCCCCTCTTTCATCCCACCATTGCTACTCTTAGTTTGGCTTCTCACTCGCTACTCAACTTCTACTCGCCGCAAGATGATGGGAAGCTTTCTGTAAGTACTCTGTTTGAGGATTCACTTTTTTGTCTTTTATGTATATTACATTTACTTTATTTTCTTTTGGTATCACCTATGTTTTGACTTTTCTTTGCCATATTTTTTATCAATTTCTATTCATAGACACTTATTTTGCATCCAAATCAGTCAAAACCAACACCGGTTGTTTTCTTTCCACAAAATTTTTCTCCCTTAATAATTCTTGATTTATAAATTTTGATTCATTCTGAATAGTTTTGTTGGTGAAAGAAAATTTGATAAGATGTTGAGATGCAGTAGCGATTTGATTGCTTATTAGGGCGTACCGAAAAACAAAAATTTTTAGCAGCGGGAACGTAATAGGTTGGAAAAGTTGCCTTTTAGGCTCAATAAGAAATGTGCAAAAGATGGGCTCTAACAAAGTTCGTCTTGGGCCTGACCAAAGAGCTCAAAAATTAGAAATTTTAGAGAAAATTGCGTTTTTTTAGGTAGGTTAAATTTTTGACAGAGCATACATACATTTGATTAAATGGCTGTTTTAATTCGTTTTGATCGGGGAACAATTAAATTAAGCCATTAAAACCGAATATGACGAGATATCATACTTTTAAAATTTTTGGAAACACCATGGAAAGTGGCAGCTCCTCACTGGTTCAGCTGCAGTGAGCTATCCAGGACTCATCATGAGGCAGTGACTGCAAATCGAGTCCCGCCCACCTACACACCCGTGGAAGCATACCAGATAACCAGCTGATGTCTTTGAAGGCTGATTTTGTTCCAGTTCTTGGTATTCGCGAGAGAATCATCTCTCCTATGAACCTGTCTCTTGCATCGTGGCCGTAGACTAAAGGTGAGGCCTCTGTGACTTCTTTTACGTTTCGTTCGACTGCTTGAGAATCATTTGGGAGGGCAAATAATACAAAAAGCTGCCTTATAGGTTCCTTTATGGAAGATGTTCGACAGAAATTAGAAAAAGGATAGCATTAGGAAAAGAAGCTTTTATGAAACGAAGGGAACTAATGACAAAGGGACTTGATAAAGGAATCAGGAAGAGATTGGTAAAATCCTTGGTGTGGAGTGTAATGTTGTACGGGTGTGAAACGTGGACGTTAAGAAAAGAGGATGTCAAAAGACTGGAGGCTTTTGAGATGTGGGTATGGCGTAGAATGGAGAAAGTTAGCTGGGTCGACAGAAAAACGAACGAGGAGGTTCTAGAGATGGTCGGGGAAAAAGAGTAATGATTGAAGTAATTAAAAATAGACAAAAGAAATGGGTGGGTCAAATATTGAGAGGGGAGGGATTGTTAAAGAAAGCGATCGAGGGAAGAATGCTAGGGAAAAGACAGAGGGGAAGACAAAGACAGAAGTTATTAGACGAATTAAGGGATGGGATAAGTTATCGGGAATTGAAGGAGAGGGAATTAAATAGGGAATGTGGGGGCACATGAACCTACCGAAAGGTAGAACACTTTATATATATAGGTTCCTTTGCATTACCTTTAATGTTTTGAAGATCCTCGGGAGAAAGACTGACAGTAAGTGGGGGCTTGATGACAGTGACTTTATCCCAATATATCAATTCTTCATAAGAAGGCACGCCGAACTTCTGTTGCGGGATGATGAACTGAAAAATCTACTCCGTTCGATGGTTACCTGCGTTGATGAATCTATGCCCTACCTGTGTTCTTATAATAGATCGCTCATCAGTAAACATAGCAATCATAACCCGAAGTTTGTCATGCATGTCTACGTTCCAATGTGGTATGCCATTAAGAGAAATCACACGGTGGAAGATAGAGCCGAAAAACTCCTCAGCTGATACACCATACCTTCCTTTGCAAACAAGAAAACTTGTTGAAGATGTAATTCAACATAAATGTCTTTTATGCTCGCCCAGAAATCGTTTTGGTTGTCACGATCGCTTATGAGTGTGTATGATAAATTATCCAGATGAATAATGTGCTAACTTCGAAGTGGAGTATCATGATATGTACCGAAATAATATTTTTATGTTTCAAAACGCTTTATAGATGAGCGTAGAAGGTGTTACGCTGAATTAACCATCAAACGGAGTAGATTTTTCAGTTCATCATCCCGCAACAGAAGTTCGACGTGCCTTCTTATGAAGAATTGATATATTGGGATAAAGTCACTGTCATCAAGCCCCCACTTACCGTCAGTCTTTCTCCCGAGGATCTTCAAAACATTAAAGGTAATGCAAAGGAACCTATAAGGCAGCTTTTTGTATTATTTGCCCTCCCAAATGATTCTCAAGCAGTCGAACGAAACGTAAAAGAAGTCACAGAGGCCTCACCTTTAGTCTACGGCCACGATGCAAGAGACAGGTTCATAGGAGAGATGATTCTCTCGCGAATACCAAGAACTGGAACAAAATCAGCCTTCAAAGACATCAGCTGGTTATCTGGTATGCTTCCATGGGTGTGTAGGTGGGCGGGACTCGATTTGCAGTCACTGCCTCATGATGAGTCCTGGATAGCTCACTGCAGCTGAACCAGTGAGGAGCTGCCACTTTCCATGGTGTTTCCAAAAATTTTAAAAGTATGATATCTCGTCATATTCGGTTTTAATGGCTTAATTTAATTGTTCCTCGATCAAAACGAATTAAAACAGCCATTTAACCAAATGTATGTATGCTCTGTCAAAAATTTAACCTACCTAAAAAAACGCAATTTTCTCTAAAATTTCTAATTTTTGAGCTCTTTGGTCAGGCCCAAGACGAACTTTGTTAGAGCCCATCTTTTGCACATTTCTTATTGAGCCTAAAAGGCAACTTTTCCAACCTATTACGTTCCCGCTACTAAAAATTTTTGTTTTTCGGTACGCCCTATTGCTTATAGAGTGAATGTAAAAGAAAGAGTGAATTCAATGAGTATGTTAGAAAAGGAGTGACACAATTCGGAAAGATTACTTTCTCTACAAATGCTGCCACAATGACTATAGTTACTAGCTTCACTGCTTACTTCCAATCCTATACAAAATTATGGGTTCTTGGAGTGAGAAAGGGGTGCTATGGCGGGACAGAACGCATCATTTTCTTTGCTTTTTAAGGTACCTGAAAGAAAAATGAATGGCCTTTACTAAGTGTAGTGCTGGGTTTCTCAGTGCTCACATCACCAGATCCAACTTTTTTCCTTTCCTTACCTCCCTGCTCTTTACCCCTTCCGTTCCTTCTCCTTTTCAGATCATTACTACTACTTAAAGTTATTTTCATAGCTAGCAATATCTCTTTAAGAGAATGAAATGCAAATCTAAAGGTTCATATTATTGTTGGAAATTAATTTAGTAGATTCTCTGGGTTTGCGTAAGGTTGGGTAGGTTTGTGTTCCTTACCCAAGGGTTGGGTTTGGATGGTTTTTTCCCTCCAGAAAACACCAAATTTAACATCTAAATGTTATTATCATTTTGGGAAAAAATTTTGGGAGGATTCCTTAAGTTTGTATTCCTTATCTAAGGGTTGTTGGTTGTTTCCTTCCATTTAAAAGTTTTTCAGCAATAAAGATTTATTCCCAAAAATAATGATATCATTGCATGTTACATTTCATATTTTTTGGAAAGAAACAACCAACCCAACCTTTAGGTAAAGTAGGCAAATCTACCCAACCCAAGGCAAACCAAGGTAATCTTTTTAAATTTTACTTTCCAATAATTATAACATCATTATACGTTAAATTTGGTATTTATAGTCCTTGACATACACTTCCTCTCCGTCCGTCATTACTGCGTTTCTATTACTCACTTTGAAAACGATTTTTACTTGTTAATTTCATATAGCGAAGATATGCCACTGCGGTGTGTAGTGGGCAGAGTTTGTAACACATAGAAATACAACGTGGCGCATGACGAAAACTGTACCGGTCCAGCAAAAGTGACCATAACAACGGATTACCTCTTATACAGTATTGATGCGCAAGAATGTAACTATGTTTCCTCAAAATTTCATTGAAATCCGTCCATATGTAGTATTTATAATGCTTTTAATATTTACAACTTATGGTTCTCGAGTTGATTTTCTATTAATTAAACATTACGTTAAATATTATAAACTACCATACCGATTGCGACCTACCCTTACGCAAACAGTAGGTAGCCATAATTACTCTACCCGTACGTGGATAGCCAATGGAATAAATGAAACGTAGAATCAGGCAAATATACACGACCTACTGCTACGATTTGTGACACTAATCAATTAAAGAGGTGAGCTAGTGTACGCACATAAACCACCTGCCACAGGCCAAAGACGACTCGCAGGATACATTTTAATTTGTACATTGACCCAAAGAACACTATACTCAATAGTTACGTTTATTAAAATCGAGCTGATTAAGAGAAACTCTTAAATGGTTTTTCCCTGCGAATCGACTCAGCAAATTGTTCGTTATTGCAAATGCTAAAATTTCAGAATATTGCCTCCTATGATTCATTCTAACCTCTACTAACGCTATGCTACATACGGACCTAAATTCTCCGAGTATTGGCACAGGAAAATGCATAAGTTCAGCTTCAACAATCAATCCCCACGTCAACAAGGGAACGGTTGTTTATAGCCTCAAAATTTCACAATTTTTTCGTTTATTTCAACCAAATTTCCCCCTTTTCGACTCGATAACGATATTTCACGACCAAAATAAGAATCTTCATTCATTTAACTTTGTTTTGGTGCTTGTCTCGATTTCGCACAAGCTTTCTTTCTGATTTAATCATTCAAAGTGAAGTTTTCGATCATTTATCATGAGAACGCTTTTTCTTGTCTGAGGTCGAACTGTGGACACTTAGGTAAATAAAATGTAGCTCTGCGTATTATCTGCGCAGTGCATCTAACAATATTTAGAGTTTGAAAGTTGTACAACTTTGGTTCTTGAGCCTTTTTACATAACACACTAACAAACAAACACACGCAAAATTTCTACTTTTTATAAAAGATTCTCTTTGTATAACAGTTATTTTATTTTCTTTACTTATCTTTTATTTAAATGGGCATGTCCTATAAAGTTAATAAATAAACAGGTTAATCTTTTCAAATTATTAGTGTTCCATAATGAATCCCAATCTTGGGTTTGAAGGATTTACAAAGCCTTTATCTTGGTCGAACATAATATGTCCAGGTTTGCAATCCCTAGCTTTAGAATATATTTCTATGTAAAAATACCTAGTTATTTTCTAATACCTAGTTATTTTCTACACTTTTAATCAACAGGAGAAACTCTTTTCTGTTTTCATCGAGCCGAGAAGCCTTCTCATTCTTAAGAACGATATGTACTGTAAATATCTTCATGGAATCGATGAGAAAATGTATGATGAGCTATCTGATTCAGAGATACTGAATTATGAAGTTTGTGATATGTTAAGGCAGCAAAAGGAAATGGTGAGAGAGGATTGTTTGAAAGGAAGTAGCAGTGAAATGCTGAATTCTGCTGAATTAGAAGAACTTGGGTTTCTTGAGTTCAAAGATGAAAGTGAGACAGAATTTCACAATTTGGAGAGAGGTACAAGAATCTCACTAACTATGAGACATGTACCGAACACTTCAAAAGTAAAGATTAAGCTTGGAAAATAGCATTATATTGCCACATTTTTCTTTTTAACAAAATTATCCAAAAGTGTCTGCAAACTTGTTTGATGTATTTTTTGTAGAAGTAAACAAGCATGTGCAATAATTGGTGCATATTCCTTCTGACAATTTCTGGCTAAAAAGAGAATGTGGATGTGAATGAAACTGAATGTTTTGTAAGTTGATTTAAATTACCAATCATTCTATTGAAGACTGAAGTGAACAATTGTATTGATTTGTATGAGTGCTGGAAATCTCCCTATGGAATGTCTCATATATACTTCATTATGTTATCAACTAATGTAACATTACTTTTAATGTGGCTTTAGTTTTACTTCAAATGTCTCTTGAAATTATCTCTGCTTGCCAACTTGACTTGAGCACTGTGCAAACTTACTGTTGATTTTTGCCATAAGTGAGAAATTGCAGCATAGTATTTTACAATGTAACTGGAACAAATTTCTATTTGGAAGTTCATTTTACCAAAGTGCAAACATTACATCTCTGCCAAATTCTGTAGTCATTGTTCATTCTTTAGGGGAAATTTCCAAGTAAGAATTCACTCACAACATGCAAAATATTATACTACAAGAGTAATATGAACCATACAGAAATGTCCATAGAAAAAAATATTTTTTGAATGATCAATTGAATTTCCCTGTGGAATACAACTTTACCAAGAATGAAGGATTGAGTTTTCTTGCAGATACCTCCTTTTTCCATACGTTGATTAATTCCATCTCTCATGCAGAAGAGTTAACTTTCTAAAAGGTTCTTTTTTCTGTCATGGCAGTGAGGATTAACAATTAATCATAAGTTGAAAAGAAAAAACTGTGGACTAAGCATTATAAATAGATTTAAAAGAAAGTGATTGGATAATAAATTTCATTGTTGATAGAGACATTAAAGAAACAACTAAAGTAGGTTTGGCTGAGAATGTTCATTGCCATTATGACTAATGGAATGGCAATTGAAGGATGAACTACTCTCACATCAATGAGTGCTTTGTTATAACTCTAAAACAGAGGAAGTCAGATGTATTGTAGATGACTCAATCACAAAATCCTTATATTTAGTGAGATATTAATAAAATAAAAAATATGTTGGGCAGAATTTTCAAAAAAAAAATTAGTAGGGAGGAGGCTAAGTTCATTTCCAAATGTTTTTCTTTCTACTTTCTCATCCTTAACCAAGAATTCTCTCTCTTCATATCTAATGCTATAAATAAAAGTTTTTATAAATAATTTTCTTATTTACAAATTTACATGTATGCTTCTTCCTCATACTTTCATGTTTTTCTTAAAAGCTCGCATTTGTATTTTGCTTCCAATAAACATCTGCTATCACTGTTAATTATGTTCCTAAACTGGGATTAATTCTCACTAGTTGCCCCATGCAAATATTTTGCGGACAAACACTGATACTCAATTTCCCCACAAAACTCTAATTGCTACAAATGAATGCATAAACATTAAAATGACCTAAAAATACATCTTCATATTCTATATAGTGTTTGTTTTGATATACTTCGTTTGTAAGATTAGATATCGTTATCTACATGTCCAGTAACGAAACTATGGGCAAATTCAAAGTCTTCCATTTTCTAATGCCTTACCACTTGAGCCTAAACAAATCCCTAATATATTAGAGAGAGTCAGAATATGACAAATGTTTCAAAAATTTCCTTTTAGCAATATAATCATGAATAGTAATTAATAATAGATCATGTAGATTAATAATAGCATCATCACTATAATGATCTATGTATATAACCCTACAACATATTTCCACCAATTATCACTCAATTTTAAGGATTGAGAAGTTTATGATATCATTCTTCCATAGATACTTTGAATCAAATTATCTCTGTTGAAATGTAATCAATTTAATTAATAAAAAATGAGTTCATGCATTAAAATCTATCGTACACAATTTGGCCAAAATGTGGACCAATTTACAAAAAAGTTGCACTCAGGTCTAGAATATAATGGTATCAGTTTGGACTGCACATAAGTGAGACTAAGAATTTTTTATCGCCTCTAGAAACTTATATTCAATATAACTTGTATAACTATAATGACCATAATACACCCATTACTTATATTCCATGCATTGTGTTATATATTGCCATTCCCTGGCAAATGAGGATAAAAGGAGATGGGAATGTAAGCAGGTTTAAACGAAGAAATATTTGGGCAGTACAGATGGAGGAATTAGTTTAGAATCTGTGACAGTCACTGACCTAATCATTGACTGGGTTAAGTAGAAGTAAAGTCCAGGCCAGTTAGCACTGTGAGGTTGAATTCAGCTGAGGTTAGATAGATTTACTTTCTTAACAAATAATGAGTGGATGTGTATTTTACAATCTAACGAAATTTGATAACATATGCTGATTTCTATGACAATATGAGATTTAGAAAAGTTTTCACAGTTGGCATAGTTCGCTTTCTTTATAATACCTGGGGTTCATTTTGAATTGAATTTTACTATCTGCAATTTCAAAGGAATAAAGTAACTTTTATAAGTTATCTTAATAATAAACCAAGAAATACACAATCTAGGATAATCTTTTCATTTGTCAAGAAAAACAATCAGTTACTGTTCTGGACTCATTTTACATAAAGCCTTTGATTTACATTTATTAAAAATATGAAAAAGTAATCAAAATTAGGGATTTCAGAAAGAAATTGACTTCTTGGATGAACATTTTAACATATTAGCATCACTTTACTAAAAATATAACTTTAATTTCTTTCTAAGCATTAACAGGTTCTTCAGCTTGCACTCTAATATATCTTTTGCATTATTTTAACATTCTCTACTATTAAAAGTACACGAGTAGTATTGATTTGAGTAATTCTCATATTTTTATTTTAAGAAAGTACTCGCTCACTATCAATCATTCTCTATTACTTTTCTGTCTACCCAACTGACACACTTAATGGATTCAGATGTTTTAATGGGCAACCTAGTTCATCGCTTCTCACAAAATTCATACAAGAATAACAGAAAAAAATTGAACAGAACATACAAAGCTAGAAAGATGGGTTAGGAGAGGAGAACATTTGAGTCCACTTCCATAGCAACATCTCCACTTTTCTTCTCATCCTCTTCATCTTCGAATGCATCCAAGGAAATGTCGATCATTGCATTCATATCCTCCTCGTCTTCTTCCTCATCCTCTTCCTCATCTTCTTCCTCTTCCTCTCCTCTGTTGCGATGACTCCTCTTTCCACGCTTTCTCCTCCTCTTCTGCCCCCTCTTCTCTGACTGCGCCTCTTCCGCACCCATCTTAGGAGTGCTGCAGCTTGAGCGCCCATTACTCTGACCCGTCGTCCCTCCACTCTCTTCCAGCATTCCTTGCAACTGGTGAATGGTGCTCACCAGGACATGGAACTGTTTCCTTCTTACATCCAATTTACTATCCAACATCTCTCTTGTTTCCTGTTTAAAATTAAATTGGAAACCATAGGGAAAATGAGTACAAGTGAAACTTGTTGATTATCACACATGGCTGTCAGCAGGGCTGGTTTAAAAACTAGGCACAATAGCTGAGGTTCTCATGCATTTAAGGGCCTCAATGACTGTCTTAGTGGGTTTTTGTGTTTGGCTTGAGGAAAATTATATTTAATAATTGATGCCACTGTGTAAGTCCATCCATTATACCAAAGAGGAAGTATAATTACTATATGATGGCATTTTAAATAAATAATACTTATAATTCAATAGTTTGTTTATTCTTGCCATAGTGAAGCAATTGATGTAATGACGTATTTTTATGTATTTAATGAAAAATTCAAATTTAAACTCATAGTTGGGGCTTTGATTACTGCCTCTGATCAGCCCAATCAAATGCTAACTGAGGACCTATCCATTATAACTAATGTCTCACTAAGCAATTACTGTTAGAGTATTTTAAGGTATAATTCATAAAAATTCATGGGAAATACACGTAGAAAACCTTCCAAATGTTGTAGTGTATCTTTAACCTTGGTGTTATCATTGAAACATTCGTGTATGTTATTCGGTATCTAGTTTGCTTTCTTTGAATGAAAATTATCACATTTTTGCATCTCCTCATTGAAGGCCCTGGAGAATGTTATTCATAGGCTTATTATGTTGCCAATAATTGTTCTTCTTGTATCAATTTGGTGATGAAAGCAAGAGGTCAACTCATCATCATTCCCACTCCAATCCTTCTGGTTGCTGGGGGTAGCAGCACTGGCTCATAGATTTATATGCTAACAGTAATTTCTAGCCTATCATTGCAATTTTACATCATATAATTTTGCATTAAAATGCAAATATTTTACAATGTATTCCATATTTATTGTGATTGTACTTTCTGTTTTGCCAATTATTTTTCACCAATTAATATTCTTTGACATTGTACTTTGATTTATTTTTGCCAATTTTGTTTTAGCTGTACTTGATTGGCTTATATATTTTACTAGCAGAAACTGTGCTGTGCTTTACTTGCAGAAATTGTGCTGCTGCTCTTAGATGTCAAAAATCTTTCACGAGTCAGAATATCAGGGCATACCTGCAAGACTATGCTCAAATAACGAAAAGAGAAAAATATATCAGAAGCAATCATCTTAAGTAATTACGTGTAATTATTCATTACATTATCCAAGATCAAGGTAAGTGTAATAATCAAAGATTAACAGCCGAAAATCCAGTTGATTCTCAATAGAGGAAATTCTTTAACCTGTTCACTGTGGGACTCAAATTGATGAAACATACTGCCATGCTGATTGCCTTTTTTGTTTGATTCATAAAATGACAAAAACTTAAAAAATTGGTAAACTGCAGACAAAAAATTTAATACTGTTTCAATTGGAGTGCGCCGGGGAAAAAAGAATAACCTATTCGAGGGCATAATGACAAGTGAGCAAAAGAAAACGAAGGAAGCATTGATGCGCCAGGCGCATGAACTGCCTGACAATTTAAGTGATTGCAGATTGAAGTACAATGTTTCATGCAGTGAACGCATTAACCGATGATAAGAAAATGAATTTTTATAAATATTCTTCGATCAAACTTGCCTCATTCTTGATGGGGGCAGTTTACCAGTAAATATGATGAATGTCACCTCAATGTTACACTAAAATAGTTATAAAATAAATAGCAATGGCTGTATAATCCAAAAGATATGGGTTTTAGCTTTGATGTTGACTGCCTTAAAAGAAAGAAAAGAAACTGCAATTTATAAAATTAAAAAAAAAGTTTTATTTTGCAACTCATGATAATCAGTATTTCTGGGCAATCTAGCACTTAGAAGGAGCGTTTGTGAAGCACCATATTATATCAATATACGTGAGATGATAAAAAGTTGAGAATAAATAGAAATCGAATTGGGATTGTGAACCTTTTGTGGAAAGAGTACCACATTTGAAAAGGATTAAAGAGTGAGATGCCTTTATTATCTATTTTATTACATTAATAATAGAATTGATGAGGTATTGTAGTTATCATAATAATCCATAATCACCATTAGAAATGAGCAGATTTCTCTGATGCTTTATTTTTTAAGTGAAGAACACAGAAGTTAGTGCTAACAGATTCTCAAAAAATTCTCTTGCGTGCCAGTTCACCAGTAGGACAAGTCCAACATAACTAAAACTCACCAAAATAATGAAAAAATGACTAGAAAGTACTTATAACTTAACCACCATTATCTTTAAGTATTAGAATGTTACCCATATACCATCAAAACAATGAACCAGCCCAATGCACATTTTGTGCTCCAAAAGCACATCTCCATTCCAAAGTCCATTTCTGCCACTGAAGATGTGCTTTTGGAGCACAAAAAAAGCATTGGCCTTGTTTAACCTTATTATCTTTCGCCATCAGTGGTCGTGGTTACTCTCCATAAGATATCTTGTTAAGCTATCATGTTTTTGACCCCTCAGGTCATCATCATCAGCTAAGTAAAATGTTGGTGGTAAAGGTATAGATACTTTCTAATAATTTTTTCATTGTGATGGAGACTTACCACAAAGTCGAGGCCATATTAATTGACTTGATTCCTCCTAAAGTTTATCACGGTGCATAAGTAGAAATTGCAATCAATAGTAATGAAAGAAATGTTACCTCAAGAGCTCTCAACTCTGCCTTGAGACCTGCCAAGCACTTGGCAGTCTCTCTTCTATCTGGTTGTGCAGATATGACGCTTGCCAGGGCATCATAGCGCACTCTTTGCTTGCGCACCACTTTGGCTTGAGCAAGTTCTTCAAGAGTGGCAGTGATACCTTCTCTAGCACTTGCAAGCCTCTGCTCCACACTCGCTGACAGTCTCTTGTAATTG
Source organism: Pachydiplax longipennis (assembly GCA_036926295.1). NCBI lineage: Eukaryota > Metazoa > Arthropoda > Insecta > Odonata > Libellulidae > Pachydiplax > Pachydiplax longipennis. Next base: position 73,162,162 of record JAVFKF010000002.1, on the reverse strand, counting down.
TTCACTTCTGCTTCGGCTGCTCGCGCTACCAGTTGACTCCTTGCTAAAGCGCATTCCGATTGACACAGCTGCGACAGCATTCGATCTAAAATCACTTGACTGCAAAAGGTCAAACATACAAACTGAAATTCCTCTGAATTTGTGGTAGTAATCACTTTCCATTTACCCTCATTCTTGATGTTAATATAAAACATGGAATCTTTGTATGGGAAAACAGAGTAGTAATAGTAAACCAAATAATAAAAATACATATATTATGATGTATCATTCAGGTATTCATAATTGCTATAATAAGCTTTTCCAATCAGTAAATCTGGGATTTGAATGTCTAGCTGGAGAGAGAGCATTTGATGTTTGCAGGAAGTTTATTAGAGGGTTGTTGGGCTGAAAGGATAATCATACAAATTTCTATTCTGGAGACTACAATGGCTGTGAATGTATGAGTTAAATGGACATATTTTGAGCAAATAAAACTCAGGAAAGGATAAAAATAAAGGGAAGAACTCTGAAAGAGAGGAATTGTTCTGATGAAAACATTTAATAGACCTTCAACAGCTCTTTTCTGTGCTCAAAAAGCTTTGCTTGTAGCTGAAGAGATAATTCTATAGACAAATGAGAGTAAGCATGATAGACAGTCAGTGTGTTTTGTAAAATAATCTAAATTACTTTCAGATAAGGAAAACTTACATTGTTAAAACAGTGAGACTATTCAAGATCATCACTAATGAGGAATGGGTAAAGGCAATTTTACACATTAGGGTTTGCACCCAGGAAAAATCCCAAGGAGAAATGGACCCCAAAAAGATCTGATGGAATTGTAAGACGTTTTGGAGGAATTGAGCCTGTGATCTTCCTGTTTCCAGGAGGCTGCTTTGACCAACTAAGCTATCCAATCAGAACAATTTCTCAAGCCATTTTGGGAATTTGCTGGCAAGGGCAGTTGCCAACAGTTACAGAGGCCCTTGCCAACAAAGTTCCCAAAACGGCTTGAAAAATTATACTGATCGGATAGCTTTGCTGTTCAAAGCAGCCCCCCGGAAAGAGGAAAATCCCAGGTTCAATTCTCAGACCCGTCAGACTTTTTTCATTTCTGTTTCTCCTTGGGATCATCACTAGTATTTAATCCAAGAAATTCGACAGAATTAGAACTGAGTATATTATTATTTACTTTGAGAAGAAGAGGTGAAATTGATGGAGAGAATTTGGAATGAAACTGCGAAGACTTTGTTTTAAGGTCATTTCATTGGAGGCAATTGTGCATACCTTCGTAGTGCTCTTTGCATTAATATAAAGGTCTTGTACATTATTTGAATGGTTTCTGGGGAAAGTGCCCTCAGTATATAATATGACTATGTCAAAAGCAATAATTAAAATACTGAAAAATTCAATGACCCCTCTAAACAGATATTCTAATAAACCTCCTGAATACTCTGTACTTTCTCTATACTTTACCTATTCTTCGATATATTTATATATATTAATAAATTATGTACATTTCAACGGAAATATTATTGGAATTGAAAATTATAAGTAGAAAATATCATAATAATTATAATTGGTCAATGACAAATCTCTATGTTGGTAATATAACTGAAGAGAGATAAGGATAAGATACGTAAATAACAACTTTGTTTTCATACTTCAAAACGTCGACTATATATAATTTTATATTATTATGTAATAATTTATAATTAATGTTATAAATGTACATTTTTAAAGACAAACTATCACAATCATAAAATAATTAATATCTACCGCACCGACCCCGTTACTTCCAATAACATTGTCACATGAAACTGCCAAAGGAGCAGAATATTCTCTAACGCTCAATACATATATTGTGCACTAAATACCAGTTGATGGTTGGAAAAATAACAAAATTATTTTGGTTATAAATGAAAGGTATTACAAAAACCCCAGCATAAATTTGATCTTTTCCCTTCATCCAAACTACCCTATCCTCTATAAAAATAAACATTTACTATATATTTTCAACTACTACAAAATTATATACAGAATAGATGAATATCTAATCGATAATATTAGTAGATTAGAGTAATTCCACAATAAATTATATAATTTTGCATTTCATTGTAGCTCTTCGATACGGATAAACCGAACGACTAATAGAAGATGCTCACGTTGACTAATACAGTGAGTAACATATTTTGTACATTACTTTTGCTATACCTTTCAGATGGAATTTCATTAGTAGTATTACACCATTTGATAAACGTCTTCAGCAATACGTTTAATCGGCGATCATCACCAGTACCATCTCCATCTATCAATAATCGTCTTCTAATCACGTCCTCTGCAATTGGAATCCTTGAATTTACAACAAAATCAACATAATGCACGAAAACAGTATAAAATCACTTACCATCGCCCATTATATTAAGATATAAACGTTGCACGATAAAATGAAAAATTTGATGAAGTATACTGTTTTTATTAACGATTTATTATTGACAAACGAAGACGTTTATACTTCGAATTTACCACAACTTGCTTGGTGTAGCAGTTGACGCTTATACGGACTCCTTTTTTCACGTTAATTACCAATGAATCCGAAAGATGTCAGAAATGTCGAATCGCAGCGGGCGTCAACATACGAAATGCAGGTGGAGGAAGAAATAAGTACACCAAGTACACTTTGTAGTTTCTACTATTGTTTAGGAATGGACATTTCTATAGAAAAGGTAACTTTGGGTCAATCATGCTGCTGGAGGATCGAATACTCCTAATTTAGTCCGAAATTTTTATTAAAGAAATTATCCTTCTTTCATGCTAATGAGCATACAATTTCAATGAGCAAATTCTTGAAATGAAGTGGTTAGCGTTACTAGCGGTTCAACCCCACGGTCCCGGGCTCGAATCCCGGCTAACTGGATTTTTCGGAATAGGGAATGGTTCTTTGTGCTTGTCGTTTATGACTGTGATAGTTAAAATTATTAAAACTGATATAATTGGGGTTTCCGTTGTAGAAATAATCAATCAATGGATTTTACACATAAATATCAGATGACTGTTGGAAATTCCGTTGGTAGCACATCTGAAGAGATACTCTGATGCGACTTTTACACAAGTTAAAGGAAAAAGAATGTTAATACGTGGAATAGGAAGACTATTGAAAATTTTTAAGGTAGGTATTACAGGTAAAGATGGATCATTGTATTTGTTACAACTCTTGCCTTTTTTGAGAAAGACCTTCCGAAAGAAGTGGATATCATCCGTTCCCCGAAGGATAGTCTGCTGGCAAAGGAATGTACATTCTCGAACCACTCCTCTCCCAACCAAGTTAACATAACACAATCCCTTCCATGATCTTCCCATATATTCTCAGAATGATCCTTTCCTGTACCTTAAGATGCAAGTACGCTTTTGTAACCGGTCACAATAAAGAAACAGTATGAAGCGTCTAATTTCAGTAATTAGTTCAAGGCCTCATCAGTCCATTTTCTTCATTATTCTCATTATCTCTTTCGCATCTAAATTTATTTCTCTATCAAATTCGCTAAAATTGTTCGATAAATTCAATACTCTTCACCTTTAGGAGATATTGTTGTGTCAAATTGTAAAATCCATCCGAAATTTCAGTTTTTGTTTTACATTTTCTATTGTGGTTCCCTCCCTTAGTGTTTTGCTTTTGCTAACTATCGGCATTTCCGTTTCTCCGACATAAGTACGAGGAAGATAGATAATTCAACATTTTCTGTTCATCAGCTTCATTGCATCTCAGGTAGCACTACAGATACAATCCATTCTGTATGTTCTTCTTCGATACCTCTGAAGAGTTAAAATAAGAGAAATGATTGTTTGAGAAATTCCTTTGATGTTCATATATCACTTTCGATCTTCGCAGCATATACGTGATGTGTCTTTTTACTTTCAAGTAACTAATTCCTTCCATCGATAGTATACCATGGTGTACTTACATGCGATTCCATTCTTCCATTACCTCACCTGTTGCTTCTAGCTGTATTTTCATATTTAAATGTACGTTTCTCTTTCCACGAAAAACCTTGATAATGTTATATTAATACTTATGGTGCTAAAAAGATTTATTATTACTCACAAAAATTGACTATGTTAGATATTGATTGAGATATGTTATGGTTTACTTTTTAGTAATGTAACGTAAATCCAGCTTAACACTTTTGCTTGCTTTGGTCCAAAACGAGCTCGGTAGCACAACAATGAATGTCTTAAAACTTGACTGTTCGTAAATTAATAGATGAACTCTGACGACATTTCAAAAGCACATTGAATATTTTTAAATTTCAATATAATTTCTTCCACTGTAGTTTTACCAATTATGAAAATCACCCTCAAAATTACCATGATTTATTTTTAGGAGTCATTTTGACCAATACAATTAGTATTATTCTGTAGTGGGAGAGAACCTTGGAGCTGCTGAGAAATAGTTTCACTCCAACGGAAATACTAAGAGATTCCTTAAAAAAAACTATGTATAGTTATATTCTGCTAAATTGAAATACATTGGATGAACGACACTGACGGAAAGTGATAGGATTTTTTTCTTTTTTCATGATCGTTTGAGTAGAACAGCCCCCCAATGCTTGGCGAAGTGGTATTCTATATAGGTAATACAAAGAAAACACTATTGAAGTTATTACATTACTGTGAGATTCACTCACGTCAAATACAAAGTGATAGTAATATAAATAGTATGAATCAACTGCTTTTGAGTTCAGAATTATAAAACTTTGTCAGATCAATTTGGCCCCTAATTCGGGGCCACCATGTCGTCTTTCTTGAGCAAGAAATCTCCCACAAGTTGAACCTAGATTTACTATTCGACCTGAAACTCAAGGATGCATTTGTTCACAAAACCCTGAAACTCTAGAGAGTATGACTCTACCTCACACTTGAATGTAATTTGCATTAATTCGATCGTCCACGTTCCCTTCAGCTGAGGTCTTATATTTGCAGCAATTTGACCAGATGCCCCTATATTGCCAATCCCTCAATAAACCCACGTACAGTGTTCAATGGGAAAATAATTAAGAAAATGGAACGTTTACACGGCATGTTTATTTCCAAAGCGATCAAGAAACCATTACAAAAAAGAGATTTACAGGAAATAAGTTTGCGGTCTCTTCACTGAAAATTTAGGTAATGTCGTCTTTTGCTGAATGCGCTTTGGCAACGGGAAGCGAATGCGGGAGTCGTGGAATTGCTTCACTTGCGGTCTTCTGCACAAAGATGCTTTCACTACTTCAACTTTTATTATCTGCAATATCAAAAAAGCATTTCAATCATTACGAGAATATGCAGCTAAAATCGCCCACCAATTATGAAGCGTTACTGCGATTTCTCTAGATAAACTTTACACTACTAAATTAAGTCAATGCAGCATACTACATATGTATCAGATGTTAATTAAAAGTAAATAGTAATTAATAAGGGGAAACTTGTAAGTGCTAGTAATTAAAATGACTTATTTTACGAAGTTAACCACAAATAAAAGGTAGGTATTTCGAGAAAACCAGTCAACCGTTGCAAATGCCAAGAACTAGTAACAAAGTCTAAGCAAAAATAATGAATATATCTGATCAGGTATCGAAATTTATCGAGATAATAATTACCTTACCTTAATATATTTATGAAACAAGGAGCATGAGCAATTTACAATTAAACTTAACAATACATATCAATCTTCAATTAGTAACGGATTAAAAAGAATTATAGTTGAATAAAAGAAATTCATAACTATAGTGATACCATTTAATTGAGTCATTGAATGTTTTAGTAGAGCATATAAAATAAAAATTCAAATTAACACACAAGAACTGCGTCCAGAAGATTTGCCAATCGCTCTGGGCACGCTCGTGTTGAGCAGCACGTTAAGCTGATAATCAGTCGAATTCTGCTTATTATTATAGTCCTATCAACAATATTAACAATAATATATATGTTTGATAATTTAAATGGTGGATTAATCGACAAGTCTGAGAGAAAGTTGTCAATAAATCTACAATAGTATTACAGAGAAAACTTATTCACCTGAATAGAGTGAGCTCTTGCACGATGCCTTGCTCCCATATCCCTATAGCACTGCGTGACCGCACCAGAAACGCTCAAATCACGATATTCACGATACATGTTGTGAGTGCCTGATCGGGAATCGTACCTCAACCATATACCAAAGTTCTTCACTTTAACAGGAGATTTCTCTGGAATCTACATTTGTAAAAAACAGTTATTACTGTAACATTAATAAAGGGCCAAAAATCAAAAATATTACCAACAAAAAAATGATTAATACCTGTTTCAGCGACACTATCTCTCCAGTGCTTTTCTTGAATTTCTTCAACTGCCTTAAAAAGTACCAAAATCTTGATTTGGCAACGATAGGGTCAGGGGCGAAGATTCTCATTTTATATAAAGGAGTTACTTTTTCTTTCTCTGTAGGCAGTTTACGCCCGATGACTTCGAATTCCTTGAGCTAAAATACAACAACTTGAGGTTGATATTTTTAGACTTCCATAACTCAGAGAGATTACGGATAGGGACGGTAAGAAATTGGCCAAAATATGAAATGTCGAAAATTAATATAGTAATTCTAAATAGACTTTTGCTTTTCTATGCACGTTTGAAAATGTACATAACTCCGATCATGGCATACGCCATATTGACAATATCCACGTGTTCAAGGTAGTATTACAAATTAGTCTCTTCGACTAACTGAGCTCATGCAAACTAAAATGCACATTTATATATAATCTAAAAAAATAGGGTTTCGTAATATTTCAATGATAATGAAGAAGATATAAGTTAATCGTACTTCATAATGGCAACATACAAAACATTTGCCTAGGGATAGCAAAATAGATATTCCAAAACAGAAAGCAACGAGAACAAACAATGATAGTTTTTAACAATTACTTAATTCTAATTTCTAGATTTACCTCTCCCTTGGCTTTCATTTTTCAGTAATTCTGGTATCCTAGCCTGTGCAGCCGTACAACCCCGACAGTCCTAACAGGAAGTGAACGTTTGCTAAGTTACCTATAGGTGGCTTTCATTACGCTGAAAACCCAAAACAAAAGTATTACTATCTTAATAAATGAATAAAAACACTGGTTGGAAGTGTACCAGTGTTTTTATTAATTTATAATGGCCTTGCACGAAGTAACGCCTTCACACATCGAATTTATTACTACCTTGTTTGATCCTGTGATATCCAGCGTCAAGGCGGGAAAGTTGTTTGATTGATGAGGTGACAAGTAGATAATATTTGAGATTTGTCTTCAGTTGAGAAATCAATAAGTCGGCTTTAAACTGGATGACAGAGTAGTCGCTATTTCACTCGAATATCCTTAATTGTAGGAATGTGATAGGGTTATTTTGGATGATTTCCGTAATATATGTTCCATCGTATTCTTCCATCAAAATATTCTAATCATATTTTTAATTTAAATATTTAAACTGGAACAAGTCATATTGGTTTCATTTACCTATTTCAGAATATCTTGTGATATCACCCACAATTGGATATCCTGTATCATCTAAAAATGTTCTTCCAAAGCAAATTAACAATTAACGCATAATTTTGACGTTACTTGTAGTCAGACAAGATCCTTAGGTCCAACTCATACTGAAGGCTGATACTCCGAATGTATTCGAGGTACTACAATTAAAGAAACGGTTCGCAAGAAAATCATGAATATATCAGGATTGGTTATCTCAAGATTGATTGAAATGCTTTAATGTCTAATCTGTACATCAGGATAGTACATATTCCTTTACAGGTTTAGACCGTTTATCTTTCATCAGTGTACTGTTCCTCATTCAAATTTGTCGAATTATCATCAAGCATTTGATGAAGAGTACCATTTTCTATTTGAATTTTCAAAAACGCTGGAAATGCAAGAGAAGCTGCGACTGTTATAGCTGTCACTCCAAAAAATACTGCTTGTCCCAGTAGATTCTGGAAAAGAAATTTATAAACATGGAAATCTGTTCTAACAGTAGGCGAACAGCATATCAATTCATATACACACTGGCTGATCCCACGAGCGACCTGAGCCTCGCAACGGAAAGGATTCCAAACTAATTGTCTATGCTATGAACTACTAAGAATTTATAAACAATTGAAATCGGCAACGACTTGTTGACTTCGTCGTATTGCTCGACCAAAGAAATTTATCAGCGTCTTTTGATTGAAGTTCTATGATGTAAACTAAGGTTTTGATCAATCTCTTTTCACCTCTTTATACGAGTTCTTATTATTAAGTTCGGGTTGGATATGCTGGTAGGGGTTGGGAGAATATATCATAGTAGAAAAAGAAGAAGTAAAATCAAAATAGTCATTGATAGGACAAGAATGAAACCATGCAATTTGCTGCACTCATCAACAATAAATATTAATTGTGTTAGAAAGCTAATATTCATTGCTGTCTTTATGTATAAATCATTGATTGTTATAGAACATAAATATTTCCAGCGACTATTATTCAGTCAGAACAAGTAAACTAAAACTTATCAGTACAGGTTTAAGAGTGTTAAATGTGTATGCTTTGCAAATTTTCAAAATGTGGAACGTACTGCACTGTGTTACTGTCAGGATTATGTACACATTTAAAATGTTATTTAAAAATACAAATTTACAATTATTAATCGCTTGTCATTATACAAATATGTCTATATACGTTATATCGTTCCGTTGTCTTTATTTAATCCTGAAGATAATAAGAAATTGATTTCCTGATATTTACGGGCCGAAAACGCACTTTCCGATTACAAAATACGCGGTAAAGTTGCTACCATACCAGGGTACTGAACCTTTTTTCGTGCACCCAAGAGCGTTTCAGAGAGCAAAGCGGGTCCCGCATAATATTTCCATCCAGGGTGATATTCAGGCCATCTCTTGGCAATATTATCACTTACTAGTTAACCGTTCAGGTCAACCTCCACTCCATCCCCGCAAATGCAATCCCTAGAAAGACTATTGCAGCAAATAAAAACAAATATTTTTATGGAGGCTTGGCGGGCACTGTCCAAGGTCGCTTTGGGAACCAGGTTAAGTATCCCGGACTTAACGAATATCAGCGAATATGTGCTACTTATCGATCACTGTGGTATCTGGTGAGTTTTGGTGAACATTATTTATTACTGAGTAAGTTTGTAAAATTTCATCAAAATCCGTTGATCGTAAATGGTTAAAAATTTTTATCTTTAAGATCCTTATCGAGAGAATCGCCTGAAACGCACGTAAACTTCACTTTTATCGGTCGCTGGTTGCATTTATTTTGCAAAATTAAATTAGAAATCCTACGAAAAATCCTAGAAGTCCTATGAAATAGAAATAAACACCAAAAGAGAGAAATAAAGATTCTCATTTTGATCATGAAACATCGTTATCGAGTCGAAATGCCGAAAATTCGGTTGAAATAAAGGAAAAATTTGTGAAATTTTGAGGCTATAAACAACTGTTCCCTTTTCGACGTGGGGATTGATTGTTGAAGCTGAACTTATGCATTTTCCTGTACCACTACACGGAGCATTTAGGTCCGTATGTAGTATAGAGTATAGTAGAGGTTAGAATGAATGATGCATTAATAGGAGGCAATATTCTGAAATTTTAGCATTTGCAATAACGAACAATTTGCTGAGTCGATTCGCCGGGAAGGACCATTTAAGAGTTTTTCTTGATCATGTCGATTTTTACCAACGCTATTTTAACATAACGTAACTATTAGGTGTGCTTTTTGTTGGATAAACCTACTTATTAATGTGTACTGCGAGTCGTCTTTCGGCGTGTGGCAGGGGGTGTATGACCCCCATCTCACCTCTGTAATAGGTTAATGTCACATATTGCAATAGTGAATCTATTAAATACTTATTTGTAATTCTAAGTGTCTTTTTTCATATTAGCTGTCCATGTTTTTGTAAGGGCAGAGTAATTCGAAATATTATGGTAATTTTCAACTTTTACTTAACATTGAGAAACGACCGGCAGTGAAGCTATTCTACATCGTAATGTGAGTGTGGGTGTAGCTTTATTTTCGCCTAAAACTCGAAAACCAGATGTAGTGGAAATTTAAAACAAGCATATTATGAACTTTTGTCTCCTTACAATGAATGGACTTTTCTGTCTGCAGTATTGGTCTCCAGTTCGATCCCAGGCGAGTCAAATCGTAATAATTATCATTTATTACAGGTCATGAAACCCTATTAACTATTATAATATGTTTGTGATTCCAATATAAAATACCAAAAGATAATAAAATTCAATATGACAAAAACATATACAAGTACATCAAATAAAATATACATATAATAAATTAAATTTAAAATGCATGAACATAGGTAAGATATATTAAGTATTCAGTTTTTTCTCATAATAAAAACAAAGTATAAGGGAAGACTGAAAATAATCTAAATCAATCATGTTTGCATCTCTCGTAAATCCTTATAGTGATAAAAAGTAAGAAATATTATTTTTATATGACTGCTGAAAAGGATATTTATTTCTCATTTAACATTGAAGAGTATTAATATTAAACAATGAGAGCAATTCCAATGAATCAATATGATTCTTTTAATAATTTATATAGAAAAATAACCTCAAAGTTTCTTCTCCTAATTCCTAATGATTTCATATTAATAAAAGCCAGCCTTTACATTTTTTTACATTTTAACCCTGCAAACCACCACTGGTGCATGGTAGGGGGTGTAATGAAACTAGAAATCTGAAATGGTAACATAATAATCTAACATTTTTTTATTGCATTGATTTGATAGATTGAATATGGTCTTCATACAAAGGAGACCACATGCAGCAGCTATAATTCAAGAATTGGTCTTATGGGAGAGGAATATAATAACTGTAATCAATTAAATTTCTAAAATCTCTACCAAATCTTAGAATAAAACCCAACACTCTAACGCTTTAGATTTTATCATGAAAAAATGTCTTTGAAAATTTAATTTGGAATCAAAAATGACCCCAAATCCTTAGTATTGTCAACTCTAGTAAGAGATTGATCTCCCAAGAAGTATTTGAATTTAACTGTAATAGGTTAATGTCACACCAAGTAAGAACCCTATCCATGGAAGGAGGAGGAGAGGAAGTACAGCTTCAACGTTTTTGTGTATACCTGTAGACGTCTCTACTAGCTAGAATCTGCCTCCTGAGTCAATTTGTCCTTGTCCAAGTCAATCTCGCTTCCTGATTGGCTGATCAAAAATTGCTCGGATAGCGGAAGTCTGAAGTTTTCCTAAAAGAAATTGCATTGCACGCTGAGTGTCCCAGGAGTTGAGGTCTTTGAGTTATCATCAGTTTTCAAGAGGTATCTTCCAATTGTTTATTGGTGCTCTTGATACTTAACTCTCATAAGCGTAGGAATTAGAGCAGCAGTATTGTTGTTCTGTGTCCATCACTTAGGGGCAAAGCATGTTTGTGTTGGAGACATTTTTTCATTTAGAACGAAGTCGGTCCATCACGGAGATGCCATGCACTGGGTTGAAGAGGAAGCATGGGGTATATTGCGCTGCCCTTTGGTGCAGCAAGGAAAGGGCTTTTTGTTTTTTCATTGTTAGGGGTTGTTTATGTTGATATTTTTATTTGTTGTTGCTGTTATTTTTTGTTGTTGATATTTGTTGTAATGAATGGTGCTGATTTCATGGAAATAAAATTAATTTTTTTAAATTTATGTGTATATGTACGTGAAATATTATGAATATCATAAGTTCTGCATTAAGTTCTGTTTATTCCTTGGGAAGCCAATTATTGTCTTCAGATTGCTCATGAAAACTTTCTTATCGGAAGAAATCCCAAGCAGACGAATTCCATTTTGAAATTACCGCCCCCTAAGGAGAATTGGCCACCAGAGTGCAGCACACAAAATTAATACCTATAGATGCTTTAGGAGCTACGCTTCCTCTCCTCCTTCTTCCATGCCCTATCTAAACAAGACTGTAATGCACAAAAGTCATCGACTGATTTACAGATGTGAATATCTTTAGATCATATAGAGCATATAGCAAACTCTAATTGGTGAAATTGATTTGCGAATATCATTGATAAATATGTAAAATAATAAGGGTCCCAGATGAGAGCCTTGAGACACTCCTGACAAGGCACATATACCCTGAACTTAGAAGAATTAATTTGAACATATTGTCTGCAATTCATTAAGTAAATTCTTAACCAGCACAATAGATTACCATGTATTTCCAATCTCTTTAATAACATAGTGTGGTTTACCTTATCAAATGCTTTGCTTAAATCCAGATAGATAATATCAGTTTGTTCCCTGCATTCCATAGTTTCCTCAAAGAATTTTTGTAATATCATCAGATTAGTAATAGTACTTTTACCACTTGGGAATCTGTATAGGTTTACGTCTATAACATTTTTGAATAATGGTGTTAGATTGTCAACTAGGAGGCTCTGAAGTAATTTGGCCAAACAGGATTGAGTAACTACCAGATGGTAATTCCTCATTTTATTCTTGTTAACATTTTTAAAGACAGGTATTACATATAGATTTTTAAATTAACAGGAAAACACCCAACTTGTAATGACTGATTGAACAAAATATAAAGCAGGTAGACTAGAGATTCACTACAGGATTTGAGTAATTTAGGAGAAATATTATCAGGGTCAGAATCTTTCTTAATATCTAAACCCTTAAGTTTACTTAAATATCATTAACAGTCACTGAAATGTTTGGAATAGGTATAAACTATCATAGATTAAAGTTGAGTCATTAATTTGCTTCTCTTTGGTAAATGCTGATGAAAAATTAGTAGCAAATAAGTTAGCAATACTAATATACTTTTAAGAATGGTTTTTCCTGAGAAGAAATATTCCAGAGTTAAAATATGCCCACATTTGGATCTCTGGGTGGGCACTGTCTCAGGAGAACTGTGTGATAAAATGAACAAGGGGAAGAAAAGTAAAAAGAAAACTTTTGTAATGAGACTTGGTACATGGAACGTGAAGACAATGAATAAGAAAGGTAAACTAGAAAATGTGAAGAGAGAAATGGAAAGATATAACATCAGTATTTTAGGATTAAGTAAGGAACATTCAAAAGGAGAAGGAGAATTTGAAACCGGGAAATATAAGATGATTTATAAAGGGGTAGAGAGTAAAGGATGAGTTAAAAAAGGTTCATAGTTAAAAAACATCTGGACGAAAAGATAGTGAAGATTATTCCAGTGACAGAGTCTTAGCAATTAGACTGTGGAGTGACCCAGTCAAATCCTTGATTATTCAGATTTACGTGCCTTCATTAGAAGGGGATGGAGAGATCAGATCTATGAGCAGATAGAGGCAGTTTAAGAAGATAATAGGAAAGGACAAGTGAGAACAATAATAATAATAATGGAAGACTGGAATAGTGTAGTGGGGAAAAGAAGAGAGAAATATGTAGTTGTAGAACATGGACTTGGAAAGAGAAATGAAAGAGGAGAAAAATTGATAGAATTCTGCAAACGTTTGGATCTTTCGACACCTAATACTTGGTTTTGCAACCATCCACGTAGAATATAAACATGGAAGGCACAGGGGGATATTGCTATATATCAAATAGATTTTATTATCTTATACCAAAGATTCAAAAATAGAGTCAAGAATGCCAAAACCTTCCCAGGAGTGGAGAAGGATCACAACTTGCTTGTGGTGGATGTGCAAATGAGGTTGAAATATGTTGGAATGCAAAAACAGGTGAGAAATTGGAATGCTGAAAAGCTTAGGAATGAGGGTGCTTGAAAGGAGTATGCTCACAGTGTGGATGATAAACTATGTAATTTAAGGCAGAACAAAGAGGTAACAGAGGAATGGGAACTATTCAAAATACTATACTGAAGGCTTTAGAGAAAGAGGTTGGGGAAATGACAGAGAAAAGCAATAAAAAAGAGTGGATTAGGGTGAGTATGTGAGACAAAATGGACGAATGCAGAAAATGGAAAAATGCCTCCACAGAAGAAGGCAGAAGACAATATAGAATACCTAACAATGAATTACAAAGATTGACTGATCAGGCTAGAGAGAACTGGATTCAAAAACAGTATGAAGAGATAGAAGAACTGGAGAAACAAGGAAAATTAGAAGATATGTACAGAACAGTTAAGACTAACAGAAAGAGAAGCAAGAAAAATAAGCAAACGGAATTTCATATGATGATGGAAAAATGACATCAATCATGGAAGAAAACAAATGACTATAGATAAAAAATGTGAAGGAATTATATGATTCACAGGCTGATCATTCAAGGCTGGTACTGGAAGAGGGAAGTGAATGTGATGAAGATGATAAAGGTACTGATATTTGAAGTGGAAAAATCGATCTCAAGGAGAAGAAATCATGAGGCTGTAATAGAGTACCAGTGAAGGCTTTGAAAGCTTTAGGGTTTAATGCAATGCCTAGATTGACCAGTCTAGTCAGTAGGATATATGAATCGGGAATTTGGCCAGAAAAATTACTAAAGACAGTGTTTGTATCATTGCCAAAGAAGAGCAATGCTAAATAATGCAAAGATTATAGGACAATCTGTCTTATTTTCCATTTTACGAAAGGTATAACAAGACTATTACTACAAAGAATAGAAAGGAAAATATGGGAGAAAACCAGTTTGGTTTCAGAAAGGGTAAAGGAACATTAGATGCCTAAGGTTGGTGTGGGAAAGAATGTTAGATGCGAATCGGGATCTGTATAAATGTTTTGTTGACTGGGAGAAGGATTTATTTCATGAAATGTCTTGGCAACTTATTTAAATAGTATTGTATTGATGTATTCTTACGTAACATATGCTAAAATTATGTGGAATTTAATGTTAATTATAATGCGAAAGCTTTGTATACATGATATTCATGGAGATAATTTAACATCATGTATGTCTATATATTTTTATGTATGTATGTTAGGGTGGATTGAAAAAACTATTTTTTCGAAATCGGTCTGCGGCTAGTGCTTAAAGTTTGTGGTTGGTGGTCCTTATATGGTTCCTTATGGTAATAAGGAATTTCAGCTTGATCGGAATATGTCCTGAGGCAGCGATTTTTTGTCAAAATTTGAAATTTTTGTGAAAAAATGTAAAAAATTTGCAATTGTTTCTAATGGTTTTTCGATGTTTCTGAAGTGATTTAATGGCAAAATATTACATTTATTGCTTGTATGTTGCTTAATTGTTAACAGTTTACTGAGTTTGAATGAGGAAAAATTGTTTTTTAGTTCGCCAAAATTTGTCAAAAAACGCCAAATGTATAGATCCCTGTCTATTTGTCTTTCTTATTATCTTACTTTTCTAATTACATTATTTCTTAGTATTTCCGAAAAAAATGGTCTGAAACTTCATTTTCACGATTTTAAATATTATAAAGATGGCTAAGAAAAATAATGAATATCCCAAAAAAGTGCAATTAGAAAAACTGCATGCACGGAAAATAACAGGGTTTTAAGTATTTGATTAAAACCTAGTCTCTTTTCTTAATTCGTAATTTACAAACGTGAAAAATTATAACATTAAAACATATTACTTGTCAGTTTATTGTTTATTTATAGTAATTCTTTACCAATCTTCATAGTAACTCCTTTTCATTATCAAATTATTGGAAAATTTAATTTATATAAAATAATTATTTTTATTATGATTAGATTAGTATGAGTAAAAGTTACTTGCCTACTGCAAGCTAATCTTTGAATGTTTACCAAAAAATCCAATTACACTGGGAACTGCTTGGAAAGGCATTCCTAAATTCAGCTAAGCATAGATTAAAAGGGGAAAAATACCAGGTCTGGTATCAAAGTATCTGGTATTGGGTTTTCATTTCCCAGTTTATCATGAAATAAATCCTAAAAAATACCTCAATGCATTCTATACGGTAGAATTAGAATGTTCAAAATGACCGTGAGTTCGACGCCAAGTGAGTGCAAAATTCTCCGGTATGAAATGCATGGCGGTCAATTTTGACAATTATTTTAAATGCTTATCCAATAACCGGGAATGATACAAAATGGAATGTACATAGAAGCATGTCATATGTCTATTATATATAGCTAACTCTCCGGATATACCTATATATATAGATATATATATATAGAGGAGACGAATTCTGATCATGTTCCACAAGAGCCATCGACGTCAGATTTTTTCGACGTACTGGCCACACCCTGTAGATGCCAGAATAATGCAGACATCGACGCTAGCTATCATGAGTTCGATACCAGAAAGTCCCAAAAATCACAATTTTCCCATAAGAATGCATTGCGCGGATTTTTGAAAATTATTTTGAGGCACTTATCGTTAAGATAGAGTAATCAAAATCTCGGAGGTTGAAGTTGAGGTAGTCTTCTATGCTTCTCATGGAAAAAATGTAGCCAAATGACAGTGAGTTCGACGCCGGTGGATGCAAAATTCTTCCATAAGAAATGCAATGCTGCAATTTTTGAAATTTTTTTGAATGCCTTCCCGATAAGCTGGAAAGAAAAACCTGGAATTGTGACAGAGGCGTTTGAAAACTTTCTTTCTTGAATTTCACAGTTCGTCTAGTGGTCCTTGGTTCGATGCAGGATTGTCATTTCGATTCCACCATGCATTTCAAACGGGAATAACGGAATCTTATTTTAGGACCTTCCCGATAAGATATTGAATTGAAACTTTGAAACTCGTCATAGTGGCACATTTCTAACATTCGTATGCCATTGTCTTTCACGAACAGTTCCTGTGTTAGACGCCAGGCGGTCTTTCGTGTGAATTTTCGAAAATTGTTTTGAGTCCTTACTCGGAGCGTTAGAACAGTGAAAATCACGGAGGTTGGATATGCTGTGGTTATCTATTGTACTAACTGAAGAAATGTTACTGAACGACCGTGAGTTCGACGCCATGTGTGTGCAAAATTCTCCGTTATAAAATGTATGGCGGTCAATTTTGACAGTTATTTTTAAAGCTTATCCGATAACCGGAAATGATATAATATGGGATGCAATAGAGGCATGCCATATGTTTCATATACGCTGTTGGCCGTTCCTCTGACGGTACTTGGTTCGATGCCTGACCGTCATTTATACTCTACCATGTATTTCAAAGAGGGATAGCGTAATCATATTGTAGGACCTTCCCGATAAGAAATTGAATTGAAACTTTGGAACAGGCTAGAATGGCACTTATGTAATATTAATCTGCAATTGTTTCGCACGATTGGGTCCTTATTTAGACGCCAGGCGATCTTTTGCGCGAAGTTTTGCAATCTGTTTTGAGGCCATTCTTGGTACTATACTGCATTCAACTTGCTTGCAAGAAATGTTGCCAAATGGCCGTGAGTTCGACTCCAGGTGGGTCCGAAATTCTTCCATAAGAATTGCATTGCTGCAATATTTGAAATTTTTTTCAATGCCTTACGTATAAGCTGGAAGGAGCAAACCACGTGTGGCGACGGAGGCGTTTGTAAACATTCTTTCATGAATTTAACAGTTCGTCTAGTGGTCCTTGGTTCGATGCAAGAGGGTCATTCCGATTCCACCATGCATTAAAACGGGGAAAACGGAATCTTATTTTAGGACCTTCCCGATTGGATATTGAATCGAAACTTTGGGATAAGTCATAATTGCACTCACCTAATGTTAATTCGCTATTTTCTCTCACAGAAGGGTCCTGCGTTCGACGCTAGGCGGTCATTAGCACGAATTTTTGCAATCTGTTTTGAGGCCGTTCACGATGAGATAGAGCAATCAAAATCACGTTGTTTGTAGATGAGATGGTCTTCCATAGTACTTTAGGAAGAAATGTTACCAATGGCCGTATGTTCGACGCCAGGTAGGTCCGAAATGATTCTGTAAGAAATGCATTGCTGAAATTTTGGACGATTTTTTTAAATGCCTTCCCGATAAGCTTCAAAGACAAAACCCGGAATGGTGACAGAGGCGTTTGAGAAAATTCTTTCATGACGTCCACTGCTTATCTAGTGGTTCTTGGTTCGATTATAGAGCGTCATTCCGATTCTACCATGCATTTCAAGCGGGAAGAACGGAATCTCATTTTAGGACCTTCCCGATAAGATACTGAATTGAAACTTTGAAGCACGTGAGAGTGGCACTTATCTAACATTTCCATTCAATTGTCTCTCACGAACGGGTCCTGTGTTCGACGCCAGGCGGTTATTTACACTAATTTTTAAAAAATTGTTTTGAGGCCTTTCTCTATGCAGGAGACTATTCAAAATCACAGCGTTTGCGTTTGAAGTAGTTTTCTATAGAACCAGTGGAAGAAAGGTTACCTTTGACCGTGAGTTCAATGCCAGATGGGTGAAAATTTCTCACGTAAGAAATGCGTTGCGGCAATTTTTAAGAATTTTGCTGGATAAGCTTCGAAAATGATACCCATAAGGGGACTTTATAATAAATTTTTTTCAATTAACTTGCAGTATGCAAGCAACTTTTACTCGTGTATATATATATATATATATATATATATATATATATATATATATATATATATATATATATATATATATATATATATATATATATCATCATCCATTTCCAAATATATATATATATCATCATCCAAATCCGCGCAATGCATTCTTATGGGAAAATTGCGATTTTTGGGATTTTCTGGTATCGATCCCATGATAGCTAGCGTCGATGTCTGAATTATTCTGGCGTCTAGAGCATATATATATATATATATATATATATATATATATATATAAATAAATATATCATCATCAGCCATTTTCAATCCGATGTCAGATGTTGGCCTCCCCAGGTGCTTTCCAATGCTCTCTATTCTGAGCTTCTCATTGTCATGTCACCCCTAAGTACTTAATGATGTCTCTGTTCCATTGGTCCTTTGGTCTTCTTCTTGGTCTCTTTACAGCTCTTGGGGTCCAGTTCAGAACTGCTCTTGTCCAACGGTTGTCGTTTCTTCTCTCCACGTGGCCAGCCCACATGCATTTCAGTGACCTTACTTTATCAATGATGTCTGTCACTCCGGTCTTCATCCTCATCCAGGTGTTGCATTTCCTGTCTCTCCTTGTGATCCCAAGCATATATCTTTGCCTTGTCTGAAGTCGCTGGGTTATTGCGGCGTTTAACATTCATATTTCTCTTCCATACATCAACACTGGTAGGATGCATTGGTTGAAGACCTTCCTCTTCAAGACCATAGGTATTTTTGACTAGAATATGTGCATTTCTTCCTAAGGCACTCCAGCTGAGTTTAATTCTTCTGTTTTCTTCCTTAATCTTGTTGTTCTCTCTTGTGGTTACTAGTTGTGCTAGGTATGTTTATTCTAAGCAGACCTTCAGAGGCGTCCCTTCAAATTTGATTGTTTCTCGTGCTGCAAAAGAGTTATACATTACCTTTGTTTTTGTTAAATTTATTCTGAGTCCTATCTTCTGTCCTGCTATGTTCAGTTCAATAAGTCTTGAAGCTAGATCTTCTCCGTTGGTTGCGAAGAGTACTATATCATCTGCAGAGCATGGATGACTGATGTGTTCCCTATTAACCTGCAGACCTTTCTGCTCCCAGTCCAAGGTTTTAAAAACTTCCTCGAGAACAGCTGTGAAAAGAATTGGGGAAAGGTAATCTCCTTGTCTAACTCCCTTCTCAATCTAGTATTCTTCAGTAACTTTGTGTAGCATTACTGAGGCTGTGGCATTTTTATAAATGTTGCATAAGAGATGGATGTACTCTGCATCTACTCCTTGTTTTTCCAGAGCTTTTAGTGTAGAGGAGGTAGTTACCGAGTCGAAGGCTTGAGCATAGTCCACAAATCATAGTACTAGTGGCATCTCATATTCATTCGTCCTGCTGATTATTTCTTGTACTTTGTGGATGTGGTCCATAGTACTGAAGCCCTTCCGGAATCCTGCTTGCTCTCTAGGCTGGGCAGATGATAGAGTAATCTTTATCCGTTCAGCTATTATCCTCATGAATGTTTTGTAAACAAAAGGAAGGAGACTGATTGGGGGGGGGGTAATTCTTCAGCTCTTCCTTGCTTCCTTTCTTGTGCAAAAGGACTATTCCTGCATGATTCCAGTCCTGGGGAATTCTTCCTTGTTTCAGGCAATTAATGAATAACTGCGCTAAAACGTGTGCAACTTCTGTTCCACTAAGTTTAAATTCCTGGTTACACCCCATCTATGCCTCCTGCTTTTCCATTCTTCGTCTGCCTTATTGCTGCAATTACTTCTTCTGGGAGAATGGAGAGGGGATCTCGTGAGTTTTGGCTTGCTTCCTGGTTTTCCTCTTCAGCATTTTCTTCCTTCTTGTATAGGTTGCCAAAGTATTCTGCTACCGTCCTTAGTATTGCTTGTCTGTTGCAAGTTCTTGTACCAACTTCCTTCTGTATGGCTAAAATCTGTTCTCTTCCAATTGCTAGGCGTTGTCTGGTCTTTGTCATACTTTTGCTGTTTTCTATAGCCTCTTGCACTATTCTCTCATTGAATTATCTCACGTCTTCCTTAAGTGCCCTTCTTATAGCCTTACTAAGCTCGACGTATTCGATGTTATCCTTTTGTGTATCTGAATTCTTCAGTTCCTTATGTCGTTTCATCATTTGACAGGTGCTGTTACTTAGCTTTCTGTCTTAAGCTCTTCTTGGTGTGCGTGCCACTTCTTCTGCTACTTCTTTAACAGCTTGCATGACTTTGGTTTCTAGTTCTTCTTCTTGAAGTGCTGAGAATCTATTTTTTAGCTCAAGTTGATATTTATTCTTGTTTTCTTCTAGTTTTTTGATGCTTATTTCATTTTTCTTATCGTATTGTCCAGCACACTATGGAACACAAATACGAGTATTTCCTGTTTTCACTGCTATCAGTCTACAGATTTGCAAGATTCAACAGTAGTTTTAGACATGCCCCTTGCAGTAACACATTTATTAAGTAGACTTATTACTCATGCTAACTTCCACGTTTCAGTGCTCCATCCGGAGTGACTGGTACCCATACTGGTAGTCGCGATATTGCAACCACATCTTCGCGGCTAGTACTTGATTATTCAATGATCTAAGACCTGCAAATTACTTCTTTTCCTACTATCTTATCATTCTTCACAAATTTAATTTGGTGGGGTCGAGTTGTTGCTGCAGGTTATTGTCTACCCAACATTATCCCCACACCCATATATAATGTAATAACCTCCTTCTCATGAGAGATCTAAGCTGTAGGGTAAACCACTTAGGATATCTGGTAGAAAAGACTTCAATTAGAGGGTTGAAGAGTTTAATAGTTTATAATGGCATATCATGATAAGTTATGAAGGCCAGGAGATTAGATAATCTCCAGTCCAATGAACTGATAAGAGAAACTCATTAATTCTAGAGAAGTTTCTGTTATTATAATCATTGTATGACACTGAGTGATCCTTCACTTGGGCTCCCTTAGGAAGAGTGACTATGATACCAAGACTAGGATGATAAGCATCACAATTCACTAATATCAGTTTATCCTGAGACTTTTCAATTGCGTGAGTCTCTGTTTAGAAAAATACCAAGTTTGACATTCTCCCATACACATTGTAAACATTGTCAACTTGAATAAACTTATGAATTCTTTTCAGAAAAATTGTGTTTTAATGTATCAAGTTCATAAAATGCTAATTAGAGGGCATTTCTGTTTCTAACTCCTGTTAAGAAATCATCAAATTGATAATTTCAATAACAATTGAGAAGCTCTACTACAGATATCATAAACCAGAAACATATAAATGTAATAAGATGGAATGTTCAAATGGTGTTATTCTCTATCTTGCATAGAGAAATTCATTGAGAGGGTACATTAATCTTAAAAGTAAAAAATGAGACATAAAGGCATCAAAGGCAAAATGAATATGGTGGATAGATATCTTTCTTCCCCATTGAGAATCAATGGGCACTCATCTAGTATACTATATAGTAAATGTCAGTACATAATGTAAATTTTAACCATAATTCATTGTGAATTGATGGAATTGCTACTTATAATTCAATATTTAGTTTATTCTTGCTGTAGTGAAGCAACTGCATTTTTCATGTTGAGTAACTTATCAACAAAATGGAATTCAACTCTCATAATTCACAGTGGTGGTGAGATCCTTGATAGCTTAAAATCTACTGCAATCCCTAACCATTCCACTTTGTTAGCTCTAGAATACTCTGCCACTGAGATTTGCATCTAATGATAGCAACTGGTTTACTGATTACTACGAATTGACCACATTTGTATTTACATACCTGTTTGAATATAGATGTATATGATGACTGTTGAGGTAGGCAGGATTCGTCTTTGTTTTGAGCAACACATGTTGTTTCCGCATTGATTAGTAATGGAAAGGAGAAGGAGAAGAGGGGGATGGTGAAGCAGACAGATGTGTTGAATATGTCAGCATTAGCCAGGATTCCCTCTTTTAACCAACCATCCTCACACTTGCATTGAGTAGACACCACCACAAACATGTAAAAGACTGATATGTTGATTAATTGCTGCCCTTTCATGCTTTTCCCATTTCCAGCATGTCCTAATTTGAAAATTATCAATTCCAATGGTGTGGGATAGTATTAAGACATTATTTTGATTAAATTCTAGCTTTGATTTAAGCTGATGATGTTTAATGTAGAATATATTTTTCAGTTCCAAGAATGATTCATGGCAAATATTTATTGTAGATGGAAAAAAGTGGAATTTTGTTTCTCTTTAATTATTTCAAATCAATATAAGTTTGTCATTCTAAAAAGAGAGTTAGTGATTTTATGGCTGGTTCTATTTGCTGCATTTAAGTACTGTGTAAAAATTAATGAAATAGTGATACCGATAAATTTAACTTATTTAATTGGAAACCTTGATTTAATGAAACCCTGAGCCAATGAAAATATTTCCCAATTGCTAGCAATTCACTGGATGGGGCTTTTCAATATTCAATAATTTCGTATAAACTCAACTAAATTTTGCAATGAGATGTGAGCAATTACTTCATTTGCTTGGATAAGGCATATACTTGGTGTATATTCAAACAGTTATTGTTTCAGGAGGAAAAGAAAGAATTCAATAGCTATTTTTGTTCTTTATTGTAAGATCCTCATTTTCACATCCCATTTTAAAAACCTTATATATATATATATATATATATATATATATATATATATATATATATATATATATATATACGAGTAAAAGTTGCTTGCATACTGCAAGCTAATTGGTACAAATTTAACAATAAGTTAAATAATAAGTTAATAATTACGGGTATCATCTTCGAAGCTTATCCAGCAAAATTCTTATAAATTGCCGCAATACATTTCTTACGTGAGAAATTTTCATCCATCTGGCATCGAACTCACGGTCAAAGGTAGCCTTTCTTCCACTGGTTCTATAGAAAACTACTTCAAACGCAAACGCTGTGATTTTGAATAGTCTCCTGCATAGAGAAAGGCCTCAAAACAATTTTTTAAAAATTAGTGTAAATGACCGCCTGGCGTCGAACACAGGACCCGCTCGTGAGAGACAATTGAATGGAAATGTTAGATAAGTGCCACTCTCACGTGCTTCAAAGTTTCAATTCAGTATATTATCGGGAAGGTCTTAAAATGAGATTCCGTTCTTCCCGCTTGAAATGCATGGTAGAATCGGAATGACGCTCTATCATCGAACCAAGAACCACTAGAGAAGCAGTGGACGTCATGAAAGAATCTTCTTAAACGCCTCTGTCACCATTCCGGGTTTTATCTTTGAAGCTTATCGGGTAGGCATTTAAAAAAATCATCCAAAATTTCACCAATGCATTTCTTACGGATTCATTTCGGACCCACCTGGCGTCGAACATATGGCCATTGGTAACATTTTTTCCTAAAGTACTATGGAAGACCATCTCATCTGCAAACAACGTGATTTTGATTGCTCTATCTCATCGAGAACAGCCTCAAAACAGATTGCAAAAATTCGCGCAAAAGACCGCCCAGCTTCGAACTCAGGACCCTTCCGTGAGAGAAAATAGCAAAATAATATTAGATAAGTGCCATCCTTACTTGTTCCAAAGTTTCGATTCAATATCTTATCGGGAAGGTTCCACGCCTCTGTCACCATTCCGGGTTTTATCTTTCCAGCTTATCGGGAAGGCATTTAAAAAAATCGTCAAAGATTTCAGCAATGCATTTCTTACAGAAGCATTTCGAACCCACCTGGCGTCGAACACACGGTCATCTCGTAACGTTTCTTTCTTTGGTACTATGAAAAACCATCTCATCTGCAATCACCGTGATTTTGATTGCTCTACCGCGTTTCGAGTAACCTCATCTAAATAAAAATTATTTAGTTGGAGCGTAACTTTAAGAAAATTTCGTCGCGCAGTCAAACTTATGCGTCGCCTAAAACTTTTTGGTTTCTCGTGTGAGGAAGAAGTTGTCGCTACTATAGAGTAATCGGGATAAATATCGTTCTTAACTATCACAATGGTTTTATATATTTTAAATAATAGAGGATCCGAATATTTTCCTTCTGAAAGTTCCATTTTATCCCCCGTAATGTTAAACTCTAGCCTTCATAAAGATATCGATGTGGAGAGTATTTGTTTATTTAGTAGCTGAAAGAATATTACCATTTATTTATATTGTTATCTTCGGAATCATTTCAACGAAAATTATCAATGCTTTGAGAGCGAAAGCATATATTATTTTAACTTTCATTTACAAGGTGCAGTTTTAAACCATCTACAGTATACAATATTATTTCTACCTGCCCACACGAAAGCAGGTCTCTACACTCCATGCTGTCTAGAGAGGTCATTACCGCCTGTGAAAGATAAGGTGGAAGACACAGACCGACCGGGGGTTTACCAGCTCAGTTCTGATGATTGTAGGATGGGGTATATCGGACAGTGCGGCAAAAAGATAAAGGTGAGAGTGGCCGAACATCTAAGGTGCTACCGATTGGGAACTTCCCAATCTGCATTCGCGGAGAACCCTTTGGAACGCGGACACAAAGGGAGGAAACTAGATAGCCTGGTGGTCATTGAGATCGTGTCAGCGACCTCTGAACTCACCAATGACATTTTGGATGTATTAATTTGGTTGCCTGAAGTGAGCTAAGTGTTCTTTAAAGCTATTCTTTTGAATCTATTCTTTGAATCTATTATCCAAAACGCAAAATAGAGAATAGATTCAAAAAACACTTATCTCACTTCAGACACAACCAAATTTATAAATCCAGCGTTGCGCAACACATACAAGAACACAACCATAGGATTAATTTAGAACATTTAAAATTAAAGAAATCGATACATAATAACTCAAAACTAGATGAATTTTCATTCAATTAACACACATTCGTGATTATTATTCAAAATATACACACATTCGTGATTGTTATATTAGATACTTAGAAATTAATTCGTTGAAAGCTTCAAAATTACAGTCCTCTAATACCATTCCAAATATTTTGAGCTTCTTAGAAATAACGTCGAATCTTTATTATTTATTGTGATTTGGAAGTAAACCTAGAATATGCTGTTTTTTAACAGACATAAGGGTAAATGGAAAAATAATCCTTATAAAATTCAAGAACATAATACGCGTTATGCTTTCGAATAACTTTCGTGGACAATGAAGCAATTCTACCGGGCAGATATTAAGAGCGAATAGGGGGAAAATTTTTAGGAAATTCCGCCCATCAATATCACCCAAGTTTGAACGCTAACATTTCGGCAAAAACATTGTCAAAGATGAAGAATGACCGTTTTCGATCGAAATGGACTTCTAAAAAATAAGTTTTTGAGTCCGTACGAATATTTGGAAATCGGCTTCTGTCCGCAGAAACGGCCTCTCAAGACCTCTGTGTGTTTCGTAGACCATACCATAAAATTCGACCGCGGGCCTTGCGGCCCACGGTAAAATTGATGGGATGGCCTCGGGAGAATATTCCGGTGTTGCCAATAGCTAATAGAAGGGCGGGTGGAAGGGGTAAGGAGTGACATTTGTAACCCCTCAATCTTATGCACCACAGAATGCACCGTCGAAAAAATTGGACGTCAACGGCGCTAGTGGAACATGGTCAGAATTCGTATCCCCTATAAATATATATCTATCATATATAGCTAACTCTCCGGATATACCTATATATATAGATATATCTATTATATATATAGCTAACTCTCCAGATATACCTATTTATAGGGGATACGAATTCTGACCATGTTCCACAAGCGCCATCGACGTCAGATTTTTTCGACGTACTGGCCCTACACTCTAGATGCCAGAATAATGCAGACATCGACGCTAGGTGTCATGGGTTCGATACTAGAATGTCCCAAAAATAGCAATTTTCCAATAAGAATGCATTGCGCGGTTTTTTGAAAATTTTTTTGAGTCACTTATCGGTAAGATAGTGGAACCAAAATCTCGGAGGTTGAAGTTGAGGTAGTCTTCTATAATACGAATGGAAGAAATGTTACAAAATGACCGTGAGTTCGACGCCAGGTGGATGCAAAATTCTTCCATAAGAAATGCATTGCTGAAATCTTTGACGATTTTTTAAAATGCCTTCCCGATAAGCTGGAAAGATAAAACCCGGAATGGTGAGAGGCGTGGGACCTTCCCGATAAGATATTGATTCGAAACTTTGGAACAAGTAAGGATGGCACTTATCTAATATTATTTTGCTATCTTCTCTCACGAACGGGTCCTGTGTTCGACGCCAGGCGGTCATTTACTCTAATTTTTTAAAAATTGTTTTGAGGCGTTTCTCTTTGCAGGAGACTATTCAAAATCACAGCGCACAGTGGGCTAGAATCGAAAAAAGCTGGCCACGAGGCCAAAAATGGTTTTTTTGAGTGCGGGTTTTGAAACGCAAACTTGAATGTTTATCCGAAAAATTCGCGACTGTCCATTTCTGTGAAAATGGTTCAAGTTTGACGCCATGTATCTTTTTAATGCGTAAAGATATCGAAAAATGACAAACGGGAACATAAAATTCAATCTTTTCTTAATACATATGCAAAGTTTCAAAACCCGCACTCAAAAAAACCATTTTTGGCCTCTTGGCCAGCTTTTTTCGATTCTAGCCCACTGTGCAGCGTTTGCGTTTGAAGTAGTTTTCTATAGAACCAGTGGAAGAAAGGTTACCTTTAACCGTGAGTTCGATGCCAGATGGATGAAAATTTCTCACTTAAGAAATGCATTGCGGCAATTTTTAAGAATTTTGCTGGATAAGCTTCGAAAATGATACCCATAAGGGGAACTTATAGTAAATTTTTACCAATTAGCTTGCAATATGTAAGCAACTTTTACTCGTACCTATATATAGGGGATACGAATTCTGACCATGTTCCACGAGCGACGTCGACGTCAGATTTTTACCACGTACTGGCCCCACCCTGTAGATGCCAGAATAATTCAGACATCGACGATAGCTATCATGCGTTCGATACCAGAATGTCCCAAAAATCGCAATTTTCCCATAAGAATGCATTCCGCGGATTTTTGAAAATTATTTTGAGGCACTTATCGGTAAGAAAAAGGAACCAAAATCTTGGAGGTTAAAGTTGAGGTACTCTTCTATGGTTCTCAGGGGAAGAATCTTGCCAAATGACCGTGAGTTCGACGCCAGGTGGCTTCGAAATGCTTCCGTAAGAAATGCTTTGCTAATATCTTGGTCGATTATTTTTAATGCCTTTCCGATAAGCTGGAAAGACAAAACTAGGACTGGTGACAGAGGTTTATGAGAACACTCTTTCATGACGTTCTCCGTTTCTCTAATGGTCCTTGGTTCGATGCAGGAGCATCATTCCGATTCCACCATTCATTTTAAACGGGGAAAACGGAATCTTATTTTAGGACCTTCCCGATAAGATATTGAATCGAAACTTTGGAATAAGTCAGAATGGCACTTATCTAATATTAAGTTGCTAATTTCCGTCACGGAAGGGTCCTGTGTTCGACGCCAGACGGTGTTTCGTGGGAATTTTCGAAAATTGTTTCAAGTCCTTCCTCCGAGCGATAGAACAGTAAAATTCACGGAGGTTGGAGATGAGATGGTCTTCCATAGTACGAAAGGAAGGAATGTTTCCAAATGACCGTGAGTTCGACGCCAAGTGGGTGCAAAATTTTCCGGTATAAAATGTATGGCGGTCAATTTTGATATTTATTTTTAATGCTTATCCGATAACCGGGAATGATATAAAATGGAATGTACATAGAAGCATGTCATATGTTTCATATACGCTGTTTGCCGTTCCTCTGACGGTTCTTGGTTCGATGCCTGAGCGTCATTTATACTCTACCATGTATTTCAAAGAGGGATAGCGTAATCATATTGTAGGACCTTCCCGATAAGAAATTGAATTGAAACTTTGGAACAGGCTAGAATGGCACTTATCTAATATTAATATGCAATTGTTTCGCACGATCGGGTCCTTAGTTCGACGCCAGGCTTTCTTTTGTGCAATGTTTTCAAAGTTATTTTGAAGTATTACTTGGTACAATTCAACTGATAGCTTTCAGTATGCAAGCAACTTTTACTCGTATTTAGTTAACCCTACTTATGGCTCCATGAACCTTATGTTTGTTAGCTTTGGGAGGAATTTAAATAAATATGGAAACAATATGTATTGAATACATACATTTAATTTGTCAATGGTAAATCCTATGATGTTGTTTGTTTCCTATTTTTAGTGTAATATTATCTGAATAAAAGAGTTAGAATAAAAAATACATTCAGAATGATGCAATATTAATAAGGCTGGCCAGAATAAAGAAAGTTCTAACCAGTTTGATATTGGCAGAAGCTACAAAAATAGAGCTGAACTGATATTTGTATTTTAATTTAACCTGAGAAAAAAATTTATGGTTGATGGCTTGCTCATGAAGCAATGTGTATACTATTGATTCGGAAGCAATATGTACAAGTATCTTATTCATTATCAAGAATGATCAATTAGTATTATGACAAGGATTTTTCAATCACATTTTCAAAACTTAAAAATTCACTTTTTTTGTCATTAAAAAAATAAACAGCTGTAATTAAAACCAATTATCAGGGAGAAGTGTGAGTGATACAAATAATTGAATGTGAGAATAGTCTTACCAATCTTTCTCCAGTTTGGTGGCAATGTCATTGCTGGTCCCTAGAACAAATTTGATACACATCTCACCAAGATTATTAAACAAAATGATCATTAGTTAGGATAAATAGTAACCTTCCATACATTTTTTAAGTTATTTAACATTTTGTGTAGATCTTCTCCTAAAGCCCACAAATGAACCACTTCAGCCTTTACAAATTAGATTATAAACAATTAAAGAGGAAAAAAGAGTTGAATTGGCAATAGAAAGTGACTTCATGATCTGTGCCATTTTAAATAGTATACTTTGTTGTACCATTTTATGGAATGTTCTTTGGATGAACACTGATACATAATGAAGTTTTCCATTGAAAATTGCTTTTTGATGCAAAGCTGTCTTGTAGCTTTTATTTCTGTCAGTAACATATAGTATGCAATGTATAAAAACCCATATTTAGTCAAAATTTTTTTGCTTTACATGTTCCTTTTTGTGATCACAAATTTACCTTAAACACAGTTTCACAGAAAATGGCATAAGTTTGCATTCATCTGGATCTCATTAAATAATATGATAATTGTTTTATTGGTGTTTTTCATTAAAATGTGGCTCATGGTATGTTTTCATCAGTATACCTATGAAAAATTTGCTATTTCTGTCAGTTACCAATCATTGCTCTATAGTCTATATATACTCAGTATCGATAAATATCTATTCCAGTTGTTATCTGTAAAGTTGCACATCAGAGCTGGACACAGGTATTTGGGTCCCTTTAATATCAGTTAATTCTGGTCTTTTCCATGAGTCCCTTCCATATATATATATATATATATATATATATATATATATATATATATATATATATATATATATATATATATTTTAAATTTCTTTATCAATGAATTCCATCTTGCCCAATAACTCTTTAAGATTCTTTTGGGATAACCAAAATATTATATTCAGAGAGGTGATTTCAATAATATCATTTTAACTGTTTTCACAATTATGTTAAAGTTCATAAATTAGACTATTGAAAAATGAAATATGCTATCAGCATTAGTAATCATTGACTTCTGAAGTACTACTACTAATGGCAGCTATAAAATTACCAAAGCAAAGGATTAAAGGTAACTTTTCATGTAAAGGCAAAGAAGGAAAATTCCTAAAAAAGATCTAAAAATGGAAAAAAGTTTGAGTGTGACATTTCTAATGTTCTAACATATTAGCTTAATAGCCTTTGCATGGAACATGGTAAACCTTGGTTTGTCACGCTTTATTAATTTCCACTTTTTCTTTGGAATGAATAAACTATTGTTAAGGAAAATTTGTAAAGATAATTGTAACTTACAGTGTAAATGAAATACATTCCTAAAGCCATCATTTGCAATCGGTTGTGATAGGAAAAAACTTTTCCCTTTTTCCTCTCCATCAACCTTTCATATTCAAACTCCAAAAAAAGATAGAAATTTGTACTAACTCTATTCTAACGGTTTTCACAAGGTCTCATGAAATGCATCTGAAGAAGTATCGTTATTATTTGTTTAATGTTGTTACTATATAGGAGCTTAACTATCCTTTTTCCACCAGGGAGGAATTGTATTTCATCATGGGACAAAAATAATTTTTCTGAAAAAGAAGGAATTTACCCGAAAGTGTATACATAGAATCCTCCTAGATCCCTAATAATATTAATCATACGTAAATGTATTGTTACTTTCTACTTTAAAAATTGATAAACCCAAACACCCAAGGATATTGAAAGTAAATCATGGCGATTTAAATCAAATGAAGAAATTTTAGCGTTTTATCTTCAAGAGACAAAT
The DNA here is from genome assembly GCA_036926295.1 of Pachydiplax longipennis. NCBI lineage: Eukaryota > Metazoa > Arthropoda > Insecta > Odonata > Libellulidae > Pachydiplax > Pachydiplax longipennis. The sequence continues at coordinate 73,131,332 of JAVFKF010000002.1, read as the reverse complement.
TTTATGTACGTAAATAGAAGTTTCTAAAATGCTTACCATCGCAGGAGCTCTAGCTACCGCGAAACGTAACCGTCTTAGACACGCTAATGGAATTCATCTGACAAATCCCATTATCAAGGGAAGGCAGCATTTGCATGAACTTCGAGCTCCGGAGCACGATTTCAATGAAGAATTAATTACTCAAACTAAACAATAGTTGTTTTTCACTTATGTAAACGGGAGCATATGCAGTCATTACAGCGCAAATTTATTGAAAAATCATTATAACGTTTTATTCAGCAGCAGGAAGATGAAACAACTTGAAATGCATAGCATAATAACTTCTAAATATCGAACTTAGCTAAAAGTATTGAAAACGGGACCTTCGATTAGTAAATTAATTACCTCGGTTACTTTAGGTTTTCATTATTACTATGTTATGATCCGAGTCTACATCAGCACCAGGATAACTTCGCGAGTTTTTAACACTATTTCTAACCCTCTTTCTTACCAAAAAGTGATCGTTTTGGTACCTATCCCTGTCCCCCGGCTTTTTTCACGTGTACATCCGTCTGTTATGGTCTTGAAAGTGAGTGTTGGTGAGGCTATTTCTCCTGCAAAAATTATCACTTTTTGTCCTGTGCCGTTTCTATTTCCTAGTCCGAACTCTCCCACTTCGTCTCCATTTTTGCCTTGCCCAACCACAGCATTACAGTCCCCCATCACAAGGTTTTTACTACCTTTCACCCATCCTATTGCCTCTTCCATTTGTTCCTAAGTTAAATCGATATCATCCTCATTGTTACCGCTTGTAGGGAGGTACATTACATTGTGTTTACTGCTTCAGCCTTAATTTCTTGTGGCTTATCAGTTCGGTGGCCATCACGGTTTTTCCCGCTCTCTTGTCTAGCACTGTAGAATCCTCTCTCTGGCTAACATTCCCCCACTGAATAATACTCTTACATTATCGCTCCAAAAATCTCCCCTATCCTTCCACCGTGCTTCGCATAGCCACAGAATGTTAATACTAGACCTCTTCATTTCTAACTTTACGTTTTCTAACTTCCCTTCCTTAAGCAGGGTTCTGACATTCCAGGTTCCGACCCTAGTTGCCTTCGTCATCTTCTTTTTTTCTTGCGTCGTTGGGTAAGGATTTCGTGGAATGACGACCGGGTTACCACCATCCCTGCCCGGCATGACACTCTCCCTAGAGGGCTGAGTCTCGTATTTGCCAGTGACAATATCAGAATTGTGGCACATCATGAAAATGGGATAGATAGTCGTGGTGGTCTCGCCTTGCCTTCCTCAACAATGTTTTTAAGTTGACACCATCACTCATATAGGCCGCCTCACTGAGGTATAGACGCTGCGTGGACTACCTTTCGTCTGGCCCCTACCTATTGACCTTTATGGCAAGAGTTACCCTACCAGGAACAAAGTTCCAGCCAGTTAACATCTCGAAGTCACAGGGACACGCATGCCCTACCACGTCAAGGTATAGCCCATAGAAGAGGTATTTTTATTGGTAAAAATTACATAAGAATTCCTCCCTTCATGTATCATACATCGTTATCCTTACTTTAAAATTTGCATTAATGTTCCCTTATGATATAGCGAAGTGGGCAACGCGTAAAAAATTGGCGAAAGCGGTCCCAGGTTCGATTCCCGTCGGTCGCTCGCGTGAGAAATTACTTCAGCTGTGGAAGCCTTTTAAAGTTAACTATTACTACTACTTGGATACAACAGTTGGCTTGGTCGTCAGAGAGACTGATTGTCGATCATCTAAAAAATCTTCAGAAAAATTTCGCGTATTTTATCAAAATTCTCGCAATTTCGAATCTTAAACGATAATCCAGGATCAAAATAAGAATCTTCAATCAGTTTCTATTCATTTTACCAGTACTTTCCTTCTATTCACATGTATGCCAAGTTCGGCACAGATGGTGGACTCCAGTCTAAGACAAATATATCCACAGAATTTCTGCTTTATATTTATAGAAGATAAACAGCCTTTTTCCAAAATTTTTGTACACATTCTTTTCAATTTATGTATTTATGTATCAATTTATATTTTTTATGGTGCATCAAATCCGGTTGTTTAATTATTATTAATATATTATGTGCTCTTTTCTTAGGGTTTCACTCTGTAATAGTCGATCGCCACAGAATTCTATTCTTGGAGAGGGATGTTGCTGACCGTTTTGTTGCTGTTTCGTATTCCTATTCACACGTGAGTTACATCGCAATTTTCATTGCTTTCCTTTGGTATACTCTCTCCCTTGTATTCTAACGTTATAGCTAAGGATTGCGGCCGTTCTTCGACAGTTCTGAAGCAAATTAGCAGCGACCCAAGTTTACTACAAATGCCTTTACTGTTGGGCGAAATTATATCTTTAACTTTATCCCTTATCAGAATGTAAAATAAAATACGCGAACTAAATGCAGATTTTAAAGGATAGTAGAAAATACAATATGTGTAGGGAAAGTGAAAGAAAGATTTTGTTGAGAAAAAAATAATATTTTTCTGCAGGAAATTAGTAAAGCCCAGAGTGATGCACTTTTGGGGACCAAGCGAAGGTTTAAAATTAATATGATCATTCATGACTTAGTGGAATTTAACAGCAATAATCTCAAAAATAAAAACACTTCGTAATTTCCTCTGTCGTGGAAGTGTTTTTCTTTTTAAGAATGTCTCCATGAGTTAGTTCAGCTAATATATTCGCACATTTTCCATTTCATTGTATCATGCAATAAATGAATCCTAATGCCTCTAATTTACATGATCATAATTCCTCATCTTTCTATTATTGTTGGTATCTATATAAATGTAATATATCTGTAAAGGGGGCAGTGAGTGTACATGCGAGGAATTTAAAAAAAGTGGTGTAGTTGGTAGTTGTAAGTTATCCTGAGTCCAAAACTTAGCCATTTTAAAAATTTTTGTCAGTCTGTCTGTTATACGAAAAACCTATCCGACGGATATTGAAGAAATTTGACAGGATGATTGTGTATATTCTCGATTGACATGAAAATTACTATTATCCCGATATGTTGTATCTTTGGACCAGAAATGGGCCATTATGTTCAAAAGAGGGCGGAGGGGAAGTGGAGAGGGTGGTGAGGGAGGGGGCAGCTCTATTTTCCTCCATAACTCAAAAGCTATTCGTTTTCCAGGTTTCATATTGTTATTTTTCATTTACCTTTAAGCAATGATTGTGATTTTCGCAAACCGACTAACAACTCAACAACTACTCCTCTAGGTCTGGCCGGCTCTCTTCCATATCGGGTAATTAGTTTTCGATTAGTTGCCACTGACACTGCAAATTACGCTCACAAATATAAAAATAAAGCATGGGTCCTATTGAAGATATCATCACGAAACAATAGGTGAATTGACGTAAAAACGGACAGCTTATGATGGAGTTGTAGTGAGCAATGGCAGTTTTATAAATGGTCACGAGCTAAAAATTCAACGTTTCAGCGATCTAAAAAATAACGTTTATAATAGCCTAAATTCTCAATTATGTATGTACCATCAAACGAATGAACAAGCGCAAGTTTGAAAGATGCTGAAAAAAGACAGATTCTTTTCATGATGACATTCTCAACGCTTTTTTAAAGGAAAATACATGAACTAGAATTCAACTATTGCATTCGTCGAGAGGAGGATGTTTACACCTCAGTATTTTATAAAATGTTCGCGTATTTACCGTATTATTATTCAAGGCGCTACAGGTGTCACCGCCAATTTAGAATATAAGATTAGAATTAGGTTAGAATTAAGTTAAACAAAAAAATGTATTAGTATGTAATTAGTATTTGTACCCCTATTAACTGTTCCTGGCTTGGGGACAAGTACTGCCTTGATGCCGCTCAGCGGTAACAGGCGAAAGAAAATCATCCAAAGAAAACGTATTATTATTCACCTTTCGCGTATTATTATAGTAAATATCTTTCTTCAATTTGCCTTCCTTTTGAATTTTTTCCTTGTTTGAAATTTCCTTGTTTCCGACTTAGTACGTAATTTTATCGAATGTTACTTAATGATTACTTTTTGAATCCTATGGGATTGAATCTTGGGAGTAAATAAAAAGTAGCTCGTATAATAAATATTTATAAATGATTAAATATTTTTGTTTACTTTCATAAATGATGCTTGTGTGAGGGTGGGTCAATAAGTCCATGACCTTTTTGAATGAAACACAGGTTTTTCAACAAAAATACCTTCTATTTTTCAACTTCTATTATCTCTTTTTAGCTCTATACATTTTGCCTAACGTTTTTCTTATTACTTTATCCTTTCCAAATAACAGGACTTGTCGAGGACCTCAAAATATGCATTCTTTTAGCGATGATTTCACAATTTAAGCCAAATCTCATCCTATCGAGCCATTTCTTTATATTTGAAAATAGTAAATAGTCGCTGGAAGCATAATCTGGAGAATACGTTGGATAAAATAGAAGTTGGTACCTCAAATCATTACATTTTTTCCCTTAGCGGCTGTGCAGATGTGAACCTTTGCACAGTCCTTGTGGAAGACCACTTTCTTTTGGCAAATGTGGTCGTTTTTCCTTTAACTCTCGATTGAACTAGTCCAATAAGTTTGAATAATATTCTCTATTTACTGTTCTCCCCTTTTGGAGGCAATCAATGTGCATTATGCCACAAGGATTCCAGAATATTGTCGCCATGACTTTTTTGGCTGACAGACACACCTTAGTCATCTTCGGCGCCGATTCGCTACGAGAATCCACAGTTTCGACTGCTTCTTGGTCTACGGTGTGTTATATTGTTCTCCATGTTCCTTCTACAGTTATGAAATGGCGTAAAATCTCATCTGGATTTCTTTTGAACAACGCTAAAAACACTTTTGAAGTAGTCACACCCACCTTTCGTGGTCAACTGAGAGCAAGCGCGGCACCCATCTTATGGATAGCTTTCTCATACCCAAATGATCAGTCAAAATCGAAACAACCAAGCTATATGATATGCCTATGGTCTCTACGATCTCGCGCACTTTCAATCTCCGATCGGCCAACTCATTATCATGGATTTTTTTCCTTTGTTACTGTTACGGAGACCTCAATTGAGCGTCTAGAACGTCCGGCGTCACTTGTGCCACCACAAAGAAATTCAGTAAACCACATTTTTACCTTTGAAATCAATGGTGCAGAGTCCACATAGTATTTATTTAGCTTCTCTTTGATTTTAATGATGGTTTTCTTCCGCAAAAAATGACGCTTAAAGAGTACACGAAATTCGCTTTTGCGAAAATTCACGTAGTTATCTCATTTCAGTGGCTGTCAAACACAAAATAAATAACGCAACTATCTAGAACTTTGAAATTTACCCGTTCAAAGATAGTTCTTGACTAGAGTAGGATTAATTTTCAGGTTAATAGTCGGGAAATTCACGAGGTCACGGACTTATTGACCCACCCTCGTATTTAGATAAGACTGCTGCTCCAAAAATTTATTTATAAGAATGCGGAGTAAAAAACATTATTGATTTTAATTTTCATCAGTATTCGGTAAAAAGACTACCGCTCAGTTGTTTCAGCGTTCCAAATTTAATATTACTAGCTGAATTGCCCATTGATTCTCAACGGGGAAAATAGATGTGGGATTAAATTAGTAATGCTATTTCAGTAGAAGTGAAATTATCCTCTCCAAAGATTTTAGAAGCAAATATAAGGGTTCGAGACCCTTCGACTCTCCCTCCGTTTGTATATAGGTATGCATTTATGCTTTCATTCTATGAAAATGAACCAGGAACAATATTTATAATGCTTCGATGGTAAATACTTATAAATATAACTTGAGGATTTTATTTGTAATCATTTAATGTTATTCATAACATGATTTAAGTTGATGGAGAAGATGAAGTAGCTTTAAAGACGCAAATAGGTTCCAAGCAAACCTTTACGAATAGATTCCAATGCAACTGTTCCCTATTACTCCACCATAATTCCACAAATAATATACCTAACTCATTAGACATTTTTTAAACCCAGTGGGGTTTGAATCTCCTGGATGAGAACTTCGTATTATTTCGGACACTCGAAAGTGATAAAATGTACATGATTCACACATGTTATCATCATACCAGGATACGATAATCAATTATTTGAATTCCTTATGGAAACGTATTATGGAGTCCTGGATTCTAACCCGAGTCTTCATAAAGATGAAAATAGTTTTCGTGGGGCTTTCAGCATATAAGAAATACAATGCAGTTTGTCCCATAGCACTACGACAAATAGTTTCCAAAATAAAAAGGGCGACGGACACTCCGCCAGTTATATATAAGATTTTATGTATAGTCGTTCAATTCATAATGTCTGAAAACGAGACGCGCTCAGTTTTAGTAGCGGTCAGTTGTCGAATCACGCTATATAAGCTATTTTTCATTTTCCTTTAAGGCCCCGGTTTGATCCTAGAAGAGTCGAAGCGTTCTCATTAAAAGGCTCGCAACTTTTTACCTTACACTTTTATCGGTAAGGGTCTTTCTTTAATTTGATTAAATTAGAAAGAATGCTCGTACGAAATTGAGACAAGCACAGAAAAAAGAAAGAAATTTCGATAATGTGTGTTATTTTGGTCGTGGAATATTATAATCTATTCGAATTTTCGAGAATTCGGTTGAGATAAACGAAATTTTTGAGGCTATAAGCAACCAGTCCCCTTGACGACAAATGCGATTGTTGAATCCGAGCTTATGTATATTCCGGTAATAATACGCAGGGAATCAGGCTGATATGAAATCTATGGTTAAAATGATTTATTATATATATATATATATATATATATATATATATATATATATATATATATATATATATATATATATATATATATATATAGGCAATATTCTGAAAATTTACGATTTGCAGTTTCGGGCAATTTGCAGTGTCGATTCGCGAGAAAGAACGTATGACAGTGTAGGGAAATTTCCTTAATTAGCTCAACTTTGCCAACGTTTTTTTCTACATAGTGAAGCTACTTAAGTGTGCTTTATGCTGAGATAGTTTAAATTTACATATGTATCCCACGAGCTGCCTTTCGGTGTGTGGCAGGAGGTGCATGAACCATGACTTCACTTCTCTAATCGGCTAATACCACTCATCATAGTATCATTTTGAGCAAATAATAACGCGAATACAAGTAATATTGTATACATCAATTTTGCTTCCTGACGGGAAGTAACGTGCAGCTATTCTATGTTATGAAATTGAGCGTAGCGGTGTATTTTCAACTTTAAATCGAGAACCAGAAGTTGCCCAACTGGTACGTTATTAAAAGTCGACGCCCCGCTTCTTTTAACGCATGTACATATTTAATTTCCGGTTCGACCCCAGGCAAGGCAAAGCGTATTGAAACTTTGCAAAGATTGAAAATTTTGCTTTGAATAAGCTGTTCCATTCAGCTAATAAGTTAAGTTTTCTACTTTATAATTGCACTATTACTGCGTACTTCCATTTTCCTCGTTGAGAATCAAGTAGCACCACTGATAGTTTAAAATGTAATAGTCAGTCGTCTCGAAGCTTATGTCACGCAAAGTGTTTATTCATTGGAAAATTCCCGGATTCCGACACCATATTCGATTATTAATATAATTTACTTTTAAAGTCATAAATCTTTGGTTTCTTATGAAATCGTTTACGAAATGCGAGTGATTTCTGATCTCTGTACTCGAATGATAATATCGAAGCTACCGACATATGCGATAATATGCGACATTTGATACTCTTTCATAAATAAATATTTATGAGAACTTTTCATCTGCCTTGCCGTCTTCATACTTTTAACGAAGAATATGATTTCTACGGGAAAGAAGTTCATTTCAAAGAACAGTCTTATACTTTGTAAGTATGCGGCAAACCAAAGTTTATTCGTGTATCTAACATATTGTTTCATTCGAGCGGATGTGGAAAAATCTAGGAAAAGAACATCAAACCGATTGTTACCTATCGAAGCTTACCCACGAAGCAAAACTGAGTTTCGGAGACGTAACCGAAATGCTTGTCCGAAAGTAGGCCAAGTAGAGAGAGCGGCTCCTTCCCGAATCAGCTCTCAAGGTGTGTACTCGCATTCGTCCTTGCGACTGCGAGGACGCTATTTCCTCACTTCGTTTATCGGATACTTCTGAATGACTTTCCTCTTGTTTTGCACCACATACTGTGTGTTGGTCGTGTTTCTGAATGGCAAGAACTTGCGTCGAGACCGGAGCATTTTTGTCATTTCTGGGCGAAGGATTATCAGCAACCATATGTTATGATAATCTGTCCTGTTCATTCCTGAAGCAGACGCTGAGAAAATCGCAATAGCTCGGATTAGAGCGAAATAATTCTGCGTTGCTTTCCCGTTGAGCGTGTGTGATCTTGTGTGCTGACATGGAAAGAGGAACGCTTCGTGCCCTACTTGTTTTCTCATTAGTGTTAATATTGACTGGCGATTACTACTGGATGATAGCCAATTTAGTGCGTGCTATTAGTGGTTTGGACATCTCTTCCGAAAGCCCCACATTCCGGAAGGCGACTTTGAAAGAGGCGGAGACAGAAAGGCGCCATGGGAAGCATCCTCCTGGAATTTCCACCCTCGTTCAGAAATATCGGAAGGAACAAAAAGAGAAGGAAAAAAATGTGGAAAGTGATGATACGATTGCCGCCGTAGATGCGCTCCGTGAGTGTTTCTTGTCGACTGATTTTGTTTATCCTTAGGGAGAATCTAACTTTGGCGGAGTCCGCGCTCTGTTTTTGCTGAATTTTTCATTAAAAAGTTATTGTAAATAGGCAAAGATTTATTGTTATCGATCCATTTTTCTTTTACTAAACAGTAGTTAACTGAAATGAGTTTAATTTGAGGATGGAATTTCTTCTAAAAGTGTAGGTTCATTAATTATTGTTCTTAAAGTAATCCTCCATAAAAGTTACGATACCCTTTTGTAATACTACTATAAAATCTACCGGTGATATTCACATAATCTGTGATTTCAATTATAAATAAAAATTTAAGGTGTATATATATATATATATATATGTATATATTGTATTATATATATATATATATATATATATATATATATATATATATATATATATATATATATATATATATACAATACAATATATACATATACAATACAATATATATATATGTATATATTTTGTAGTGATTTTCCATCACAGGTGTGTAATATATTTTACTGGACATACTATTTGAGAAAATATTATTATTCAATACTGATTAAAGGTTTCAGAAATACCTTTTCCAATTAAGATACCTTTCAGAATCTTATTTGCTAGCCAAAGCCCATGTAGCCAAAATGTACATTTCCATTTGTTCCTGAATCCAAACACGACCGACAATCCATTGCATTTATTTCGTGGAGTGGGCAGATCATTTTGTCTTGATCATATATATTTTTCATGCTCAAACCCATTAAAACGTCAGTCTACCATGTCAGTATTTTTTAATTTGGCTTAGAAACTCTTCACAAAGACTTCCACAAGCCAAGTTATGAATGAATTTTGAAACTATTATCAATTTTTACTATATCGATCTTTGGTAAAGAAGGTACTTGGAATGTAAAGAAGATTCTTGAATACTTGGATATATGATCACCTCACTTCTACCAATATTTGCAAATCTCTCCATATATCTTACATTCTTATAAGGCATTTAATTCAAGTACACAAAATCTTCAATCTTTTAAATATTTCCACTGCTTGTGTTAATGTTTAACTTCACTTTAATCAATCTTCAACCTATTAAACAACAGCTTTTGCTTAATTAAACTTGCTCCAACATCCAATTTTCTGCAAACAAACCTCTCAGTGAGCGTGATAATCATTATGGAATTGATTATACACTTCATTACACTGAACTTACCATTCCTTTTAGTATTCTGCCAAAACGGTTATTTGAATCTCTCCAGCTTCAAATAAGAAACGAATTATGAGCAGCCACAATGCTTTCCTCTATTCATAAATAAAGGTATTGAAAATTTCAAGAGATATGGTGGTATTCAACACGGAGCAATTATTAGAATTTCCTGAATTGCTGATCTAAATCTATCTGATATCATAGTAATGGAACAATTATATAGAAATCCAGTTGATAAAACAAGAATATGTTGTAACAAGATTCCAATTTGGACAATACTTGAAATACTTAAATCTTATTTCATCTTAATGTTGAATAACAAATTTTTATGTCAGAATAATTAAATGAAGAAAGGAGAAGAGACACGGCTGTCAGTACAAATTATAATTAAAAGAACTCCAATAGCTGTAACAGACTAAGGTAAGAAGCAGAAAACAGGAACTGACCACTGCTGCATCTGGTGAGTGCAACATCAGACTGACTCGAACAAGCTACTGATGATAGAAACATGCTTTCCGAAATACTTATTTAGTGATTTATAAATACACTGCGACATTGGATTCACCAGATGCAGCAGTGGAGCCACCTCAAGGCAAGTCCCAGTTTTCTGCTTCTTACCTTCGTTTATTACGGCTCTTTGAGTTACACTGATTATAGATCAGAATAATTTGTGAAATTAAGACTGCAGTGCATACTCCTTTTGGGTAAGAACCTGTTCCTAATATTTTTGAATCCTACCATTGGATATGGTTCTTTACAATAACTAAGGTTAAGTTTTAATTTTATATCAATTTTGAATTAATGGAATATAATAATTTTTAAATTCCCTAAATATAAGAGACGGACCAACATCATAGCTTTATCATTACCAGTTTATATAATTATATTTTATAAGCATTTTCAGAAAAACCTCTTAAATTAAAAGTAATTCCGGTTAATTACAATTATAACATAATTAAACATGCTGAATTCCAGAATACCTTGTGACAGGGTCAAAATAAAATATGTTTTAATTTATACTGAATTTATTCTATGAATTGGTAGTTTTTGAATAATGATTAGTTATAATATAGTTGAAGAATTTCTCTGAAATAGGGAATATGCTTATGTTTGCATGTATATGTTTAAATATTGATACATGTACTGTTTGTGAGGTATCCATTGTTATAAAAATATTATAGCCATCTGGTTATTGATACAAATGTTTACAAAGTTATACAAACTTGAGATCCTTTTCATTGCATCTTTAAACATTCTTAGTTTCCTATCCTCAGATAAATGTTTCATTCAAGATGCATGTATACTTCCTTCCATTTATTACTTCAGACAAAATTTTAAAAAATCCTTTTTATCACTTCTTCACTGAAGGTGCATGGTGTTAGTTCCAGTGGTGACCTCGATCTGACGATTGATGCAATTTAATTTTTAGATATTCACTTATAGTGAATTGGTCAGTAAACTTTGATTGTCTGTGTAAAAAAATCTTTATGTTACCTGTTCTGAAGCATTTTCTTTGTATTGTTGTTTCTAATTTTGTGCATTCCTATGTTTCCCATGGAATTGTCCCTTAAGATTCTCCCTTTCAAATTAATAACATTTTAAAAAATTCAGAAATATCCTCTATTTTAGTTTTTAATACTGTGATTTTTACCAGACAAAATATTTCCCAAAAATAATGATTATCATCACCAATTCATTAGAATGATCTATATACTCCTCAGCAAAATTTGTATAAGTTTTCTCTGCAATTCCTATCCCTTTAGTGTCATTCTCACAAGAATCAGTATTTTTATTTTGCATCAATCTCTTCTTTTCAATTCAACTCAATTTAAGGCACTTTAATTGTTGTTTCCTTTAATCTGCATTATTCAGTCATTTTTTGACACCTTACATACACACCCAATATTAAAAACTGACTATATTTACACATTTGTGATTACTCAGCCCTAACAAGAGGCATGTTGAAGCCATGCTTCTACTTGGCCAAGAAGCATGCCAGAAATAGAATGAAAACCAATAAATTTTCTCTAAAGCTATGCTGGTAAAGTACTATATTGTTTTTCAAATTTTTAATATTTATTCTTTCAATGGTAGAATCCATATTTTAAGTAAAAGTAAGTTGTCTCCAGATTCATAATCGATTAAGAATAAATCTCTAACAGCAGCATGTAAGATGGGTAATCATACCTTCATTATAAATAATTTAACTGGTTATTAATCTGTGCTTTTATGTTCTTCCTACCTCTATCCCTACATATTCTCAACCTTCTACACTATTTTCTTTAATTTGTTTGTACTAACTTTTGAATAGTAATTTTGCTTTTACATGAATCTCCCTTTCCATTCAGATGCATCTTTGCGTGCTAAACTTCTGGACACCATGAGGAACTCTTGTTTACCCAAGCTAATTTGTGAATTGAATGCTACACCAAATAAAGAGAAGCTGACAGATTCTGAAAGGGCTCTGCTCTCTCTCATAAGGTTTGTTTAATGTTTCTTTTTCTGCAAATTTCTTTATCAAGTTTTTATAGGAAATACTGTGTTGCATGGTAACTGGACAGAGTGAGCATCCATTTTGATTTTAATTTTGGATGTATAGAATAAAAAGCCATACATTACAAGGTGTAAATAGTTTGGTAAATGCTTTGAAATAAATACCGAAAATGAGCATTCCTATTGCCATCCAATATTGTTATTATATGTACTTGTTAGCTGTTATAAAGTATAAACTTCTAAAATTAATGGATAGTAATAAATGAGAAGATGGAAGGTCATATTCTATACAAGATGTTTTTATTAATCGCATACAGCCATCCTCAGATCTTGTATGTATACTGAAACTGGTTGATTTATAAGAAACATTTTGTGGAAAATCAAAGTTCCATATTCTCATTTATTAAATGCTGTTCTGTGAAGTTTGGTCATCTCATATTGGTAATAATAATAAAATATCCTCTATTCTGGTGGAGGGATTGGTTTTTAAGTGTATATAGTAGGGAATGCTATGCAACGGAGCACAGTACAATAGGATACAATGTAGATTCACAGAGTAAGCGTAGATGCTCTAGAAGGAAAATGATATTCACCCTTTCAAGACTGTTGTTGTCTATAGATGATGGAGATTTTCCTACCCAAATGAACAACTGTTCTGTGTAAATGATGATGGTATAAATCATTGGTGGATGTAGATAGAGAGGTTTAGGGTGTGATAATTCAACCTTTCTGACCCTTTTATAGAGGAATTCTGACTTTTCCCTCTGCACCACATGGTAGCCCCTGGAGTAATTCATAGCCCCTCTCACAGCATGGTGCTGCTAAATAAATGCAATTTCCTATTCTCAAATGAAATTTTAAGGGAGTCAGTTTTCAGAAAAATGTGATTGTGCGAGGGATGCAATAATTGATTTAATGTCATGCTGTTGCAAATAGAGTGGTTGACAAATACAATTGAAGAGGTATGAAAGAAAGTGACTTTCTAGAATTCCACAACAAGGGAAATCAAAACACATGATTAATTTTTCAGCAAAAAATTGAATCCTTTATCAATTAACAATGCTAAGATCCACATCACATTAGGTGATGACTTGTTTTGAAACATGAGAATGATTTTAAATATCAAGATTAGGGTCTGCAGTGGGTAATACCTTTTAAGTGCCCTCCGAGTACATGAATGTAAATGAAAGTGATGGTAGTTCAGCAATTAGAAAACCTGCCTAGAATGTGGGAGATCTGGGTTTGATTCCCAGTCAAATTGATATTTTTCTTTTCTGTTCATCCTTTGATTTTACAAATTGCATCCTCACATGTGTTAAGATATTCATTTTTAATTTTTTATACTTTTTTAACCTCTGATAAAATCAAATCTTAAAAAATTAATTGTATTGATATTTGCATGTTTCTTTCTAAGTTTGATTTTGCTATCATTAAAAATGTGAATTGATTGTGAAATGTATTTTATTGCTTGGAATTGTAGTGGGCATAAAATATATGTTTTGTTTTAGGGAGACAAGCATCAGTACAAGAGCTGAGACTCCTTCAAAGTATCATTTTGCTGCTCATATGGGTCTCCTTGTATCTGGAGTTGAGGGAACTGGCTGCTACAACTTCTTTCCTTCCTGTCCTTTCCCTGGACTACAAGTGCTCAATATGATGAAAAAGATTAGAATCAATGGAATTTAATTTCTTTTTCCAACAATTTTTGAAACATTCAAAGATCTTACATATTTACAGGTCGCTGACTCACTTTCCACTTACATTTTCCTTGGTTCCTCTGGATACTCATTAACATGGATATTTTTTTTACATTGGACATGATAAACATAAACAGCTAATAAAGGAAGTAGAATTCCATATTTGTCACTTTAGTTAGTGTGATCAAAGTTGGATAATGGGACCAAAATATTCCAAAAGAACACATTGAAAGAAGAGAATCGTAATTTTAGAAAATTTGAAATTAATTGTAAAAACATAATACATCTTTCAAAAAGATGCAATAAATAAGCTAAAGAAGAGGGGTTCTACATAATATTATGAATGATTATTCATGAATTATTATTACTTTTGTGTTTGATTAAAAATATTCGAGTTTTATCTCCCAACAGGAACTTCGAAACTCCTTTGTTTTAGCTGATATAATAATTTCCTCCAGTTGTGATATCTGAAAAAAATCAAAAGGACTATGAAACCAAATAATTTATGTTTTGGGGCCAAAAAGTTTTAACAATTATTTCTAAGCAGTAATGATTTATTTTTAAAGAGAATCTTGAATATTTTTAGTCAAACAGAAATAATTATGATTCCACAGTAATAATTTATCTTTCTGCCATGATCTATATATTGCAGTTTTGACAAAAGAATTGAAATTTGACGAATTTAAAATTTACAAAGATTGTGGTTCTCTTTTTCAAAGACAATCTTTTCAAAAATGTTTGTCCCATCATCCAATCACACCAAATGAGGTAAGAGTCCAGTTATCTCACTATGTTATTGCATAGATGACTAGCACAGATGGAGCTTAGTCAGTAGTTAATATTTCGCCGTTTAAATCAATTCATTTTAAAATGTGGGTCAATCTTTGCTTTTCAGTACATACAATAGGTCTCAACTGTCAAATAGTCATTTTGAAGACAGTTAATCTTCATGTTTCTTTTTCAAAGTTCAAATTCAAATATTGGGGTATCATTTTGAAATATTTTGGCTTGGCAACATAAAGTTTTCTAAAATGTAAGCTTTCTCATTAGACTACTTTGGTGATATTCCTGCTAATTCCTGATTTCTTTTCAAAAATTTTAAAGCAGTTTATTTAGCATGCTGAAATAAATCTGCTTTACCTTGTGTTACAATGCATGTATCATATCATCTTATATGTGCTAGTTTAAATACCCTTCTGCTTTTACTATAATGGCAAAGAAATGAAATTAACTGATAAGAAAGCCATCTTAGTAAATACCACGATAAATTATTTTAATTTAGGTAAGTGAAGAAAAGATTCCTCATCATCACCATGGAAAAGTTGCTTCACTCTGTTTTTCACACTTTATTCTCCATTTTTCTATTCTTTTGCTTTATTATATGGTTAATACTCAAATCTATCTATAATATAATAAACTGACTCTTAGAACAAAAATATTTTTTGAAACTCATTAATTTATTTAGGATATTTATCTCATTCATTTGTTTATTTATTTTGATTTGATTATGTTTTTGAAATGTAATTAGAGCTCTAAGGATGCACTGTATCATATTGTTTACCTGTGCATCGGAGGCCCCAAAATTATTCCTTTTGAAATTTTATATTGGTATTTTCAGAATTTTGCACTCTCTTTGATCCTTTTATTTTAAATCCTATCTAATATCTCACTTTTTCATTTATTAACCTTGCCTGTTTCAGCATCATATAATGAACAAGTTTTACGAATTCAGGTACGGGGCAAAGCAATTGCAACTTGTTTTCCAAGGAAAGTGAGTTTCTTCAGTGAACAACATGATGTGAACTATGCAAACATGTAAAACTTTGTTTCTTATGGTTAAGTATCAGTCTTTGAATATTTTAATGTTAATACCTTGCACAGCAAATGTAGCCGAATGTTCTTCGACTGCATCTAGGGTTGCCCACCTTCTTCCAATTCCTGGACAATCTTAGGTGAATCTCTGAATATACACATTAGTCTGTTACATTCCAAATGGAATTGAGAAAGAACATACAGAGAAATGTTTTTATACAGTCTTCAATAGATTTTCAGCCAAAAAAAATCAACCTTGGATTTGTCTTAGTGATTTTCATTATTTAACATAAGTTAATATTAAAACAATACAGATATGATATTTTATATTTTGTTGAAAGTGTAATTTGTTATGCAAAATTGTTGATTGTGCATATAGTTTTTAAATTTTAACTGCTTCTATCACATTAGCTTTGTTTTTTATAAAATCATGAAATTCCATGCAAATCAATCAAAATTTACATCTACATGAATACCCTGCAAGCCGCCTTTCGGCGTGTGGCAGGGGGTGTAAACACCAATCGATTGAGCTACTTTTTTAGCCTATTACTATCGCGTATTGTTTGCGGAAAGAATGAGTTCTTAATTCGACTAGTTCTAGCGTATATTTCTCTTATTTTGCTCTCATTGTCGGATCGGCCGAAGTAACAGGGGGGTCGCATAATATCAACTACGTCATGGGAAAACGTGCTTTCTCTAAATTTATTAAGGAGTCGCAACCTAGCTTCTAACCGCCTTTCTTTAAATGATGCCCAAACTGTATCCTAGAGCATGTTCGTGACGCTTACCTTTTTCTCGTAGCATTTTTTAACGAAACTTATCGCTTTGCGTTGAATTTTCTCAAGTTCGCGGGTACCCGTTTCATCCGCTGGGTCCCATATACTTGCCGCGTATTCGAGATGGGGCCTGACTAAGGAGAAGTAACATCGCTCTCTAACTTTCTCATCGCATCTACCGACAATAAGCTTTATGAAGCCGAGCTTTTTACTAGCTTTACCGCAGATTTTACGAATGTGAGTGCTCCAATTTAAATTATTGGTAAGAGTTACCCCAAGATACTCAACTGATTCTGCTATATTTATGACTAATCCATTTATTAAGTATGGGTAATTATGACGCAATTCTTTCTTTTCGAAGAAATTAACTACGGAGCATTTACTCACATTGAGATCTAGTTCCCATTTTTCGCACCACTTTTGAATTGATATTAAATCATTAGATAGAGAAACACGATCGTCATCGTTAGATATTTCTCTATATATGACCGAGTCATCCGCGAATATCCTAACATTGCTATCTATGTCTTCACTCAAGTCATTAATATATATTAGGAAAAGAAGAGGACCAATTACGCTTCCCTGAGGTACGCCTGAGGTAACTTTGACTCTGTTCGAAATAACGCCATCAAGTACTACTTGTTGTTCCCGTTCGTAAAGAAAGTCCTTAACCCAGTCAATTACTTCTTTATTAATTCCTGTTAATTTTAATTTGTAAATTAACTTATAGTGGGGGACTCTGTCGAAAGCCTTCTTAAAATCGAGGAAAATTGCATCTACTTGCTTTCTACTCTCGGCAGACTTTAAGATGTCGTGAACGAATAGAGCAAGTTGTGTTTCGCACGATCGCAACTTTCTGAAACCGTGCTGATTCTTACTGAGGAAACGGTTATTATCTAAAAATCTCATGAGCAAGCTGACAACGATATGTTCCATAACTTTTCCTGATAGCGAAGTTAATGAGATGGGTCTATAGTTTCCTGGATCATCTTTTAACCCACTCTTAAAAACAGGTGTGACATTAGCTAATTTCCTATCTGTCGGAACATGACCTTCGTTTATTGACTTGGAAAATATAATTTTGAGATACGGAGCAACGCTTTCTGCCAGTTCCCGTAATACTCTAGCTGGAATACCTTCTGAACCCGGTGACTTACTCGGCTTAATTTTGCGTAAGATTTTAATGATCCCATCTTCGGTAAAGGATATACTCGGCATCGACACGGATGTATTAATCTCCGGGAGAGTGTCTGTCGTACAATCGGACGTGAATACGCTTCGATAAAAGTCGTTTAGAATGTTCGCTTTCTTCTTCGAATCGCTAGTTAAATTACCTTCACTATCCCTTAGTGAGCTTACTGTTTGAGTCTTTCCCTGTACCTCTCCAACGTAAGACCAGAAAGCCTTAGGGTCCTCGTCCAGGCTCTCCCCTAGAAGTTTCTGTTTGAAATTACGGAGGGCGTTACGCATAACTCTCTTGGTGTCGGATCTCGCTTTCTTGTGTTTCTCTAGCAAAAGTGATATCACTGGACTCAAATCAGGCTGATCTTTACCCTCAAAAGCCTTTACTTTTCCATGTAGTGCTCTCTGTTTACGAAGAGCCATTCTAACCTCGCTGTTGTACCATCTAGGTTCTCAATCGTTTTTGGAGTATTTCGAGGGTATATAACGGTCTATGTATTTATGCATTGACTCGACGAAAAATTTCCAGGTTTCTTCGGTAGGCATATTAGTTACACGTGACTCGAAATAATTAAAATCTGTGTTCAATGATGCCTTAAAGCCCTCAAAATTCGCTTTGGCGTATAGATAAATCTTACGCTTAGGTTTCTTAAATTTGTTTAATTTCATATCGATGTCTACGTATACGCCTTTGTGTTCGCCAAGCCCTTCATCAATAGAGATACTCTTTAATCTCTCTGGAACGTTAATTAACAGAAGATCGAGAATGTTTTCTCCTCTAGTAGGTGATTTTACCGCTTGGGTTAATGAGTTTTTCTGAAGTAAGTTTAATAATGTCTTGCATGAGTCAGTGTCTTTGGCCCTTTTCTTTACGCTATGATTTTTCCAGTCGATATCTGGAAGATTAAAATCACCCCCTATGATAGTTATACTTTGATTATTCTTGCTAGTGTAGCGATTGATTTCGTCGTTTAGATTTCGTATAACTTGTCGAGAGGAGTTCGGTGGCCGGTAGAACGCGCATATATTGATGTTTGGCTTATTTGTTTGGCATATCGTACACCAGACGCTTTCTATGTCGCTATCACTCGGGGTCTGCGCTTTACTCTGATGAGAAGATTTGACCGCAATAAAGACTCCGCCTACTGTTTTATCCTTACGATCTCGGGGGTAAATATTAAAATCTCTAGGGAATATTTCGGTATCGCTTATATCCTCATTTTACCAGCTTTCAGTGCCTATTTAAATATCGGTATTTTGACAACGAATGAGATGTTCTAAGTCGGATACTTTATTTTTAACGCTCCTACAGTTAACTATCCCAATTGATATCTTATTTTCGTTGTCAGGTTCAGGTGGGTGAAGCTCGCTTATTATCTGTCTCGCTTATTTCTACTTTTTTCCTAATTCGCTTCGACGAATATTTCGTTTCCGAAAACCTGACCTACTCTTTACGCTAAAAATACCTAAAATGCTCATATATCCGACGAGCCACCCGTCTCGAACCCGAAGCAGTGTAGTGAACCCCAGAGTGGTTAAGAGGAACATGGCAAGATTTGAGCGTCGGCAGAAGATCTACGAAGTCGGCCCTGCAGAACTCCCACAGCCTCGCGTTTAGGGCCAAAGTTTCCAAATTTAGTTTCATCTTTAATTTTGTTTTTATCTTTTCAATGGTCAATCATATTCTTTTATCCATCTTAAGGTTTCCATTATTAACCAAATCAGCATAAACTTAATATAAGTGAAAAGTTCTTTGGAGGTTCAAACCAATTGAAAGAACTTCTCTGACATCTCCAAATCGACAGCTTATTTTAGCCATAATTATCACTTAAAGGTTCAATTCTACAATCTTACATATGCTGTCCAGAGGGACTCTATACTGTTCGGGTGAAAGGCCTGTTGATTCTCAGTTTAATCTATTTTAATGTTATATTTGGTTATTTTAGTTTGTCTCTCTACTTTTCCTTAGTGCAAGTTCCAGTTTAGGATTAAATTATTTTCAATAAATCATCTTTCAACAAAAGTATGATATTTTGGATTTTTCTTTTTTTTCCTTTCATCTGTTTGTGTTTTGACCATTTTCTTGAAGGAAACCAGTTACTTTGAATTAGATATTTCCCTTGTTTATTTTTCATAAAATGATTAGAACAGGAACGAGCAGTGCTGGTTTGAGCTATTGGTAACTGTGAAAACCCTTAATGGTTTCTCTTTTGAAACTTTCTTTTGAAATAACTAATCAAAAGGGTCATAATGTAGTTCAGTTGGCAGTAGGAAACAGAGGTTGGAAGTGTAGTGAAAGCAGACATTTATTACTTCCAAATTTCATTTGTGTACTCAAATATCTGATAGTAGGTTATTTACAATATCTATTATATATAGCTAACTCTCCAGATATACCTATATAAAGGGGATACAAATTCTGAAAATGTTTCGTGACTTACTGGCCCTACCCTGTAGATACCAGAATAATTCAGACTTCGACGCAAGCTATCATGGGTTTGATACCAGAATGTCCCAAATATCGGAATTTTCCCATGAGAATGCATTGCGTGGATTTTTAAAAATCATTTTGAGGTACTTATCAGTAAGATAGAGAAACTTAAATCTTGAAAGTTGGAGTTGATGTAATCTTCCGTGGTTCTTATAAAGAAGAAGTTAAAGAAATATTACAAAATGACCGTCAGTTCGTCGAGTTCGTCAGTGGGTGCGAAATTCATCCATAAGAAATGTATTGCTGCCATTTTTGACAATTTTTTTTAATGCCTTCCCTAGAAGCAGGAAAGATAAAACCCAAAATGGTAACAGAGGCATTTAACAACATTGTTTCATGTGGATCACCATTTCTCTAATGGTTCTTCTTGGTCTTCTTGGTTGGTGGTCTATGGTTCGATCCCTGAGCGTCATTTATTTTCTACCATGCATTTCAAACGGGGATGATGGAATCTTATTTTAAGACCTTCCTGATAAGGAAATTTTGTGTAAACTTTGGAACAGGTCAGAATGGTACTTATTTAACATTAGAATGCAATCGTCTCTCACAAACGGGTCCTGAGTTCGACGCCAGGCGGTCTTTTGCGCAAATTTCTGAAATATGTTTTGAGGCCTTATATATATATATATATATATATATATATATATATATATATATATATATATATATATATATATACTCGTATATACTATATATGTACTCGTGTATATATATATATATATATATATATATATATATATATACATGTGTATGTATATACGAGTAAAAGTTGCTTGCATACGGAGGGGTAATTGGTAAAAATTTACTATAAGTTCCCATTATGGGTATCATTTTCGAAGCTTATCCAGCAAAATTCTTAAAAATTGCCGCAATGCATTTCTTACGTGAGAATTTTTCATCCATCTGGCATCGAACTCACGGTCAAAGGTAACATTTCTTCCACTGGTTCTATAGAAAAGTACTTTAAACGCAAACGCTGTGATTTTGAATAGTCTCCTTCATAGAGAAAGGCCTCAAAACAATTTTAAAAAAATTAGTGTAAATGACCGCCTGGCGTCGAACACAGGACCCGTTCGTGAGAGACAATGGCATGGAAATTTTAGATAAGTGCCACTCTCACGTGTTTCAAAGTTTCAATTCAGTATCTTATCGGGAAGGTCCTAAAATGAGATTTCGTTCTTCCCGCTTGAAATGCATGGTAGAATCGGAATGACGCTCTAGCATCGAACCAAGGACCACTAGAGAAGCAGTGGACGTCATGAAAGAATCTTCTCAAACGCCTCTGTCACCATTCTGGGTTTTATCTTTGAAGCTTATCGGGAAGGCATTTAAAAAAATCCTCCAAAATTTCACCAATGCATTTCTTACGGAATCATTTCGGACCCACCTGACGTCGAACATACGGCTATTGGTAACATTTCTTCCTAAAGTACTACGGAAGACCATCTCATCTAAAAACAACGTGATTTTGATTGCTCTATCTCATCGAGAACGGCCTTAAAACAGATTGCAAAAATTCGCGCAAAAGACCGCCCAGCGTCGAACACAGGACCCTTCCGTGATAGAAGATAGCAAAATAATATTAGATAAGTGCCATCCATACTTGCTCCAAAGTTTCGATTCAATATCTTATCGGGAAGGTCCCACGCCTGTCACCATTCCGGGTTTTATCTTTCCAGCTTATCAGGAAGGCATTTAAAAAAATCGTCAAAGATTTCCGCAATGCATTTCTTATGGAAGAATTTTTTATCCACCTGGCGTCGAATTCACTGTCATTTGGCTATATTTTTTCCATGAGAAGCATAGAAGACTACCTCAACTTCAACCTCCGAGATTTTGATTACTCTATCTTAACGATAAGTGCCTCAAAATAATTTTCAAAAATCCGCGTAATGCATTCTTATGGGAAAATTGCGATTTTTGGGAATTTCTGGTATCGAACCCATGATAGCTAGCGTCAATGTCTGCATTATTCTGGCGTCTAGAATGTAGAATATATATAGGGGATACGAATTCTGACCATGTTCCACAAGCGCCATCGACGTCAGATTTTTTTGACGTACTGGCCCTACACTCTAGATGCCAGAATATTGCAGACTTCGACGCTAGCTATCATGGGTTCGATGCCAGAATGTCCCAAAAATCGCAATTTTCCCATAAGAATGCATTGCACGGATATTTGAAAATTTTTTTGAGGCACTTATCGGTAAGATAGTGGAACCAAAATCTCGGAGGTTGAAGTTGGGGTAGTCTTCTATAATACGAATGGGAGAAATGTTACAAAATGACCGTGAGTTCGACGCCAGGTGGATGCAAAATTCTTCTATAAGAAATACATTGCTGAAATCTTTGACGATTTTTTAAATGCCTTCCCGATAAGCTGGAAAGATAAAACCCGGAATGGTGACAGAGGCGTGGGACCTTCCCGATAAGATATTGAATCGAAACTTTGGAACAAGTAAGGATGGCACTTATCTAATATTATTTTGCTGTCTTCTCTCACGATCGGGTTCTTAGTTCGTCGCCAGGCGGTCTTTGGCGCGAAGTTTTATATTTGAACTGAGGCGGTACTTGGTATGATACTGTATTCAACGGATAGCTTGCAGTATGCAAGCAACTTTTACTCGTATATATATATATATATATATATATATATATATATATATATATATATCTTCTATTATATATAGCTAACTCTCCGGATATACCTATATATATATATAGATATATATATATAGGGGATACGAATTCTGACCATGTTCCACAAGCGCCATCAACGTCAGATTTTTTCGATGTACTGGCCCCACACAGTAGATGCCAGAATAATGCAGACATCGACGCTAGGTGTCATGGGTTCCATGCCAGAAGGTCCCAAAAATCGCAATTTTCCCATAAGAATGCATTGCGCGGATATTTGAAAAAATTTTTGAGGCACATATCGGTAAGATAGAGAAACCATAATCTCGGAGGTTGAAGCCGAGGTAGTCTTCTATAATACGAATGGAAGAAATGTTACAAAATGACCGTGAGTTCGACGCCAGGTGGATGCAAAATTCTTCCATAAGAAATGCATTGCTGAAATGTTTGACGATTTTTTTAAATGCCTTCCCGATAAGCTGGAAGGTTAAAACCCGGGATGGTGACAAAGGGGTTTGAAATCCTTCTTTCATGAATTTCACCCTCCGTCTAGTGGTCCTTGGTTCGATGCAAGAGGGTCATTCCGATTCCACCATGCATTTCAAACGGGGAAAACGGAATCTAATTTTAGGACCTTCCCGATAAGATATTGGATCGAAACTTTGGAACAAGTCATAATGGCACTTATCTAATATGAATTTGCTATTTTCTTTCACATAAGGGTCCTGAGTTCCACGCTAGGCGGTCTTTTGCGCGATTTTTTGCAATCTGTTTTGAGATCGTTCTCGATGCGATAGAGCAATCAAAATCACGGTGTTAGCAGATGAGATGGTCTTCCATAGTACCAAAGGAATGGAAGAAATGGATGGATGAAAATTTCTCACGTAATAAATACATTGCGGCAATTTTTAAGAATTTTGCTGGATAAGCTTCGAAAATAATACCCATAAGGGGAACTTATAGTAAATTTTTACCAATTAGCTTGCAGTATGCAAGCAACTTTTACTCGTATATATATATAGGTATATCCGGAGAGTTAGCTATATATAATAGATATATAGCTTAATAGATATAGGATAAATCAATGTAGTTATGCGTCACAATCAGGGTTGGGCAAAGTAGATAAAATATATGTTTTATATACAAAATACTCCTCAAAATTTTCTGAAAATACAAAATAGTATTGTAATTACATTTAAGAATACAAAATAATTCCCAAAAAATGAGTTGGAGAAATTACATACAAAATGTGTATCAACACAACACAACTATGTGTAACTATTTGCACCGCTGCATTCAGCCGGCGATAGTCTATTTAAAATCTCTCCGGATTCCTTTCGTACTAGAGAAGACCAAAGGCTGGACGATGGCGTGATAATCCCCTCCTTCAGTATCTCTGTCCGGCGATGACGCCCCCGTACACGTCTAGGAGGTTGATGTAGCGGATCCAAGAGCTAGATTTTGTGCGTAACTAGTGGGAAGGATGCATCGGCCAAGAACCATCTTCTTCCGCTGTGTCTTTCGGTCGGATACTCCCGATTGGCGAGGATCCGGACAATCTCTTGCCAGGTGTCCATCTCGTCTGCAGCGGCAACTCGTCGGCCCTCCGATCGATGCGTCGCATTCCTTCCAGTCAGCCGCGTCCTTGTCTTCTCTCTCCGTCCTGGGCCCATATTCTATATCTAGTCGGTAGCGTACCGACTGGTTTCTGTTTTAACCACACCGATAGTGCGCCATACCGTACCAACTGGATCTAAATTACCGACTCGGTCGGCCGCGCCTGCGCCTTATGATGGTAAAGGGATTATCAATTGTGACATCTGCATGCTGAAGGAAATTTTTCTTCTATAAGATGGTTTTGTGTTATGAAAGAATAAAAAATATTAATGTGAGGAAACCATTTGGTGGATCACATCATTAAGGGATGGCAGCAGACGAAAGCTAATAACTTCAATGTGAAACTCATACGAAATACATTGTACGACACAAACTTCCTGCGTTTTCAACAGGACATTTAGTAAGATTTCTGTTAAGTGTTACAGTGACGTTTAATAACATACTGTGTTACAATTATATCAAGCACTGAATGATGATGTAACTACTTTTCAAAATTACACTATTCATGATAAGTGCATGCGCTCACATTATTACTTTCTCATTATTTTTACTACTGGTGTCTTCATATCAATAAGTGTAGTATAGTGTAAGTGTAGCTACTTTCTGCTAAATAAATTTATTTGTGCATATTTGTATCTGCTGTAGAAGTGAAATCCTCCCACGTTTGTATGTACAACTGAATAAAGTAACTTGCATTAGGAGATAGAATCACGGAAAATGACACGTTAGTAAATTGAAAATATTATATATATATCATCTTATATATTATCATAATTGTCAATTTAAAAAATCCTTATAGCTTTACATATGAGAAAGTAAGATTGCATAAATTCTCGTGACTCAATTTTGACCTCTTCGAACGAAATTATATTTCTAAACGACACTAAATAAACTTAACTACAGGTAATAAAGAATTCTCTCCCAACTGGCAATTATATTATTAAAGTTACGATACGCCAAAGGTGCTGAAAATTATAAATAACGAACTGAAAGTACGCAGAGCTCGGATGAGTCGTAGAACACAAGAGCATGTATTCACTTCGTAATTTCTTATTCTCGTGGTAAAGTTATTAATCTTTATAAGAGGTATTATAACTGTCTGTACTGCGTTCTTTTCATGGCAGATTGATTATTTTGCATTTACGAGCTTTAAATTGGTAAATTTTCCACAGTAAACCGAAATAAGCATGCGGTTGCCAAAGCATTTCGTCTGCTTATCGACTGGCCCTCTGAGTTATCGGCAGCTAAAGCCTGTCGGTAAAATTTACCGACTGGGGCTCGCTGGAGTACCGACCGACTGCTTATAGAATCACATTGATAACTCCCTTCAATTTTTTTGACGTCACTACCAACTAGATGGCTACCGTACCGACTGGTTTGGCGTTATAGAATATGGGCCCTGACCCCCTGCAGCTGCAATGGGCTCGATGTGAACCCCTTTTCCGCCACCTTTTCCAATGACCGTTTTAGGCGCTGTGCACATCGCGGCAACCTCCGGCAATCCCACTCTTTGAACAATCTCGGAAGGGGAACCTTCTCAAATATATAGGATCTGCTTGGCTCCACTGACACCAGTCTCCTCTCAAAGGAGCCAACTAGCGCGATGGATGGCGACGCCCGTTATACCAGCCACTCGTTGGCATTCCAAACGGATTAATGGCAGCAATCGCGCTCAATGGCCGCGTTGCTGCTACAACACTCTGCATCCCTTTCTCTTCGACAAATTTTCGCATTACAGGCCTTATTTTGTCAAGGTAACAAACTTTTCCCTTTCTCGTTATTTTACTTACATTCGCCTTTATTACCAGTATATTTTTAGGCTAAATGCTCATTTATTCTCATTTCTTCAAATTTTATCAGAATTTAGATTAACTAAAGATTAAGAAATATTTAGATTAACTAAAAAGAAGTTATAAATGTAATTAAGAATTTACTATCCTGATCATAATTATAAATTCCACAAGAAGGACAAAAGACAGTGAAATATACATACAATTCCCGAGACTGTTAAAATATTAATCTATGAAGATATTCTATTTCAAATAAAATAACAAATATAATATGCAATCTAAATAAACCTAAGAATTCCTTCCTTATGTAAATGTTAAGGCAGTATAGCTGAAAACTATGGAAAATGTTTACATACATAGCCTAATTCATTGCATAAAATACAATAAGAAAAACTTAATTACGTCAGTAATACTAAACCCTCGTTGGCCAGAGTTATTTGATTCAACATCCAAGAAAGGAATATGAAGACATAGATTGTTTGGAAAATGTTGTCGTCGGTTGTTCAAAATGGTAAATCGAAATAGGAAGGGGTTATTCGCATTCTGTGGCAACTCATTGAACCCTACAAAGGATCTAAACGATTACGGCAACCGTATTTAATATATATAGTAGTATATATTATATTATTATACTATATATATGTAATATATATAGTATAATAGATATTTCGGGAATGTCAGGGATGGAAGAAGTGGAAAAACCGACAGTTAAACATGGTCATCTACGGAAAGTTTCCATCTGTGGAATCTTAAATTTTGCCGCTACATACCGTTATCACTTAATGGCACCCTCCAAACCTTTCATGATACTGCACGTGCCACGCGGGAGGTGGTCCCTGTCTCGTGAAAGGATATGGAACAAATAAAGTTTAAGAATAGGGATCAGCTACTTTCCCTTTTCTGAAAGAGAAGCCCGCAGGCTCGAAGCCGCTCCGTTCTAATCACTTTGTTCGTTTTTCTTGAAATATTCAAAATTATGAGAATTGCTAAGCTTCCACGACCAAGTGTCTCCTGCTAATTTCTGCCATTCCTGATTAGTTTGGATAGAGAGAGAGAGAATTCC
Organism: Pachydiplax longipennis; assembly: GCA_036926295.1. NCBI lineage: Eukaryota > Metazoa > Arthropoda > Insecta > Odonata > Libellulidae > Pachydiplax > Pachydiplax longipennis. The sequence continues at coordinate 73,103,910 of JAVFKF010000002.1, read as the reverse complement.
AGCAATAGCGATCGTCGGTGTATGACCCATGGTGAACATACATACTTTTCAGTGAGGTGCGGTAGTGGTGTTTATAGATTTTGTATGATGTAGAAGCACTAATGGAGAGAAGCGCCAATTGATGCCTTTAGGCCGTGGCTCCACGGACAGCGTTTTGCTGCCTCTAGCAGCAGCGAAACGCTGTCCGTGGAGTAAACAGAAATAAGCATGCAGTTGCCAAAGTATTTCGTCTGCTTATCGGCTGGCTCTCTGCGTTACCAACATCTTAAGCCTAAGACCAATTCAGAAATGGAGAAAAATTGATGACCTTAACAATTATAGACCTATTTCTTTACTTTCTACTCCAGCAAAAATTTTGGGAAAGCATGTTACCAATTCACTAACTAATTTACCTGGTTAAGTATGATTTACTATCTAGCAGAAAATTTACCTATCAAAGGAAGAAAGGTACCAGACATATATTAGAAAGATTTTCAAACATTGTGATACACAATCTGCACAAAAACTTGCATGTTGTTGTCACTTTAATTGATTATCCAAAGGCCTTTGATACAATACCAGCTAACAAATTAATGGGAAAATTACATGAAATCAGAATTTGAGGGAATACCTGGTCTTGGTGTCTTATTTAACAGACAGAATAGTCATGGTCAAATGGTTGAAAGATATAAGTTTGTGGAAAGTTAAAAATATGGGATTACCACAAGGCTCTGTCCTGGGTCCTTTACTGTACAGAATTTATGTAAACTCAGTAATAAATTGTGTTAAAGATGTTGAAATCCTATTGTATGCTGATGACACAGTTGTGATTTTCTCAGTGAACAATTTTGAAAATACTTTAGACAGAATGCAGAATGCCTTAAATAGTATCGCAGAGTGGTCTTTACACCATGGATTAATAATCAATACTAGCAAGACTAAAACCATGCGTATTGCAAACAGAAAATCTAAGATAAAATTCATATAACTCAAAATGCATGCATATACCTGTCTCTTAGACTACAACATAAGTGCTTACTATTGTAAAAAAATTTGAACAAGTTTCAAAAGTAAAATATTTAGGTATTATTATTGACTGGAATTTTAAGTTTGAGGAGCACATTAAGAAATTAAATAATAAACTAAGAAGCATCTTATTTCAAATGTACCACTTTAAGCATGTACTCCTATTGCCCATCAAAAAATTAATATATATCTCATTGGCTGAAATTATTATCAGATATGGTATCACTATATGGGGAAAAATGAATCAAGGCTACTTGAAACTCCTAGGGAAGTCAGAAATGGAAGAGAGACATGGATGGAGTTACAGAGCACCACACCATAGAGCGAGAGGGGATCATAGGCAGGAGGAAACAAAGAACTGATGTTGCAAAGTATTCTTAAGGAATATAATAAATAAGAGGAACCACACCATAGAGTGAGAGGGGATCATAGGCAGGAGGAAACAAAGAACTGATGTTGCAAAGTATTATTTCATGAGTAGAAGGGTCAAAGAATGGAATACGTTGCCTTAAGAGGTCTTCTAACCCTTGCCTAAAAATATAAGTGTTCAAAAGTAAATGTGGTAGATAAATTAAATGAGTGGAGTGAGAATTGTTATTTTTTATTTTTTATATTTTGTATTATTTGGTTGTTTGTAAAAGTGATGATGTGAAAACGATTGACAATTTCAACTGAAAGCATCATAGAGTGTGACAGTGAACTGTAGTTTTTGTAATTAGAGGATATATGTGTGCAAATGTTATGGTGGGGGTGACAAGGAGGTGTGTGTATATTAAGTCTTGATGTAGTGTAGTGGTGTTTGAATAATTTGTATGTGTTTTAGTACTGTGTGGGTAGTAATGTTAATTGTGGAATATTTATCTGTGCAATGTCTGGTGTTGGGATTTGGGGTTTTAATTATGTTGCCTATAGATGATGGTTGGGGCTGCCACCATAAGCAATTCTACTAGCAGCATAAATAAAAATAAATGAATTTAATTATATTATAATTTTTCACAACTGTTTCATCTCTAATTACAAAACACCTAAAGATTGAACCTCTGAAGTGGTGTGTAGGGATAACTGATGGTACTGTATACCAACATGGTAACACATACCAACATGGTACCACAAAAACGGAGAGAGGACTAAAAGGAGGAATAAAATTATAAAATTAAATATTTATTATTTATCTTTATCATATTATCTACATTAATCTGTATTATAAGATTAAAATAATTTTTAATTATCAATTTACATCTGTAGTAGTTAGAAAATTAAAATGTTTTCTAAAAGTTGCAACGGCATGGAAAATAGTCTTTTTAATTAATATTTAACTAGTTGCCCTGTGCGAAACTTTCGCAGACGAACACTCAATTTCCCCACGCAAATACATTTCAACAAACACTCTAATCGCTACAAACGAATACACAAACACTAAAACATACCTTAAAATACACTCCTTCGTATTCTGTATCAGTGTTCGTTTCGATATACCTCTATTGTAGCGACTCGTTATCTATTGTCCGTTTCAGTATGGTCCGGCTGAATCTGACGGCAGCGTTCGGAGCTTCAGATTACCTTTACCCGGCTGTTCTTCAGTCACCATAGACGTCTGGATGATTGGTTGTTTTTAACCACAAAATTGAGGAAATGTTGCGCCTTTTTTATACCAATTCTCGCAATCTCAAATCAAAAGTGATGCTACATAGCAATAGAAGAACATTTGATCAATTTTCGTTTTTACGGTACTTGTTTCGATTTCATAGGACCATTATTATTTATTCATTGTGTTGAACAAAATGTCTGCAATCGATCAAGATAAACTTAACGTGCATTTTTTATGAGAGCATTTTGAGTCGTCCTTAGTCAAACCAAGGAGACTTTAAAAGACAAAGGTATCTCCAAGCGGCAACCGACGACGGGGGCGATTCCTCGGAAAAAGATAATTACCCACGTGATCGTCAGTTCTCAGAAGAATCCGCATTTCGGAAGCTATGCTCCCATTGTCAAGGGGAAATATGCATCGGGAGCTCCGGAGCTCTCTCCATGGAAACATGGAGAAACTGCTGATCGTTTGAGTGACGGAGAAGCAGCTTAAAGGCGATATTTTAACACAGGGCATCATATGCGAGAAAGCACGAGCAATTTACGGTGTTTGGCTGAATCAGACCCCGCGCACTTCCACGGACGAGGCATCGTAAGACTCGTTTAAAGCCAGTCGAGGCTGATTTGACAACTTTAGGAAAAGGACCGGCATTTACTCCGTGGTCAGGCATGGTGAGGCTGCAAGTTCGGATCTGAAGGCAGATGAGGACTATCTCAAAAGTTTTTCCGAACCGATAGAAGCCAAAGGACACATCCCCCAGCAAGTCTTCAACTGTGACGAGACGGAGCTTTTCTGGAAGAAGATGCCGAATAGGACTTACATAACGACAGAGGAGAAGATCAATCGCCTAACTCATTCCCGCAACATTCTGAAAGGGAAGAAGGAACAAACCTCCTTGGACATTTTTTTTTTAATCCGGCGAAAAAAGGCAAAGACCAGTGAAGAAAAAAGCAGTAACTAAAATTAAGCATAAAGCAGCATTTAAGTTGTGTGTAAGTTGCATTTTAGTGACCAAAATACAAATACACTTTATAAAGCCAGTTTATTTCTTTACGTTATCTTTTATTATGTTTTTATACAACATTTGTCATTTATGAATACAATTTTCTATTCAAAAATACGTAACAAGAACAACTGGGGTGACATTTTTGGGCCTGGAACGAATTAATGGCATTTCAATTAATTTCAATGGGGAAAATTGCTTTGAGATACGAGGAATTTGACATACGAGCAAGGTTACGGAACGAATTAAACTCGTATCTCGAGGTATCACTGTATTTCAAGTGGCGTTATCATGTTGAACGTCGGACGAGATATGCGACAGGGAAAGGAAATATAAGGAAAAAATTGTAATATTTATTAAATTAAGAATTAACGTATTTACAAAGTACAGACACTAGAAATATTCGGAGACCAGATTTTTATACATTCTCAAAATCTTTGTTTTTAGACGAGAGTTGGTTACAAAATGAACCTATTTTACAAGCAATAACAGACAATAGAAAAATATATAAACTTATATGAAGTAGGTAATCAAGTGCAGCCTCTTCCTCTTCCAACTAAATCGTGACATAGTTTTGGCGAGGCTACGATGTCTCCCAGGAAAACACTCAGAAGATAAAATTCCTTGGATTTCTTCGGCGCCATTTCATATTTCCTGAAAGATCGATCCTTCAATAAATACATTTTATAGGAAAGAATTACTGTGTCGAAAATGTGACGTTGCAATGCTTATTTGTGTAGATTTCTCTCATATATGTTGTATTTTCTGGTAATAATTTACGGTATGAAATGCTGTAATGTGTAGAAATCCGGCTTAAAATAGAAATTTTGTAGAAATCTTTGTACTGCAACATTTATTAAGATGAAGGAATATGTAGATTGTTTACAGCATGGCTTCGAAGACAACTCCCTTATTCCCAGTAACGCATTTATCAATTTATCTATTCGCTAATGCAAGAGTCACTCGCGAATGTGTAAATTCGGCCTGAGGTATTGTCTTAAGGAAGAAAGCAGAAAGGATTATAGAAAACCTACTGATAATAAAAAGTAAAAGCTGAAATAGAAAGCTCTGTATCATATTGAAAATGACAAAAGCAGTAATGTAGTGAAAAATACATAAAATGAAATCAATAGCCGAACACATTGCAGTCATTCAATTGTCAAGAGGAAACATTAGAAACACAAGGAAATTAGAATTTTAAATATACAACATAACAATCCAAGTATAAAATAGATACATTTAATACATAAAAATATACGTAGAGCAATTATTCAGAATGTATTGATACAGTCTAAAGAACATGCTTATTTATTTCGCTTGGAAAATAATATTTAGTAATTTTCCTCTTCTTGAAAATAGGCTTTCCGTATATACGCATTTTAAGGCTTTTATTTATTATGATTATATTAAATTAATGTTCCACTTCGCCCTTCCCTTAAATAACGGCTAATCTTAATTAATAATCCGTTAAATGCTAATTGCAGGGTCTTCTTTTGCTGATCCGAGGATATATAAATTAAATTTATTAAGATGAATGTAAGGAATTTACCCGCAGGTGGGGGATTGAACAAAACAGTTGAATTAAAAATATCTTTCTTCTCTCTTCTTTATGACAAAGAAATTGCTGATTCCTCAACATACATGGACCGATTTACTTATTCGTCCAAATATTTCCCAAGTTTTCTAAATTTAATTATATAAATTTAAGTTGTAAATTTGGTCGACACGCATTTCTTCCAATTCGATTCGTCTTTAGAAATTGTACTTTAATTTATAATCAAGAAATGAAATTAATTTCTGCATCAAATGCAAAGGTTCCAGCAATTACGTTGATCTTAGCTTCTCTCTGATAAAACAGAAGATTGATTTCGGTATTTATCGTCACATACAAACAGCTTGATTCCCACTCTTTACTATCTTTATCTATATATCATAACGAATTTCTTTTTTATCTTCCAAATTTTGAAAAAGATTTCAATATTTTAAAACAAACGGCCATCGCCAATCGATACTTTGGGTTGAAAAATAGATTTTTTCACGAATATATGAAAGATAACCCGCTCAATAAATTCTTCTAATTATGATCTTTTTATTCTTTCCTTCTTTTTTCTTTCATTCCTAGATTGATAGTCGCTCCTGAGGCAATAAAATGTATTGGTAGAAAATTTTTTCCTTTTAATACCGGTAAAACAATAAAAGTGACATTCCTGACGGCGCCAGTAGGTCTCTCTAATTTTAAAATAAGTGCTTAAGAACGAAAAGGAACCTTTTTTCAGTTTGCTTAATTAGCCTTAGAAGCGGCCTATTATTGTGCAATACAGGTTGCGTTCTCGTCACAATGGAGCAATATTTACCAGATAGATAATCAGAGAAGAATGACTAGAATAAATTTCAATGTATTGACTGGCTAGGATTGTAAATATAAAGAGACCTGACGACATCTTGCCAGTCGATGACAGCGGCGTCTCGCAGCCTCGCCTTGCCGAGGGCGTATTTCCTACACACGTCCTCATACACGCACACTTGGTTCCCCATCTCCTCCACCAGCTGCTGCTCCACCAGGGCCGGATCTATGTCTTCCAGTGCCGCTCTCCTCGCCCTCTTTACGTACGTGCCTAAGAGATTATGCGAAATCATCACTCTCTAAAAGGAAAGCAATACACAGACACATGTACTTACACGCACACACAAATAAAAGTTGCTCGCATACTGCATCGGCGAATAATCAGCAAGAAAAAATTTTCTTGCTGATTATGGAATATTTCCACAAGACAACGCCTGAAACTGTGAATTTTAATCGGCGAATATCTACAAAAATACACGATTGCTTTCGTGATTGCTTCAGGTTCACCTCAGTGTATATCATAACGGGAAAATTTAACCGTCCTGGTATAGAATCCATGTCCATTACCAATTAAGTAGCGGCAAAGAAACTCTCTAACTGTAAGCTGACTTCTACAATTCACGACCATTCCTTTTGATTCTTTTTCCTCGCTCTTAGAATTCGGATTTTTCGTCGCTTTTAACTTAAATTCACCCGAAACCATTTCTTCATCATTAATATTGACTCTTTTTTCCCAAATCAGTTTGCATGTATGTACATGTGTGTTTGCAAATTCGCGTGTTCTTGTACACTTTCCCAAGACACTCTTATCCAAAATTTTTAACAGCAAAGTAAATACCATACGTGAAAAGTAGATTCCACGAGGAAGATTTTGATACCAGAAAAGACCTTATTTCTTGAATGATAGACCCAAATTCATTGATTCAAAAAAATTATAATCTGCACCCAATTTTCTTGAAAATATAACTTCCTTATTTTTCCTTCAATTATGACAATACTTAACCTGGATTTAATTGCACTATGTCATAAAGAATTGATTTATGTCTATGCTGAATGTCTTCCAAATAATTTCTCATCGACTTTCTATTTCTGTGAATGTATAGCAACAACGCGCGACGTTCTACCCTAAGAAATACATGGATCCATATGCTTTACATTGTGTCTTCATGACGTTGGACTGAGTATAGATTCTTTATAAATAAAATTTTTGAGCAGCAATCCTCTATAGACGAGGGGCGTCGAAAAAGTAAGTTTCCCTGAGCTACAGAAAATAAAAACTCTATCCTTAAATCATAAAAACAATTAATTCATTAATTTTCATCTTTTCTCGATTTCTCGACGTAATCTCCTTCTTTTTGTATACATTTTTGACCTATTTGTAACATTTTTAAAAGTTAAGGTCACGCCATTCTCCCGCCAGATTTCTTTCCCTATAATCCACTTCATTTTTGAATTCATAATCGCCAGCCTCCAAGATGTTTTTTCTGCATTGGGAATAGGTGGCAGTCAGTGGGGGAAGGTCAAGTGATTACACTGGATGATCAAAGACATCCTTACTATGGTTTTCCAGCAGTTGCACAGTTTCAGAGTAAAATGTGGCCGCGCGTTGTCGTGTCCGATAGCGAGTGCGGCACCCAACTAGCACAAATTTCACTGTCCTGAAAGAACAATGCTCTGCAGTGATGACAGGCTTATTTCGAACTCAAGAGGAATGTTAGCAAGAATTTCGTCCAAAATTGTGCTATGGTCTCACAAACGCGTCGTTTAAATCAACTTGGCGATTCGTCATTCGCCTGCAGCTATGCTCTTCATCACACGCAGTTTGTTTACCTCTTATGTACGCCAGCCACGAACCATTACAATACATATTGCATCTTCATCGTTGACGACTGAGGATATCTGTCTATAAATTTACTCTACTGTTCGTTTTTTTTCCGTCATAAAACGAACAACAATACGGATTTCGAAGGTGGCGGGAACGCGCTAAGGTGTCTCCATGAAAACCATTGTCGTACTAACATACAGTGAGTCGAGCGATCTTGAGCGTTACTCAGTAGTATTGCAACATCTGTACCAACAACCCATACAAATGGCTCTCTCCTACCTTAATCCTACGTGGAGGAAAAAATAGGGAAAGTTACTTTTTGGACGCCCCTCGTATTATTTTAAAACATAAATTTTTGGTGACCGAGGCTTTTCTCCCTTATTACTCCACCAATACATATAAATGAATGACCATTTGAGAGGAAAAGTTTAATGGTTCTTGAATGAAAAATGCACCATTTATTAAAATCAAATTGAATTAATATTTTAATTATTGCGTTGCGTCCTGGACGTAAAGATACCCGAGTTACTTTACACACATTTCCCTTCTCATTTAGATGCGGTTGTAAACAGTGTAACACCTTCATTCTCCGTATCAGAGTCTGTTTCGACATATCTCGCGATAGATATCGGTATAAACATCCAGTAACGAAACTCTATGGGCAAATTCAAACTCTCACGCTTTCCAGTGCCATACCATATGAACCCTAACAAAATCCCTAATAGAGAATGTTAGAATATAAATATCATCAAATTAAAAAAAATTCTTTTAGCACTGTTATCACGAATAGTACGCGTCATTGCTATAACGACGTATACTTGCTTTATCCTATACCTCAACTCGCATAATTCATTTATTATGTGATGACAAAAATATAAAACATCGCTACCAAAATTAGGTACACTCTGTTCTTCTAAATGCCTTTTCCTTTTATGGTGAGCCACTTGAGGCTTCTTGTTTATCATATATAACCAAGATAAAAGAACAATACATACCTTCTGCGTCCACGCAACATATTTATTTTATAATTTTTCTCTTCATACGTGAAATATAAAAATAACTGCTACTCGTCTGCAGTGAAGTTGCACCTTATCCATTCACTGAATCAGAATTATTTAATTAATAAAAGATACCCATCTAGCAATGATCAGTTGCAAGCTTGTTGTCCTGCCGGCATAGAATGAGAGAAAATGTCACTAAATTGGGAGAGGAAAGCAAGAGTGAAAGCAAAAGAGGAAGCATATGTGCTTTGAGTCTCATTTTCATTCGAGCAAACATCGTGATACATTGTCTATGCGAATACCTGAGTGACTCTCATATGAAAGTCAGTCATTTCGTGGATAATAACTCATTGACAAAACTTGCTTTTTAAAATACTACTGTTATGTTATGAGTTGGGAAAATAACCACCATCTTTTTATGCTTCGAGCGTAGCGATTGGAAATAGAAGTTTTGGTTTTCGTTACGCCTGTATTCCATGCAGTACATATTAAGCACATAGAATCTATTATATATAGCTAACTCTCCGGATATACCTATATAGAGACGAGTAAAAGTTGCTTGCATACTGCAAGCTCTCAGTTGAGTGCAGTAGTGGACAGCAGTAGAATCAAGTAATGCCACATGATAATTTTGAAAAATTCGCGCGAAAGACCGCCTGGCGTCGAACACGGGACCCGTTGAAAGACAATGGCATACGAATGATAGAGAAGTACCATTCTGACGTGTTTCAAAGTTTCAATTCAGTATCTTATCGGGAAGGTCCTAAGATAAGATTCCATTTTTCCAGTTTGAAATGCATGGTAGAATCGGAATGACGCTCTAGCATCGAACCAAGGACCACTAGAGAAGCAGTGGACGTCATGAAAGAATTTTCTCAAACGCCTCTGTCACCATTCCGGGTTTTATCTTTAAAGCTTATCGGGAAGGCATTAAAAAAAATCGTCCAAAATTTCACCAATACATTTCTTACGGAATCATTTCGGACCCACCTGGCGTCGAACATACGGCCATTGGTAACATTTCTTCCTAAAGTACTATGTAAGACCATGTCATCTGCAAAGACTGTAATTTTGATTGCTCTATTAATCGAGAACGGCCTCAAAACAGATTGCAAAAATACGCGCAAAAGACGTCGAGCGTCGAACTCAGGACCCTTCCGTGAGAGAAGATAGCAAAATAATATTAGATAAGTGCCATCCTTACTTGTTCCAAAGTTTCGATTCAATATCTTATCGGGAAGGTGCCACGTCTCTGTCACCATTCCGGGTTTTAACTTTCCAGGTTATCGGGAAGGCATTTAAAAAATCGTCAAATATTTCAGCAATGCATTTCTTATAGAAGAATCTTGCATCCACCTGGCGTCGAACTCACGGTCATTTTGTATCATTTTTTCCATTCGAAATATAGAAGACAACCTCAACTTCAACCTCCGAGATTTTGGTTCCACTATCTTACCGATAAGTGCCTCAAAAAAATTTTCAAATATCCGTGCAATGCATTCTTATGGGAAAATTGCGATTTTTGGGACATTCTGGCATCGAACCCATGATAGCTAGCGTCAATGTCTGCAATATTCTGGCATCTACTGGGTGTGGCTAGTATGTCGAAAAAATCTGACGTCGACAGCGCTTGTGGAACATGGTCAGAATTTGTATCCTCTATATATATCTATTATATATAGCTAACTCTCCGGATATACCTATATATATATATACGAGTAAAAGTTGCTTGCATACTGCAAGGTAATTGGTAAAAATTTACAATAAGTTTCCCTTACGGGTATCATTTTCGAAGCTTATCCAGCAAAAATCTTAAAAATTGCCGCAATGCATTTCTTACGTGAGAATTTTTCATCCATCTGGCATCGAACTCACGGTCATATGTAACCTTTCTTCCACTGGTTCTATAGAAAACTACTTCAAACGCAAACGCTGTGATTTTGAATAGTCTCCTGCATTGAGAAAGGCCTCAAAACAATTTTTTTAAATTTGCGTAAATGACCGCCTGGCATCGAACACAGGACCCGTTCGTGAGACCCAATGGCATACGAATCTTAGATAAGTGCCACTCTGACGTGTTTCAAAGTTTCAATTCAGTATCTTATCGGGAAGGTCCTAAAATGAGATTACGTTCTTCCCGCTTGAAATGCATGGTAGAATCGGAATGACGCTCTAGCATCGAAGCAAGGACCACTAGAGAAGCAGTGAACGTCATGAAAGAATCTTCTCAAACGCCTCTGTCAGCATTCCGGGTTTTATCTTTCCAGCTTATCGGGAAGGATTAAAAAAAAAATCATCCAAGATTTCACCAATGCATTTCTTACGGAAGCATTTCGAACCCACCTGGCATCGAACACACGGTCATTTGCTAACATTTCTTCCTTTGATACTATGGAAGACCATCTCATCTGCAAACACCGTAATTTTGATTGCTCTATCGCATCGAGAACGGTCTCAAAACAGATTGCAAAAATTCGCGCTAATGACCGCCTAGCGTCGAACTCAGGACCCTTCTGTGAGAGAAAATAGCGAATTAATATTAGGTAAGTGCCATTATGACTTATTCCAAAGTTTCGATTCAATATCTTATCGGGAACGTCCTAAAATAAGATTCCGTTTTCCCCGTTTGAAATGCATGGTGGAATCGGAATGATCCACTTGCATCGAACGAAGGACCACTAGACGAACTGTGAAATTCATGGAAGAATATGTTCAAACTCCTCCGTCGCCACACGGGGTTTGACCTTTCCAGCTTATCGGGAAGGCATTGAAAAAAAATTTCAAAAATTGCAGTAATGCATTCTTATAGGAAAATTGCGATTTTTGGGAATTTCTGGCATCGAACCCATGATAGCTAGCGTTGAAGTCTGCATTATTCTGGCATCTAGAGTGTAGGGCCAGTACGTCGAAAAAATCTGACGTCGACGGCGCTTGTGGAACATGGTCAGAATTCGTATCCCCTATATCTATATATCTATATAGGTATATCCGGAGAGTTAGCTATATATAATAGATATAGGTATATCCGGAGAGTTAGCTATATATAATAGAAGATATACGAGTATAAAGTCAAATACTGATGTTGTATTCAAGATTTCGCATCGAAGCAAACTACAAATGATAATTTCATCATTTATCTCGATTTCTCTCACAGAAAAATTCTTCCTCACTTGAGAAACCGAAAATTTTTAGGCAATGCATTAATTGGACTGCACAACGAATTTTGCAGCGACACGGTGCGAGGTTCATTTCTTCTCTTACGGTTTTTCCCCTCTCCATACTGACTGGAATTTTGAAATGGAGAATAATTGCAAGCCAATGTGCATTTCGCTGCCTGTAGCAGCATTAACATGAGTAGACATTTTGGTTTATATCCAATTATTGATAGCTTCTTTGAGATTGTTACTCTTGGTTATTACAGAGATTGAAAATGTTTCTTTAAAGAGACTTTACAAAACCTCAATAATACATAATAATTTTTCAATTACAGTATTGATAATTATTAGAATTTTAATCATGAAAGTAGATGAATATGTATCCTTAAAAATTAAATTTCGGCCGAAATTTTCAGTATAAATTCTGCTTTAAATCGATTTTAATTACATTAAACAGTAATAATATATAATAAATAATGTTTTCGGTTTTTGTTTAATTTTAGTGATTTTAGGTCATTCCCATGTACTGCAGTAGGTTCGATAAAATTTCATCGAGTTATTGTTTAAGCGCTCCGTTTATGTTTATAAATTTAGCTTCTATCACAATGGATATTTAAAATTGGAGAGGGATTATTTTTAATTTTGATTATATTGATTTATGCCCAAATTATGGTACATTTTAAAAGGTAATTTAGTTCGTCATATTTGACCCTCCTAAACAATAAAAGAAGAAATAACTTACGTGGATTCAAGGAATAAGCCAATTTCTTGACGAAGTTGGAGAGTCGAACTGCCAGAATAATGACTGGGAATCCGATGAGCTGGACTGGAAATTCAAATGTTGGCGAGTTGGGCGTTGGGCTGATCTGCACGCTGTTGATTTCATTGTCCTCGGAGAGTCCAAGTGAGAGGAATAATGCCAGCACTGGCAACAGCTCGCTCCAATGCAATGCTCTCATATTAATCCTGAAATGGACATCGAGAGTATGACATTTCATGTCTTTGAATCACCATACGTTTGATCATCTTGAAAAGAGACTAAGTTAGAAACTTCAGATATTTAAATGAGGAAGCCTGAAGGTGTCAACAAGTCGAATTAAAAATCAGCTGTGGAAGTTACGAAGTGTTTTTCTTTTCAAGATGGTTGCTATGAGTAACGATTGATTATATTAATTTTATCCACAATGCTCTTGCTAAATTCTTTCAATTTCCTATACATAAACTCTAAAATGTTTCATTTAAAAAATAAGCTCAACCAGAATTTAAATTACGTATGTAATTATCACTACTCATGTAATATCATTATACTGATTCTCAACGAGGAATATAGAAGTAGGTAGTAATAGTTTGACAACATTTCAAAAAGAAGAATCTCTCGCATCTCCTTATTTTAATGTTATGCAAAATGAAAATTCGAATCTTCTAAAATTTCTCATAATCTGGAACGAAAATCTAAGCTCGGCAACAGGAAAATGAAATTTTATAGAATTAACCTTCATATCGAACCTGGCTCTAGTTCGTCCGATATTTTTTTTTCACATAATATTGCGATAGAAACACAACTTTTGGCGATCAGAAAGAATTTTGGTCGTATGTGCGTCAGTCTTCTGTGTCTAGCCTAATAAGCGAATTACATTGAATGAGCCGACAAAAAAGCTAATTTACTTAAGGGGGGTCGATACCTTGCCTGAAAATCCGTTTCAGGCTGTTGGGAATTACATCGCCATGGGGGCATGTAAATCGATAAAAAAATTTTGTTTTCACTATTCGACGCTTGAAAGATGGAGCTACGTCCCCATCCGACCGTTTTTTGATAATGCAAACCATAACGGAGAAAAAATTAGAGAACATTGAAGAAATCGACCATTTTTGATGTAGTGGCACTCGTTTATAAATAAAGATACGAAAATTTTGTCGGATGGAAACGTAGCTTCATCCTTTAGCTTTGAATGTAGACAATTTTCAAGTTTCTAAGTTTTATAATAATCCTGTAATCGTGCAACGCGAGCAAGATGCACAGCGTTTTTCTCAAAAAGGAACTTGCGCTGCAATCCACTTCCCCTCACACTCCTTCCTGAAGAGGAAACATAGTCAAGCGATGTAAGGCTGATAGCAGAGCCGAGTGTGGGAAAAAAACGCGCGAACTCGCCGATAATCTCTCAGCTTAACTCGAAAAAAGTTTCATTTACAGAGAAAGAGTTTAAATCGTTAGGAACGATGGACTTGTTCTGGATTGTAGGAAGGATTAACATCCATCGCGCAGTGGCCTAGAATCGTAAAAAGCTGGCCAAGAGGCCACAAATGGTTTTTTTGAGTGCGGGTTCTGATACTTCGCGTTGATATTACAAAATGATTAAATTTTATACTCCCGTTTGTCGTTTTTCGATATCCTAACGCGTTAAAAAGATAAATGGCGTCAAACTTGAACAATTTTCACAGAAATGGGAAGTCTTAGATTTTTCATATAAAGTTTGCTGCTATGTAGAGGGTTTAAAAATATACTTTTGGAAAAAACAACGATGCAATGATCTAGAACGATTCTTTATCTTTTGACTTTTGCAATTATCGCTTTCAAAAATGATATTTTGTTCATTTAAAGCAACGAAATGGCGGACACCTTTTTCGGACAATTTTCGAGATAAAGTAAGGAATATAAATATTAAAACGACCTTTGTGCATCGAGTCTCTTATACCACGTCATAGTCAGAAGTATCTAGATGTGGAATCCGAAGAAACTGTTCAAAGTCAGGTGATTTTGGATTGTTAGGAAAAGGGAAAATATTTTTGTAGTTTCAGTTTTAGTCTATCTATGAAGGGCGAAAGTTCATTATTTTTATTTTAAATTTGAGAGGGATATTTTTTTTAAATCAAGAAGGACCAGATATTTATGCATGTTTTATAAGTTTAATTTAGCTCCTGTGATTTTTGACGGGGTGATTCACTAGAAAATGAATAACATTGCATATTTCTATAGGCGAACTTCCACGTTGCACCTCGAGCAACTAGTATTCCTGCTTTCCTTCTGAGGCGTACATCAAATCTCGCTTTCGTTCCTCTCGCCCTCATTCTATACCTCAAAAATAGCAAAAACAAAAGCATGGGAGATCTCCTTATCGCATTGATAGCCGAACCCCTGGTCGCTTGGTTGAGTACCCCCGACCACATTCTACTTCCCCTCTTTACTATACTTACCCACTCCAACTTTTGCTTGGGGAAGACTCTTCCCCTCTTAAGCGGCGAAAAATCAAACTAATTCCAGTCTCGAGGTATCGACCCCCCCCTTAAGCAGCACTATGCTTCACTGTAGACAATGGCCGAGTGAACGACTTTACTGCGCGACTTGATTCGGAGATGAGTCTCATAGAGATATCATTTGATGGTATTTCAAAGATACGAGAGATTAATAGGAAAAAGGCACCACAGATGTCATAAAAACGTTATCAACTTAATACTTTGCATATGGCTTTATATGCACTTAAGAATTAGAAGCATACAGTCGCATCCTACGGAACGGTTCTGGGTTCGAAAACAGGCGGTCGTTATTCTCCGATATAAAATGTACAGAAGGATTTTACTTTTTGTTTTCTTTATAGTGATAATGTAAGTAAAGAAGCTTAAATCTGCTATCTTTTTGACTCAGAAAGTGATCGAGCGAGATTCTCTGCTGCTTTTCAAAACACTAGCGATTTCAAAACACAATGAAGCCTGTTTTCATATTTTATTTGAAAATATCGTTTACCTATTATCTTTAACGAACCGCGTTGTAACCCGAACTCAAGTCCTCTGTCGTATTTACAATCATGATTGACGTATTTTGCAGATCGCCCTGGCTTTAAATCTTTTGAATTTAATTCTCAATACATCACATACATGTTTTCAGGAAGAGCTTAGGCAAAATATATATAGCATTTGACAAAGTCTGCGATAAGTTTGTCGATGTAATAGTTCGACGAGCTCTAATCTTTTTCGGGCTTTGACTGCCACTGGATTAAACTTCTGCTATGAATATTAAGTATGCAATTAATGTTTCCCGTTTGATTTTGATTGTTTGATTAAAAAACGAATATTTAACAAAAATTAAATGAAGGTAAAATTCTAGCTTCCAGTTTTTATTATATTATACACTCACTAGTAAAAGTTGCTTGCATAATACAAGCTGATTAATAAGTACTTACTAAAGTAAAATCCTTCTGTATATTTTATATGGGAGAATAAGGACCGCCTGGTTTCCAACCTAGAACCGTTCCGTAGGCTATGACTATATGCTTCTAATTGTTAAGAGCATCTAAAGCCATATGCAAAGTTGATCAAGTTGATAAAATTGCTCGTTGTATCATCTGAATGTATAAAAGTCACATGAGATTAATTTTCGAGTAACAAAGTCTTAGTAAAAAATTATTTAGTTGGAACGTAACTTTTAAAAAAATCGTCGTGCAGTCACCTAAAACTTTTTTGTTTCTCACCTGAGGAAGAACTTATCTCGAGAGAAATCGAGATAAATGTTATAATTTTCAGTTACAGTTTATTTTGTGACGACATCTTGAATAGAACTTTAATATTTGACTTTTATATCCAAGAGCGTCATCCGCTTCGCGCTCCGAATCGCCGAAGCTTCGAAACCTCACAGCGAACCGAAATCGAGGAAAGCCGGCCGAAGTTAATGATTTTCAGAAGATTTTCGCAAAATTCCTCTTCTCAGACATTTCAATTTCATGTTTCCGAAAAAAAAGAGTAGGTAAAATGTTTCAGAAAAAATCATGGATTACAGATGACCGAAACTATATTTGTCCTTATATTTCTTCAGTGAATTGCAGAATTAAGGTGGGGTATTTTGTTTGGCTGTATACGTGACAATCCAGCTATTATGAGTATAAATATTTATGAAAGCTTTAGGCCGTTTAAGACGCTCTTACCAATTAAAAGCGTACCTTATCATTCCACGAAACGGTTCTGGTTCTACGCGGTCTTAATGCTCCCATATAAAATGTCGAGATCGGAAATATTTTTATGAAGCACGAAGGCAGAAATCTATATCTCGTCATCTGAACAGCTATCTTCAATATATTTTGCAAACGCAGTTTATAGTTTCACACATCTTCCTTGGTTGGAATCCAGGGCATCATTTGCATTCTACGATAGACTTAAATGGGGGATAATGAATCTCCTTTGTGGATTTTCCCCATGTGATATCGACTTGATATTCAGCATACATTTAGACGGATATTTACCGAAACTTAACGGGCGGCGACGTCTACGATAATGGACCTTGATTCGATACCAGACCGATTATATTTTCCCGGTATGATATACGCTTGGTGAGCTTGGAATATTTTTGCAAGCTCTTCAGAAAGTAATCGGGTACTTTTGTAATAAATTATCAATTTGCTTACAGTATGCAATCCCTATATCTATCCGCCCCAATGTCTACAGCATCATCTAGAGCAGGGGTGGTCAACAAGTCGATCGCGATCGACCGGTCGATCGCGAGGCCAATTTTGGTCGATCGTCGATCTCTCGCTGTTGTTTAATATGCCTTACTTCGGTAGCCATTGCTAAGAAGGGAAATCTGGATAGACATTTTTTTGCTTTACATAACAAGTATCAAACAGATTATCCACCAAATTCTGAACTGAGAAAACATAAAGTTAGGGATCTTAAAACTCGATTAACATATCAACAAAGCGTTTTTAAAAAGCCAAGGTTGAAGTCACAAGCAGTAACTACTGCATCATTCAAAGTAAGCTATCTCTTAGCAAAGAAAATGCAAGCCATTTTCCGACGGTGAATTTGTAAAGGAAATAGTTTTGGAAATGTAAGATTCACTTTTTAACGATTTTAAGAACAAGAGTGAAATTGTTGCAGCAATTCAAGATCTACAATTGTCTCGAAACACAGTGGTGCGGCGAATTGAAATAATGAGTGGGAATGTAAAAGAGCAGTTAATTAATGATATTAATAGATGTTCTTGTTTTTCCATTCAGTGTGATGACAGATATAAGTGATACAGCACAATTACTTGTTTTCGTTCGTATGATTTTTAAGGATTTTACATCTAAAGAAGAATTGTTGGGTATAATTTCTTTGAAGGAAAGGACTAGAGGTGTCGACATATTCAAAGCCTTTAAATACTTGCTCTATGATTTGTAAGTACCACTTTTCAAATTAGTCTCAATAACAACGGATGGCGCAGCTGCAATAATAGGTTGCAAAAATGGATTTATAGCCCTCTGTCGAACTGAAGATGAATTCCCAGCCTATTTGAGCTATCACTGCATAATTCACCAGCAAGTGTTATCTAGTTAGAGACTAAACACAAAAGAGATAATGGACATAGCATTTATAATTGTTAATTCAATTCGAGGAAGTTCCCTCAAACAGCGTCTCTTCCAACTGCTAAGTAAGTCATAATATTCTCCCATGATAAATTTTCTTGGCCCAAAAAAAAACGTGTAAGTGAAATATTTAATCAAATTATCAGCCATACTGTGAATTTTTATAACAACTTTTTTATATTTACGAACAAATAGTATAACAACTTATACATTGCAGTTGATAAAAAATTAAATTGCACTTTAAGTTAGTAAAAATCTATCTAGAAAAAGTGTCGGAAAATCGAATATTTAGGTACCGCATGTACGGAATGCTGCTGTCAAAAGTTGGATCTGGAAATTTATTTTCTTCAGGAGCCTGTGTCTCGAAAACTTAATAAGCTATTTAAAAATAAAAAATAGTTTTGAACATATATTTTACTTATATACCCAGACATCGCTAGAATGCACCTTATGCTGAAACACAGTGAATAAATATAGTATGCATTTCACACCCCTTCTACCCTCTTAGACTACGCCTATGACAATAAGTCGATCGCGACACACTTTTAAGATAAAAAGTAGATCTTGTATACAGAAAAGTTGGGCACCCCTGATCTAGAGCGTTATCCTCACGATCATTGAATTTGCATGAATATCTGTTTCTAAATGCGTACTCCGCAACCACTTCTTTCATAATTTTACGAAGAACGGGGGTTAAGCTAACCGGCCTCTAACATTTTTTTAACACCAGGCATGTAAAGAGGTATAACTTGGGACTTTCCATGTCTGTTGGCGAGCAATGATGGTTAAAAGTGTGTTAAATATTTAATAATTAAAAATATATATAATCTGTAATAGTTGAATAAAATTATACAATTTTAAGTAAGAATGATTTTGATTTCTTAATGAATGAAGCTTCATCGGCACGAATTCAATCGATGTAGAATTAATATGGCCAATCTTGACTTAAACATCAATCATCTTGAAAGGAAAACAATTCCACAGTAGATTTTTAATGCGACATATTTCGTTTCAAGATTATTAAGATGAAGAAGCACAGAATATTAGGGCGTATATTCTGAAGATGTCAACTCGTTGATGATATATATGGAATTAAAAATCTATTCTGAAAGTTACTAAATGTTTTCCATTCAATATAGTTAACAATCAATGTTTTTCACGCAGACATTGGCATAAAACTCGTCGGAAGGGGTCATCATTGAATCTTTAAAAACCCCTTAAAACGTCAATGTGAAGCAGAAGGGGGAATTTCAATGATTCTTTTTAGGTAATTAACAAACTTTCAGGAAACATTTGTTTTTAATTTCCCTTATTAGTTATGGTTTTCTACTTGCAGTGATGTAAGAGGGTAAGATTAAGAGAGTATTTGTTTAAATAGTGCATGTCTTTTGACAATTGGCTTAATGGACATTTGATAATATGGACAAGCGAGTGTTTACTATAGGATGATTTTCCTTTCATTTGGCTGTGATGGTAAGTGGAGGCCCTATTTCCGTCTTCAAATTGATTTTCATTAAGATCTATGATTGTGTGTGCATATATTTTTGCGGGCTATAAACACCACTCAGTGGCGCACATATTTTGTGGGAAGAATAATTTTTCGAAACGATTTTTCTCTTTTATTCTCCTCTGTATCGCGTCCCCTATCGCCATTATTGCGCCGAGGGAATGGAACAATTGATTATCTGGGAGAACTCAAGCTACTCTTTGTTTTACGAGCCGTAATCAACGTTTTATTACAAAGGGCAATATTTTCGAGAATTTTCATTCGGTTCGTCCCAGATGATGAGAAAATTCGAAAGATATAAGTGAAGTGGTGGCGGGTTTCTATCCTTTCGAGTTGTGGACATTTTATAACGTGCAAAGTTATCCAACGCCAAATGCTGAAACGAAGATAAGAAATGCATTTTGCACGGAGTTTAAAAAGAAAGTTGCTCATTGTCATTCGCATATACGCATCGTCACATCTCATAGTAGTCACTTTTCATCATTATTTTGCGTTCCAGTTCTTCTAGTCGGTTTAAAAATACAAATTGTAATTGAAATCTTCTAATCCAAGCAGTGAATCGAGGAACACCACATGGATATTATCTGGAACTATATTCTTTGAAAACGGAGAAATTACGTAGGATTTCAATTTCATAAAAACCATGGTAACTGACAATGAGTAAGAAAACTGGAACACAGTGTACACACAGGTAAAAATGGCGCACTACATAATAAACAAAATGATCTTTGATGGATGTACTCACCTGTTGGAGGGACTGCGTAGCTCGAGCGGCTCTCCTCGACTGCGATGGGAAAGTGGGTTCTCAGTCGCTTTCCCAATCGCCTGCAAGGACGAAAGAAAGACTTTCACTCGAAGAAATTCCGATTCTTGCTCACCGCCCTGGCACGTAACATCCCAACGATATTTGAAATTATTCTCACGTTCATTTCAACTACCGTCTTCAGAAATTCGATCGGATCACGCTATGGGAAGTCGCTAATAGAAAATCGGTCATTTGCACGAATGACGCCTATAATTCAGAATGTCTGATCGGTGGTAAGATTGAAGATGGCTGAGGTGATTACGAAGCCCCATTCCGGGAACTTATTTCCAGCATTACGAATAATTAACTTTCGTCTTTCGTCCGGGAACTTATTTCCAGCATTACGAATAATTAACTTTCGTCTTATACTGAACTCACCTGCCGCAAGGTAATATAATTGACAATGTGTTATTTTGTAGGAAAAACAGCTAACAATATACAATGGAAAATAGATATTACGAAGTGGATACAGTATCCTCTATATATTATTTTAAAACATAAATTTTTGGTGACCGGGGCTTTTCTCCCTTATTACTCCACCAATACATATAAATGAATTACCATTTGAAAGGTTTTCAGGTTCCCGCTAAAAATAGTCAGACAAATGAAAAATGCTCCATTGGTTAAACATATTGAATTGATATTTTAATCATCGCGTTACGTTCTGGACGAAAATATACGCAGGTTGCTATATACAGAATATTTTGTTTACTTAGTGACAATTGTAAACAATTATAAAATCGGATAGAGATATCTGTTCACGGTCTTAAAATGATTGACACAGGTTTCGCAAGTTGTCTTAATAGTATATAGTCTCAATGAACGAAGACCTCGACGTCGTACGAAACTGTATTTTAATAAACCGATATAAATTTGCACTTTCTCGGAGTAGAACGACAGTTTATGACAGAGCAGAAACATGAGCCCTGCTGAAAACAAAGGCCTGTGTCTCACTTTTGCCCGGTATTATAAATACGAGTAAAAGTTGCTTGCATACTGCAAGCTAATTGGTGAAAATTTACAATGAGTTCCCCTTACGGGTGTCATCTTCGAAGCTTATCCAGCAAAATTCTTAAAAATTGCCGCAATGCATTTCTTACGTGAGAATTTTTCATCCATCTGGCATCGAACTCACGGTCAAAGGTAACCTTTCTTCCACTGGTTCTATAGAAAACTACTTCAAATGCAAACGCTGTGATTTTAATAGTCTCCTGCATAGAGAAAGGCCTCAAAACAATTTTTAAAAAATTAGTGTAAATGACCGCCTGGCGTCGAACACAGGACCCGTTCGTGAGAGAAAATGGCATACGAATGTTAGAGAAGTGCCACTCTGACGTGTTTCAAAGTTTCAATTCAGTATCTTCTCGGGAAGGTCCTAAAATAAGATTCCGTTTTCCCGGTTTGAAATGCATGGTAAGATCGGAATGACGCTCTAGCATCGAACCAAGGACCACTAGAGAAGCAGTGGACGTCATGAAAGAATCTTCTCAAACGCCTCTGTCACCATTCCGGGTTTTATCTTTGAAGCTTATCGGGAAGGCATTTAAAAAAATCGTCCAAAATTTCACCAATGCATTTCTTACGGAAGCATTTCGAACCCACCTGGCGTCGAACACACGGTCATTTGCTAACATTTCTTCCTTTGGTACTATGGAAGACCATCTCATCTGCAAACACGGTGATTTTGATTGCTCCATCTCATCGAGAACGGCCTCAAAACAGATTGCAAAAATTCGTGCAAATGACCGCCTAGCGTGGAACTCAGGACCATTATGTGAAAGAAAATAGCAAATTAATATTAGATAAGTGCCATTATGACTTGTTCCAAAGTTTCGATCCAATATCTTATCGGGAAGGTCCTAAAATTAGATTCCGTTTTCCCCGTTTGAAATGCATGGTGGAATCGGAATGACCCTCTTGCATCGAACCAAGGACCAGTAGACGAATTGTGAAATGGATATAATGGAATTTCACCGCAGACGAGTAGTAGTTATTTTCATATTTTTGCATGAAAGGAAAAATCTAGGGAATAAATAAGAAACGTGAATGCAGAAGGTATATTTTGTTTTTTTTATCTTGGTTATATTCCTGAACTTTAACCTGAAGCACACATCATTACCGGTATACAGACAGTTTACGTGAAGCTGTTAGTGATGTTTTGAGTTTTGTTTAAATTCGTTTTGTGATATATCCATCGAGTGAATTGAGGTATTCGTTATAAAATAAAATGCATAGATCGTTCTAGTGGTGACTCTTACTATTGATGATTATATTGCTAAAGGAAAGTTTTTAAATCATTTATGACATTCAATATGATATAAAAATTTCTCTTATAAGTTTGGGATTCGTTTAGGTTCAAGTGGTAAGGCATTAGAAAAGGCAAGACCTAGAATTTGCCCAGAGAATATGAAGGTGTGTATTTCTATATTAACATCGTTTTTTCAGAGGCAATAAACTACTCTTAAATTTTCTATTCCCTGAACAGCGCGTTTACTATCTTTGCGCCGGCGAAATATACCGCTAAAAGAATTTAAAATTAACTTTAATTTGGTTATGACATTCATTCCTATGCCTTAAATACTAAGCGATAAAGTCACGCTAATATAATTAAAAATCCGACAGTATCGAGTCTGAGATTTGTTCCTATATAATACTGCTTTCCTTCTCGTCATATTATTTAAGAAGGATTTTCTTTTTGTAGGAAGAGAGCCATCCTCTGTTACTTAATTTGTGTAATGTTTCACTCTGTAATGAAGCAATATTTACTGGATAGGGAAGTATTATATGAACAATTTTGGGTCTATCAACTCAGGCGGCGGGTTGCAATGCATCTTGGAAATCCCTGTTTCAAACATAGCCTATTAAGCGGTATTTTTACTTTAGGAAGATCGAGAAAAAAAGAAAATATTGAGCGGGAGTGCTTTCTCGAATGATTTTTCGTTGTTATTAATTGGTATCCATAATGCTCTTTCGAGAGATGACGTGAATTCATCTTACCGTTGCCGTGCCTCACATAGTTGAAGTAAACAACTGAGTGAAGAAACCAAATGATTGCAATCAAATTCTTTAACGATCAACTACACATTCTTTTTCCATCGGTATTAGAATTCGCGACAAATGTAAGGAGTGCTATCAAAAATATTGAGAAACTGCAACGGATGGAGGCTAAGAATGGAGACATTAGAAAGAAAATAATGTTACAGAAATGTTAGAGCTTCTCGTTTGAGAATTCTTCATCTTTGAGATAAGAAACGGAAAAGAGGCATGGGTGGAGTTAAAAAATAGAATTAATGCATTTCAAGGGGATCAGAAATTAAAAGTGAGGAAGCAAAGGTTTAATATCGCCAAGTATTCGATTATGATTATTCGTGGGGAATTGAATGTATTGCCTGAAGAGATTTTCAAGTTCATACCGATAAATAAAAAGGGCTACCATTGGCATTTTTAATTATATGCCCCTGGAATTGGTGATTTTATTTAATAAATAAGGGCTGAGTACATGTAATGAGTTTCACACCAATTTAAAGCTATTTCTTTGATCTGTTAGTGGTAATATTTTTGCTGGCGCAGATGGCGAGCTGAAGAAGAAATTTTTAAAACAAGGTACCCAATAAACGGTACTTTTTGCGATTCGCGGCTTTTTGCGACTTATAAAATTCAATTGCAAAGAAACGGCATGACTTACGGCAATGCAATTCATCCTGAGTTGCATATAAGCTGTCTCAATATGACAAACATTTTAATATTTCCAGTATGGATTATATTATTGATAATAAATTTTAAAGGCTATTCATCTCTTTCGTTTTCGTCCGTGAAAAAATTTACTGTACAATTGTATTATAAATATCATTAAATTTTTTCTGTTATCAGAAAACGAGTAAAATATAGCCAGGGGGCAGCGTATTCGCCTATGATGAAGGCGGTCCCGGCTTCGATATCCGGTGGGGTCCTATGTGTATGAATGGCCTCCGCCTCTGCTGATGCACTTTCAACAATGCTACTACTATGGGATTGTGTTTCTGTGTAACTCGACAATGCTGCCACCTGACGGCAATCAAACTCTAGCTAATAATAAATTAATACATAGTTTGCCACGAAAATGCGTAAAGAAACCTTTTCATGATCATTCTAGATGAGATAAAGTAATGAAAGAATAACTTCTCTGTCGTTTTAATTTAAGAATGACCATGTTAAAAAATCGATTTGGGGTATAATGATTAGATTTTGGAGCATTCATAGAAAAAATTTGAGATTTTAATTATGAGTCATACAACAATCCAACACCGATCAATATAATTAGATCGTTAAGTTGTTTTCCGAGTATTCAAATTAATTTTGGTGAGACTTCCGTCTGTTGCAAATTTTCTATGTAGCTAAACCTGATATCAAATGATTTTTAGCGTTTACATTTCACTCAGAGAATAGATTTTTTTGAGTAAAGAATGGGATATCATACCTGCGATTCCAGAAAACTCACCTGAATGGAATACAAGCGTAACGAAAGCCCAAGCTTTTACTCCCAATCGGTATCCTCGAACCACAAAAAGATGGAATTATTTTGCCTCATTAATGATGAAAGAGTAGTATTTCAAAATTTATTATTTGCAAAACCTACTGAAAAAAATTCGGGTTATCATACCCGAAATGGAATATGACGGAACACCATATTTATACGAGAGATCTTCACCAAATGCGGGGACAATGGTTTTGGGGGATTTCCTTTGCGCTTTGACAATGTATCACAATGTATGGTCAAATGAAAGTGAGAGCTTCCCCTCTATCTCTCACTCATTCTACACCGGAAGGGACAACAAGCTTTCAACTGATCATTGCTGAAGGGATGTCTTTCAGAAAATGAATATCTCTTGAACTAAGATGCAATTTCACTGCAGACGAGTAGTAGTTATTTTTATATTTCGTGTATGAAGAGAAAAAATTGAAAATGAAAAAGTAACGTGGACAAAAAGTATGTTTTGTTCTTTTATTTTGGTTCTATATACATTAAACATGAAGCTTTAAGTGATTAATCATTGCCGGTATAATAGGAAGTGGCATTTAGAACGACAGTGAAATACGTAAACGTGGCAGTGATGATCTTTTCTTCAATTCATTATATCATAAATGCAATGAGTGGATTGAATTATTCGTTATAGGATGAGATACATAAATCATTATAGCAAGAGCGCGTACTATTCGTGATTATATTCCTAAAAGAAAAGTTTTAAAACATTCGGTAACATTTATATTCTCACATTCTCTAATGTATTAGGGATTTCGTTTGGTGTAAGGCATTGGAAAACGCAAGACTTTGAATTTGCCCATTGAGTTTATAGCTGTGTAAATATCGGATCCAGGAAAAAATCCCGCAGGAAAAAGTTCCGCCGGAAAAAGTACCGCAGGAAAAAGTTCCGCGGGTTATTTATTAATAGGGTTGCCAACGTCTTAAAGGTTGATTCCTGGAGTTTGCCGTTTCAAGAGTGGTAAAATCCGGGAGGTTAAGTTTAAATATAATTTTAAGTACCGTAGAATGTATATTCATCATTGATGAACAGCGTAAATATGTTTGTTGAGTTGATGTAACTGATCTATGATGTTAACTTGATCATGCGTGAATTAGCTCTACTTATAAACATACTTTAATTTGGCTAAAACAACTTTCTTAACAGAAACTTGGAAATTAGCACTCCTATAAACTTCTAAAATATTTCAAAATATCTTTGTATAAAGATAAGATATAATTTACATAACTCAAAAATTAAGAAGGATTGTCAAACTAAAGGTATATGAGAAAATAAACATGCACGATATCTATAATGTTTATTTTTCTCAATATTGACAGCAAACTAAGGACAACCACAATTATTTATCTACTGGGGACCTTTAGGTAAATAAAAAGAAGCCTATTATCTACGCAGGGAGTATATTCAGCAATCTTGAGAGTTTGAAAGTTGTGTAATTTATGTGCAAAATGTGTCATTAAACATTTGCAATATATTTTTATTTCTATGTTAATGCAATATTTGTCTGAAAAATTAGATTTGCAAGATTAATATTTGAAACGTTTCTAATTGAATCTCTCAACCGAGATGATTATGAAACCGACAGTAAGAATTAGTCTCGATTAGTCTTGAATATACTTCTTATGAACTTTTATGAAGCTTGTAAGATGATTATTAGCACAAATATACCCATAAGAAAATAGTAGATAGCTAAGTAACAAAATAGTCGTGTATTAACGTTTTTACTCGATATACTACTATGATACGTGACATAAACTAATGAAAGAGGCATGATACATACACCCCCTGCCACATGCCGAAAGACGACTCGCAGGATACAAATTATGTTGTAGATTTGTGGGCTTATTTCGATTTCGTAAGCCTATTATTTCTAATTTAATTTTGCAAAAGAAATGTAGCCTGCAGCCGATAAAACTGAGGTTTACGTGCATTTCTTATGAGAACGTTTTTTCTTGTCTGGGTTCGAACTGGGGACGTTCAGATAAATAAAAAGTAGCCAATTATCTGCGCAGGGAGTACATTTAGCAATCGTGAAAGTTTTGAAGTTGTGTCATGTACGGTTCTCGAGTTTTAGACGAACAGGCATCTGTCATATTTTGCACATTTTCTTTCCATCAAGCCACGTAAAGATTATTGCCCGCCTTAAAGTATTCTCCCACACTCTTCTCTTTGCATATTAGAGCCTAATAACAGTATAGTGCCCTATCTTAGAACATTGTTCACAGCAACTCTAAACAAAAACTGCATCCCTGACGAATGGTCAAAAGCAATCATGATTCCAATACATAAGGGTGGATCGAAAACATCAGTTGATAACTATAGGCCGATTAGTCTTACTTCCCAAGTCTGCAAAATAATGGAAAAAATTATAGCTGATTACCTTCGTGTAGGTTGGAAAGAAAATGACTGGCTTTGTAAGAGGCAGCACGGATTCAGACCGGGATACTCAAGCGAGACCCAGCTC
Source organism: Pachydiplax longipennis (assembly GCA_036926295.1). Classification (NCBI taxonomy): domain Eukaryota; kingdom Metazoa; phylum Arthropoda; class Insecta; order Odonata; family Libellulidae; genus Pachydiplax; species Pachydiplax longipennis. The sequence continues at coordinate 73,076,361 of JAVFKF010000002.1, read as the reverse complement.
ATAGGACTAGTTCAAGACATTGCCTTACATGCTATGGATGTAAGGGATGAAGTTGACGCGGTAGTCATTGATTTTGCTAAGGCCTTCGATAAAGTACCACACGACCGACTTATTGCGAAAATACGTGAGTTAAATGTAGACCTTAGGATAGTTAGCTGGATCGAAAATTTTCTGAAAAATAGAAAACAGTTAGAGTAGGTGATGTCTACTCCAAAGAGAATGATGTAACCTCGGGTATTCCTCAAGGTAGTGTTCTAGGACCATTGCTCTTCCTAATTATATTAACGATCTCCCAAAGAACATTAAAACCGAGGTAAGGCTTTTTGCGGACGACTGCATATCATATAGGCGTATAAGGGAGAGGCGGGGTCGAGAAATTTTGCAATGTGGTCTAAAAGAGTTAGCTGAGTGGTCTAAAGAAAATGGGATGGTGATCAACGTAGTTATATGTAAACATATTCAGTTTTCTAGAAGAAAGTCTCCTGAAATGAATTCTTATACACTGAGCGACGAAACCATACTCACCGTACCCGACTGCAAATATTTAGGTGTTAAACTATCGGAAAAACTTAAATGGGGGAGCCACATCGAAGATATTACTACGAAGGCTTATAGGAATCTTCATTTTGCAATGAGAAATCTAAGACGGAGTGGGAAGGGAGGAAGGGAAAGAGCATATAAATCTTTGGTTAGGCCGATTGTTGAATACGCGACTAATGTATGAGACCCACATGAATCAGGCCTTAGTAAGACACTCGAAGGAGTGCAAAGGAAAGCAGCTAGATACGTAACCGGAAGGCATAAAAAGGATGAGAGTGTCAGTAAAATGTTAGATGAGCTAGGATGGGAACCGCTATCGTCTAGAAGGAAGACATTTAGATTAACGGGCATATTTAATACGTGGAACTCTAATTACGGCTGGGAGAAACTGCGAGCGAGGTTCCATACCCCTAACTATATCGGACGCGGCGACCACGAGTTAAAAATCAAGGAACGTGAACAGAAATCCGATGTAGTGAAATATTCATTTATTAATAGAGGTATAAGGGAATGGAATGCATTACCTGGATAACTTCTCACTCCTATGCCTAGAAACAAAAATTTTAAAAAAGAAGCTTAAACGCTTATAAAGTTTTGCTTATATCTATTAATGTAACTACAATGTAATATTAACATCTATTAATGTCTTCTGTACATACTGACTGTACCTCTGTACTTTATACTGTTTTTATTTATACTGTCTGCGGGAGGTTTTTGGAGGGTTTTTCCTCCCGCCTAAGGGCGAATGCCAGACAGTCATGTCACCGTAATTCCTTTCTTACCGTTGCCACCTGGTCCAAGACAAAACTGCAGCGTTTTTTTCAATAAATAATAATAAAAAAAATAAAAAATAATATATGTTGAAGTATCATTGAACGACCCATATTATACGAAGTTCTTATAACAGTATTTTTTAAGTGCTTCGACAGGTCATTTGGTATTTAAGAGCCCCCAGCGATAATCGAACCCCTATTAGCCGTAGCTAAGGCAAGCATTCCACTTGTTCTTTATCTTGAAGCCTAGTAATGTCTCTCTTTAAACATGAAACAATGTGTCCGCACAAGAATGTGATGGAATGTGTGATTCGTCGCCTAATGATAGATTTTAGGGAAATCCATCTACCCAATAGCATTAGACGTTCTCGAAAAGAAATCAGCGAACCCACGCTCCGATGACGAATTACTTTCTCTCAGAAACGAGGTCTCTCATCAAAATCCCAAAGAGGATGTTCGATTTCTTTAATCGTCCACAGTAATAAGGGACGTACTGTAGTACAGGAATCGCAGCTCATCGATTTCTTCGATCGCTCGTTTTCCACGCCTAAGTCGAATTTGGTGATCCAAATTTAATACCTCGTAATGGAAAACAGAATAAACTCTGTTTCTAACTTCTCCCATATTCGTCTTCTTCCTCTTTTATGAATATTTCAGCAAATAAACGTATTTCGTAGTCCAGTATAAACGATAAAACCCATTGAAATCGATTAAGCTGCTATCCTTGCATGTATAATTTATGTTATTCCCCACTTATCTGGAAAGAATGCTTCAATTTAAAGTGAAAATTGCCGAAATGGAGTAAATCTGTCCGAAAGCAGATAGTTCTCCAAAAATACGAAGCTAAGTAGTTCGCGGACCCTGCTATTCGCTCAGCCGGCTGGACATTTCATCCAAGAGACATTTTGCCCCACCCAGGGGCATAAGAGACATTTCATCCAGGATCCTGTTAATTTCAAATATTGTTTCTTCTTATATTTATGGAATTATCATGTCACTAACTTTGAAAGCATAATTATGTTGAATTTTATTTTGGGTGAAGCATCCGATGGGTGAATCGACTTCTGCGTGAAAAATTCTTTAGCGAAAAGCTATAACCGTATACTTAAGAATCCATCTTAAGTCAATTTCAGTCTGCAAAATAAAACGGTCACTTTCAATTTATTTCCTTATAAAATTTTCCTATTGGAAACCTTTATGAAGAATATCCTGTAAATGACGATATGCAAGTGTTGCCTTTTCATTTTCTTTTTAAAAAATTACACTAAGAAATGGAAATAGTTCATACAGACCTATACATTGAGTGTTATTTTGAAAAAGGAAGATAAATTTTGCGCTGCAAAAGAATGAGGAAAATAAAAGAGCGAAGTTTTTCAAGGAGTAATATAATTTTCGGGTTCCTTAACGTAACAAGAATAACCTAAGAACGAGAACAAAGGCTCAGTTTTTACGTCATACGTTCACTAATTAAATTAAATGAAAGAAGTAAACATGATTAAATCCAAGCTGTTACACAGAATATGGCTATTAATTATTCTGGAAATCATCAACGACTGTTGATACTCATGTAAGTAATTATAGGACATATCCCTTTCACGAAAGAATAGAAAATTCATCAGACGTCGTGAATGTAGCAAACAAATTATTCTTTCCAAGACTAAAGACAAATGAATAACACTTTTCTCCATTTAATGTAATTTATTTACTTTACTGATTTAAGCGATGTAAATGAAAATGAATTCTATAATGCAGACATAATAGGTGAGTAGACAAAATAATACTCTCAGGGGTAGATTTCTCACTTCCCTTCCATACAACTCGCTTTTAGCAATTGAGTCGATCGGAACGTGTGCAAAAATGTGGATAATTGAGGGTAAATTCTCCGTTGTTAATTTCTTCGAAAGGAAAGAATAGCTTCGCTTCTGAATTATCCGTACACACACACACACACACACACATATGTGTGTGTGTGTGTGTGTTCACCAACCGGCAGTAGGACAGCCTGGTGAATTATTGTCCTTCATCCCCCAAATGCAAATACAATTTTCATGATGAGCTTCTGTAATGGAAATTTATCCGGACGTAAAAGCACCACCCATTCGGATGTCCGGGAGGTGGTGGCATTACAGAGGTCCATCATGAGGAAAAGAGCTACCACCCTCCACTTCGCGACTTACAATTGCCGTAGCTTGAAGAGTGAAGACAGACTACTGGAACTACTGAATGAAGCAGAGAAGATAAATTGGGACGTCATCGGTCTCAGAGAAGTTAGACGAAAATCAGAAGACTTGATTACACTCAAGGAACGTAATTTATTTTATTACAGGGGTACTAAGGATGGAAGACTAGGAGGTGTCGGGTTCCTGATCAACAAGAGATGGAAAAACAATGTACAGAAGATAGAAAGTATATCTGACAGAATTTGCTAGCTCATACTCAAGATAAATGAGCGTTACTCTGTTCAGATCATACAAATCTACGCACCAACAGCAGCAAGCAGCGAAGAAGAAATTGAAAAATTTTACCACACTCACTGAGCCCACTATTATAAAATAATTATGGGTGATTTTAACGCTCGTGTAGGTTAACAGGAAGCCGATGACAGCGTGGCATCACAATACGGACTGGGCCAGAGAAACGAACGTAGTCACCGCTTGGTAGAGTTTGCTGAATGCACCAATATGTACATAACAAATACATATTACAAGAAGAACCCAAAAAGGAAGTGGACTTGGAGAGGACCCAACGGAGTAAAAAATGAAATAGATTACATATTGGTTAATAAACTCTACACGGTAACAGACTATGAAGTCTTGAACAACTTTAGCACTGGAAGTGACCACAGGATCGTAAGATGCAGATTGAAGATTAATCTCCAAATGGAACGCAAGAAGTTGATTTCATGCAAGAAACATGAAATAAGCATCAAAAAACTGGAAGAAAAAAGGATAAATATCAACTTGAGCTAAAAATAGATTTTCAGCACTTCAAGAATAAGAACTAGAAACCAAAGTCATGCAAGTTGTTAAGGAAGCAGCAGAAGAAGTGGCAAGCTCACCAAGAAGAGCTAAAGATAGAAAGCTAAGTGACAGAACGGGACAAATGATGAAACGACGTAAGGAACTGAAGAACTCAGGCACACAAATGGATAACATCGAATACGTCGAGCTTAGTAAGGCTATCAGAAGGGCAATTTAGGAAGACGTGAGAAAATTCAATGAGAGAATTGTGCAAGAGGCAATAGAAAACAGCAAAAGTATGACGAAGACCAGGCAACGCCTAGCAATTGGGAGAAAACAGATTTTAACCATACAGAAGGAAGATGGTACAAGAACCTGCAACAGACGAGCAATACTAAGGACGGTAGCAGAATACTTTGGCAATCTATACAAGAAGGAAGAAAATGCTGAAGAGGAAAACCAAGAAGCAAGCCAAAACCAACGAGATCCTCTCTCTATTCTCCCAGAAGAAGTAATTGCAGCAATAAGGCAGACGAAGAACGGAAAAGCAGGAGGCATAGATGGAGTGTTAGCAGAATATTTAAAACTTGGTGGAACCAAAGTTGCACACGTTTTAGCGCAGTTATTCACTACTTGTCTGAAACAAGGAAGAATCCCCCAGGACTGGAATCATGCAGGAATAGTCCTTTTGCACAAGAAAGGAAGCAAGGAAGAGCTGAAGAATTACCGCCCCATCAGTCACCTTCCTGTTGTTTACAAAAGATTCATGAGGATAATAGCTGAACGGATAAAGATTACTCTATCATCTGCCCAGCCTAGAGAGCAAGCAGGATTCCGGAAGGGCTTCAGTACTATGGACCACATCCACACACTACAGGAAATAATCAACAGGACGAATGAATATGAGATGCCACTAGTTCTATGCTTTGTGGACTATGCTCAAGCCTTCTACTCTAGAGGCTCTGGAAAAACAAGGAATAGATGCAGAGTACATCCGTCTCCTACAGAGCATTTACAAAAATGCCACAGCCTCAGTAATGCTACACAAAGTTACTGAAGAATTCAAAATTAGAACTGAACTGAAGAAATTATTATATATATATATATATATATATATATATATATATATATATATATATATATATATATATATATATATATATTGGACGATTTTTTTAAATGCCTTCCCGATAAGCTTCAAAGATAAAACCCGGAATGGTGACAGAGGCGTTTGAGAAGATTCTTTCATGACGTCCACTGCTTCTCTAGTGGTCCTTGGTTCGATGCTAGAGCGTCATTCCGATTCTACCATGCATTTCAAACCGGGAAAACGGAATCTTATTTTAGGACCTTCCCGATAAGATACTGAATTGAAACTTTGAAACACGTCAGAGTGGCACTTCTCTAACATTCGTATGCCATTTTCTCTCACGAACGGGTCCTGTGTTCGACGCCAGGCGGTCATTTACACTAATTTTTTAAAAATTGTTTTGAGGCCTTTCTCTATGCAGGAGACTATTAAAATCACAGCGTTTGCGTTTGAAGTAGTTTTCTATAGAACCAGTGGATGAAAGGTTACCTTTGACCGTGAGTTTGATGCCATATGGATGTAAAATTCTCACGTAAGAAAGTCATTGCGGCAATTTTTAAGAATTTTGCTGGATAAGCTTCGAAGATGACACCCGTAAGGGGAGCTCATTGTAAATTTTCACCAATTAGCTTGCAGTATGCAAGCAACTTTTACTCGTATATATATATGTGTGATGATATATGTATATATATAAATTTAGTCGGAGCATTTGATTACCTTCTAACTCTTACAAATAACTTTAACTAGAGCACTCATCCGAAAAATCTGCAATTAAATAACTCGGCTTCATGAGGTGTATTTTCGGTCGTTTTACGTCGAAAAGGTTAGACAGCGGTATTATTTCATCATGGTCAGACGCGGTAAGTATATGTGATGAAACGGGGGCTCGAGCTTAAGTTTAGAAAAGTGTTAGGAAGATGCTTTCGATGGGAATCTTTGAAAGAAAGGAAATTAGGTTGCAATTGCTTAATACATTTTGAGAGAGCACGCTTGCAGAGGACGTAATCGGTATTCTGCAATTCTTGCAACTGTTCGACAGTGAGAGTAAAATAATTAAAATAGATGCTAGAACAAATCGCTTTAAGGACCTGTTTTTTCCGCAAACGGTACGCGATATCAACAGATTATAGAAATACCTTAAACAATCAAATCTCCTGTCAAACGCCGTGAGGGACTTTTATGGTAGATGCTGGAACAAAGCTATAGATTGACTCAGAGAGTAAGCAAAGTTGGTCATCGGAGAGAGCTGTATTTCCGCGTGTCCCGCCCACGTACGCTCTTTCTTATACTCGACGACGAGATGCCCTCGTATCAGAACTCAACCGCCTCTACCACAAGTAAGTGCTTTTCTTCTCATCCTTGAAATGAGAAGTCCTTTCTTTTTCCTATTCTTCATTTTCTTTTTCTTTGTTCACCACTATATCACAATTCTCCTCCACTAATTATTATTTGAAATTATATTTTATTATTATTTGTAATTCGATATTTCTGTGATCGTTTTCATAAATTGAACTCGAGGATTGTATATTTGCATGCTGTCGAAGCGTGTGGTAGGGGGTGCATAAACATCAATAACCTTATCTAAATCTAACTGCTATTATATTCTATAATGCAGTGCGGAAAAACGACCACAAGTCGTTCAATCAGTTCTCGCAATTATTTCCTGGTATTTCTTTTTCTCTCGTAGCTCGCGAACATTGATGAGTAACGTCTCATCAATGAGAGCCAGACTGAAAAATTTTTCGAATACCTTTCGTCGGCAATCCCATTTGAGGGACTCTATCATCGCCCAAACTGTATTCTCCTTTAACAAACGAAGTTGCCCTACGTTGAACCATCTCTCGGTAGGACACAATCCTACTTCGTGAGGAAGTGTTTAGCGTGTTTACGTCCGATGTTACATTTAGTACCTGTAATTGATAAAGCGGAAACATGTCGAAAATAACATTCATTGAAGACGGAATTATGGAACATTTATGGAAGATTAAACCAAATAAAGCTCCTGGTCCTGAGGACATACCAGCCCGGGTATTTAAAGAATGAGCAGAGGCCCTCTTCTTAAAGTAATATTTTAAAAATCTATGAGCGAAGGTAAGGCCTCGAAAGATTGAATAATTGCGAATATCACCCTAATTAATAAGAGCGGCATAAAAATCTGTCAAATTATAAGCATGTTTCTTCATTGAGTGGTAAAATTATGGAACATGTAATTTTTAGTTCTTTAATGGGTTTTCTTAAAACTTCTAAACACAGTTAAGGATCAACATGGTTTTCATAAGACACGATCCTGCGAGTCACAGTTAGCGATATTAGTTCACGATATATCTACTGAAAGTAAAAGAAAATTCGATGCAATATTGTTAGATTTTCGGAAAGCGTTCGATCGATCGGAAAGTCTCGCATTATAATTATTATAGAAATTAAAAGTTTCAGGTATCAACGAAGAAGTAATAACCTGGATAAAAGACTTCCTCTCCGATAGTGAACAACGAGTAGTATTGGATGATATTAGTTCTAACCTAGTCGAAGTGTCACAAAGTAGCGTAATCGGACCATTATTATTATTAGTATACATTAAGGACCTTAATAAACTTATCGACGGCAAATTAGAATATCTTCGAGCGACACGGTAATTTACAGAGAAATAACAAGTAATGACGAAATATTAAACCTGTCGAATGAGTTAGATAAAATTATTAAATGGTGCGACCTTTAGAAATTTGAGTTCTACGTAGACAAATGTTCGGTAGTTAATTTTTTCGGAAGAAAATCCTTTACCAATGATGATTTGAGTTGCACTCGAGGGAAAACATCATCAACAGTGGATTTGTGGAAATATCTTGGAATAACTCTCACGAATAACTTAGCTTGGGGTACTCACATCCATAATATATGTGGGCGAGCTCTTAAGAAAGTCGGTTTCGTCAAGAGAATAATCGGTAGGAGCGAAGAAAAGGTTCGCGAGCGATATTACTTTGCGTTAGCTCCAGTATGCGTAGTGTATAGAACCCAGCTGAAAATTGTTGTATTTACAACATAGAAAAGAGTACAACGAAAGGCAATATGTTTTGTAAAAATTGCTATGATAAATCGGTAAGTGTTACTCTGATGTTTCAGGAAGCAGGATTGGAATCTCTAGAAGAAAGAAAGCTCAATCAGAGATTCAATTTCCTAGATAAATTCAGACAGAGTATGTTCATGGAAGATGTAACCGATATTATGCGCCCTTCTTGTTCTCGTATATAAGTCGAGGCGAGAAAGATCAGAGAAATAGATGCTAGTCGATTCAAGAATTCTTTTTTCCGAGAACGGTACGTGAAAATAATCGACTAGGAAAGTAGAGTCATGGCGCTTGCACCCCCTGCCACATGCAGCATTATAATATAATAATAATATAATATTTAAATACCCCGCTCTCTCATTACTATGTACCTTGAAAGTGGCCGTCATGGCCGAAACCGATCGGTAATAAAAAATTTTGTGAAACATACAAAGTATGCTCTTATTACTTGTTATTCAATTATGTTTAAAAAGGCATTCCACGTAGTAGTAGCATTGTTGAAGTGCTTCGACGGCTGAGGCACACAAAAGGGCTCCCACCGGGTTCGAACCTGGTATCTCTCGCTATCGGCTATATAACAGCCCAATGTTACGCCCTTTGCAAATCTCGGTCTGTATTGAGAACGCAAATATACTCATACCTCATTAAGGCGCTTTTTTTGGAACAGTATGGAAACTTGTTATAACTGGGATATTGAAAACTTTTATTTCTTTTGCATTCTCCCGTTCGGTCGGACAATGATTGAAGCACTATATGCTTGTTGACGCACTTTAAGTGCAGTCAGACTGATTATATTGGGTAAACGTTCTGGGAATTATTCGGACGGGAAGGGAAGGAGAGGTTAAGATTTTTTTTCTTTAGGGAAATTTATATAATAAGGGATCTTGATGTTTTAGGTGATGGGTGATGATTTGATGAGGAGTGAAAGGTATGTAAGGAATGGCTAATTTATTTGTTTATTATTGTTATTGTTTTTTTCTCCCTTTTTTATTTTTTATTTTTAAAATTAGTTTTCTTTTAAGTACATTAAAAAAGGGTTAAATTTTTATGTAATTGCATTAGATCTTAAAAACGAAAAGGAATCTTTAGTTTAATTTACCTGTCACAACTGTAAATATCTAGAGTCCACGGGCTGTACAATGCTGCTTGCCTTCTTTTCATGTTTTTAAAGAACGAGATTTTCGTACAAAGAGATGAAGCAATATTTGAATCAGAGTAATAGACAAAGAGCTGAGGCAAATGCGTCTTTCGTGCATTCCCCTTGCGCCGCTCTATTCTCGCTTGCTAACCCTTGTCATATCTTTCTTCTATTTGTTTCCTCGGTCATTTCCTTCAATGAATTACTCTAGTTGTCCTTTTTATACTAAATCGAACGTGTGATTAAAAGTGCTTCAACAGCCGAGATAATTGTTGTACATATCTAGTCTTCCCAGGAATTGAACTCAGGAATGCTTTCTCTGAAGCTGAATCTGACTTCACAGGTAACGTGATAGTTTCCAACAGTGGCAATAACTCATGAATTAATAAAAGTCAAACCATTTTGCATTATGATTGCAACAGAGATGGAAGAGTGGAGTGGCGTTTTAGCATTGAAATTGTTGACAAAGAGAAAGTGGAGAATCATGATGTATTTAAAATCGAAACAATTTATAATATCTTTTGATACATCATTTGGTCACGACTATTTATGTATACTATGAATATATCGCTGAGGAGAATAATCTTTTTGGGCGCATCTCCATGTTAGAAATCAGTCTGCATTGAATCCCTCCTCTGCCAGAAGTGCCCGATGATTAGAAGTAGAATTAAATTCAGCTGATGTATTTGTACGTAAGAGAATCGAAGCTTAGTTCAATGATACGGAGCATAAATAACGGAAATTTTATCGGTGTTCTCATAATTTGGGCCGAAATATATAAAAGACGATTGATAAATGAAACTTAGAATAGAATTTCTCTTTTAGGAAACACGATGATTCTTTTTAATTTCACTTTGCCGTAGAAATTGAGCCTGAAAACGATTGGAATGAACTCTATATGCATTTCTTATGGGAGTGCTGTGACTCGTCAGGGATCGAACTGGAGACTAATACCACAGGAATAGAATACTAGTACTTACAGGGGATCGATGTGCGATTTCGCGAGTTTTGCAAAGTTTGTTCTTCGATCTTTAAGCGAACCCAAATTAGAGTTACTAAAATGCCCGATGATTCTCAACAAAAAGTAAATTTGATCTTATGATTGCGACTTAATCGCGGAAACAATATATATAGCAACTATAAGAATAAATGGACGAAATTACGTTATTATTTGCACAACGTCCTTTTGCGTATCGATTGGTATATTACCCCCAGCTAAGTGCATTTGCAAACCACTTCCAAAATCGCACACAATAGCCTTGTTGTCTGCATATCTTACTGACTTCATTACTATCCCACCAACTTTTACTCCCTTATGTATTTCATCCCAAGCTTCTTTAACCATTTCTTCGGCATATATGTTAAACAGTGATGGTGATATATAACAGCCTGGTCTCTCTAACTCTATCCAGTCCAACCCATACTCGGTCGGGTTTAAGTATAAATTTTGCAATAAACGCCCATCCTACCAGTCAAGCCCAATTTTATTTAGTATCACCATAAGTCTTGGCTATTGTACTCAATCGAAGGCCTTCTTAAACCAACAAAACATGGACAAACGTCCCCTTAAAATTTTAAGCTTCGTTCTATTAGTACCCTCATTACCGCAATTGCATCCTCTCTGAAAACCAAACCGGTCATTCCTATATGTTCCCTTTCTTTACCATCTAGTCTTGTTGACTGTCTCTCTAGCTTTCCTACCCCTGAGGCACGTACGTACAGCTAGTTCCAAAAAAAACTTACCACCTAAGCCGCAACCCGCATAACAGACGTGAAGCTCGATGAGAGCGAGTCTAGAGTTTTCCACGCATTCTATTGGCTCTTGGAAGGAAGGCGCCTTTTTAAACCGTTGTGAAACGCGTTGAACGTATTTGTACCGTCTTTATTAGCATCTAGTTAAACTAGATTTAGTGTTACTTTTTACTATGTCAGCAGCATAGTATTAAAAAATGAATGAAAATCGGATTTCCTTATTTCGGCCAGAGATTTCTGCGTAATTCACCTTTCTCTGGAGGCGTCGGGTAAACTTACTTTAGCTGCTTCAATTATCCAATAAAAAATTATGTCATTGCAAGATTAAAAAGGATTATATTATTACGTTTTTTATGCTCTTGTCGCCTACAGGACGAACTTTTAAATTTATTTAGAGGAAATTCACGACTATGACTCAAATAGAAAAATGAACGAAAACTCTGCAAGGAGATAAAGAATAATTACGAATAAGAACACAATCAACTGTATGTCAACTAATTTATGTTGCAGAAAAATGCTATCGAGAAGGGGAGTATGAAAAAACTTCGAAACCTACTGAGGAAAGCAAAGATGAAAAGAAACTTTATCTGGACGAATGCACCGAGAAAGAATCATTTTAAGTCAACCTGGTCAACCTCAAGAGAGCTCTGAAAATTAGACCCAAAACATATTACAATAAAGTAAACCAAGTAAATTACGATCAACTACATCAGATAATTACATCAAATGTTATAAAAATTTTAAATACCACCAAATCATATGATAGAAAGTAAAATATTTATTGGTGTGCTTTCATCATTTTCTAAGGTAATTGTTTAAAATTCAAATTGCTAATTTAATATTTTAGAAAATAACATAGATATTAGAATAGTAGCACAATTTAAATACTGAGGGCTACAAAATTTTTTCACGTATCGAATAAAAAATTTATTTACTACGAAATTAACGCCAGCATCTCGTAACATTTTTCCGAAAATATTGTTCATTGCCAGTCCCAGAAAAACTGTCCCTTTAATTAAATCAAGTTCATGTTACTTGCAAAATTATGCTGTCCCAACTTTTATCTGATGCTAAATGCAAATTTTGACCGTGGTGCAAATTTTGACTCGATTTTTTCGCAGTTGAATTATTCTGCAATACAGAGAAGTATAAAATTTGCTTGATACGACAACGGAGCATTAGGTATTTCAGAATATATGCATCAACATGTCATTCTGTTCTTACTTCCACCAGGCATTCGTGGTGACGGTATCAGATGAAGCATTATGATTTTGAGATGAGATTTTGCTGTTTCTAACGAATTCGCGTCTGAGGTTTCACTAATTCTTCCATAGAGAAAGGAGGTCTTTCCTTCCCTCCACCCTGGCCCTAGGAGTATCCCCTATTCATTCCTTTGTTGTTTCTTTTTCTTTTGTTGCGTCCATCGAAAGGTATTGTCTATTTTCTCAAAGGAACCATAAAACGGCTAATGGGTGAAGGTGAACACCGCTCTGAGAAGAAAAACCCCCTTTTCGGCAGATTGTGGATGGTCGTATGTATCCGGGGTAGCGAATTTGAAAGCGCTAATGAGGATTCCTGACCGCACCCCTGCTGAGCAGGTATCAAAGGTTAGGGTATGGTGGCGGCGACCGATCACAAGTAAGGTGGGAAATGGTGGATCCGCGATTTGTAATCTTCGCCACGGGTATTCCCTTAGGGAATGAAGATATTCAACTCTATTTTTGAGGTAGACGACCTTTCAGGACTTCTTGCAAGGAATACAATTTAGGATAGTTAAGAAACAACAGTTAGTATGGCAAATCAGAACCTTAAGACTGATTTGCATATTGCATATATACTCCAGGTTTCCTATACTTGCATATTGCAGGTTTACACGTTAACACCTGGTTTATTTACATTTACATCAATACCCCGCGAGCCGCCGTATGACGTATGTCAGGGGGTGTGAAAACAACCACAACAGGATTTCCAATGTTACTGAAGTGATTTTCAGAACTATGCGCTAGACTAATGTTTAATAAGACTAATGATTAATGATTGCTGCTTCGGTTTCTGAATGCCTCAAGTAAGCTATATAACCCGAATTGTTTGAATGGTGCATAATATGTATAATAATTAAAAGAAAATTCACTATCAATAATTATGAATGATGGGTAAAAGGAGTCATGGAAGAACACGTTAAAAATAGTTACATGAGAATATTCCTCTAATTCTCATGATTCATACGCTAGCTGTTAAAATATTCTTGGTTCTATATGTAATCTATTACTCCAACATTCACTCCAAGGACCTTCGTAACACCCTCATCCTAGGCACATCATAAGTCTCTACGAACTTTGCGAAGATGTTTTTTAAATTTTTTATAGTATTTTTAAATAGTAATGCAAGGAAGATCATTCCAGTTAAAATAGGACCTTCGGAAAATCTGAACGATAACATAAAGTTGACAATGTTTGGGTGCATCATATCAGAATTAGTATCTCTATATTCTGCTTTTAAAGTGAATGGTATAAACTGTATTAGCTTATACTAAATAACTAATTCAACAACAAAAATGAAAAAATAAGTAATGCTGCCTATCGTCAATTTATATCAATCAAGCTCTTCGTCAATGATTGTTTACTTTATTTATATAAATTGTTTTTTATGCTTTATTTTGTCCCTACATTGAGCTAAAAATTTCGTAGTTTGAAATAACTTGAGAAATGAACAATGAACTAGAGAAATGCCATCTAATATTTATTCCTTACGCTTACGAGAACCAAATCGTTTCACTTCTCTTATAACATCTATGATACAAAATAGATAGAGCGTTGAAGATGATCTTACTACATCGACTAAAGTTTCTATTATCATGTCACTAAAATATGAATTGAAACGTAAATATGGAATTTTAGATACTCCGCATATTTAGTGTCGCAGAAACTTGAAGTTTATACGCCGATTACAGATAAATTACATCTCTAAAGTTAGGTAAGATTTAGAATAAACCATTGGCTTGCATAGATAGTAATATCAATGTTAGCAATTTTTATCGGTTTGAAAAAACCGAACTCTCTTTCCAAAATAAATTGCTGATAAGAAGATGGTTTAGGTTCTGGCTTAGTAAACTACTCGAACTTTCTTATAGAATTAAAAGGTTGGTACGATACATTGAACATCACTATTGTATACAATTTCGGAGATCCTGGGAATTACTGATGCATCAGAAGGAAATTTCTGAAAGTATGATAAGCCATGGGCGTTATATCCTGTATATTTGAATGTTAACCATGTTTGACTAAGATATTACTTAAATTGGATAAATGAGTAGTTTCTCTGGAGGCTGTCATAAACGGAAGAAATATATGTTGGGTGAGAAAATTGAGAAGGTGAGTGAGTGGGTTATACTTTTAAAAGAGGTCGTTGTTCCTACTCAAAGTAACCAATTGGTCAACGAGGAACGCAAGAAATGCCATTACCTATTGTGATTTATCCAAAAATCTGGAATTAACATACCTCTTACCCTTTCGGTTGTTAAATTCATGTGAGTGTATGTATTACTGTTGCCGTCGTTTCTCACTTCCCTATATCTATCAAAACAGTCCCCCTATTGAAGTCCTGGTGAATTCATTGCTTTAACCACTTCTTCCAATCACTCCTCTATCTTGCTTTTCAAATTTGTCATGGAATGTGGAGAGATGAAAAGTTTCTCATAGCCATACATTTTAAATACGAAGGAATATTTTCAATATCACCGAGCGATAAATATGTAGATAGACTATTCATACCACACCACCGCCCATTCATCTCAATCATTAAAATTCTGTCGAAAAATATGAGAGTTACGTAGGGCCAGCCATCAACCGAGGGGAGCAAAATTTCAACATGAGCCTCATATGCGCTTCTTATCCCCGTGTGATACTTACAGGGTTGGAATTACAGGTAAAAAGGCCCTAAAACTATTTCACTAAGTCCCTATTATTTCGCGTATTTTTAACGTTTTCTACATTATAATAATTGTAAACGTGATAATAAACAGTTGAAATATAAACAATGCAAGTAGTTTTGTATGCATTCAAAATTAATTGAAAATTTTACATTCATAGCTTACAGTAGCATTCAATGAGCATTATGACAAAACCTCATTCGCCATATCTTTTTGTGTATTTTAGAACTTGATAAATACGAGGGAAGAACGTTTAAGAACGTAATGGTTTGTGACTGCAACCATTTCAAGAGGAATCCACAGAAGAAATCACGTTTATTCGATTCACACTTCAATGACACCAAAAAAATTCATTTTGGATTCAAAATTAATGTGAAAGATGGTTGTCTCGTATCCGTCATCTTTATTAATTCAGGAAAATCGATCCTAGCACATTTTCTCTCAATTGATTTGGACGGTATATTAAAAATACCAACTGCATAGATGATAAAATTTACTGATTTTTTACCGATCGAGTTTTAATTTTGATGCTTATCAAATGAAACAAAATTTATCTAAAATACGCAGAGAATGCCTCAAGACTTCATACTACATATTTACTTATAGATTTTTTATATATTTAAAGTAATAGCGTAGATATGGCCATGAGTTCGCCTTACTTTAACTTTTGTAGATTGCATTCACACAGGCTGTGATATAACAGGTGATCGATATGGACTCCTTAGGTATATAATTTAAAGGCTAATAACTCTTCTCTTGAACGATGTATAATATTATCTACTATTATAATATATAATACGACCCATTAAAACCGCAGAGTTTTGCAAACGAAGGCGTCGAATTCGAGGTCTATACATTTTGGGTCCGAGCCTGATTCAAACTGCGCGGAAATTTTCTTCCTCCCATCTCAGTCCTAAACATAAGCTCAGAGCGGCTCAGAGGCAGATTTTGCAAAAATTTCCTTCGTCCTGCTTGTGCCTTTCGTCTCAGACTCAAATTTTATGAGGGGACGGGGGTTTGCCTCGGTTTCCTAGGAATAACGGGACCTCGTGTGCGCCGGTTCCCTCGGTGCAAGAAGCAAAGCTAGAATATATACTGATTTGTAATAACCATTTTATAATAACTGAATTCTTGCATTACAACATCCATATTGTTATAATACTATTCTGCTACGCCAATGCCACCAAACTAAGGATACTAATAAATCTTTGCAATATCAATAATGCAAATAAATCCATTTCAACTCTGCAAGCGGAGCCAGGACAGAAGCAGACCATCTCCTCCATGTTTTCCCTCTCTCTCTCTCTCTCTCTCTCACTTCTCAAGGCTCGCTCGGAGGAAATTCACTGCCTGTTATGCGGGTTGCGGCTTAGGTGGTAAGTTTTTTTTGGAACTAGCTGTACATAAGGGTGCCGTTTTTGCCCGATAGATCTTTTTAAATTTAGTATCGGTTTTCATTATTACTATGTTATGATCCGAGTCTACATCAGCACCAGGATAACTTCGCGAGTTTTTAACACTATTTCTAACCCTCTTTCTTACCAAAAAGTGATCGTTTTGGTACCTATCCCTGTCCCCCGGCTTTTTTCACGTGTACATCCGTCTGTTATGGTCTTGAAAGTGAGTGTTGGTGAGGCTATTTCTCCTGCAAAAATTATCACTTTTTGTCCTGTGCCGTTTCTATTTCCTAGTCCGAACTCTCCCACTTCGTCTCCATTTTTGCCTTGCCCAACCACAGCATTACAGTCCCCCATCACAAGGTTTTTACTACCTTTCACCCATCCTATTGCCTCTTCCATTTGTTCCTAAGTTAAATCGATATCATCCTCATTGTTACCGCTTGTAGGGAGGTACATTACATTGTGTTTACTGCTTCAGCCTTAATTTCTTGTGGCTTATCAGTTCGGTGGCCATCACGGTTTTTCCCGCTCTCTTGTCTAGCACTGTAGAATCCTCTCTCTGGCTAACATTCCCCCACTGAATAATACTCTTACATTATCGCTCCAAAAATCTCCCCTATCCTTCCACCGTGCTTCGCATAGCCACAGAATGTTAATACTAGACCTCTTCATTTCTAACTTTACGTTTTCTAACTTCCCTTCCTTAAGCAGGGTTCTGACATTCCAGGTTCCGACCCTAGTTGCCTTCGTCATCTTCTTTTTTTCTTGCGTCGTTGGGTAAGGATTTCGTGGAATGACGACCGGGTTACCACCATCCCTGCCCGGCATGACACTCTCCCTAGAGGGCTGAGTCTCGTATTTGCCAGTGACAATATCAGAATTGTGGCACATCATGAAAATGGGATAGATAGTCGTGGTGGTCTCGCCTTGCCTTCCTCAACAATGTTTTTAAGTTGACACCATCACTCATATAGGCCGCCTCACTGAGGTATAGACGCTGCGTGGACTACCTTTCGTCTGGCCCCTACCTATTGACCTTTATGGCAAGAGTTACCCTACCAGGAACAAAGTTCCAGCCAGTTAACATCTCGAAGTCACAGGGACACGCATGCCCTACCACGTCAAGGTATAGCCCATAGAAGAGGTATTTTTATTGGTAAAAATTACATAAGAATTCCTCCCTTCATGTATCATACATCGTTATCCTTACTTTAAAATTTGCATTAATGTTCCCTTATGATATAGCGAAGTGGGCAACGCGTAAAAAATTGGCGAAAGCGGTCCCAGGTTCGATTCCCGTCGGTCGCTCGCGTGAGAAATTACTTCAGCTGTGGAAGCCTTTTAAAGTTAACTATTACTACTACTTGGATACAACAGTTGGCTTGGTCGTCAGAGAGACTGATTGTCGATCATCTAAAAAATCTTCAGAAAAATTTCGCGTATTTTATCAAAATTCTCGCAATTTCGAATCTTAAACGATAATCCAGGATCAAAATAAGAATCTTCAATCAGTTTCTATTCATTTTACCAGTACTTTCCTTCTATTCACATGTATGCCAAGTTCGGCACAGATGGTGGACTCCAGTCTAAGACAAATATATCCACAGAATTTCTGCTTTATATTTATAGAAGATAAACAGCCTTTTTCCAAAATTTTTGTACACATTCTTTTCAATTTATGTATTTATGTATCAATTTATATTTTTTATGGTGCATCAAATCCGGTTGTTTAATTATTATTAATATATTATGTGCTCTTTTCTTAGGGTTTCACTCTGTAATAGTCGATCGCCACAGAATTCTATTCTTGGAGAGGGATGTTGCTGACCGTTTTGTTGCTGTTTCGTATTCCTATTCACACGTGAGTTACATCGCAATTTTCATTGTTTTCCTTTGGTATACTCTCTCCCTTGTATTCTAACGTTATAGCTAAGGATTGCGGCCGTTCTTCGACAGTTCTGAAGCAAATTAGCAGCGACCCAAGTTTACTACAAATGCCTTTACTGTTGGGCGAAATTATATCTTTAACTTTATCCCTTATCAGAATGTAAAATAAAATACGCGAACTAAATGCAGATTTTAAAGGATAGTAGAAAATACAATATGTGTAGGGAAAGTGAAAGAAAGATTTTGTTGAGAAAAAAATAATATTTTTCTGCAGGAAATTAGTAAAGCCCAGAGTGATGCACTTTTGGGGACCAAGCGAAGGTTTAAAATTAATATGATCATTCATGACTTAGTGGAATTTAACAGCAATAATCTCAAAAATAAAAACACTTCGTAATTTCCTCTGTCGTGGAAGTGTTTTTCTTTTTAAGAATGTCTCCATGAGTTAGTTCAGCTAATATATTCGCACATTTTCCATTTCATTGTATCATGCAATAAATGAATCCTAATGCCTCTAATTTACATGATCATAATTCCTCATCTTTCTATTATTGTTGGTATCTATATAAATGTAATATATCTGTAAAGGGGGCAGTGAGTGTACATGCGAGGAATTTAAAAAAAGTGGTGTAGTTGGTAGTTGTAAGTTATCCTGAGTCCAAAACTTAGCCATTTTAAAAATTTTTGTCAGTCTGTCTGTTATACGAAAAACCTATCCGACGGATATTGAAGAAATTTGACAGGATGATTGTGTATATTCTCGATTGACATGAAAATTACTATTATCCCGATATGTTGTATCTTTGGACCAGAAATGGGCCATTATGTTCAAAAGAGGGCGGAGGGGAAGTGGAGAGGGTGGTGAGGGAGGGGGCAGCTCTATTTTCCTCCATAACTCAAAAGCTATTCGTTTTCCAGGTTTCATATTGTTATTTTTCATTTACCTTTAAGCAATGATTGTGATTTTCGCAAACCGACTAACAACTCAACAACTACTCCTCTAGGTCTGGCCGGCTCTCTTCCATATCGGGTAATTAGTTTTCGATTAGTTGCCACTGACACTGCAAATTACGCTCACAAATATAAAAATAAAGCATGGGTCCTATTGAAGATATCATCACGAAACAATAGGTGAATTGACGTAAAAACGGACAGCTTATGATGGAGTTGTAGTGAGCAATGGCAGTTTTATAAATGGTCACGAGCTAAAAATTCAACGTTTCAGCGATCTAAAAAATAACGTTTATAATAGCCTAAATTCTCAATTATGTATGTACCATCAAACGAATGAACAAGCGCAAGTTTGAAAGATGCTGAAAAAAGACAGATTCTTTTCATGATGACATTCTCAACGCTTTTTTAAAGGAAAATACATGAACTAGAATTCAACTATTGCATTCGTCGAGAGGAGGATGTTTACACCTCAGTATTTTATAAAATGTTCGCGTATTTACCGTATTATTATTCAAGGCGCTACAGGTGTCACCGCCAATTTAGAATATAAGATTAGAATTAGGTTAGAATTAAGTTAAACAAAAAAATGTATTAGTATGTAATTAGTATTTGTACCCCTATTAACTGTTCCTGGCTTGGGGACAAGTACTGCCTTGATGCCGCTCAGCGGTAACAGGCGAAAGAAAATCATCCAAAGAAAACGTATTATTATTCACCTTTCGCGTATTATTATAGTAAATATCTTTCTTCAATTTGCCTTCCTTTTGAATTTTTTCCTTGTTTGAAATTTCCTTGTTTCCGACTTAGTACGTAATTTTATCGAATGTTACTTAATGATTACTTTTTGAATCCTATGGGATTGAATCTTGGGAGTAAATAAAAAGTAGCTCGTATAATAAATATTTATAAATGATTAAATATTTTTGTTTACTTTCATAAATGATGCTTGTGTGAGGGTGGGTCAATAAGTCCATGACCTTTTTGAATGAAACACAGGTTTTTCAACAAAAATACCTTCTATTTTTCAACTTCTATTATCTCTTTTTAGCTCTATACATTTTGCCTAACGTTTTTCTTATTACTTTATCCTTTCCAAATAACAGGACTTGTCGAGGACCTCAAAATATGCATTCTTTTAGCGATGATTTCACAATTTAAGCCAAATCTCATCCTATCGAGCCATTTCTTTATATTTGAAAATAGTAAATAGTCGCTGGAAGCATAATCTGGAGAATACGTTGGATAAAATAGAAGTTGGTACCTCAAATCATTACATTTTTTCCCTTAGCGGCTGTGCAGATGTGAACCTTTGCACAGTCCTTGTGGAAGACCACTTTCTTTTGGCAAATGTGGTCGTTTTTCCTTTAACTCTCGATTGAACTAGTCCAATAAGTTTGAATAATATTCTCTATTTACTGTTCTCCCCTTTTGGAGGCAATCAATGTGCATTATGCCACAAGGATTCCAGAATATTGTCGCCATGACTTTTTTGGCTGACAGACACACCTTAGTCATCTTCGGCGCCGATTCGCTACGAGAATCCACAGTTTCGACTGCTTCTTGGTCTACGGTGTGTTATATTGTTCTCCATGTTCCTTCTACAGTTATGAAATGGCGTAAAATCTCATCTGGATTTCTTTTGAACAACGCTAAAAACACTTTTGAAGTAGTCACACCCACCTTTCGTGGTCAACTGAGAGCAAGCGCGGCACCCATCTTATGGATAGCTTTCTCATACCCAAATGATCAGTCAAAATCGAAACAACCAAGCTATATGATATGCCTATGGTCTCTACGATCTCGCGCACTTTCAATCTCCGATCGGCCAACTCATTATCATGGATTTTTTTCCTTTGTTACTGTTACGGAGACCTCAATTGAGCGTCTAGAACGTCCGGCGTCACTTGTGCCACCACAAAGAAATTCAGTAAACCACATTTTTACCTTTGAAATCAATGGTGCAGAGTCCACATAGTATTTATTTAGCTTCTCTTTGATTTTAATGATGGTTTTCTTCCGCAAAAAATGACGCTTAAAGAGTACACGAAATTCGCTTTTGCGAAAATTCACGTAGTTATCTCATTTCAGTGGCTGTCAAACACAAAATAAATAACGCAACTATCTAGAACTTTGAAATTTACCCGTTCAAAGATAGTTCTTGACTAGAGTAGGATTAATTTTCAGGTTAATAGTCGGGAAATTCACGAGGTCACGGACTTATTGACCCACCCTCGTATTTAGATAAGACTGCTGCTCCAAAAATTTATTTATAAGAATGCGGAGTAAAAAACATTATTGATTTTAATTTTCATCAGTATTCGGTAAAAAGACTACCGCTCAGTTGTTTCAGCGTTCCAAATTTAATATTACTAGCTGAATTGCCCATTGATTCTCAACGGGGAAAATAGATGTGGGATTAAATTAGTAATGCTATTTCAGTAGAAGTGAAATTATCCTCTCCAAAGATTTTAGAAGCAAATATAAGGGTTCGAGACCCTTCGACTCTCCCTCCGTTTGTATATAGGTATGCATTTATGCTTTCATTCTATGAAAATGAACCAGGAACAATATTTATAATGCTTCGATGGTAAATACTTATAAATATAACTTGAGGATTTTATTTGTAATCATTTAATGTTATTCATAACATGATTTAAGTTGATGGAGAAGATGAAGTAGCTTTAAAGACGCAAATAGGTTCCAAGCAAACCTTTACGAATAGATTCCAATGCAACTGTTCCCTATTACTCCACCATAATTCCACAAATAATATACCTAACTCATTAGACATTTTTTAAACCCAGTGGGGTTTGAATCTCCTGGATGAGAACTTCGTATTATTTCGGACACTCGAAAGTGATAAAATGTACATGATTCACACATGTTATCATCATACCAGGATACGATAATCAATTATTTGAATTCCTTATGGAAACGTATTATGGAGTCCTGGATTCTAACCCGAGTCTTCATAAAGATGAAAATAGTTTTCGTGGGGCTTTCAGCATATAAGAAATACAATGCAGTTTGTCCCATAGCACTACGACAAATAGTTTCCAAAATAAAAAGGGCGACGGACACTCCGCCAGTTATATATAAGATTTTATGTATAGTCGTTCAATTCATAATGTCTGAAAACGAGACGCGCTCAGTTTTAGTAGCGGTCAGTTGTCGAATCACGCTATATAAGCTATTTTTCATTTTCCTTTAAGGCCCCGGTTTGATCCTAGAAGAGTCGAAGCGTTCTCATTAAAAGGCTCGCAACTTTTTACCTTACACTTTTATCGGTAAGGGTCTTTCTTTAATTTGATTAAATTAGAAAGAATGCTCGTACGAAATTGAGACAAGCACAGAAAAAAGAAAGAAATTTCGATAATGTGTGTTATTTTGGTCGTGGAATATTATAATCTATTCGAATTTTCGAGAATTCGGTTGAGATAAACGAAATTTTTGAGGCTATAAGCAACCAGTCCCCTTGACGACAAATGCGATTGTTGAATCCGAGCTTATGTATATTCCGGTAATAATACGCAGGGAATCAGGCTGATATGAAATCTATGGTTAAAATGATTTATTATATATATATATATATACAATATTCTGAAAATTTACGATTTGCAGTTTCGGGCAATTTGCAGTGTCGATTCGCGAGAAAGAACGTATGACAGTGTAGGGAAATTTCCTTAATTAGCTCAACTTTGCCAACGTTTTTTTCTACATAGTGAAGCTACTTAAGTGTGCTTTATGCTGAGATAGTTTAAATTTACATATGTATCCCACGAGCTGCCTTTCGGTGTGTGGCAGGAGGTGCATGAACCATGACTTCACTTCTCTAATCGGCTAATACCACTCATCATAGTATCATTTTGAGCAAATAATAACGCGAATACAAGTAATATTGTATACATCAATTTTGCTTCCTGACGGGAAGTAACGTGCAGCTATTCTATGTTATGAAATTGAGCGTAGCGGTGTATTTTCAACTTTAAATCGAGAACCAGAAGTTGCCCAACTGGTACGTTATTAAAAGTCGACGCCCCGCTTCTTTTAACGCATGTACATATTTAATTTCCGGTTCGACCCCAGGCAAGGCAAAGCGTTCCCGAAAAATGCATATAAAGTTCATTTTAATCGTTTGAAGGTTCTGTTTCCATAGGAAAATTATGTCAAAAAGACTCCGAATTGGAGATCAGAAGATCGAAATTCCATAAAGTTTGATATCGTCGATCGCACATTTCGAATCCAAGGTATTGAAACTTTGCAAAGATTGAAATTTTTGCATTGAATAAGCTGTTCCATTCAGCTAATAAGTTAGGTTTTCTACTTTATAATTGCACTATTACTGCGTACTTCCATTTTCCTCGTTGAGAATCAAGTAGCACTGCAGCAAGTTATTTTACATAATATCGCCGCATGATTAACTATTTTACTTGGTGACGTCAACAGATGCTACTAAAATGCGAGTAAGGTTGTGAATTTCTAATTTTACAATTACAGAATATTACTAATTTAATACCCCGTGTTTCAAATACGATACTTTATAAGCTACACTGATTTTCAATTACCATTTCAATTGAATTGCTAAATAGAACAGTTCCTTAAAATCCTTACATTTACAAATACAGAATATTTTTGTGTGTGTGTGTATATATATATGTATGTATATGTGTGTGTGTGTGTGTACAATGTGTGTGAGTACACACAAACACACACATACACGAGGGTGGTAGGAAAGGTTTCCGACATTTCGCCATTGCTCGACATGTTTTCTGAAAATTTTCTGAAGATTTGAGAAAAATCTTGGGTCGGAAACATTTCAGACCACCCTCGTATATATGACTTCAGTAAATCGTGTATATATATTGATTATAGTGATTATAGCTTAAACAAGATCTTAAAACCTGAACAAAATTTGTGAATATTACTTATGACGTGAGATCCTTCAGGTTCCTGATGATGTTGTTTTCTTGATCATACCGAAATTTCTCTGAGTGATGTGAGAAAGAGTGACCTCCTTCGGCGACGTATTTTGGGCGTATCTCTTTTCAGATCGGGGACAGACGTAGGTGTTGGGGAAACTCCACTCTTCAACTCCATCTCCCAATTCGATGAGCATAGATGCGTCCCACGTCTCATCTGCGAATTTTCCTCCGGCTCTATGCCCGGCGTCTACAGCGGCAACTACTACCACAGGCCTCCTCAGTCCTCCTTTGCTGGCCAAGAACAGTTGCTACAGTGAGTCTTCAAAAAGATGTAAAGATATATGAAAAGGATATGATGAAGGCAGAACGGTTTGTCTTATCTCTAAAAGGAGAATGACGTACCAGGGGAAAGAAAACTATAATAAATTGGGAAATCTATATTAAGGTATTTTATTCAGGTGTACAGTTTATGTAAGATTTCATGCCTCGGCAAAGAAAGATGATTTGAGATGGAGTCATATTCGTTGGATGCTTTTAAAAGCAATTCTTTCTTTTGTATTGCTTAGGTCGTGACTGAGTGATACGTTTCTTAACCTCACTTGGTAACAAGATAAAGTTGAACCAAGCACTCTAATTCATTGAGAAACGACCATAGAGTTATGAGGATCATTTGCAATTCGTTTATATTTCTTATATAATTTAATTTCTTCAACCCCTTCAACCTTTTGCCTATTATAGTACCTGTTCTTTGCGATATTCTACATTACTAAATCAAAATCTGCTGTACAAGTTTCTTTTCCCATATTACCGTTATTTTATTTTAAAACTTATCTTTCGTAAAATGGGCTTGTTCCGTAAAATAAATGAATAAATAAATTAATGGTGAGTTTTTAGTTGCAGCCATGGTCGATTTTCAGTTTCTTTAGTTTCTTTCTCTCAATTTATTTCATATATCGAAATATATCACATCCTTAAAGAAACGACCATAAAAATGCTTATTGACTTCATCAACAATTTTCACGATTCTCAGAATTTGTATAAACGAACTTAAGATATCCATCAGTCTCTATATCAAATAGCACTACAAAGCATGTATTTTCATGCTAAATAGAACAAATAGCTTCTAACTTCCACTAGAGAAGTCCTGTTTTATTGCGATATTCTACATTACTAAATCAAAATCCGCTGTACAAGTTTCTTTTCTCCTTTACAAGTTACAAGTTATTTGTTCTATTTAGCGTGGCTCCCTTCCACAAAGTTGAGCTTGACCATATTAGATTTACTTATTTTTATGTTTGTCAGAAGGGATGGATTTATAATTATTAGTAATATCTGAGGGTCTCATGCAGTCGAGGGCCTCAATGAGTGCCTTTGTGGACTCTTTGCTTATACTTGTTTGGCTTCAGGAAAATATATTTATTAATTAATGTCAGTGTGTAAATTTTATCCATTATATAACAGAGTAAGTATAATTACTCTATGATGGTATTTTTTTAAAATGCTATTTATAATTCAATATTTTGTTTATTCAGGCTATAGAGTAGCAATTGAGTTTTCCGCGATATGTATTTATATGCATTTTACGAAAAGAATCTAATTTCAACTCTTTAAACTCATAGCTGGGGTCTCGCATAGCACCTCTGATAGCCTAAATATTCACTGTAGCAGTGAATTAATAAATGTTTAAATGAGAGTTATTTATATTTTTAGGCTATCAATTTGGAGACTCTCGATCTTCCATTAACGATTTCTTCCAAAGGCTATTGGCGGCTTTGACAATCCGCAACAGAGAAGCATCTCCGTTGGCCCATTTGGGCGGAGCTGCCCTTCTCGGTCTCTCTTCTCGAGGACGACCGGAACATTGCTACAAGGCCTTTCCCGAGTGCCCTCACAGTCCGGATGCCCTCCTGGACTACCTTAACAACCATCGCGGAGGTTTCTTCAGGGCCTTGCAACCGCTGCAACCCAGACCACCGCCCGGACTGCATCCACATCCAGGCCCTTCTTCAGGGTCCAGACCGATTTTGGGGCATCATTTGAGCCCAAGGCCATTGGTCCGCAGAGAGGAGCTGGGAGAGGCCCGAATACAAACCAAACCGGAGCGTTTTATAGGCACCATAAATGTAGTACAACCCGTTTATTGGCGCTTTCCGGATTTGGTCCAACCGAATCAAAATATATTTCCACAGAGTTCTCTGGTTTTGAAAGGGAACAGGAAAGGAAAGAAAGATGAGGTGAACCCGTTCATTGTGCCGACGATTTTTCCCGACCGAACAGGAACTGGAGATCTGAGACTGGATAATTCGGAACTCTACACCGGAAGACCGGATCTCTTGTCCGGAAAGGTATACTTCCCCAAGGAACTGCCCGCAAATACGAGGCTCATAGTCTTATTTCCCGTAAGCTGAAGTAGATGGCTGTCCGAATGCAGTCGTCTTTTAAACCCAGCTATTTGAGAAATTATTAATTTTGCCCTCTACATGGAGCGTCGAAGAAGATTATTAAAACATTTATAATGGTTTATTAAAGCAACGTCTAAAGTGATATCGTCATCAGCGTCAACAAAATAGGTTAAATTATGAATTGGTTCGAGGATTTGGTGTTCATACTTTATTTGCGAGAGCTTTCTCAGTTGCTTTCATCCACTCGACGTACGATTCGTTGTATATGTTTGTTATTTCGTGACAATTGAGATAATTTACTGGGAAATGCAAACGGTATAGTGAGTCCGAGACTTAAATAAATACTGTAGTGCAACCACAGACTGTCGACCAATCACGCTGACAAATTTTCAGACCCACGAAAATTATTTTGGGCTAACTAATGAGGGTTTTGCGAACTAACTTTCTGGAGAAATAAAAAATCCATTCTTACTTATCACAGATTCAGGGTATTTGTGGAGTTGATAATCCAGAAAATTTGCGTTTTGACTGACGAATTTGGTATTAATGTTGAAATTGCTACGAAATATGGTGAAATAAAATAAAATAATCTATGATAGATGGAAAGAATGTTGCATCTTTCAAAACTAATGTAACCTTTTGTCACAGGATAATGATTTATGTCAGTGATGTTCACTCCTTATCCATTTTTAACGGATTCATAGTTTCATTGAGTTGCGAATTATTTCCACCCGAAGCACTCAATAAAGAAACAAAGCAAACTACCTCACTCCATCAATTCCTATTGATAAAAACGGTTTGCAGTATTAGAGCCGCTGTATCACAATAAAGAGCCACTCCCGATGAATTTATATAAATTACTGATTGCCAACTTAGAAAAAGGTGGTTTTAAAAATCAGAACGCCGATAACATGAACTTCGTCACCATCTCGTCAATCGGGGCTGACTGATTCTATGAGCAGTTATGAATAAATAGGCTATATCTTGATTCCGGGCAAAATTGAGACTTTAAAGTCTCTTCTACCACATATCCTATCGTCAATATAATATTATAGTAGTAAAATTAAAAGTAATAATAGGATAATTTTTCATTGACTATATATTAAATTCATCATTTTTGCATTTAAATAAATTTAAATCCATAGAAAATAATAAAGATTTATTCGTGAAATAAAAGTACAACATAAGATAAGCTCAGGAAGAAAAATCCACAGCACAGGGGTCTCCGCAAATAACCTCGCACACTGACATAAGAATGATACGTAAAAATGTTGAAACCTTATCATTATAGAGACGGGACCTCACTTCTCTTCCTCTACCGATGTTGCAAATACATTAATCTAACAATAAGTATGTTAAAATTTGTGTTTGTTATAACAAAATTAGTCTGCAAAAGCGGCTCTACCCCAATGCGGTGGCCTACATGAGTAATGGTATCACGTTAAAAACATTGTTGAGGAAGGCAAGGGGAGACCACCTCGACTATGTATCCCATGATATGCCAAAATAATTATACTATAGAGCCTTCCACATTTAGTTAACAGTACGTATTCTTATGGAGAATCGTTTCCCGTGTATTTCCCTGTAAGGAGCAAGATGTTGCCAAACGTTGCGAAAAATAATTTTTTTGATTAAAAAAATCTTTCCTGATGCAGAAGTAATGGATACATCGAAAGGTTGAGTTTATTTCTCAATATCTTTTTAAATGAAATTTATGGGAATTATTTTCTTACATTTTCGCTGAAAGCTGATTTTCTGATTTTATCTTTATAACGCTGTTGTGAACAAAGTGTTTTTTCTATCGACACAAAATTTACATAGGAATCATCTCATACCTTTCTTTCTTTATCGGTAAACTTCTATTTTGATATTATCTCCTTGAACGTTTCCTATACATACGGAAATCACCCATTCCACGGGAAATCGGACAGAAATTGACCTCTATTTTTAAAATTGATAAAAATTTTTTCACTTGCGTACTTCTATTGTAAAACCTTTATGCCAAAGTTTCAGTTCAGAAACATTTTTTTGCAAAGTTATTAATTTATAGATTTTCGAAATTTTGGCAAAAATCGTTATTCGAAGGGCTTTAACCTTTTATTGAAACGGGTTATAGGAATTCTATTTTCAGTTCCGGATAGTGATTGAATGTATCCTTAATATTTTATCAATAAAAGTTTCACATTTAACTACGATGCCATACAATCATCAGATTTTAAAATGTATTTTTTGATTTACCTCTCTTTTATCTATGGAAAAACATTTTTTGTAAAATGGGGCAACAAAAAGAAGATAGTGTGAAAATTAGAGTATCGAGGGTTACATGTCGCGCGTGCCACACTTAATACTACTTTCTATGGTGGGGCTGAGATTCATTGAACCGAAATTTTCGAATTATGCAAGCCGAAAATCCATCGCCAGCTAAGTCTCGTACCGCAAAATATACTTCCTTGAAATTGTATGAAGTGTAAAGAAAGATATTAATATACTTTTTTGGTGAAGGAATGAGGTCTTGATAACAAAGGGATTTATGAATTTTTCATTTTTTTTGCGTTCCGGAATTTCGCAGTATTGCCCGTAAATGTCTGCTTTCTGCAATAAGTGTAAAGGAGGCATGGGGAAGGAGGATGGAAAATCTAAAAGAAAACCTATCATTTTAAGTTTTAAAAATATTAACACTTTCAATGAAGCCACCCTTACGGGCAATGTTGTAGCCCAGAAACAACTTTTGCTGAGTTAGTAATTCTCCAACTCTCGTAATTTTCGCGAAATCCGGAGAAGATGGATTATTTCGAAGGGTCATAACTTTTAATCAGAGTAAGAGATCTGGTTCTTTCAATTTTCGATAGGGATTGAATATGTCATATCATATGCATTCATCAAAGCTCCAAATATTCTTTAAATTCCTAAAAATTTTCAATTAATTGTGTAATAAGGCAGAATTTCGCGGCCTAGGAAGTTATGACACTTTATCTCATATGGTATGCAGCTTTATAGGATAGTTTGTGAGAGTGGGGCTACAAAACTCTGGTAAAGGACGGCCCTTAAGCCATGAGACATCTGAGCAAACGTTGTGGCTCTTCAATTTTGGGAATTCAGGATTTACAGTTCCTAGAATTTGAGTGGCTTCGAAGTGTTGTGGAGATTTTTCCCAAGTTGTTTATTTTTAACTTTGTGCGATCATCATGTCCGAAGTAAAAAAAACGGCTAACAGAGGCAAGCTGTAAAGCAAAGACTTTACATTATTCCCTATTTCAACAAGTCTCTCGATGCTATCGAATTCTGCGAAAAGGCTGAAAAAGCAAGTCAAAAAATGAGGAGGAAGGAAACATACTGAGGTGCTTATATAGCTTCGCCAGAAACTAAATAGGTTACACAGCTATATAAATATGCGATATACTTGATTTACTTGTGATGAGCTTAGTGTTTTGCATTGCAAAAAGGATTTTTAGTTTAATGAGATTATATTTATTTCCAGCCAAAAATTCATAACTTTGTGTAAATATGATCAATATGAAGGAGTTGTAAGGAAATACTAATGAAATTGTTGTTGTCGCCGTTGTAAATGAGAACATTCAAGATATCTCATACTTCCTGTAAAGCAGTTTGTCATTCCGATACTGCTTTGTCAAATTTTGCCTGCTAATATTCCCATCATTTTATTTTCATTTAGAAAGTGATCTTAAGATATGGTAAACTGCCAGTAATCAATCATCATTCTACGAACTATCTAGTTTCGAGAAATTCATATAGTTACTTATAACTTTGATCTTTTGCAAACAGAAAATATTGCGTATAAATACTGTCTTTTTCTTAAACATTACTTTAGGAACTTTTTAATGTGCTTTCTCTTAACATATGCGGTAGAATAATAAAATTTGGCGAGGCGAGTAGACTGAGGGTAAGTTTGGCAACAGCGTTCGCCGTAAGGACAATACTGTCAACTCAATGTGGAATGCTCTATAGGATATTTATGTTACTAAAAGAGCAGCACATGGTCGAAAAGAGATTTTTACGTAGCTCACCAAGCTTGATCTGGTGATACTGTACGTAATTAGGAAAACATTTTTCGATCAGCCATCGCTTGATATCATGGAGATTCGCACTGATTAGAATACTTTTTTGCAGCTAATAATAATATGTAAACAACAGCGGTATACAATAAGGTATTACAAGAAGGAAATAACCGAAAAGGTTAACAAGAGAATAATTGTAAAACACATCTACCTCGTTAAAAATTATACGCTGTAAAAATTCAAATCTCTATGGTGTGCCCGAACTTCATGTTCCGTATCGAAGAAAAAAACTTTTTAAAACTTTCACTAAAAGGAGATAAGAAGTCGCCGAGGTTTTTTCAGCCCCGAGATTGCGTCAACCTTTTGCGAAGCCACCCCATTTTTTATTCAATCGTATATCTGAATGAAAGATAAACAAATTGAATGAATGAATGTTCGAATGAAATATTGAATGAGTGAAGGAGAATAAAAGAAAACTTAATTAATGACCGCACCCGTAATAATTTTAATAATAACACACATACAGACATGTATAAACAAATATACAAATAATAATTGTTGCCGTATTAACTGTCTGCGACTTTTCAACGTTAGGTCGCTTAATTGCATTGCCATCAAAAATGCGAGGCAATTTTAAGCTGTTCTCAAAGTGAAAGTGAATTTCCTCAGACCTCGTTCTGTGGCCTACATTCCCATTGATCGCAAGCAACTCAGATACACCGAACAGCCATGATCGCTTCAGTATGTGGTAAGGAAAGCTCCAAAATTATTTATCCGAATCGCCTAGGTTATGGGAATATTTCCTGGTGCGGGAAAGGAAAACGTTAAGAATTACAATAGTTTTCAATCGGAAAACATTTAAAAATCTTTCTTGATCTACATTGAGTAGAACAACATCGTAATATTAATTCTTTTCTGTTTTAAATTCATACTTGGGACCGTCCGAATTTAAGATTACAATATTTTCAATATTATGAAAAAGAAAGTCAACAGTGACGCTCCAAGTTTTTGAGACAAAATATCATAAAGAATATATTACAACTCACTGTAATATTGGTTCTCACCAATTATTTTTCTATTCCAATTTATTATCCTTAAAGTTGAGCTGTCGTTCGGTCGATTCAGTTAATTATTAGCTATAACCGACTGAACTATTGTATATTTATATTTTAAAATGGATGTCAAAACAACTGGACAGAAATATGCAGGAAATTTATTAAAATAATATATTTGAAAAATATCCCTACACTTTATTTGCAGGAACTTGATTTTTACGGTGGGTTTTTAGGTATTTGTTACTTCATATAGTCATAGTATTAAATCATGACGTTTTTCATTATGGATTTTATTAGATCAATTTTTATAAATGCGATAGAATTGTTTCCAATTCTTGCTGTATATTCTTCAAAGTTATGCAAACTGCTTCATTATCATGTGATAATAAGAACTGAAAAATGACCAGCTAGTTAGTCAGATGTTTTTGTTCATTCCAAAGAGCTACATCTGTTCGTCATCCCACACGATTAATAATCTATTTATTACTTGGCAATTTTATTGGTTGCTGCTTTTTTATGTACTATATCTATCCTTGAGACATTTAAGGAAAGATTCCTATGAGGTACTTACCATACTTCGATTCGCGACCAAATGCACAGGTTCGGGAGGCCCATTCTATGTCAAGATATCTCCTTTCGCAGATATAGCCGACATTTGAATTAGTTTCTGGTAAAGTGATTTTTCTATCTTTAAATGAAATTCTTATAATTTTTACTCTTAATCCGAAAACAATAACGTTTACCTGATGAGGAAAATAGCGTAAAGAAAGTCAACTTCTTGATAATTGTACGAAGGTTACTTTTCCATGCAAATGATATTTAAAAAGGAAGTTTAATTAAAGAATTTTCGATTTCAGTTTTAATTATATCACTCCTGCCAGCAAAACTCACTTATGGAGAAATAGAAGTTACTAGTAACGCTAAAGATGTTTCAGTGTTAAGCAACGGTTTCATAGGTGAAATATTTCAGGTAAGTGATTATGCTTTACTAACGCAATATTACCGTAGATGCCACTTGTTATGATACATTCCAGAGTTGTTATCGATCGAATTCGTTAAAATGCTTCCTTTTCTCTGGTGAACATTTCACAAATTTCATCTTCTCCTCCCTGCCGCCTTTTACTTTTTTTCCCTTTCGATCGTTATTTCAGGTTGCATCTTCTTTATATTCACATATTCACTCTAAGACTTATTGCATCAATAGATCAAGTGATTTTCATGCATCGCATGCATACAAATGATAGCATGAGAATAGATTTTATGAGAGTAATCGTGGGAAAAACGGAACCAACAGCCAATAATGATTGGGTTGGAAAAGAATATGGATTAAAAGAAAGGCTGAGCTACCATTACGAAAGAAATCTTTTACTTATTGTTTTCGACATTAGGATATTTGGATTGAATTGGAATAAAAACAACATATATTGAAAAAAAAAATTGAAAATTTTTAATGTGGAAAACCAATAAAAAGTAATTGAACGAGATGAGCAAGATTTGAGAAAACGTACATTGTTTGCTTAGTTTGAAGAATGAAAGGGAAAATTGAAAATGTGTTAAGCAGAGGGGAAAGGAACAAATGAAGCATAATATTTATTCAGGCCCAAATATCATAGTATCTATAAATAGTGTATTATAACTTACTATCGACATCATTTCCTGCTGCCCATCGAGTTAATGTTCGAGAGAAACTTGTTTGATATATAGCGGATTCAATGCACAACTAAATAAACACTAATTGAAATATTATATTGGAAGGGTATACATATTTGTGCAAATGCCTAAATTGTGATAAATTGTTAAAAAATTAAATTTCATTATAAATTAAATTGTTAGTTGAGTTATTGTCTAGTATTTAGAAGTAATTTGTTCATCTTTACTTTCAGAATAATTTATATATGCTGTTACATACTGTATAATAAAAGCAACATGATGTGGAGGTTGATGAGTAGTCATTTGTTAACTATTTCATTTACAAGTATTTTCTCCAATGAAGAAGAAATCTTTTGAAAAGCCCACCTCTTAGAATGGATTCATTTTTGAGCATTGCTTACTGTGAAAGGCAGAAACAGTAGCTTTTTATCTTTTCTTCTACCAAAACATCTTTTTTTGTCCAACACTTTTGTTTGGTGATCTGCTCTGTCCTCGTACTCTAGTCCAGAAAAATTTATTTACCCACACACACATACACATACATACATGTAAGTATATAAAGTCATTACTCTCTCAACTATATCCTTGTTTTGCTTTAGAACATTTTGTCTCATTTGTTCATAGCACCCACATTTCAAGCAGCTATTTTAACTACTAAGCTAACATCAATTCAACTTCTGTAGTTTGTATTATCTGTGTGATTTTTATTTCTACAATATCTTCATATATTCAGTTCATCGTGAAGGGCTTCTATTTTGCTACCTTTTAGTTATCTATCTCAGGTTTGCATAGATTTTTCACACTTCTCTGTGGGTGTTTTCCTGCTGTAAAAAATTATGTGGCCTGCTTTACTTAGGTTTTCTGAAATATTAACTATTAAATAAATTAAATAAATATTATTCTTCATTAATTTGAATTCATATTTAATTATTATTTATTGATATGAATTTTTCACCTTTGTTTACCTTTAGATTTTAAGGCCTCATTGTACAAAGTTCTCTCTTGCTATTTTCTAAATGCTCCTTCCACCTGTTCTTGAGGAGTATGTATGCCTTGAAGTTATCTCGCTATGATTTCCTTATATTGCATTCTTTCTATGTTTGATTTATCGTTCTCATTTCACTGCTGATTACTAAGAGGTCATAATGATAATATTCTGATAATATCATTTTCTGTTTATGCTTTAAGACTAGCATATGTATCATTGGATTCGAGTCATGAAACTTGGAATGCCTTAAGGGGAAGTATACCCATTGGCAATATTTTGTGGAAGATCTTGGATCAAGAAAATAAACTTTATAATTATATTCTTAAATTTTAATGTCCCATGCTTTGCAATGTCCCAGGTTTTTTTAATTATAAATTTCTGTTTTTTAGTAGAACATTATGAGAAACTTGTGATAACAAATTTCAAACTATTCTGAAATACCAAAAGTGCCAAAAACAAAATAAAACCAAAAACAGAGCATAGAATTGACTTCTATTGCTTATTGAGATGAAATATACCAATCATTTATGAGTGAAAAATAGTCTATTCCATAGTATTTGAAGCTTATGAAAATACGTTCTTGCTTTTAAATGTATCTTGATTTATGCAAGAGTATTTTAAGTTAGACAAAGCAATGTTTTCCAGTATGATTCCAAAGTATTTCTGAAGTCTGAAAGTAAAAATGGACGCTATGCATTACTTCCTGAGGATTTTGATTCTCTTAGGTTTATCCTAAATTATTTAATGAAGCAAGGGTAATCCAGGATTATTTCAGTTACAGATACATCTCTTGCCAACTTTAGATATTTAGCAAATGGAAATTATTCAGTCAAAACTCAGATGCTCTACATTTGAGATTTACTCAAGCTTATATGATGTCTCCTTATCATACGTAAAGCTCTGTTTTCACTAATATTTGGTAATATATTAATAGAATTCTCTATATATCTTATCTTTAAAAAAATAATTATTATCCATTTACTGTGTTGTAATATAAAAATACTGATATATATGTATGTATTATAAATTTACTGATATATATTTACTGACTACACAAACAATGTATGTGCATAATATTCACTGACACATGAGGTTTTGTTATTTTTGATTATTATCAATTTTATAAATTTTTTTCCTGACCAGTATACCCACTTCTCATGTTTTCTATGTGATTATTATTGTGTTATTTCTGACACACATATATTCTTTGTGGCTGTTTTCTCATACACTGGTATTTTTTTCTTAATCAACCTTCACTTAAGAAGATTCTTCCTAAAAAACCCAATCTTTTTGTGTTACTGTTATGTTATTTCTTCAAATTAAATTTAAGAGGAGGATTAACACTTGAGTTTAGGTGGAAGAGTGGCCTAACCTTGTCTTTATAAATAAATACTTACTGTCTATGCATTGTTTGCTCTGGTTTTTTGGGGTAAATTCTTTTCAGTAAGCCTTTTTCTACCCATCACTTTTTCCAATTTTCTTTAAAAATATTTCTTAATTCTCTCCTCATCAACCTAATTTTCTACTCTACAATTTTCCGTTCCCATTCTTCATTTTGCTTCATCTAATTGAAGATCTACAAAATAACATTTAAGTAACAAAGATTTATCTTAAAAAATCTGATTAAAACTGTAAATTTAGTAATAAAGATGTAATCTGATGTGGCAGACTTTGGATGGAGAGATGGAGAATTTGGTGTTCTCGCCATTCTCTTTTGCAAGTAATGTTATCATGTTGCTGGAGGGTGCCTCTGGGGAGACAAAAAATGAAATAGAGACATCACTTAATCTTACTTCAGACTCCATACAAGGAATTAGGATGGGGTTTAAGTATTTTTATGACAAGTTTGAGGTAAGGAATTTTCTAATTTTTTGTTTTTTATGAATTTTTACTGAATAATTATTCAATTGACTAATTACTATGCCATGCAAGGCTAGACGAGAAGAGCATGAAGCAGCTGGAACATATAATATGATCATCTCTTCAAAAGAACTGCTGCCAACATATAAAGACATCATGGCCAAATATTACCGAGCTAATATTTCGGAACCACCTAAGCATGAAGATGGTGAGTTAGGTAGTCCTAATTACCAACATACATATATGTGTGTGTGTATGAGATACAAATTCACAGCCTAAACTACAATATCTATACACCTTGTATGGACTCCATTTGAAAATCACCAGAAAATATGAGATATCAGTCCAATCAATATTATTGGTTCAGTCCCAGTTGATACCAAAAAGTACTGCCTCAAGAAAAGCATTTTAAGGAATTTCAGAAATTCCTCGAAACACTTTTTATGATCTTAGTGAATCTTTACATAAGATATAATTGAAGGATGTGGTAAAGTAGAGAAAATAGGAAAGATATATTCCCACTGCATCCAACACCAGATCAAAATTCTTCCCTAAAATTGCACCAAGGAAATTTCCAGAAATTATTTAGAACCACTTCTCAAATGTAGATGACTGATTCCTGAGATATTGATAAAAAAGCATGATTTGGTTATGTAAAGAATTTTTCTAAAATGGTCCTGGGTTCAATCCCAGTCTGATAAACATTCATTCAGAAGAAAATTGCTTGTGAAGGTTGAAGTGAGTATCTGGAGGTTTAGATTGGGCCTCTTATGTAGTATTCTTATGATATAGGATACTTCAAGGTCTTTTTGGGGGACCAATGAGAGAAAGGGTTGATGTATTTCAGTGATATGAGTGACAATTGATTTCAAGGGACCTTAACTTTGGGGTGGAGGAAAGATGATTCCATAAATTTTTTTCCTCGAAGGAAAATTGTGAAACTGGGCCAACCATGTTATGGAATGAGTGTAAATTTTCATTCTAATGCTTGCAGGATATGAGTTACTTGTATTATATATAGGTATTATAAAAAGTCGCTGAAGCTTGTGTTTTAGCGCTTATCCAATATGTAAGCCTAGGAGAAGATAAAAATGTATTTCTCCTGTACATAGACTTACATATAGCGACTTTGTCCCTTTTATGCTACTCTGTATCTGATAAAAAATTTGAAATTAAAGAATTTTTTGAAGCATGAGAAAGATCCAACTATATTAACATGTTTGACATTTTCCAAAAGGGACTTCAGATATCCAATTCATTAACTTTTAACATCTTATTGACTTAATCAGAAGGTCATCAAAAAAATAAGATTTCAATATTAACTATTATGCATTTGATCACAGTAGGAACCAAAATCACCATTTTTATTTTGAGAATTCATTACTCTAATTTCTAGTAAATAATTTTGAAATGCTTTCAGAATGAACAGAGAATAATTATGTAAGATATTGCTGTAGTTCATTAACATAAATAGGAAATTGGTCTCCAAAAAGGATCAACACTAAGTGCTGACAGAATTCTCTCAAAAGAAATGCATTTCAGAGAATTGCAGGAATATTTCCAAAAAAGTAGATGAGTGTTACACATTACAACTTTTGTGAAACAGCTCTGCATAATAATTTATTTGGTTTTGTTCCTGGAAAGTTAAGAAACTAGGATTGAGTCCCATTAACTTATGAGTTTTTCACTTAAAGCTTTTTTCACCACAATGAATGAAAGCGGGAGTTAACAATTTCCACAAGATTTTGATAAATGAATGATGTTGACCTTTCAGCCATCCTCAGGTATAGCAGTGGAAATACAGAGAGACTATTTTTGAGGGCAAGGTGACATGATTAGTTGTATTTGATTTACCACCGTCAACCTTTCTTCCCTCCTAACCTTACACTCAAAAATATATGTAACAGCACAAATTCTCTTAGCATTTTAGTATATGGATGTGAAGTTAAATGTCTTTAATAAAATACAGTGGAACATACAAATTCCTGCATTCATTTATTGAATGATGGTATTACATGAAGTAGGGCCAACTCATATTGATTACATTTTTTCCCATTACCTTACTGTACTAAGTTATTCCCAAGTAAATTGAATGCTTTCTTAAAACAAATGAATAGCCTCTAAAAATTGTGGAGCTTCCTTTGATTGCATACAGACAGAGATTATCAGCAGACATTATCTAAAATTCAACAAAAAATTTATACTCACCAAATAAACAAGAGGACTACTTGCCTCATTGACAAATGTTGGGAAATAACTCAGTTTATAATATATACTTGTTATTACAATGAACAACTTGATAAACATTTGTGATCATCTGAGAATATAACTCCTATTTCAGCATCAACTCTAGAATTCCACAGTGACACAGGTATTTTGAGCCATTGGCAGGATTATGAACATTTACCTGTTTACATGTTCCTCTCACATGAGAAATCTGCTCCATTCACATTAAAGGAAAAAGTAGTGTTTGTGCCAATGATACCACAAGTTGGAGTCTTCAGGAGTGGACATGTTAACAATTTAAATTCCACTGCCGTGGAACTTCTTTTTGAGGTAACTTAATTATTTTTGTATCACCTGAGAAAATTTCTTGCTTTCTTTCCAAATTTTTCAAACAAGATCTAATTGAATGAAAATTTAATTGCAATTGCAATAAATGAAGAATAATGAAGATTTTGCAGAGCCAAAGACCATATGGAATCCTAAAGGTTACTTTATATCTGTGACATGTGGTGAGGTTTGGACTTAGGCTTACAGTCCTCTTACTGTTAGGTTAGGGCTGAGAGCTCCCAGCTGGGACAGTCCCTGGCTGCCAAGAAAATTGATCTGAGCTTCAGAGATCAGTCTTCAGACTATTCCTGTAGCATTTTAGTCTCATATTGACCCTACCTGAGGACCTCTTGGTGCAAGTATGGTAGGTGTGAGTTTTAACTATATGTGAGCATAAGATATTCACACATTCACGTACGATAGCATCTGAAACCTATACTGCACCAGTAA
Organism: Pachydiplax longipennis; assembly: GCA_036926295.1. Lineage (NCBI taxonomy): Eukaryota > Metazoa > Arthropoda > Insecta > Odonata > Libellulidae > Pachydiplax > Pachydiplax longipennis. The sequence continues at coordinate 73,036,982 of JAVFKF010000002.1, read as the reverse complement.
GGAAATATTCTTGTACCTTGATATAGATGAAGGTAAGATATTCTAATTCCATTCAGTGCCCCTTTGCCACAAAATCATCAATGACTCAGTCTTGGAGTGCCATCTCTTAATGCTTCACTGACATGATTTACTTATTTTCCATATGAACAGTAAAACTTATAGATGTAGATGTCAATTTATTTAGCAGCTCACTAATTATTTTAGTCACTCATCAAACAAATAATCCTATTTAAATATTTTTCCTAACCTTTGTAATGAAACAAAATGAAAATTAAAGTGTAAAATGTTCTGTTTGGGTTCATTCAGCAAATGAATTCATACATAGTTTCAATGCTTAACTATTTGAATGAGGTCTATTAGAAACCCAATGCAAAATGTGGACTTGAAAGAATAAAGGTTCACTGATTGAGACCCATACTATGTGTACAGTAGCACCTCTACTTGGGAATTGCTATACAAACAAATTCAAATACAATTTTTTTCTGTATACCATCATGAGCCCTAGATAAAAACTTAATTTCAACATATGAAGTGTGATTCTTCTATAATCCTGAGTACTGTGATATATTTGCACAAGACCATGCAGGTGATCATGTTATAAACCTCTCCCTGATGCAACTCCAATTATCTTTTTTGAAAATATTTATGACAATTTACCAGCATTACCTCAATCTTTTACTAAGTAAAAACTGAAAAAAGATAGTGTGATCCCGATGAGATTTGATGAGAGAGAGAGACTTGCACTATCTCAAGTTCATTTTATATGCAATATCTAAGATGATTAGTCTACAATTTTGAGGGAAATTAAGGCAGGAAACATTTAAGAAATGGAAAACTAAGAATCTGATGAATAAAAATAATGGAAATATTGTATATAATCATTTATTTCAACAAAACAAATTAATTGATTTACTGGAAGATGTGTTGCAAAACTGGCTTTCAAGATACAAACTTATTCAGTTAAAAACTCCTGTCTAGAAAAAATTAAGTTTGTAAGCCAGCTACTATTATGATGTATATTGTAAGTATTGATAGATTTTAAAATTTTGCATTTCTGTTGTAGCCTAACTCTCTATACAGTCTTTTTACCATTCACAGGTTCACTCATTTCCCTAATTTGTGTTTTCCTGCAGTGGAAAATAGTTTTGGGAATCAACTTGTGATTTTTTTCTGATCCACAAATACCAATCTTTCTTAGCTTATTGCCTATATTTATGTCTTTTATGAGGTAATCCTTAGTTTACTATCATTATGTTTTACACTTTTAAAATTAATTTTGACTGGGTAAAATTGCAGCTAGGATGCCTATAAAAGTCATGAAATAATTTCAGTGAAGGAAAACTTATTCATATTTAAACAAAATAAAACAACAAATTACTCTGTCGACAAAATATAAATATATTATGGTGTAGTATGAGGGTGGTCTGAAAAGTTTCTGTCCCCAGATTTTTCAGAAATCTTCAGTAAATTTTCAGAAAACATGTCGAGAAATGGCAAAATATCGGAAACTTTTCAGAACACTCATGTATATCAAGTTTGGTGTTTGATTTTGTTTAAAGTCATGTATATTTTCTCTTCTTAATCCCTAAAATTTTATTTGTAATTTTAATATTCTCTTAAATGCTTAGTAAGATGTTAGAAGAGAGTCCCCATTCTGGTGATGATGTTAATTAATATTTTGTGTTTTTAGGCAAAGACAGTGAGTCTTCTTCTTTTGATTCCAGAAGAAACCAATGGAATAACTTCTCTCATTAACAAGTTGTCAAATGTAACTATTGCTGATGTACTTGATGAACTTGTTGACAGTGAAACAGAGGTTTCCATGCCACAGTTGGCATTTGCTGTGCGCAATTTAGATTTTACCACAATTCTGAAGAAGGTAGGTTTGAAGTAGCTTTTCAAGTCTTGGAGCAATGGATATTGGATAGATTTTCATATTTCCTGGAAGAAAGAAATATTGTGTAATACTGGCATATATTTTTGATGTTATAGAGGGGAATTGTACTAGCCATGAATTCCACAGAGGCAGATTTCTCCAAAATATCATCATCTGAAAATCTTCATTTGAAATCACTTACCCAAACTGCTTATTTCACATCTTCATTCTCATCTCTCAAAGCTGTTGCAGAGGGCTTTCCAAAACTAGACAGATCAGGAATATATTCTGCAGATCTAGAAAAAGGTAACTTTAAAATTACTTATGTTCATTTCTAACAAAATGCTCTTATTTTATTACAATTGCCATTAAACATTAACTTATAAATTTCAGAAATGATTTTTTCTGTATCAGTGTTGTGCCATTATACAAATATGAGCTTTTTGCCACATCATGGTCACCATAATTAATGCAACACCTTGTACCCTGAATGAATGGCAAAATTTGGAACTATCTTGATAAAAAATAATGCAAAAGCGACAACATTGGCAAGCAGAGGGACCCCCAGTGGTACTTCTCTTGCAAATGAATTTTATAAATTACCATTTGAAATCTTCCCAACATGGGTGTCTCTTACATGGTGTATGACACAGTTCTGAAAAAGAATTTTCCTTTCAACCTAAACCTGGCCTCAAGAGGGTACCTTGCCTGAAAATCCATTTACAGGCTGTTGGTGTATATATCGCCATGTAAACTGATGAAAATTTTGCTTTCACCATTTGACGCTTGAGAGATGAAGCTATGCACTCTATGTTCCTGTTTTTAGATGGTGCAAACCATATTGGAGAAAAAAATTAGAGAACATTGAAGAAAGTGGTAATTGGTTATAAAGAGGTTTACAAAATTTTGTTTTTGATAGTAAGAGTAGATTCATTTTTTACTTTGACTTAAGACAATTATCAAGTATGTAAGTTTTATGCCATTCCTATATGAGGGTGGTCTGAAAAGTTTCTTACCTAACAAAGTTACAAGACATTTTTCTGAATTTTTTTTTAATTTTTCAACATAGTGTCCTTCTAACTCTACACACTTCTCCCAGCGATGCTCCCATCTCTGTAACCCCTCCAAATAGTACTTTGCGTTTTTCTTTTCAAAATAATTGTTCACGAAGGTGATTGCCTCTTCATTCGACGGAAATCTCTGTCCTCCAAGCACAATTTTTAGATGAGGGAACAAAAAGAAGTCACTTGGGGCTAGATCTGGTGAGTAAGGGGGATGTTCAAGCAGTTCAAACCGTAATTTGTGGATTTTTGCCATGGCAACCGCTGAAGTGTGAGACGGTGCATTGTCTTGGTGAAACAGGATTTTCTATTTCTGCAAATAAGACTGTTTTTCCACAAGTTCTGCCTTCAGCTTGTCAAGTAATGATGTGTAGTATGCTCCTGTAATGGTTTGTCTTTTTTGAAGATAATTGATTGAAATAACTCCATGACTATCCCAAAAAACAGTCGCCATCACTTTCCCAGCCAAAAAAACAGTTTTTGCTTTTTTTGGTTCCTCCTGTGCAGTCCACTGTTTGGACTGCATTTTTGTTTTGGGCGTATAATGGTGTATCCAAGTTTCATCTACAGTAATTAATCAGGGCCAAAACTCGGATTTATTGTGCCTAAACTGCGGCAACAGAGCATTGGAAATGTTCATTCAAATACGTTTTTGGTCTAACGTGAGAAAATGCAGCACCCAATGGGCGAACAGCTTTCTCATGCCTAAATTTTGATTTAATATGTGAGAAACACTTTCTTTTGACATGTTCATAACCTCTGCTATCTCTCTCACTTTAATTTGGTGGTAGTCTAGCACCATATGGTGAACTTTGGCGATGTTTTCATCGGTAGTTGCAGTTTTTGGATGTCCCGAACATTCATCGTCTCCAAAGCTCTTACGGCCACGTTTAAATTCAGCTGCCCAAAATTTCACTATGGTAAATGATGCTGCAGAGTCCCCATACATAGAATCCAACTCATCTTTGATTTGCCTAGGCGTCTTGCCTTTCAAAATCAAATATTTAATGACAGCTTGATACTCAATTTTGTCCATTTTTACAAAAACATTTGCATCAACTCACTCAAACGACTGTTACATAACAACTGCATGTCCAAAATGCCTGAAACTTTGGTGAGTATCTGTCAACAGATGAACAACAAAATTCACTACCTTTCATTAACGAGTGCTGCCATCTTCACATTGAGGTCAGAAACTTTTCAGACCACCCTCATAATCATGCAAAGTGAGTAAGATGTACAGCATTTTTGCAAAAATTGCTGATAAATTTCTGCCAAGGAACTGGTGCTGCTAGCCATCTCCTCTAATTTTCCCTCACACTCCCTTAGCAGAGCAGTGTGTGGGAAAATAGCTCACAAAGTCACCGATAATTCTTCAGCTCAACTCGGAAAGAAGTATAATTTACAGGAAAATCAGAGAAAATAGATAGGTGCAATGGCCTTGTTTTGGATTTTGGGAAGGACTAAATCAATTGCTCCATTGTCAATTATGGTGAGAACTCTCTGAAATGCCTCCTTCGATACACATACAATAAACAAGAACATTCTTAACTAAAATTTTGCTACTATTTCCTAAAATCTGAAGAGTGAGATTGTTCACAGCTGTGTAAAACTTTGCTAAAGTAGCTCTTTGGTAAATTTCTAGAAGTTGAAGATTCTTTTATAAGTATCTTTAATTTGCTACTTAAATATTTTAATTGATGTAAGTTATAACATGGACAACAATGTAGGATTTCCGAGAAGCAAATTTATTCTCTTGCTCTGGCAATGAGAATCTACTTCTGATGCTATTATTTACGCTGCTACCCTTCCACTTGTGATTAGAAGATGGGAAGTGTGGTCTTTTGGAGAAATTACTTTGGTTTATTGCCTCCAAGCCAAGTCAGTTGCAAAAATGTGAACTCAACGTCCAAAGAGTGAATAACACATTGCTCTTCAGGTAGGATATTACAAAGGAACTTGAATATTGCATATAAAATATTCAATGAAAAAAATAATGTTCAGCCTCATTTCTTAGGGAGCGCAGCAGGTTACTTGATTTGGATACTCTTGATATACAATATCAAACCTCCATAAGGAGTAAAGAATACCAAACTTTGATGATTTATCTTTTGAATGCAAACAATATATCAATAAATTGTTGTGATCTAAATGTGTGATTTATAACTAAGGGGAAGAATTCTTAAAAATATACTGATCTCTTGGTATGTAATATGAAAATAGAAGTCAACCTTATTCTTATCAAAGCATAAATTATCCCATAAAGGCCCATATTGCACAAAAATTTGATATGCGTTTTTTGGTAAAATATGGATAATGTAAACAATTTTTGTTCTATCGCCTGAAGTTTGGTTAAGCAGGTTGCAGTGTATCTTGGAAAGGGAAAACTCTGCCTTATAAGCAGATATTAGAGTGTCACTTTACAGGGTTTTCCTAATTTTACTATATTTATATCATTTCAACTTTTCCAGTAAAAGAAATTTTTAGACCTTCAACTAACACATCAAGTGGTACGTGCTATATAATTGAGTGAATGTCTTTGTGATATATTAGTAAATTTTACATTTTTTCAATGCAATATTATATTTAATGACTGGATAATATGCACACATATCAGATAAGTTCTCTGAATTTTATTCTTATGTTTTTTATGTTCTATAGTGTTTGTGAAATTAATATTGAGAGGAGTGGCAGGATAATCAATAATCACTACAGTACAAAGTTATAGCATATCTTCCTGATAATACAGTGTAATGCATACATCACAGTTAATAACCTGGCCAGCTTGTAAACCTAGATATTTCAAAACCATGAAAAGATTTTAGAGATCATAAATGCATGCATATATATATATATATATATATATATATAAATATATTATTTTTTTGTTTATTCATTATTTATTAATGAACGGGAAAAATCCCTTTACAAAAGCATGAAAAATTTTGTGTACACAAGAAAATATAGAAATGTATACAAAAGTTGACATATTCAACATTAGCAAGAAATACCACAATAAATTTATCATACATAGTAGTTATTGAACATGTATAGCATAAGAATAAATAAAATATAGAATAACATGTATCAATAATACAAGACAAATTATAACTAGTCAATATTAAAAGTATGTATTGAGATCAAACACAAAAATTATCACATTCCAGCAGGCAAGGATAAAACAATCATGACCTGTCAATAAAATTCATAAAGTAAATATTGTAGTTTTAAGGCTTTAATTTTGCTAACACATGTATTAAATAAGTCAATATTGTTGTTAACAAAAATTGAGTGCAGAACATTGAATTCGATGCAATGTTGAGTTGTATGTGTAATTAGTAGAAAAGCTGTCTATAAAAAAGATGTGTTCAGATTTTGAGGAGTAAGATGGAACTCTAAAGATTGTTTGTCTATTTTGTAGGGTAGATAAGTTTAGCAAGGTAGGGGACTCATCGTAAGAGATATCATTAGATGCACATCCTAATTTGTAGTTAATCAACCTGAAGAAATGATTTTGAGTTTTTTCAATAGTTTTGATGTGGACAGAATAATACGGAGACCACACAGGGGAGGAAAACTCCAATATTGGCTTGGCTAAAGAGCAATAAAATATTTTAATTGTATGTATATTTTTAAAATGCCTAAATTTCTGATGACAAAACCAAGCATTCTCTGAGCTTTGCTGATAGATAAGTAAATATGAGAATGAAAGTTTAGGGCAGAGTCCAACCATACTCCAAGGTCTCTAATTACATTTACTCTTTTAAGTGAAGTTCCATTTAAAGTATACTGAAAGTTATAATTTGTTTTCTAATGACTAAACATTATGAGATTGCACTTAGCACCAGTAATTTTCATAGCATTATCATTTCACCATGTGATTAGAGCATTAATATTTGATTGCAAATATCACATTCAGCTGGGCTACGAATGGCTTTATAAATTTTTAGATCATCTGCATATAAGAGATAGTCAACGTCAGTAAGTTGATTTACAATATCATTAATATAAATATTAAATAATAGAGGAGCTAGATGAGAACCTTGAGGGACCCCAGAAGTAACATCAAACTAATTGTGTTCTATTATTTAAATAATTTTGTAGCCAAAGGAGCAGGTTACTAACAATGCCATATGAGTTGAGTTTTCTAATTAAAAGCTGATGGTTGACCTTATCAAAATTCTTAGTTAGGTCCAAATAAATTGTATCAACCTGTAAATTAGTCAAAAAGGCATCAAGGATATCTGATTGAAATTGATTAAATTTGAAGTGATAGATCTACCTTTGAAAAAGCCATTCTGTTTAGGAGTTATGAATTTCTCTAGGTAGTAGACAAGTTTATCATATATTAATGATTCAGAAATCTTACTAAAGCAATTTTGAATTGAAATTGGTCTATAGTTGGATATAATCAATTTTTTACTGTCTTTATGAATAGGTATAACATAGCTCCTTTTCCATTTATCAGGGAATCTGCCTACCCTTAGAGATTCTTTAAACAAAATAAGCAAAGGATAAGAAAGAGCATATGTGACACATCTTAATTAAATTTGGTGGTGTAATATCTGGCCCTGGACCACTGTTAGCAGAAATAGAGGTTAATTTTTGCATTAGATCTTTGATTGAGAAGTTAAGTAAGGGCAAATAATCATGACTATGATCACTTTGAAATACAGAGAGTTCAACCTCCTCAGTTGGTTCCAATACCTTGGCAAAGTAATCTGCAAAAAGATTTACAATTGATTGAAACATTTGCTGCTAAATCTCTCAGCTCCATGTGGTCAGGAATATTATTGTCCTTCCTAAAATAAATAATATTAATATAAATATTATTAAATTAATATGGTTCCAAAATAACTTAGGGTTGGAAGAGATAGCTTCTTCCATTTGAGTAATGTACTTATTTTAACAATATTTTGACAAATATTTACATTTGGATCTATGTTTGGAGAATTTTTTGTAATCAGTGGTTGATTTAGTCATCTTATAAACATAACGAATCCTTTTTTTTTGTGAAAATTAAGTCTTTGAGTTCTTCAGTATACCAGTATGAAAAACTTCTGCCTTTGTGTTTGCATTTAGGTACAAAAGTATCAATGGCATAGGACAAAATTTCATTGAGTTGATTCACTGCTGAGTCAAGATCCGTGCAAAGTAAACAATTCCAATTGACACCCAATAAATAATTTAGCATTCCTTCATAATTTGCCAACTTATAATTGTATGACCAAGAGTTAAAATTGATGACATCATTAAAAGTACTTAAAGGAATATCTCTATTCTAAGGGCGGATGATGATGATCTACATCAATAAAAGTATCATAAGGTTAGGTTAAATTGCAGTTTAGTATGTTTGTAAGAATTAAATCTAAAATTCTTTTATTTACATTGTAGATGTTATTAATTTGTCTAAAATTGGCAAAATTTATAACATCAAGTAATACCTGACAGCTTGCATTGGGAAACGATGTTGCCATACCTTGAATAGCATTCCAAGTTATGTTAGGCATGTTGTAATGTCCATAGATACAAAAGTATGCCTCTGGATATTTTACAAACAGTTGCTCCAGTTCACTGCAGTGATCCTCAAGGAATTCAATTGGAGAATTAGGTGGTAGATACACACAGCCTACAATCATCATGACTCTAGAAGTCTTTATACAAACATATGCAAGTTCAATATTAGAGTGTATGGTATGGAGCATATGCACATTAAGGATTTTATTAACTGCAATTAATACCCCACCACCATGAGCCTTGGAACTGGTTAGATTAGATCGGTCCATCCTACATATGAGTGAGACCTAGCTAGTGGGAGGAGATGACACTTGTTAGCTATGTTTCTGTCAAACAGATCTGCATCAAAAGAGGGAGCTACAATCTTGATCTTCTCGAGTTTTGAACACAGACCTCTGACATTTTGGTAGTATAAATGAAGGCAATCAACAGTTAGCCTCGAGGTAGGGACGGGCGTGGTTTCCGAAAAAAATACCTGTTAACTAACACGTTAACTGGCCAAAAATTTGAATTTTCAAGAGTTTCTCTGCAATCTTATTTTGCAGATGTACGAAAAGAAACATAGACACCATTAGCAACTGTCAATTGATCAATCTCAATATCCTCATCAGGTACTTTGTTCGTAATGAAATTTTTTATATCCATGATAGAAGTGTCTTTTATAATCTCCACACATGAAGATGAATTCTTCTAGGTACTCCAGCTACTAAAGAGCTGTCAGGGTTTGCAGTCCCAACAATCAGTTTGGTCTGCAGTTTCCGCTTGGATGTAACCGTAGTGAAGTCCTCTTTGTCCTTTTTCCTAAGTGCCATGCCACTTAGTTCTTCAGTAACTGGTGGTTTCTTCACCGATTTAGTTACAGATGAGAATGTTCTTGGTTATTATTATTATTCTTGCACTTATGAGCATCGGAACCATAATCCAAAGTAATCTTTTGAGATTTGTAGATACTGGAATCGCTAGCAGCAGCCATTGAAATCTTACCATCACTTTGATACGGACTTGTCACAATTTTGGGACTATTAGTAATGTATATATGTTATACATTATCTACATGCATTATATCTATCTATTATATATAGCTAACTCTCCGGATATACCTATATATATAGATATATAGATATATATAGGGGATACGAATTCTGACCATGTTCTACAAGCGCCATCAACGTCCGATTTTTTCGACGTACTGGCCCTACACTCTAGATGCCAGAATAATGCAGACTTCGACGCTAGCTATCATGGGTTCGATGCCAGAAATTCCCAAAAATCGCAATTTTCCCATAAGAATGCATTGCGCGGATTTTTGAAAATTATTTTGAGGCACTTATCGTTAAGATAGAGTAACCAAAATTTCGGAGGTTGAAGTTGAGGTAGTCTTCTATGCTTCCCATGGAAAAAATGTAGCCAAATGACAGTGAGTTCGACGCCAGGTGGATGCAAAATTCTTCCATAAGAAATGCATTGCAGAAATCTTTTTAAATGCCTCCCGATAAGCTGGAAAGATAAGACCCGGAATGGTGACAGAGTCGTGGGACCTTCCCGATAAGATATTGAATCGAAACTTTGGAACAAGTAAGGATGGCACTTATCTAATATTATTTTGCTGTCTTCTCTCACGATCGGGTTCTTAGTTCGTCGCCAGGCGGTCTTTGGCGCGAAGTTTTAAATTTGAACTGAGGCAGTACTTGGTATGATACTGTATTCAACGAATAGCCTGCAGTATGCAAGCAACTTTTACTCGTTATTATATATAGCTAACTCTCCGGATATATATATATATATATATATATATATATATATATATATATATATATATATATATATATATATATATATTAGCTGAGGCGCCCGTTGATTCTCAACGGGGGTATATAAATAAACAGTAGATAATATCTTAGGTAATAATTTGTGCAGAGGAGAAAATAAGATCTCTCACTTAGCTTGGATCAATGAAAATGCTATCCTAAATGAAAATGTTTTATATTTTCTAACTTCTTATTGTTTGAATGCAAATCTAGAATCCACGATAAGAAAAGGAATCGTCTTATATTTTCTTTCTTTAGGAGCTTCCTCAACTGTGTAAGATGATTCTTCCTTGGGATTTTTCCTGGGTGCACATCGTCTCGTGTAATAATTACCCATTTCCTTATGTTTCTTTTAAATTTTACTTATTAAGAGAGCATTGCTTAGCTTTACATTGAATCCTATAAGGGAGAAAATTTTGATGGAGACAATACTACTTGCGGTTTGCTCACGAATACAAAAGATCACCCGTGTAAAAAGGTGTTTGATAGAGTTAACATTTACCCGAAATGATAATGTAATTCGCGGTATTAGACGATTAGGGAAGTAGAGTCATGCTTCAAGCACCCACTGCCACACGCTGAGAGGCTGCACGCAGTATACATTAATAAATTTAAAGTTTTTCCAGTGTAAATCACACGTAGTAGCTTCATTATTTTCGAATAGAGTTGGCACAGTCGAGGTGATAAAGAAACTTTCCCTAAATGTTCATACGTTGCCTCCTGTGAATCAACACAGAAAATTGTTCGTAAATGCAAATTGTAAAATTTCAGAATATTGCTTGCTAAGTACATATACTATCATTCGTTTTTAATCATTACTTTCACATGGACCTAAAATCATCATGTATTCTTATGGGAAAACGCAATACCTCGGTTTCAACAATCGCATTCGTCGTCAAGGGGACTCGTTGTTTATAGCCTCAAAATTTCACTAAATTTCAGTTTATTTTAACCGAATTCTCGCCATTTTGACTTGATAATGATATTTCTTGACCAAAATATGAATCTTTATTTATTTCCCTTTCTTTTGGTGCTTATCTCCATTTCGTAAGCCTATTATTTCTAATTTAATTTTGCAAAAGAAATTTAGCCTGCAGCCGATACAACTGAGGTTTACGTGCATTTCTTATGAGAACGGTTTTTCTTGTCTGGGTTCGAACTGGGGACATTTAAGTAAATGAAAAGTAGCCTATTATCTGCGCAGGGAGTACATTTAACAATCGTGAAAGTTTGAAATTTGTGCCATTTATGGTTCTCGAGTTTTAGGCGAACATACACCCACACATACACACACACATACACACACACCTTATTTTATTATATTAGAAAGAAGAAGATAGATATATCATCATCATCAACCATTTTCAATCCGATGTCAGTTGTAGGCCTCCCCAAGCATTTCTACCGAAAGCACTTCAGCCGAGTTTAATTCTTCTGTTTACTTCCTTAATCCTGTTGTTCTCTCCTGTGGTTACTAGTTGTCCTTGGTATGTGTATTCTGAGCAGACCTCCAGAGGCATCCCTTCACATTTGATTGTTTCTTGTGCTACAAAAGAGTTATACATTACCTTTGTTTTTGATAAATTTATCCTGAGTCCTACCTTCTGTCCTGCTGTGTTCAGGTTATAAAGTTTGAAGCTAGATCTTCTCCGTTGGTTGCGAAGAGTACTATAACATCTGCAAAGTGCAGATGACTAATGTGCTCCCCATTTATCTGCAGACCCTTCTGCACCCAATCCAAGGTTTTAAAAACTTCCTCAAGAACAGCTGTGAAAAGAATTGGGGAAAGGGCAGTTGCCTTGTCTAATTCCCTTCTCAATTTTGAATTCTTCAGTAACTTTGTGTAGCATTACTAAGGCTGGTGCATTTTTGTAAATGCTCTGTAGGAGACGGATGTACTCTGCATCTATTCCTTGTTTTTCCAGAGCCTCTAGAGTAGAAGGCTTGAGCATAGTCCACAAAGCATAGTACTAGTGGCATCTCATATTCATTTGTCCTGTTGATTATTTCTTGTAGTGTGTGGATGTCGTCCATAGTACTGAAGCCCTTCCGGAATCCTGCTTGCTCTCTAGGCTGGGCAGATGATAGAGTAATCTTTATCCGTTCAGCTATTATCCTCATGAATGTTTTGTAAACAACAGGAAGGAGACTGATGGGGCGGTAATTCTTCAGCAATTCCTTGCTTCCTTTCTTATGAAAAAGGACTATTCCCGCAGGATTCCAGTCCTGGGGGATTCTTCCTTGTTTCAGGCAAGTAGTGAATAACTACTCTAAAAAGTGTGCAACTTCTGTTCCACCAAGTTTTAAATATTCTGCTAACACTCCATCTATGCCTCCTGCTTTTCCGTTCTTCATCTGCTTTCTTACTGCGATTACTTCTTCTGGGAGAATAAAGAGGGGATCTTGTTGGTTTTGGCTTTCTTCTTGGATTTCCTCTTCAGCATTTTCTTCCTTTTTGTATAGGTTGCCAAAGTATTCTGCTACCGTCCTTAGTATTGCTTGTCTGTTGCAGGTTCTTGTACCATCTTCCTTCTGTATAGCTAAAATCTGTTTTCTTCCAATTGCTAGGCATTGTCTGGTCTTCTTCATACATTTGCTGTTTTCTATAGCCTCTTGCACAATTTTCTCATTGAATTTTCTCACATCTGCCTTAATTGCCCTTCTGATAGCCTTACAAAGGTTGACGTATTAGATTTTATCCTTTTGTGTATCTGAATTCTTCAGTTCCTTACATCGTTTCATCATTTGTCCCGTTCTGTCACTTAGCTTTCTATCTTTAGTTCCTGGTGAGCTTGCCACTTCTTCTGCTGCTTCTTTAACAGCTTGCATGACTTTGGTTTCTGGTTCTTCTTCTTGAAGTGCTGAAAATCTATTTTTAGCTCAAGTTGATATTTATCCTTTTTTCTTCTAGTTTTTTGATGCTTATTTCATGTTTCTTGCATGAAATCAACTTCTTGCATTCCATTTGGAGGTTAATCTTCAATCTGCATCTTACGATCCTGTGGTCACTTCCAGTGCTAAAGTTATTTAAGACTTCACAGTCTGTTACCGTGTAGAGTTTATTAACCATTATGTAATCTATTCAATTTTTTAATTTTGGAACCTCTCCAAGTCTACTTCTTTTTAGGGTACTTCTTGAAATGTGTATTTGTTATGTACATATTGGTGCATTCAGCAAACTCTACCAAGCTGTGACCATGTTTGTTTCTCTGGCCCAGTCCATATTGTGATGCCATGCTGTCATCGGCTTCCTGTTGGCCTACAGGAGCGTTAAAATTGCCCATACTAGTAATTACTTATAATATCGGGCTCCCTTATCATGCTCAGTGCCCAGAGTCTGGTAAAATTTTTCAATTTCTTTTTCGCTGCTTGCTGCTGTTGGTGCGTAGATTTGTATGATCTGAACAGAGTAACGCTCATTTATCTTATTTTGGGACCTTCCCGATATGATATTGAATCAAAACTATGGAACAAGTCAGAATGGCACCTATCTAATATTACTTTGCTATTCTCTCTCACAAAAGGGTCTTGAGTTTGATGCTAGGCAGTCTTTTGCGCGAATTTTTGCAATCTGATTTGAGGCCATTCTCGATGATGGAGCAATCATAATCATGGTGTTTGCAGTTGAGATGGACTTTCATAGTACCAAAGGAAGAATTGTTACCCAATGACCTTGTGTTTGATGCCAGGTGGGTTCGAAATTCTTCCGCAAGAAATGCATTGCTCAAATCTTCGACGATTTTTTTAAAAGCATTCCCGATAAGCTGGAAAGATAAAACCCGGATTGGTGACAGAGGCGTTTGAGAGCATTCTTTCATAAGGTTCGCTGTTTCTCTAGTGGTCCTTGGTTCGATGCAAGAGTGTCATTCCGATTCTACCATGCATTTCAAACGGGGAAAACGGAATCTTATTTTAGGACCTTCCCGATAAGATACTTAATTGAAACTTTGAAACACCAAATGATAAGATATTGAATGGAAACTTTGCAACAGGTCAGAATGGCACTTATCTAATATTAATATGTAATTGTGTTGCACGATCGGGTCCTTAGTTCGTCGCCAGGCAGTCTTTTGCACAAAATTTTCAAAATTGATTTGAGGCATTACCTGGTATGATTCTGCATTCAACTGATAGCTTACTTTTACTACTTTTACTCTTGCAAGAGCGTCATTTTGATTCTATCATGCATTTCAAACGGGAAAACGGAATCTTATTTTAGGACCTTCCCGATAAGATATTGAATCAAAACTTTGGAATAGAATGGCACTTATATAATAATAGTATGCAATTCTCTCTCACGAAACATCTACATCTACATGAATACCCTTCAAGCCGCCTTTCGGCGTGGTGGCAGGGGGTGTAAACACCAATCGATTGAGCTACTTTTTTAGCCTATTACTATCGCGTATTGTTCGCGGAAAGAATGAGTTCTTAAATTCATTCCGATTCTATCATGCATTTCAAACGGGAAAACGGAATCTTATTTTAGGACCTTCCCGATACGATATTGAATCAAAACTTTGGAATAGAATGGCACTTATATAATAATAGTATGCAATTCTCTCTCACGAAACATCTACATGAATACCCTTCAAGCCGCCTTTCGGCGTGGTGGCAGGGGGTGTAAACACCAATCGATTGAGCTACTTTTTTAGCCTATTACTATCGCATATTGTTCGCGGAAAGAATGAGTTCTTAAATCGACTAGTTCTAGTGTCTATTTGTCTTATTTTGCTCTCATTGTCGGATCGGCCGAAGTAACAGGGGGGTCGCATAATATCAACTACGTCATGGGAAAACGTGCTTTCTCTAAATTTATTAAGGAGTCGCAACCTAGCTTCTAACCGCCTTTCTTTAAATGATGTCCAAACTGTATCCTAGAGCATGTTCGTGACGCTTACCTTTTTCTCGTAGCTTTTTTTAACGAGACATATCGCTTGGCATTGAATTATCTCAGGTTCGCGGGTACCCGTTTCATCAGCTGGGTCCCATATACTTGCCGCGTATTCGAGATGGGGCCTGACCAAGGAGAAATAACATCGCTCTCTAACTTTCTCATCGCATCTACTGACAATACGTTTTATGAAGCGTATTGTTGGTAGAGCTTTTTACTAGCTTTACCGCAGATTTTATGTAGTGAGTGCTCCAATTTAAATTATTGGTAAGTGTTACCCCAAGATACTCAACTGATTCTGCTACATTTATGACTTATCCATTTATTAAGTATGGGTAATTATGACGCAATTCTTCTTTTGGAAGAAATTAACTAGGGAGCATTTACTCAGGTTGAGATCTAGTTTCCATTTTTCGCACCACTTTTGAATTGTTATTAAATCATTAGATAGAGAAATACGATCGTCATCATTAGATATTTCTCTATATATGACCGAGTCATCTGCGAATATCCTAACATTGCTATCTATCTCTTCACACAAGTCATTAATATATGTTAGGAATAGAAGAGGACCAATTACGCTTCCCTGAGGTACGCCTGAGGTAACTTTGACTCTGTTCGAAATAAGGCCATCAAGTACACGCCATGTACTACTTCTTGTTCCCGTTCGTAAAGAAAGTCCTTAACCCAGTCAATTACTTCTTTATTAATTCCTGCTAATTTTAATTTGTAAATTAACTTATATAACAAAAGGGCTCTGAGTCGATGTCAGGCGGTCTTTTGTGTGATTTTTTGAAATTTTGTTTTGAGGCCGTTCCTGGTGCAATAGAGCAATAAAAATCACGGTGTTTGCAGATGAAATGGTGTACCATAGCACCAAAGGATAAATGTTTTTGAATGAGTGCTGTTTAGCCGCCATGTGGATTCAAAAGTATATATATATATTTTTTAAATACAGTAATACCTCGAGATATGAGTTAAATTCGTTCCGTAACTTTGCTCGTATGTCAAATTCCTTGTATCTCAAAGCAATTTTCCCCATTGAAATGCCATTAATTCGTTCCAGGCCCCAAAATGCCACCCCAGTTGTTCTTGTTACGTGTTCTTGAATAGGAAAAATGTATTTATAAATGACAAATATTGTATAAAAACAAAATAAAAGACAACATAAAGAAATAAACTGGCTTTATGAAGTGTATTTGTATTTTGGTCACTAAAATGCAACTTGCACACAACTTAAATGCTGCTGTATGCTAAATTTTAGTTACAGCTGTTTTCTTCACTGGTCTTTGCCTTTTTTTGCCGGATTAAAAAAAAACATGTCCAAGGAGGTTTTTCCTTCTTCCCTTTCAGAATGGTGGGGAAATAAGTTAGGCGATTAATCTTCTCCTATGTCGTTATGTAAGTCCTATTCTGCATCTTCTTCCAGAAAAGCTCCGTCTTGTCACAGTTGAAGACTTGCTGGGGGGTGTGTCCTTTGGCTTCTATCGGTTCGGAAAAAGTTTTGAGATAATCCTCAGCTGCCTTCAGATCCGAACTTGCAGCCTCACCATGCCTGACAATGGAGTAAATGCCGGTCCTTTTCCTAAAGTTGTCAAATCAGCCTCAACTGGCTTTAAACGAGTCTTACGATGCCTCGTCTGTGGAAGTGCGTGGGGTCTGATTCAGCATATCACCGTAAATTGCTCGTGCTTTCTCGCATCTGATGCCCAGTGTTAAAATATCGCCTTTAAGCTGCTTCTCTGTATCTCAAACCATCAGCAGTTTCTCCGTCTTTTCATGGAGAGAGCTCTAGAGCTTAGAAATTATTGTAACGCCCTTAGCTGCCGTTATACCCTTTATTGACTCCTTCTGTTTAAGCACAGTACATATCGTTCAAGTACTACGCCCGTATAGCCTCGCCAAGTCAGCTACTCGCACACCTCGCTCATTTTACTATGATTTCATGCTTTAATTAGACATCATCATCTTCTGAGCACTTGCCATCCACTCACTTTCTTCGGACCCAAGGTTATAAAATTAAATGTGATTTAATTTCACAAAAAGCACAAAGCCCTAGAAAAACTTATCAAATATGCTTTGACAGCGTGGTAAACAAGTATACTGGGGGGATGCGTGGGATAATGCGAGACACATGAGTCACAGTAAACTGGTGGGTCGTGTGTAGCCAGCTGTTCCTCGTATCTCAAATTTTGTTCGTATTTCAAAGCAAAACTTCGCTCGCTCGACGGCTTGTATCTCAAATATCTCGTATGTTAGGGCACTCGTATCTCAAGGTACCACTGTAGTTAATTCATTTTTTTTGAAAGATATTTTGGACAGGTGTCTTTCTTTAGATATGATGAATTTAAATATTTATTTTTAATTTATTCTCTTTTAAAAGATTTGCTTTTCTTGCTTATGATTCATTGTTGATTGTACTTTATAATTTTCAGGATCTTTCAGGAAGAAACGAAGCATAAATCATGTGAAAGCTGATCGTCCATTTTTGTTTTTTGTCATCTTCAGGGAGTCAGGACTTGTGCTGTTATGTGGGAAAATTGAAAATCCAACTCAAACCCCTTGATGTTGTCTTTCAATCATCAATTATTCTCAAATTAATTAATGAAAAATCAAAGGAAATCTAATTCCTTCTATTTAAAATAGTAGTGGTAGTAGTAGTATTGTAAAAAGGGCTTCAACAGCTGGAGTCATTTTGCTTATGAGCTACCACTGGGGATTGAACCTGGGACATCAAAATAGAATGCTTTACCCACTTGGGAGCCCCTATTTATAATCATTGATAACTCTCCCAGGTTAATCCATCCTAAGATATGAGTAAATCAAAGTCATTCGTTAAAAAGGGGGGAAATGAATTATTAAAAATGTTTCCATTTACACAAGCTTTGTAAACATAAAATTAGTAGAGAATCTGTCATTGAAAATATTTAGTACCTTATAATGAAGTACATGCAATATATCAATAATAAATAAAAGTCAGTGGTTGGAAGTTGCATAATCTTTTTTCAAATTCTATGAAACAGAGTCGAAAATATGGAGCTGAATATGGCATTATTGTCTCTAAATTTATATTGCTTCCTCTCATTTGCAACCTCTGAAGTAAATTAATAGAATTTATTCTTCATGAATAATTAAATTTAATGACTGTATTATAGAAAATAGAATCCTTATTCTAGTAAATAGAATCCTTATTTATTCTAAAATAATCTAAAATTTACAATTCCTCAAAAATGATAATTGGAAATATGTTAACACTAGTTTCCCTGTGGGAAAATTTTGTAGATGAATACCAATATTAAATTTCTCCACACAAATACATTTCAACAAACACTAATTGCTACAATTGAATATAACTATAACTGAACAAACACCAAAACAAACCTAAAATTACACATTCATATTCTATATCAGTGTTTGTTTCGATATACTTTGTTTTAAGTGATAGATATAGTTATCTACATATCCAGCAATGTAACTCTATGAGAAAATTCTAAGTCCTATGTTTTCTAATGCCTTACCACTTGAGCCTAAACGGATCCCAAATATATTTGAGAGAGTCAGAATATGTCATAAATCTTTTAAAAATTGTCATCGCTATAACAATCTATGTATTTTATCCGAATACCTCAATTCACTAGATAGATTTACGACAAGGAATTTTGACAACAAGCAAAAATTCATGATACCAGACAAAAGTGAGAGACAAACCTTTGTATTCAGAAGTGCTCATGTTTATGTGGCTGTCATTCTGCTTTCAAAAGATGCAAGTTCATATTGGTTTATTAAAATGTTGTTAGAGTTGCATACAACATCGCACGTCTTCTTTTATGGAGTCTATATATGATTTCCGAAAGCTTTTCCGACCATTTTAAGATGAAGTTCAAATATTATTGTCAGATAGTATAATCTATATATAAACAATAAGCAAAAATAAACAAAAAAAAATCTGTGCATAGCAACCCACGTGTTTTTCGTCCAGGATGCAATGTGATGATTAAAATATTAATTCAATTTGATTAATAAATGCTGGATTTCTCATCTGTTTGACTATCTTTAGCAGGAACCTGAAAGCTCTTCCTTTCAAATGGTCATTCATTTATATGCATTGGTGGAGTGAGAAGGGGGAAAAGCCCCAGTCACCAAAAAAGTATGTTTTAAAATAATATATAGAGGATATTTTTATATGTTACCTGATAATGAACAATAAATTTTCTTTTCCTATCAAATACTACTTATATTTTCTCATCTACTCATTTTCATCTTTGGTTTAACTTACTCTTATCAATTACAAGTATGTATCAAATTCATTGAACAGTTTGGTTGTATTTTAGAACTCTGCTGAATTTAGTTCCATAGCAATATAAAATGAGAGCTCTTATGGCCAAGCCTAATGTAGGAAAGTCATGCTAAAATTGAGTCTTAAAAAATTACAATAATTAGAGAAAGTGCTATGAAAGCAATAATCATGTGATTATCAATTTTATCCATAGAGTGATAGGGAATTTATTCTTTAAATTCCTTAGATTGAATGACAAATAGTAAGGTCTGTGAAAACATTTTAATAATTTTGAAGACATTCAAAAATGATGAAGTCGATCTGAAGCAGGAATTTTAAATAAAGTCATACAAATCTATTCATGAAATCATCCCACTTCATCCACATAATAGTTTTGTTGATTCTTTAATTTTTTAGGCTATTTAGTATGACTAGCTGAATTGCCCATTGATTCTCAATGGGAAAAATAGATGTAGGATTTAATTAGTTATGCTATTTATGTAGAAGTGAAATTATCCTCTCCAATGATTTCAGATGAAAAATTTAGTTGGTCATGTCCCTCCGACCCTTCCTCCGTTTGCATACTAGTATAGGTATGCAATGGTATTTTCATTCTATGAAAATGAATCAGGAACAATATTTTTAATGTTTGGAAAGTAAATACTTATAAATATAACTCTAGGATTTTATTTCTATGCATGTAATGTCAATTATAATATGACTAAAGCTGCTTTTATACGAATTGCTAAATTGCTGCTCCAGCACTAGTAGAGAGAAAAAATCGCTGCACTGAAAGGGAAAGCCTCATCGTGCTTAGAGAAATCAGGAGTCCCTGTCAAATGATTGTGGCTATAAAATGTAAGTCAAAAGCCATTTCTTTCCAGTGAACGACTGTGCCTCGAATCCTTGGAAGAGGAGGTATTAGCTGAGGCGCGGAAAGCACATTCTTGACCGACTATAGCGAGAATCGGATCCGAATCCTTCAAGTCAAATGATTCTTTTTGTATTGAATTTCATCCCTATGATAAATCTATATATTCAGAAAAGGATTGCATAAATGTATGTAGCAATCATATCTTACATTCGCTCATTTTGCCAATAAGAAAAAATAACATAAAAACTCATTTAATGGAAGGAACAAGCGGAAATAGAACTGGAACCCTTCTTTTACCGATCAGATACGTCTGGCAGTTGCACAATCAATTCTTACATAGTAGTTACATTTATCATAATTTCCCACAAACTGAAAACTCAATATTAATTGTTTTTTATTATTAGCTTATATTATTAGGTTAGTAAATCCTCCGCTAATACATTTTATGAAGTCAGAGATCAATACTTTAAAAATTGAGTTTTTCTAGATAATCTTCTAAGACTGAAATAATCCCAATAAATAATGACAAATTATTATTATTTGGGAATTTTATTTCAAACCATATACATTTTTCACCTATTTGCGCCTGTTGTAGTTTTCTCCGACGGAGAATATCAAACAAAAACAAACATATGACCTGTATGGACGCGATAGTTTTTCTCAGCCAAAAGAATGAATGCCGTATACACATGATGTGGTATAATGTTTGTTGAAAGAAGGAGCCGGGCCTCTAGGTTAACTATTTTATCCTTTTTGGCCGATAACTGCGGGAATTTGAACACGCTTTTCAGCTTTTGGTTGAGAAAAGCTTAAGCTAAATCGAAGACCTTTACGCAAACCTAAATATTATTGCAGTCGATTTGCTAAAGAATCATTTTTTGAACGAACTGTTAATATGACCATGGAAACGAAAACCTTCTACTTTGCCGACAAAATTCAACTTTTAAATGAGACATTACCGTCAAAAATTAACGTTTATATCATACTAATGTAATGAAGATTAATTTTCTGGAATCTTCTTTACAAATTATAATTTGCATTAACGACCTATCATATAATGTAAGGAGCAAGACTGGTTTATTTTCCGAATCGATTTAAGAATAAATAAATGCGTTGCTATGAGTTTCACGGGTTCCAAAAACGTTATTCTGGCACAGTACCATATTTCGGAATATCCAGTAGAGTTAGTGCACGACAACAAATACATGGAATTCACGTTTAGCAGTAACTTATCTTAATATGAATATATGCGAAATACGATAGAAGTGCGAATAGAGTGCAAAGATTTACTGGTAGATCGTTGAGAGAATTTAAGAGAAAAATAAGCTATTTCTTTGACGCTCATCGAGAGTCAAAGAAATGGCTTCGGGTTCGATTGTAGCGTTACGGCTCTGCTAGTCCCTCGGTTGGAATTTGCTCCAGGTGAGAAGATCTAATAACTGACGGAAGGTCTTCAAAAACTTCATCGGTTTACATCTTAAAGAAGAAGTAAATGAAATTTTAGTACTAGTAATGACCATTGACAAATCGTTACAGGGAAGTAATCACAAAGACAGACAATTACTTTTTCCCCGAGCAATTAGAGAGGATGATAGAGTAGATTAAGTGATGATGGTGTTATTACATCCCCTACCTTACAGATATGGTGGCTCGCGGGATATACATCTAAATCTAATATCTAAATCTATATTATTTGTATCGAATCACCGCTGAGAATATCGGAAAGTGTGTTGTTGTTGTAGGCGAACAATAATTAATAATAACAGAAAAATGTCAATAGTTCTCAAGACTTCTGTTTAAAGCCTAAAAATGAAAAAGATTCGCTTGAGCAGTATGTTGGCTCTCCGTCTCTCGAAGTGAAGACCTCAATGATTTGATAGTAATAATAAGCCTGAGTGAAGCTCCTTGCCTTACCAAATGACCTGTTTGTTTTGGTGAGTGACGCATAGGCTTTCGAAAACTCGCTGCACTGGAAGCGAAAGGCTCATCGTGCTTCGAGAAATCAGGAAGCCCTGTCAAATAAACACTTCTTTCTAGCGAAGGACTTTGAATTCTTTGTAGAAGAGGAATTTCCGCTGACACACGAAACATGTTCTTGACCGACAATTGGAATAATCGGTTCCAAATCCTTGATTAACCAAATTATTATTTTCCCATAGTGAATTTTCCCCTTTCTACGGACTACACCTTGACGTGGTGAAGGGGCTTGCGTGTTCCTATGACCTAGAGAGCTATACTGGCTGGAACTTTGTTCCTGGTCACTCATGCCAGAAAGGTCAATAGGCCAGACGAAAGGTAGTCCACGCAGCGTCTGTACCTCAATGAGACGGCTGCAAAGGCGTCTGTACCTCAGTGGGGCGGCCTATACGAATGATGGTGTCACGTTAAAAACACTGTTGAGGAAGGCAAGGGGAGACCACCTCGACTATCTATCCCATGATTATGATGTGCCACAATAATTATATTGCCTCTGGCAAAAGCGGGACTCAGCCCACTAGGGAGAGTGTCGTGCCCGGCAGGGATGGTGGTAAGGCCATCCCGGTCGTCATTCCACGAAATCCTTACCCAACGACACAAGAGAAGAAGAAGAAGATGACCAAGGAAACCAGGGTAGGGAGCTGGAACGTCAGAACGATGCTTAGGATAGGGAAGTTAGAAAACGTAAAGTTAGAAATGAAGAGGTCCAACATAAACATTCTGGGGCTATGCGAATTACGATGGAAGGATGGGGGAGATTTTTGGAGCGATGATGTGAGGGTCATATTCAGTGGGGGAAATGATAGTCAGAGAGGGGTTGCTATAGTGTTGGACAAGGAAGCGGGAAATGCCGTGATAGCCACCGAACTAATAAGCGACCGAGTAATGTCCGTAGAAATTAAGGCTGAACCAGTAAACACTGTGATAGTGCAAGTATACCTCCCTACTAGCGATTAAAGTGAGAATGAAATAGATTTAGTTTATGAACAAATAGAAGAGGTTATTGGAAGGGTGAAAGGCAATAAAAACCTTATTGTAATGGGAGATTGGAATGCTGTGGTAGGGCAGGGAAAAGATGGGGACGAAGTGGGAGAGTTCGGTCTAGGAAATAGAAACGACAGAGGACAAAAACTGGTAGATTTTTGCAAAAGGAATAACCTCTGTATCACCAACACCCTTTTTCAACACCATAACAGAAGGAGGTACACATGGAAAAAGCCGGGGGACACGGATAGATACCAAATCGACTATATCTGGGTAAGGAAGAGGTTTAGAAATAGTGTTAAAAACTCGCGAAGTTATCCTGGTGCTGATGTAGACTCGGATCATAATTTAGTAATGATGAAGACCGAGCTTAGATTCAAAAAGATTTATAGGGCAAAAACCGCACCCAAATGGAAGGTAGAAGCCCTCAGGGGTAGGAAGGCTAGAGAGTTTCAAGAGTCAGTCAACAGGGCTCTAAGGTCCGTTTCAAGATTCCAGTCAGTATGGAGCGCTTACGGGGGAAAAATTCAATGTAAGTTGCCATAAGCGAAGAAGTTAGCCTCGCGCCGGGTCGCCTTTACGCGGAACTGCAGATTCGGAAGGGTAAAATTAAGATTCATAGTTAACATTGACCGATTCAAACTCAATTTCTGATGAAATTTGAATGCAAATAACTTTATCAACACAATAGTGAAATCTTTACGCTCTTATAGCAAGAACAACAAAGTTAAAAGCGAAAATTGAATGAATTGCCGAGTTTTCACCCGTGAACGTTTTTGAAACTGCCATTACTCTCTTACATTCCAACATAAAATGCTGATTATTTCTTCCATTGCTCATTGTATCAATAAAAGATACATGAGATTAATTTTAGAGCAACCAAATCTTAGTAAAAAATTATTTAGTTGGAACGTAACTCAAGAAAAAATTCGTCGTGCAGTCCAATTTATACGTCGCCTAAAACTTTTTGTTTTCTCACGTGAGGAACAACTTGTCTCGAGAGAAATCGAGATAAATGTTGTAATTTTCATTTGCAGTTTGTTTCGATGCGATATCTTGAATAGAACTTGAGTTTTTGACTTTTATATCTAAGAGCATAATTCGCTTCGCGCTTCGAATCGCGAAAAAGGAGTTATCTTACGCAGTCGTTTTTTGAGTTTTGCGCAACTATATAACTTTTTAGAGTAGAAGAGCAGGGATCATAATCCAGCATAATTTCGTAATCCTGCGATTGCTTTGCGAAAACCCTTGTGCCGTGTTACCAATAATTAATTTCCAGTTTAAATTTTCGGAAATAGGAAATTCTCATTTATGAGAATATTTTCAACACAAAACTATTGAATATCATTAACTTTGGCCGGTTTTCCTCGATTTCGGTTCGCAGTAAGGCCCTTTTCACACACAACGGTTTTTGCCGTACGGTCGGTAATCCCCACAGCTTATCAACCGTATCACGGCGCAATTCCTTAAGAAGTATATGGAGCCTTTCACACTAGCGACCGTACGGTTTTTTGCCGTCCATCGCCGTGTAGCAGCCGTGTCATCCACTGCCATTATTTTCTTACAATCCAACTTATAATGCTGATTTTTCAGCCAGATTACTACTTCACTAGCTTCGTAAATGTTCGACTGATCATTTGAATTGAGTTCATTCAATTTTCGCTTTAAACTTTGTTGTTCCTGCTATTGCTAAGTGTTTCATCGTCCAACATTTTTGAAACTGCCATTACATTCTTATGTAGTTATTATAGTTAGAACTTTTCGCGAGACAAATCGAGATAAATGTTGTAATTTTCATTTACAGTTTGTTTCGTGATGATATCTTGAAGTGAACTTTACTTTTCTGTATTGTTCCCTCTCATGTAGTTTCCTGGTTTCTTTTGACTTTTTCAGCACATCTTTTGCCTATATTAACTATGTTTTTATCATTCGCTGTTGAAAGTAACCAGTCATCTCTCTCATCATTCCATTTTATCGCCACAATGTTCTTTGTTTGACAAGTTCCCTACTTTTCTGGTAATGAAAACAAATATTTTTATTCCCAATTTTTCATTTCGATGGTATATTGACTAAATGTCAGACGCCTTTTTACTAAAAACAATGATTCATCAAATATTAAATAATGGTAAGTTTGAAATCAATCACTGAATCCTCCTGACTCTCATTCCTCTTTTTATTTCGAGAAAACAACAAATTCACTGATAGCAGAGAAGACTGCAATAAAATTCAATATTCTATATCCTTGTCACGGGTCAACAATTATATCAATGGATGAATTTTCTTTTAAATTCGCGTTGAGGTGCAGGTTATTTCATCTTCTTTTCCCATATCCTGCCTTTTCAAGGATATTTTTCTCTTTTTCGATCTGCAGGCACGTCCTACAATACTTTTTCCACCTTTTTTATTAACTGCAGCACGATTCATACTTTCCACTGTTTTAGCGGTATAGTACACAAGATGCACTCAACTGCCTTTCTTATGGTTAATATTGATACTAACCACGTATTTGTAAGTCGCTTTCCTGCATGGGATGATCGATGAATCTCTTTCTCATTGAAAAGTGATACTTCTTATCTCTTCGATCGTTATCTGTCACGGCACCGTCCTTTGCAGTCGATGATACGGCTGCTACACGGCGACCGTGTACAGTCTCTTTAAAAGGCAAGAAGTAAAGTTCTCTTCAAGATATCATCACGAAACAAACATTTATCTCGATTTGTCTCCGCGACAAGTTCTTCCTCACGTGAAAAATCAAAAAGTTTTAGGAATGGAATGATTGAATGGAATGATGAGAGAGATGACTGGTTACGTTCAACAGCGAATGATAAAAACATAGTTAATATAGGCAAAAGATGTGTTGAAAAAGTCAAAAGAAACCAGGAAACTACATAAGAATGTAATGGCGGTTTCAAAAATGTTGGACGGTGAAACACTTAGCAATAGCAGGAACAACAAAGTTTAAAGCGAAAATTGAATGAACTCAATTCAAATGATCAGTCGAACATTTACGAAGCTAGTGAAGTAGTAATCTGGCTGAAAATTCAGCATTATAAGTTGGATTGTAAGAAAATAATGGCAGTGGATGACACGGCTGCTACACGGCGATGGACGGCAAAAAACCGTACGGTCGCTAGTGTGAAAGGCTCCATATACTTCTTAAGGAATTGCGCCGTGATACGGTTGATAAGCTGTGGGGATTACCGACCGTACGGCAAAAACCGTTGTGTGTGAAAAGGGCCAAAGGCTCCATATACTTCTTCAGTAATTGCGCCGTGATACGGTTGATAAGCTGTAGGGATTATCGACCGTACGGCAAAAACCGTTGTGTGTGAAAAGGGCCAAAGGCTCCATATACTTCTTCAGTAATTGCGCCGTGATACGGTTGATAAGCTGTAGGGATTATCGACCGTACGGCAAAAACCGTTGTGTGTGAAAAGGGCCTAAAGCTGTGAGGTTTCGAAGCGTCGGCGATTCGAAGCGCGAAGCGGACTACGCTCTTTTCTCTCTCCTATGAAGTGGTGTCTCCCAAGAGGATAATATGCACTTCTACGCGAAAATAAATCAGAGGTGTCTGGTTTCTGTGAGCATACGCTTATCACGTTTTCGACCACCTAACTTAGTCTGAAGAATTTTCGGATATGAGCTCGAGATATTCTACCAAAGGCTCCAAAACTCTCCGTCTGTCAGCGAAGAGAAAGCGAAGTAGAGGAATAATTACGACATCAAAAAAAGCAAGGTAACATATTAATTTATTAATGTAAATAAGAAGTTTAGAGCGGTCATATAATATACAGTTCTGAACTTTTATCGCGCGATAATGACAGTTTTAATTATTTTGACATTTAGGCGCCGTAAAAAGAAATTTATATCTAAATTTGCATTCATTCTTTCAAAACCGTGTTCCATAGTTCTTTATATTTTTTTAATCCATGTCAACAGATGAAGTCATTAGTTTGCCGCCACAAATTATTCATAAAGTCACAAAGTCAGTGAGAAGGTTTAATCGCGGTATCAGCATCAGCTGCGGTGTTATTCGGTGTGTCGCATTTCGTAAAACAACATTTAACATTTCAAGAAATTAAACATTTTAATTTCGACAGAATTTTTCAGCTATTGGTAACGACCTGCACGTTTGATAGAACAATATTTTATGGATCTTACGTCTTTTTTGACAGATGTGAAGAAGAAAATTCGTTCTTACTTTCGGCAAGTTGTTCGGCAGAGGTTGAATTCGTTTCATCCACTCCATTGTGCTCGACCGATGGGTTTGTTATTTAGTTATTATGTCTTTATTTCTCCAGAATAGAAAAGAAAGATTTTCATTTAAATATATTCAATACCTCTCTTAGTATAGTTCAAATCATCTTCTTAGAAAAACTTATTTAATTATGTATAATTGTTCTTTCCGATGTTTTCAGCGGTGCCACTCCTAGCACAGAAATTCAAAAGATCAAATCGAATTCATCATCAGTGAGAAAAAAGAAAAGAACTGTTCCCTTAGGGATACTAAAATGGAGAGAAAACAGGAGGTAAACTTTAAATAATACGAGTTAAGGAGTTAAAATATATAGTTTGGTAGGAGATGATGCTATTCTAGAAGTAAAGTGTCCCAAATCTGCAGAGTCTCTCACTATAGCAGAGGCAGTCAGTAAGTTGAAACAGTTTTGCTTGGGAATAAATAAAAACACCAACGCTACAGAGCTAAAGAAGAACCATAATTACTTCTATCAGGTATATCAAAGTTGCATTTCCTTTGTAAGCTTTATATAATTCTTCCGCATTACCCTTTAGGTTGCACAAATACCTAAGTGTTGTATAATTTGTATTAACAGGTGCAAGGACAACTACGTTTTACAAGGAGGAAAAAATGCTACTTCGTTGTTTGGACCAGAAAAGAAACGCATGTCGAGGAAATAGAGCGGGATAATCAATTCTGGTCCGAAAAAAATGGAGAAAAAATTGCTACTTTTTTACGAACACGCTCTTTTACCCGAAATATTAGATCCGCGGAGATGTCGAAGTATGCCCATTAGAGAGTCAAATAATGAAGTTTAGTTTTATATTGTTATATTTACCGTGATTTATGAATATATGTATTATGATGATTATTCTACAAGGCAATGAGAGACATTTGTGCGTTCAAACTTCCAGTGAAGAGTTTCAATTTCTGTAATATAAAGAATATTCCCCTCAGCACAATTTAGGGTGCCTGAGGAAAACATCCAAGCACAATATACCAAGGCTTCCGAGGGAAGACCCCTACGGCGAAGGACGGTTAACATGAGATTATGCATTTAACATTGCTTACCCTCACTTCCAGAGTCCGTATTTTTAGGCGGCGGGCTGCGGAGTTGCCGTTTTACAATTTTCTTTAATGCATTCTAATGCAAGAACTATACATCCAATTTTAGAAATAAAAGTTGCTACGTGTTTTAAAAAATTAGCTTCTCAAACTGACTATACCAAAAAAATTTATCATGTCTTTATAAGAACCTTTCTTGTAAAAAAATGGTTAAAAAAGGAATGTAAATTTTGGTTTTTGGTCTGCGAGTATTATATTATTATTTAGTTTACTGAACCGTTTACTAAACGAAAATCGGGTTAACCATTATCAAATGAGAAGGAAAACAAATTTGACGCTAGCGGTGCTGCCATCTCTTGAAATTAAATCGTAACTTTTTCTGGGATGATTCGCCTTAATCAGCTCGACTTTGTGTCCGCTATTTAGATATAATTTTTTCGTTTATAATATTGGTCCCCGTTTCGATCCCAGGCGGGTCAAAGAGTAATTTAACGTAATAAAAGCAAATGGAGGTCTAATAGTTTTCTAATATTCAGTGACACTTAAATTGAAGAAAATGGATATAAAACAGCTGATTTCTCTAATTGCTCCCTTGCAGGGTACAAAAGAATCCAAACAGCTAGATTCACTAAAGTATTTTCAGAATTTACAAATATTAACGCATTCTAATAGTTTTCAGGCTATATTTCTGTAGAAAATTATTATTTAAAAGAACCATCGTACAAGTTTGATAAAAGTTTATTAAGAAGTATCGTATATTTTAATCAAGAATCATCGTTATTGTCGGTTTCATAATTATCTCGGTTGAGAGTTAAGGGGCACTTCAATTAGAAATGTTTAAAATATTAATCTTTCTACTCTAATGTTTAAATATTAATCTTTCGACTAATGTTTCAGCCAAATATCGGATTAACATTGAATTATAAAACATATTTGTAAAATTTAGTGATACATTTGGAGTAACTTGAAGATATTTTTAGCGAAAATTAATTGAGTTTAGTTGGTTATAAATTGCATTCTTGTGAAGATGTTTCAAAAATATTTTCAGGAAGCTATGCATTAATTTATCAAATTCATAAAATAACAAATAGAAGACGTTTCTGTTTCTAACTTCACTTAAAAAAATATCAAATTGAAGTCCAGAGTAACGATTGAAAAACTTTACCTCCTACATCATAGACCAAATACATAAAGGTGAAATGAGATGAAATATTCAAGCGAGGAAATTCGCTATTTTACATGGAGGAATTCATCGAGAGAGTATATTAATCTTCAAAATGTAAATGTGAATCATAGAGACAACCTACACCCAAGTCACAATCAATACGGAACATAGAAACTTTTAATTCCCCGTTGAGTATCAACGGGCTTTTCAGCCAGTGTGCATTTAAAATTAAATGTTATGTACTATGCGCGACGCAGACTGGGAAATGAGAAAATTTCGCGAAAGTCACCATTTCATCAGTTCATCGGCGTAATTTATTGATAAATGAAATTGTTAAGTTAAATTCATAGAGTACTTGTTTTCGTTTCGGTAATTATTTAAATTATCTCTTATTCCTATGACATCGGTATTTGAAATTTCATAGCCGTTAGAAGGAAAATTTTAAGAAATGTCATCTTACGGCTATCAGTTTCTTTGAGCACCTGCTGCTAACGCGTGCGAAATGTCGATCCTAAACAGAAGAGCTCCTAAATAGTGAGTGCGTCATTTTTGCCGCTGCTGTGCCGGTGTGGCCTACCATGCGGACAGGGTGCGTTTCTACGTCACATAACAGACCTCTGGCTACACTTCCAAGTGTCATAAAAACGCATGCGGCAGCTTCGCCGCACCGGTGGGTTCAGGCCTTAATGATCCTTTCTTCGGTGCCAGAGCTACACTTTGCATTCTTTCATACGTTTTAATTCCGATAGAAATCTGTCATATTGTTTTAATTTTGTTTTAATTATGGAGGAATAATGTAATGTACATCGCATTATAAACTCCGTTTCTCCCGTTGAGGTATCAACAAATGCAAACAAAAACATACGAAGGGGGTAAGTGAGCATTATTTCGTTGGATTGTGTGTTTTTCGCTTCATAGTTGATATTCCACACATACTGCCGAAAATTTAAAGAAAAACAGCGATTTCGTTCCTCGGATGCTATTTGCAAATCAGAAAGAGTATTTCTGCTGTGTGGTTCCTCATGCCTCCTTCCCTGAGCTATTGAATACTAACAATATGTTAATAATTGTGGCTATTTTGGGTTGTTCATTGATTTTTTTGAGTTCTGGGTAATTAATCATTCAGTAAATACTTTTGAACTTCGTTTTCTCTTGCGGAAGAATCATCGAATGCATAAAACACACCTACGAAAGAAGAAAGAAAGCGAGCATTGTTTAATTTGATAACACATTGCTTTGGATCCTCGCTTTTTGTTCCTAGACCAAATCTTGAATTGTCCTTGAAGAATACAGCGATATAGTTAGTTGGTTGATGTTTTTTAGTATGGAAGAATATTTTAGAGTACATTGCCATGTGCACTATGTTTTGTTCTGTTGAAGTATCAACGAATGCAAACACACACACGAAAGACCGTAAGGGGGTATTATTTATTTTTTTTCATTCCTTAGTTAATATTTCCCAGTGTATACATAGGATTCTTATGGAGAAAAGCAGAGTTTTATTTCCTGCGTTAATATTTGTAAATTCTGAAAATACTTTAGTGAATCTAGCTGTTTGGATTCTTTTGTACCCTGCAAGGGAGCAATTAGGAGAAATCAGCTGTTTTATATCCATTTTCTTCAATTTAAGTACCACTGAATAACAAATACGCACATATGAAATAATGTAATGCGTTTTTAAAATTTATATTGATTTTAATATTCTGTGGATATGCATTCAATAACATTCGAGAGAATACTCCCGTTTGCATCGAAATTTTCCTGCCAAAGGATCACAAGGTATGCACATGTTCATACAAAGGATTGTAAATGAGTACCATTTTATTTGATTACACATTTTTTTCGTAGTCTTGTGGGTATTATTACACTTTCAATTGCATTGAATAGTACCTTGCCCTTTGGACTCCTTTTTCTCTTGCGGAACCGTTCGGTCGGACAATGATTGAAGCACTATATGCTTGTTGACGCACTTTAAGTGCAGTCAGACTGATTATATTGGGTAAACGTTCTGGGAATTATTCGGACGGGAAGGGAAGGAGAGGTTAAGATTTTTTTTTC
Source organism: Pachydiplax longipennis (assembly GCA_036926295.1). Classification (NCBI taxonomy): domain Eukaryota; kingdom Metazoa; phylum Arthropoda; class Insecta; order Odonata; family Libellulidae; genus Pachydiplax; species Pachydiplax longipennis. Next base: position 73,005,190 of record JAVFKF010000002.1, on the reverse strand, counting down.
TTTAGGGAAATTTATATAATAAGGGATCTTGATGTTTTAGGTCATGGGTGATGATTTGATGAGGAGTGAAAGGTATGTAAGGAATGGCTAATTTATTTGTTTATTATTGTTATTGTTTTTTTCTCCCTTGTTTATTTTTTATTTCTCTTTTGATTATTTTGTTTTATTTTTTATTTATAATTTTTATATTTTTATTATATTTTACTTTTATTTTTTAAATTTTTCATATTTTCATTTTTCTATTTATTTTATTTTTAAAATTTTTAAATTCTTTATTTTTATTATTTTTTATTTATTTCATTTTATTTTTATTTTTATTTCTTTCTTTTGTAGGGAGTGAATTTTAATTTCGAGAGTATGGATTTTGGTTTTTGAAATTTTTTCTTGCCTTTTTTTGATTTTGGGGTATAGTGCCAAATGTCATTTAAAAGTGGATTATTACTATTTTCCAGGTTTAATGAAATTTTTCTAAACTTTTTGCTACATATAGTAGTTCGAAACTGGTAAGTTGGTGGAAATTTTTAATTTCGGAGAGGGGAACCAATTTGTTGGTTGATGTGACTTGTCTTATACATTTATTGTAGAGTATTTCCACCTTAGTTATGTTGAATTTCGTGGTATTAAAGCTTACTATTGCGCCGTACGTGAGGTGGGGAAGGATAAGGGAGTTGATGAGGCGAATTTTGTAGTGAGAAGGGAGCGGAGAGGATTTATTGAGAAGTGGATTTAAAAATAATTTAGCTGTTTGCGCTTTCCGAATAGAGTTATTAATTTGATTATTCCAAGAAAGGTTGTTCGAAATTATTACGCCGAGAAATTTTGTTTCATTGACTATAGGAATGATCTGATTGTCGAAGGTAATGCGAGCATCAGAGGTTCTCTTTTGGTTTATTTTAAACGTCATGTGTTGACATTTATTCGGGTTGATTTTAAGATGCCATTTCTTTAGCCAGTTCTCTAATTTTTTTGATAAAAACGTTAATTCTTTTTGTGGCCAGGTTCGGGGAGATGCTTTTGGATGAAATCATCGGCATAGATATATTTTGTAATGTGGGGATCTGAAGGCATATCGTTAATGAATAGGTTAAATAACATTGGGCTTAAGGTGGCACTCAACAAAGACACTCCTGCGTTTATGATTTTAATTGGTGAATATTCATAATGAATTTTGGCCTGAATGCGGCGATTGTTGAGGAAGGAAATAATTAGTTTTAAGATTGGCAAGGGGAAGGATTGTTGTGCCATTTTATAAATAATGCCTGGATGCCAAGTGCGATCTAACGCGTTTTCAATGTCAAAGGAGACTGCTTGTGAAGTGGCTTTACATTTGTGGAATCCATGGATGATATTTTCGACAAGGCGAAGGATAGAGTGAATCGTTGAATGGTGCTCGCGAAATCCCATCTGCTCAGATGCGATGATGTTATTGCTGCTTACATGGTTATTGATGAATTTTAAGATAATCTTTTCAAATATTTTTTACAAAGGAGAGAGAAATGTAATGGGCCTGTAATTGCTTAAGTGTCTAATATTATAATACACTGTACACAGTGTTAGCGGAATGGGAGTAATAGGAAACAGTTGCATTGGAATCTATCAGTTAGGGTTTGCTTGGGACCTATTTGGGTCTTTAAAGCTCATTTATCTTCTCCATTCGTATAAAGGCAACTTTAATCATATTATTAATAAATTAAATGAATACAAATAAAATCCTCGAGTTATATTTTCAAGTATTTACTATCCAAACATTATAAATATTGTTCCTGATTCATTTTCATAGAATGTAAGCTTAAATGCATACCTATATACAAACGGAAAGAGTGTAGGAGGGTCTTGACACCCTACATTTTTCATCTGAAATCTTTGGAGAGGATAATTTCACTTCTACATAAATAGCATAACTAATAAATCCTACATCTATTTTTCTCGTTGAGAATCAATAGGCAATTCCACTAGTACATACTTTCTAAATTCATTTCACTGATATTTTCATGTAGTAATTTTTAAAATATTAATAGTATGAAAAAAAGAATACCTACCTGAGACAATCAGACACTGCTAAGCAAGGAATATCAAAAAAGGAAGTCTCGATGTAACGGATTATATAGTAAGATATTAGAAAACCTTCAAAATGAAGTCGAAATTCGCTCCAAAACGAAACGTCATGAATAGCAAGATATTTGACGATACTCAAAATTAAAGCAACATTCGTTCAAAAAACGGGATATTTATGAAAATATTTTTAAAAAACTTCAAAATTAAGCCGAAATTATAAAGCAGAAATAAAGCCGAAAAACAGGAAATTTAACATTATATTAGAAAAATCATTCAAATTAAGCAAAAACTGGCCCAAAAGAGGCATGTTTTTGCAAGATATGTGTTAAATCTTCCAAGGTCAGCCGAAACTTGCTCGAAAAATGGCTTATTTAGCAAGATTTATTAAAAATCTTCCAAACTAAGTCGAAATTCGCTCGACAATCGATTTATATAGTAAGGTATTTGAAAAATTTCCAATGTAAGCTTCGCTCCTTTCGCTTTCCATCGTAAGATTTCGCTCAAAAAACGGGATACTTAAAATTATATTGGAAAAATCTTACTAATTATGCCAAAACTGGCCCCAGAAATGCATATTTTTGCATTGTTATGCAAATTGCTACGATGCTAAATAATGCCAAGTTTGCTACGAAAACGGCTTATTTATCAAATTATATCAAAAGTATTCGAATTCAAGCCGAAATATGCTCCAAAAACGACTTATTTAGGAATATTTTCGAAATATCTTCCAAATAAAGCCGAAATTTGCTACGAAAAATACTTAATTAGCAAGATATTTAAAATCTTCAAAATTAAGCAGAAATTTGCTCCGAAAACGGCTTATAAAGCAAGATTTTTGGGGAAATCTTCCAAATTAAGCCGAAATTTGACATGAAAACGTTTTATTTAGCTAAATTTTCATAAAGATCTACCAAATTCAGCCGAAATTTACTCCCATAACGGCTTATTTATGAAGATTTTCGAATTAAGCCGAAATTTGCTCTGAACTCGCCTAATTCAGCAAGTTTTTGGAAAAATCTTCTAAATATGGCCGAAATTTGCTTTGAAAACGGCTTATTAAGCAAGATTTTTTGAAATATCTTCGAAATTAAGGCGGAATTTCTCCGAAATGGCCAATTTAGAAAGATTTCGGAAAATCTTCCCAAATTATGCACAAATTTCCTCCAAAAACGGCTTATTTAGGAAGACATCAAAAAAATCCTAAAATTATGCCGAAATTTGCTTCAAAAACGGCATATATAGCACGATTTTAAAAAATTCCACCAAATTGTGCCGAAATATCTTTTAAAAACGGGTTATTGTGCATGATTCTCGAACAAATCTTCCAAATTAAGCAGAAATTTGCTCCGAAAACGGCTTATCGAAAAATATATGTAATTAAGGCGAAATTTGCTCTAAAATCCGCTTATTTAGCAAGATCTTCCAAAAATCTTTCAAATTAAGCAGAAAGTTGCTTTGAAAACGTATAATTTAGCAAGATTTTCGAAAAATTATCCAAATTAAGCCGAAATTTGCTCCAAAAACGGCTTATTCAGAATGAATTTGGGAAACTCTTCCAAATTAAGACGAAATTTTCTCCGAAGTTCATGATTCTAGTTTTTATACATGATTCAAATATTTTAGCTACATTGCTAATTAAGGATATTGGCCTATAGTTTTCAGGATTTTTTGTGTCCCCTTTACCTTTGTAGATGGGGCAAATCCAACTAGTCTTTAAACTATCTTGAAAGATTCCAGTATATAAAATTTTATTAATGATGTATGTTAGTGGATTTGCAATTAAATGTTTGTATTCTTTTAATGTGCATATAGATATTGCATCTGGACCAGTTGCTTTACTATTTCCCAATCTATTTATTGTATCTACTATTTCATTGCTATTTACTGGTGTAAGAAAAATAAATTGTGAATTATGTTTGATAATATCATCAAGATGTTCATCACCATTATGTTTTTTAGCTTCCAAGATCTCTTTTGCAAGTACGCAACCTACATTACTAAAGAATTCATTAAAGTTATTTACATCCACACTTAAGTTTACACTATCGGGTTTTATTCTTTCATTTGTGATTAGTCCTATTTGTTTCCACAATTCTTTTGGGTTGTCTTTTGCAATAGATATTTTGCAATAGAAAAATTTGTTTCTCGATATTTTTACTAATTTATTGATTAAATTTTTGTATATTTTAAACTTTTCCTGTAATCCTTCTTTGTAGTTTTCCTTTTTTAGACTTTTATGTAGTTCATCTCTCTTGGCAATTGATACTAGTATACCTTTAGTTATCCATGGTTTTCTTTTCGTTCTCTTGTGTGAAAACTTCTTCTTTTCCTTTGCACAGAGGTTTATTTTTTTACATATAACACTCAAGAGCTCACTAATACAATCATTTGGATTTACAATTGTATACAGTTTATCCCATGTCTCTTCAGTTAGTTCTTTCTTCATAGCATCATAATCAATTGTCCTATATTTACTCACTGTACTATCTATGAACCCTTTTTTACTGTTAACATTATTTAAAGTCTCTCTCTTCAGTTCCAAGAAGCCTAAGACTGGATAGTGGTCTGTGATGGCTGAGTTCAATACCCCTGTAATTATGTTATCATTTCTCAAGCCCTTTACCATTATGTGATCATTACAGGATTTTGATTCCCAAACTATTTATATAGGAAGATTTTCGAAAAATTATCCAAATTAAGCCGAAATTTGCTCCGAAAACGGCTTATTTAGAAAGCATTTGGAAAAATCTTCCAAATTAAGGCGAAATTTGCTCCGAAAACGGTGTATTTAGTTAGATATTTGAAAAATCTTCCAGAAGCATTTAATTTAGCAAGAATTTCGAAATATCTTCCAAATAAATCTGAAATTTGCTCGAAAAGCTGCTTATTTAACAAGATTCTCGAAATATCTTCCAACGAAGCCGAAATTTGCACCAAAACGAGTTACCTATCAAGATTTTCCTAATTGAATTGCTCATTTAGCACGATTTTCGAAAAATCCTCCAGATTGTGCCGAAATTCGCTTTGAAAACAGGCTATTTAGCATGATTCTCGAAATAATCTTCCAAATTAAGCAGAAATTTGCTCCGAAAACGGCTTATTTAGCATGATTTTCGTTAAATCTTTTTTAATTAAGGCGAAACTTGCTCTAAAAACGGCTTATTAAGCAAGATTTTTGAAGAATTTCCAAATTAGCCGAAATTTGCTCTAAAACGGCTTTTTTAGCAAGCTTTATGAAAAATCATATGTATTTAGCCGAAATTTGCTATGAAAACAGCTTATTTAGCAATGATTTCGAAAAATCTACAAAATTATGCAGAGATTTGCTCCGAAAACGACCTATTTATCAAGATTTTCGAAAACTCTTCCGAATTAATTCGAAATTTGCTGTAACAAACGGCTCATTTATCACGATATTTGAAAAAACTTCCAAATTACGCCGAAATTTACTCTGAAAAAGGCTTATTCAGCAGGATTTTTTAAAAAGTCTTCAACATTAGGACGAAATTTGCTCCGGAAACGACTGATTTATGAAGATTTTCGAAAAATTTTCTAAATTAAGCTGTAATTTGCTCCGAAAATGGCTAATCTATCAAGATTTTTGAAAAATCTGCGAAATTAAGGCAAAATGTACACCAAAAATGGCCTATTAAGAAGGAGTTTTGAAAAATATTCCAATTTCAACCGAAATTTGCTCTACAATCGGCTTATTTAGCAAGATTTTCGAGAAATCTTCCAAAATTAGCCGAAATTTGCTCCGAAAACGTCTTATTTAGGAAGATTTTCGTAAATTTTCCCCAATTAAGCCGAAATATTATCCAAAAACGCCTTATTTAGGAAGATATTTGAAAAAATTTTAAAATTAAGCTGAAATTTGCTCCGAAAACGGATTATTTTGCAGGATCTTTGAAACATATTCCACATTAAGCTGAAATTTCCTCCGATAACGGCTTATATAGCAAGATTTTTCAAAAATCATCCAAATTAATCCGAAATTTCCTCCGAAAACTGCTTATTTATAATGATATTTGAAAAATCTTCCAAATTAAGCCAAAATTTGCTCGAAAAACGTCCTATTTAGTAAGATTTTCGTAAATTTTCCCCAATTAATATGAAATTTGCTCCAGAAACGGCTTTTTAAGCGAGATTTTTGAAAAATATTCGAATTTCAACAGAAATTTGCTCCAAAAACGGCTTTTTTAGCAAGATTACTGAAAAATCTTACAAATTAAGACGATAATTGCTCGAAAATTGGCATATTTAGCAAGATTTTCGAAAAATCTTCGAAAGTAAGGGGAAATTTGCTCCTAATGCAGCTTATTCTGCATGATTTTTTAAAAATATTCCTCATTTACGCGAAATTTCCTCCGCTAACGGCTTATTTATCAAGATATTTGAAAAATCTTACAAATTAAGCCAAAATTCGCTCTTATTCGACTTATTGAGCAAGATAATCGAAAAATTTTGAAATAAGCCAAAATTTGCGCCGGTAGCAGCTTATTTAGCTAGAGTTTCGAAAAATATTCCTCATTCTGCCGAAATTTGCTCCGAAAACGGCTTGTTTAAGCAGAAATATTGTTCGAAATGTACTTATTTGTCGAGATTTTCGAAAAATCTTCCAAATGAAGGCGAAATTTACTCCAAAAACGACTTATTTAGCAAGAGTTTTGAAAAATATCCCAATTTAAGCCGAAATTTGCTCTAAAATCGGCTTATTTAGCAAGAATTTTGAATAATCTTTCAAATTTAGCTGAAATTTGCTTCAGAAGCGGCATATTTATCAATATTTTCGAAAAAATATACTTATTAAGGAAAAATTTTCTTTGAAAACGCCTTATTTAGCTAGATTTTCGAAAAATCTCACATATTAAGCCAAAATTTGCCTGAAAAACGACTTATTCAACAATATTTTCGAAAATCTTCCAAATTAATCTGAAATTTGCTCCAAAAACGGCTTATTGAGCAAGGTTTTAGAAAAATCAACCAAATTTAGCCGAAAATTCCTTTGAAACTGCTGATCAAGCAAGATTTACGAAGAAATCTTCCAAATTAAGTCGAAATTTGCTCTAATTTTGGCTTATTTAGCAATGATATCGAAGAATTTTTCCAAATATAGCCGAAATTTGCTCGAAAAACGGCTCATTTAGGAAGATTTTCGAAAAATCTTCGTAATTAAGGCGAAATTCGCTACAATGACGGCTTTCTTTCAATATTTTCGAAAAATCTTTCCAAAATCTTCTAAATGAAGCTTCCAAGGCTTCAAAAACGGCCTTTTTTTAGAAAAATTACTGAAGAATCTTCCAAATGAAGCCGATACTCGCTCCAGAAGCGGTTTAGCAATATTTTTGAAAAAATTTCCAATTTAAGCCAAAATTTGCTCCAGAAACGGCATATTTATCAAGATTTCCGAAAAATTTTCCTTATTTATCAAAAATTTCCTTTGAAAACGGCTTATTTAGCAAGATTTTTGAAACATCTTACAAATTAAGCCGAAATTTGACTCAGAAACGGCTTATTCAGCAATATTTTCGAAAAGTCTTCCAAATAAGAAAGAAATTTACTCCAATAACGGCTTATTTAGCAATATTTTCGAAGAATTTTCCAAATAAGGCAGAAATTTTCTCCAAAAATGGCTTATTGAGCAAGATATTCGGAAAATCTTCGTAATTAAGACGATATCGGCTAGAATAACGGCTTATCTATCAATATTTTCGACAAATCTTCCAAATTTAGCCGAAATTTTATCCGAAGACAGCTTTTTTTAACAAGATTACTGAAAAATCTTACAAATTAAGCCGATATTTGCTCCAAAAGCGGCTTATTCAGCAATGTTTCCAAAAATTCATCCAAATTAAGCCATAATTTCCTTTGAAAACTGCTCATTAGGCAAGATTTTCGAAAAAATCTTCCAAAACAAGCCTAAATTTGCTCTGAAACCGGCTTAATTGGCAGGATTCTCGAATCAGAAATTATTCAGAAATTATTTGGGAAAATCTTCCAAATTATGCCAAAATTTGCTCGAAAATCGGATTATTTAGGAGGATTTTCGAAAAAAATTTCAAATTAAGCAGGAATTTGCTCGAAAAACATCTTAGCAAGATTTTCATAAAATATTACAATTAATTCCGAAATTTCCTCTAAATTCGTCTTATTCAGGAAGGTCTCGGAAAAAATTTCAATTGAAACCGTAATATGCTCCAAAAACGGCTTTTTTAACATCATTACTGAAAATCTTCCTTATTAAGCCGATATTTGATCCATGATTGCTTTTGCAATTGCTAAATTTCGAGCATTTTCCTAAATTCTTTCGAAATAAGCCGTTATTTGAGTAAATTCTGCCTTATTTTGGAAGATATTCTCATATTAATTCTGAATAATCCGTTTTAGGAGGAAATTTCTTCTTATTTTCAAAGATTTTTGGAAAATCTCGCTAAATAAGCCTTTTACAGAGGTAATTTTGAATATTTTACAATAAACATGCTGAATAGGTAGTTTTTGGAACTAATTTTGGCTTAATTTGGAAGATTTTCGAAAATCTTGCTAAATAAAGCGTTCTCAAAGCAAATTTCGGCAGAATTTCGGCAAATTACTTCCCATATTGTAAATCCAGCTAAATCCAGCTAAATAAGCCATTTTTGGATCAAATTTCGCCTTAATTACGAAGTTTTTTTCGAAAATATTGATAAATAATCCATTTTCAAAGCAAATTTCGGCCCAATTTGGAAGATTATTCGAAGATCTTGCTAAATAACCAGTTTTCGAGCAAATTTCGGCTTACATTTGGAAGATGTTTTGAAAATTTCCTAAATAAGCCATTTTTGGAGAAAATTTTTGCAGAATTTGGAAGATATTACGAAAATATTGCTAAATAAGACGTTTTCTGAGTAAATTTTGGCCAAAATTGGGAGATTATTGAAAATCTCGCTAAATGAAAACGTTCTCAAAGCAAATTACTGCCTTCTTTGGAAGATTATTGGAAAAGCTTGCTAAATAAGGCGTTTTTAGAACAAATTTCGATTTATTTTCGAAGATTTTACGAAAATGTTGATAGATAACCCGTTTTCGGAGCAAATTTTGGCTTAATTTGGAAGATTTTCCCAAATTATTTCTGAATAATCCGTTTTAAGAGCAGATTTCGGCTTAATTTGGAAGATTTTTTCGAAAATCTTGCTTAAAAAACAGTTTTCAAAGAAAATTTCGGCCTAATTTGGGTGACATTTTGAAATTCTTGCTAAATCAGCCATTTTTGGGGCAAATTTTCCAGAATTTGGAAGATATTTGGAAAATATTGCTAAATAAGACGTTTTAAGAACATATTTCGACTTATTTTAAAAGATTTTACGAAAATCTTGATAGATAAGCCGTTTTCGTAGCAAATTTTGGCTTAATTTGGAAGATATTTCGAAAATATTGCTAAATAAACGTTTTCATAGCAAAATTTGACTTATTTGGAAGATTTTACGAAAATTGTGATAGATAAGCCGTTTTCGGAGCAAAAACCTGCTTAAATTGGAAGATTTTTCGAATTTCTTCGTAAATAAACAGTTTTCTAAGTAAATTTCGCCTTAATTTGGAAGATTTTCCCAAAATCTTTCTGAATATGCAGTTATCGGAAGAAATCGGATTAATTTGGAAGATTTTTCGAAAGTATTGCATAATAAGCAGTGTTGAAAGCATATTTCGGCTTAATTTGGATGATTTTTCGAAAATCTGGCTAAATATGCCGTTTTTGAGCAAATTTCTGCCTAATTTGTTAGTTTTTTTTTTAATCTTTCCAGATAAGCCGATTTTGGAGCAAATGTCGGATTAATTTGGATGATTTTTCGAGAACCTTTTCGGTAAATAAGCCGTTATTGGAGCAAATTTTTGCTTAATTCGGAAGATTCTTCGAAAATCTTACTATATAAGCCGTTTTCTGAGCCAAACTCCGCTTTTCGAGTTCTTTCTGAATAAGCCGTTTTCGTAGCAAATTTCGGCTGAATTTGGATGATTTCTTCGAAAATCTTGCTTAATAAGCAGTTTTCAAAGGAAAGGTCGGCTTTTTTTGGATGATTTTTCGAAAATATTGCTTAATAATCAGTTTTCAAGGAAAATTTTAGCTGAATTAGGATGATTTTTCGAAACCTTTTTAAATAAGCCGTTATTCGAGGAAATTTCGGCTTAATTCGAAAGATTTGATCAAAGATCTTACTAAATAAGTCGTTTTGGTAGCAAATTTCGCCTTAATTTCGGAGATTTTTCGAAGATATTCTTAAATAAGACGAAATTTACTTGGAAAACTGTTTATTTACGAAGATATTCGAAAAATCTTCTTATTTAAGCAGGTTTTTGCTCTTCTCAGTCTCTCTCTTCCCGCACTGTGGGTTTTTTCTCTATCAACCTTCAGTTATAGAGGTTTTTTTTCCCGCAAATCAAACCTTTCTCTTTGTTTTTTTTCTCCTTTCTCTTTTTTTTATTCTCTTATTATTATTTTGAATCTTTATAGCGATGGAACTTCATACGAGGTTAGGTGGAAGAGAGGCCCACTCGGGCCTAACCTCGCCTAATAAAGGTTCTATTAAATTAAATTAAATTAAATTAAATAAGCTTTTTTGAGCAAATATAGTCATAACTTGAAAATTTTTCGATATCTTCCTAAAAAAGCTGTTTTTGGAGAAAATTTCGGTTTAATTTGGATCATATTTCGAAAATCTTGCTAATTATACCGTTTTCGAAGCAAATTTCTGCTTAATTTGTGAGATTCTTCGGAAATCTTTCTAAATAAGCCGCTTTCGGAGCAAATTTCCCTTAATTTGGAAGATTCCCCCAAAGTTTTACAGCGAGATTTTCGTAAAATCTTACAAATTAAGCCGTTTTTGGATCAAATTTCGCCTTAATTACGAAGATTTTTCGAAAATGTTGAAAAATAATCCACTGTCAAAGAAAAATTTCGGCCCAATTTGGAAAATTATTCGAAGATCTTGCTAAATAAAACGTTCTCAAACCAAATTTCGGCAGAATTTGGAATATTTTTCGGAAGTCTTGTTAAATTAAATATTTTCGGAACGAATTTCGTCTTGGTTCTTCGAAACGCCTTATAGATGAGCCGTTTTTTGAGCAACTTTCGGCACAATTTGAAAATTTTATCGAATATCTTCATAAATAAGCTGTTATTCAAGCAAATTTCGCCATATTTTGGAAGATTTTCCCAAATTATTTCTAAATAATCCGTTTTCGAAGCAAGTTTCTGCTTAATTTATTAGATTTTTCGGAAATCTTTCTAAATAAGCCGCTTTGGGAGCAAGTTTCCCTTAATTAAATGAAACGTTTTCAAAGCAAATTACTTCCTTTTTTGGAAGATAATTGGAAAATCTTGCTAAATAAGACGTTTTTAGAACAAATTTCGACTTATCTTGGAAGATTTTACAAAAATCGTGATAGATAAGCCGTTTTCGGAGGAAAAACCTGCTTAAATTGGAAAATCTTTCGAATTTCTTCGTAAATAAACAGTTTTCCAAGTGAATTTCGCCATAATTAAGTAGATTTTCCCAAAATCTTTCTGAATATGCAGTTTTGAAAGCAAATTTCGGGTTTATTTGGATGATTTTTCGAAAATCTTGCTAAATATGCCGTTTTTGAGCAAATTTCTGCTTAATTAGTTAGTTTTTTTTTAAATCCCTCCAAATAAACCGTTTTTGGAGCAAATTTCGGCTTAATTTGTATGATTTTTCGAGAATCTTTCAGTTAAATAAGCCGTTACTGGAGCAAATTTTTGCTTAATTCGGATGATTTTTCAAAAATCTTGATCGATAAGCCGTTTTCCGAGCCAAACTCCAATTTCCCGAATTATTTCTGAATAAGTCGTTTTCGTAGCAAATTTCGGCTGAATTAGGATGATTTTTTCGAAAATCTTGTTTAAAAAACAGTTTTCGAAGAAAATTTCGGCTTAATTTGGATGATATTTCGAAAATCCTGTAAATAAGCCGTTTCTGGAGCAAATTCTTGCAGAATTTGGAAGATATTACGAAAATATTGCTAAATAAGACGTTTTCTGAGTAAATTTTGGCTTACATTGGAAGATTATTAGAAATCTCGCTAAATGTAACGTTTTCAAAGCAAATTACTGCCTTATTTGGAAGACTATTGGAAAATCGTGCTAAATAAGACGTTTTAAAAACATATTTCGACTTACTTTGGAAGATTTTACTGTAATCTTGATAGATAAATCGTTTCCGGAGCAAATTTTGGCTTAATTTGGAAGATATTTCGAAAATATTGCTAAATAACCGTTTTCATAGCAAAATTCGTCTTATTTGGAAGATTTTACGAAAATCGTGATAGATAATCCGTTTTCGGAGCAAAAACCTGCTTAAATTGGAAGATTTTTCGAATTTCTTCGTAAATAAACAGTTCTCCAAGTAAATTTCGCCTTAATTAAGTAGATTTTCCCAAACTCATTCTGAATATGCAGTTATCGGAAAAAAATTCGGATTAATTTGCAAGATTTTTCTAAGGAATTGCATAATAAGCAGTTTTGAAAGCAAATTTCGGCTTAATTTGTTAGTTTTTTTTTTAAATCTTTCCAAATAAGCCGTTTTTGGAGCAAATTTCGGATTAATTTGGATCATATTTCGAAAATCTTGCTAATTATCCCGCTTTCGGAGCAAATTTCCCTTAATTTGGAAGATTCCCCCAAAGTTTTACAGCGAGATTTTCGTAAAATCTTACAAATTAAGCCGTTTTTGGATCAAATTTCGCCTTAATTACGAAGATTTTTCGAAAATGTTGAAAAATAATCCACTGTCAAAGAAAAATTTCGGCCCAATTTGGAAAATTATTCGAAGATCTTGCTAAATAAAACGTTCTCAAACCAAATTTCGGCTTACATTTGGAAGATGTTTTGAAAATTTCCTAAATAAGCCATTTTTGGAGAAAATTTTTGCAGAATTTGGAAGATATTACGAAAATATTGCTAAATAAGACGTTTTCTGAGTAAATTTTGGCTTAAATTGGGAGATTATTGAAAATCTCCCTAAATGAAAACGTTCTCAAAACAAATTACTGCCTTCTTTGGAAGATTATTGGAAAACCTTGCTGAATAAGACGTTTTTAGAACAAATTTCGATTCATTTTCGAAGATTTTACGAAAATGTTGATAGATAACCCGTTTTCGGAGCAAATTTTGGCTTAATTTGGATGACATTTTGAAATTCTTGCTAAGTAAGCCATTTTTGGGGCAAATTTTCCGTTCGTTTTTAGAACAAATTTCGACTTATTTTGGAAGATTTTACAAAAAGCTTGATAGATAAGCCGTTTTCGGAGCAAATTTTGGCTTAATTTGGAAGATATTTCGAAAATATTGATAAATAATCCATTTTCAAAGCAAATTTCGGCCCAATTTGGAAGATTATTGGAAGATCTTGCTAAATAAGCCGTTTTCGAAAATATTGCTAAATAAGACGTTTTCTGAGTAAATTTTGGCTTAAATTGGAAGATTATTGAAAATCTCGCTAAATGAAACGTTTTCAAAGCAAATTACCTCCTTATTTTGAAGATAATTGGAAAATCTTGCTAAATAAGACGTTTTAAGAACATATTTCGACTTATTTTGGAAGATTTTACTGAAATCTTGATAGATAAGCCGTTTTCGTAGCAAAATTCGACTTATTTGGAAGATTTTACGAAAATCGTGATAGATAATCCGTTTTCGGAGCAAAAACCTGCTTAAATTGGAAGATTTTTCGAATTTCTTCGTAAATAAACAGTTCTCCAAGTAAATTTCGCCTTAATTAAGAAGATTTTCCCAAACGCATTCTGAATATGCAGTTATCGGAAAAAAATTCGGATTAATTTGCAAGATTTTTCTAAGGAATTGCATAATAAGTAGTTTTGAAAGCAAATTTCGGCTTAATTTGTTAGTTTTTTTAAAATCTTTCCAAATAAGCCGTTTTTGGAGCAAAAATCGGATTAATTTGGATCATATTTCGAAAATCTTGCTAATTATCCCGCTTTCGGAGGAAATTTCCCTTAATTTGGAAGATTCCCCCAAAGTTTTACAGCGAGATTTTCGTAAAATCTTACAAATTAAGCCGTTTTTTGGATCAAATTTCGCCTTAATTACGAAGATTTTTCGAAAATGTTGAAAAATAATCCACTGTCAAAGAAAAATTTCGGCCCAATTTGGAAAATTATTCGAAGATCTTGCTAAATAAAACGTTCTCAAACCAAATTTCGGCAGAATTTGGAATATTTTTCGGAAGTCTTGTTAAATTAAATATTTTCGGAACGAATTTCGTCTTGGTTCTTCGAAACGCCTTATAGATGAGCCGTTTTTTGAGCAACTTTCGGCACAATTTGAAAATTTTATCGAATATCTTCATAAATAAGCTGTTATTCAAGCAAATTTCGCCATATTTTGGAAGATTTTCCCAAATTATTTCTAAATAATCCGTTTTCGAAGCAAATTTCTGCTTAATTTATTAGATTTTTCGGAAATCTTTCTAAATAAGCCGCTTTGGGAGCAAGTTTCCCTTAATTTGGAAGATTCCCCTAAAGTCTTACAGCGAGATTTTCGTAAATTCTTACAAATTTTGTTTTGGATCAAATTTCGCCTTAATTACGAAGTTTTTTCGAAAATATTGATAAATAATCCATTTTCAAAGCAAATTTCGGCCCAACTTGGAAGATTATTCGAAGATCTTGCTAAATAACCAGTTTTCGAGCAAATTTCGGCTTACATTTGGAAGATGTTTTGAAAATTTCCTAAATAAGCCATTTTTGGAGAAAATTTTTGCAGAATTTGGAAGATATTACGAAAATATTGCTAAATAAGACGTTTTCTGAGTAAATTTTGGCTTAAATTGGAAGATTATTGAAAATCTCGCTAAATGAAACGTTTTCAAAGCAAATTACCTCCTTATTTTGAAGATAATTGGAAAATCTTGCTAAATAAGACGTTCTAAGAACATATTTCGACTTATTTTGGAAGATTTTACTGAAATCTTGATAGATAAGCCGTTTTCGTAGCAAAATTCGACTTATTTGGAAGATTTTACGAAAATCGTGATAGATAATCCGTTTTCGGAGCAAAAACCTCCTTAATTGGAAGATTTTTCGAATTTCTTCGTAAATAAACAGTTCTTCAAGTAAATTTCGCCTTAATTAAGAAGATTTTCCCAAACACATTCTGAATATGCAGTTATCGGAAAAAAATTCGGATTAATTTGCAAGATTTTTCTAAGGAATTGCATAATAAGTAGTTTTGAAAGCAAATTTCGGCTTAATTTGTTAGTTTTTTTTAAAATCTTTCCAAATAAGCCGTTTTTGGAGCAAATTTCGGATTAATTTGGATCATATTTCGAAAATCTTGCTAATTATCCCGCTTTCGGAGCAAATTTCCCTTAATTTGGAAGATTCCCCCAAAGGTTTACAGCGAGATTTTCGTAAAATCTTACAAATTAAGCCGTTTTTTGGATCAAATTTCGCCTTAATTACGAAGTTTTTTTCGAAAATATTGATAAATAATCCATTTTCAAAGCAAATTTCGGCCCAATTTGGAAGATTATTCGAAGATCTTGCTAAATAACCAGTTTTCGAGCAAATTTCGGCTTACATTTGGAAGATGTTTTGAAAATTTCCTAAATAAGCCATTTTTGGAGAAAATTTTTGCAGAATTTGGAAGATATTACGAAAATATTGCTAAATAAGACGTTTTCTGAGTAAATTTTGGCCAAAATTGGGAGATTATTGAAAATCTCGCTAAATGAAAACGTTCTCAAAGCAAATTACTGCCTTCTTTGGAAGATTATTGGAAAAGCTTGCTAAATAAGACGTTTTTAGAACAAATTTCGATTTATTTTCGAAGATTTTACGAAAATGTTGATAGATAACCCGTTTTCGGAGCAAATTTTGGCTTAATTTGGAAGATTTTCCCAAATTATTTCTGAATAATCCGTTTTAAGAGCAGATTTCGGCTTAATTTGGAAGATTTTTTCGAAAATCTTGCTTAAAAAACAGTTTTCAAAGAAAATTTCGGCCTAATTTGGGTGACATTTTGAAATTCTTGCTAAATCAGCCATTTTTGGGGCAAATTTTCTAGAATTTGGAAGATATTTGGAAAATATTGCTAAATAAGACGTTTTAAGAACATATTTCGACTTATTTTAAAAGATTTTACGAAAATCTTGATAGATAAGCCGTTTTCGTAGCAAATTTTGGCTTAATTTGGAAGATATTTCGAAAATATTGCTAAATAAACGTTTTCATAGCAAAATTTGACTTATTTGGAAGATTTTACGAAAATTGTGATAGATAAGCCGTTTTCGGAGCAAAAACCTGCTTAAATTGGAAGATTTTTCGAATTTCTTCGTAAATAAACAGTTTTCTAAGTAAATTTCGCCTTAATTTGGAAGATTTTCCCAAAATCTTTCTGAATATGCAGTTATCGGAAGAAATTTCGGATTAATTTGGAAGATTTTTCGAAAGTATTGCATAATAAGCAGTGTTGAAAGCATATTTCGGCTTAATTTGGATGATTTTTCGAAAATCTGGCTAAATATGCCGTTTTTGAGCAAATTTCTGCCTAATTTGTTAGTTTTTTTTTTAATCTTTCCAGATAAGCCGATTTTGGAGCAAATGTCGGATTAATTTGGATGATTTTTCGAGAACCTTTTCGGTAAATAAGCCGTTATTGGAGCAAATTTTTGCTTAATTCGGAAGATTCTTCGAAAATCTTACTATATAAGCCGTTTTCTGAGCCAAACTCCGCTTTTCGAGTTCTTTCTGAATAAGCCGTTTTCGTAGCAAATTTCGGCTGAATTTGGATGATTTCTTCGAAAATCTTGCTTAATAAGCAGTTTTCAAAGGAAAGGTCGGCTTTTTTTGGATGATTTTTCGAAAATATTGCTTAATAATCAGTTTTCAAGGAAAATTTTAGCTGAATTAGGATGATTTTTCGAAACCTTTTTAAATAAGCCGTTATTCGAGGAAATTTCGGCTTAATTCGAAAGATTTGATCAAAGATCTTACTAAATAAGTCGTTTTGGTAGCAAATTTCGCCTTAATTTCGGAGATTTTTCGAAGATATTCTTAAATAAGACGAAATTTACTTGGAAAACTGTTTATTTACGAAGATATTCGAAAAATCTTCTTATTTAAGCAGGTTTTTGCTCTTCTCAGTCTCTCTCTTCCCGCACTGTGGGTTTTTTCTCTATCAACCTTCAGTTATAGAGGTTTTTTTTCCCGCAAATCAAATCTTTCTCTTTGTTTTTTTTCTCCTTTCTCTTTTTTTTATTCTCTTATTATTATTTTGAATCTTTATAGCGATGGAACTTCATACGAGGTTAGGTGGAAGAGAGGCCCACTCGGGCCTAACCTCGCCTAATAAAGGTTCTATTAAATTAAATTAAATTAAATTAAATACGCTTTTTTGAGCAAATATAGTCATAACTTGAACATTTTTCGATATCTTCCTAAAAAAGCTGTTTTTGGAGAAAATTTCGGTTTAATTTGGATCATATTTCGAAAATCTTGCTAATTATACCGTTTTCGAAGCAAATTTCTGCTTAATTTGTGAGATTCTTCGGAAATCTTTCTAAATAAGCCGCTTTCGGAGCAAATTTCCCTTAATTTGGAAGATTCCCCCAAAGTTTTACAGCGAGATTTTCGTAAAATCTTACAAATTAAGCCGTTTTTGGATCAAATTTCGCCTTAATTACGAAGATTTTTCGAAAATGTTGAAAAATAATCCACTGTCAAAGAAAAATTTCGGCCCAATTTGGAAAATTATTCGAAGATCTTGCTAAATAAAACGTTCTCAAACCAAATTTCGGCATAATTTGGAAGATGTTTTGAAAATTTCCTAAATAAGCCATTTTTGGAGAAAATTTTTGCAGAATTTGGAAGATATTACGAAAATATTGCTAAATAAGACGTTTTCTGAGTAAATTTTGGCCAAAATTGGGAGATTATTGAAAATCTCGCTAAATGAAAACGTTCTCAAAGCAAATTACTGCCTTCTATGGAAGATTATTGGAAAAGCTTGCTAAATAAGACGTTTTTAGAACAAATTTCGATTTATTTTCGAAGATTTTACGAAAATGTTGATAGATAACCCGTTTTCGGAGCAAATTTTGGCTTAATTTGGAAGATTTTCCCAAATTATTTATGAATAATCCGTTTTAAGAGCAGATTTCGGCTTAATTTGGAAGATTTTTTCGAAAATCTTGCTTAAAAAACAGTTTTCAAAGAAAATTTCGGCCTAATTTGGGTGACATTTTGAAATTCTTGCTAAATCAGCCATTTTTGGGGCAAATTTTCTAGAATTTGGAAGATATTTGGAAAATATTGCTAAATAAGACGTTTTAAGAACATATTTCGACTTATTTTAAAAGATTTTACGAAAATCTTGATAGATAAGCCGTTTTCGTAGCAAATTTTGGCTTAATTTGGAAGATATTTCGAAAATATTGCTAAATAAACGTTTTCATAGCAAAATTTGACTTATTTGGAAGATTTTACGAAAATTGTGATAGATAAGCCGTTTTCGGAGCAAAAACCTGCTTAAATTGGAAGATTTTTCGAATTTCTTCGTAAATAAACAGTTTTCTAAGTAAATTTCGCCTTAATTTGGAAGATTTTCCCAAAATCTTTCTGAATATGCAGTTATCGGAAGAAATTTCGGATTAATTTGGAAGATTTTTCGAAAGTATTGCATAATAAGCAGTGTTGAAAGCATATTTCGGCTTAATTTGGATGATTTTTCGAAAATCTGGCTAAATATGCCGTTTTTGAGCAAATTTCTGCCTAATTTGTTAGTTTTTTTTTTAATCTTTCCAGATAAGCCGATTTTGGAGCAAATGTCGGATTAATTTGGATGATTTTTCGAGAACCTTTTCGGTAAATAAGCCGTTATTGGAGCAAATTTTTGCTTAATTCGGAAGATTCTTCGAAAATCTTACTATATAAGCCGTTTTCTGAGCCAAACTCCGCTTTTCGAGTTCTTTCTGAATAAGCCGTTTTCGTAGCAAATTTCGGCTGAATTTGGATGATTTCTTCGAAAATCTTGCTTAATAAGCAGTTTTCAAAGGAAAGGTCGGCTTTTTTTGGATGATTTTTCGAAAATATTGCTTAATAATCAGTTTTCAAGGAAAATTTTAGCTGAATTAGGATGATTTTTCGAAACCTTTTTAAATAAGCCGTTATTCGAGGAAATTTCGGCTTAATTCGAAAGATTTGATCAAAGATCTTACTAAATAAGTCGTTTTGGTAGCAAATTTCGCCTTAATTTCGGAGATTTTTCGAAGATATTCTTAAATAAGACGAAATTTACTTGGAAAACTGTTTATTTACGAAGATATTCGAAAAATCTTCTTATTTAAGCAGGTTTTTGCTCTTCTCAGTCTCTCTCTTCCCGCACTGTGGGTTTTTTCTCTATCAACCTTCAGTTATAGAGGTTTTTTTTCCCGCAAATCAAATCTTTCTCTTTGTTTTTTTTCTCCTTTCTCTTTTTTTTATTCTCTTATTATTATTTTGAATCTTTATAGCGATGGAACTTCATACGAGGTTAGGTGGAAGAGAGGCCCACTCGGGCCTAACCTCGCCTAATAAAGGTTCTATTAAATTAAATTAAATTAAATTAAATACGCTTTTTTGAGCAAATATAGTCATAACTTGAACATTTTTCGATATCTTCCTAAAAAAGCTGTTTTTGGAGAAAATTTCGGTTTAATTTGGATCATATTTCGAAAATCTTGCTAATTATACCGTTTTCGAAGCAAATTTCTGCTTAATTTGTGAGATTCTTCGGAAATCTTTCTAAATAAGCCGCTTTCGGAGCAAATTTCCCTTAATTTGGAAGATTCCCCCAAAGTTTTACAGCGAGATTTTCGTAAAATCTTACAAATTAAGCCGTTTTTGGATCAAATTTCGCCTTAATTACGAAGATTTTTCGAAAATGTTGAAAAATAATCCACTGTCAAAGAAAAATTTCGGCCCAATTTGGAAAATTATTCGAAGATCTTGCTAAATAAAACGTTCTCAAACCAAATTTCGGCTTACATTTGGAAGATGTTTTGAAAATTTCCTAAATAAGCCATTTTTGGAGAAAATTTTTGCAGAATTTGGAAGATATTACGAAAATATTGCTAAATAAGACGTTTTCTGAGTAAATTTTGGCCAAAATTGGGAGATTATTGAAAATCTCGCTAAATGAAAACGTTCTCAAAGCAAATTACTGCCTTCTATGGAAGATTATTGGAAAACCTTGCTGAATAAGACGTTTTTAGAACAAATTTCGATTCATTTTCGAAGATTTTACGAAAATGTTGATAGATAACCCGTTTTCGGAGCAAATTTT
The DNA here is from genome assembly GCA_036926295.1 of Pachydiplax longipennis. Taxonomy (NCBI): domain Eukaryota; kingdom Metazoa; phylum Arthropoda; class Insecta; order Odonata; family Libellulidae; genus Pachydiplax; species Pachydiplax longipennis. The sequence continues at coordinate 72,984,801 of JAVFKF010000002.1, read as the reverse complement.
GGCTTAATTTGGATGACATTTTGAAATTCTTGCTAAGTAAGCCATTTTTGGGGCAAATTTTCCGTTCGTTTTTAGAACAAATTTCGACTTATTTTGGAAGATTTTACAAAAAGCTTGATAGATAAGCCGTTTTCGGAGCAAATTTTGGCTTAATTTGGAAGATATTTCGAAAATATTGATAAATAATCCATTTTCAAAGCAAATTTCGGCCCAATTTGGAAGATTATTGGAAGATCTTGCTAAATAAGCCGTTTTCGAAAATATTGCTAAATAAGACGTTTTCTGAGTAAATTTTGGCTTAAATTGGAAGATTATTGAAAATCTCGCTAAATGAAACGTTTTCAAAGCAAATTACCTCCTTATTTTGATGATAATTGGAAAATCTTGCTAAATAAGACGTTTTAAGAACATATTTCGACTTATTTTGGAAGATTTTACTGAAATCTTGATAGATAAGCCGTTTTCGTAGCAAATTTCGGCTTAATTTGGAAGATATTTCGAAAATATTGCTAAATAACCGTTTTCATAGCAAAATTCGACTTATTTGGAAGATTTTACGAAAATCGTGATAGATAATCCGTTTTCGGAGCAAAAACCTGCTTAAAATGGAAGATTTTTCGAATTTCTTCGTAAATAAAGAGTTTTCTAAGTAAATTTCGCCTTAATTAAGAAGATTTTCCCAAACTCATTCTGAATATGCAGTTATCGGAAAAAATTTCGGATTAATTTGCAAGATTTTTCTAAGGAATTGCATAATAAGCAGTTTTGAAAGCAAATTTCGACTTAATTTGTTAGTTTTTTTAAAAATCTTTCCAAATAAGCCGTTTTGGAGCAAATTTCGGCTTAATTTGAAAGATTTGATCGAAGATCTTACTAAATAAGTCGTTTTGGTAGCAAATTTCGCCTTAATTTCGGAGATTTTTCGAAAATCTTCTTAAATAAGCCTTTTTTGAGCAAATATAGGCATAACTTGAAAATTTTTCGATATCTTCTTAAATAAGCTGTTCTTGGAGAAAATTTCGTTTTAATTTGGATCATATTTCGAAAATCTTGCTATTTATCCCGCTTTCGGAGCAAATTTCTGCTTAATTTGTTAGATTTTTCGGAAATCTTTCTTAATAAGCCGCTTTCGGAGCAAATTTCTCTTAATTTGGAAGATTCCCCCAAAGTTTTACAGCGAGATTTTCGTAAAATCTTACAAATTAAGCCGTTTTTTGGATCAAATTTCGCCTTAATTACAAAGATTTTTCGAAAATGTTGAAAAATAATCCACTGTCAAAGAAAAATTTCGGCCCAATTTGGAAAATTATTCGAAGATCTTGCTAAATAAAACGTTCTCAAACCAAATTTCGGCAGAATTTGGAATATTTTTCGGAAGTCTTGTTAAATTAAATATTTTCGGAACGAATTTCGTCTTGGTTCTTCGAAACGCCTTATAGATGAGCCGTTTTTTGAGCAACTTTCGGCACAATTTGAAAATTTTATCGAATATCTTCATAAATAAGCTGTTATTGAAGCAAATTTCGCCATATTTTGGAAGATTTTCCCAAATTATTTCTAAATAATCCGTTTTCGAAGCAAGTTTCTGCTTAATTTATTAGATTTTTCGGAAATCTTTCTAAATAAGCCGCTTTGGGAGCAAGTTTCCCTTAATTAAATGAAACGTTTTCAAAGCAAATTACTTCCTTTTTTGGAAGATAATTGGAAAATCTTGCTAAATAAGACGTTTTTAGAACAAATTTCGACTTATTTTGGAAGATTTTACAAAAATCTTGATAGATAAGCCGTTTTCGGAGCAAATTTTGGCTTAATTTGGAAGATATTTCGAAAATATTGCTAAATAACCGTCTTCATAGCAAAATTCGACTTATTTGGAAGATTTTAAGAAAAACGTGATAGATAATCCGTTTTCGTAGCAAAAACCTGCTTAAATTGGAAGAATTTTCGAATTTCTTCGTATATAAACAGTTTTCCTAGGAAATTTCGACTTAATTTGGAAGATATTTCGAAAATATTGCTAAATAAGATGTTTTCTGAGTAAATTTTTGCTGAAATTGGAAAATTATTGAAAATCTCGCTAAATGAAACGTTTTCAAAGCAAATTACTGCCTTATTTCGAAGATTATTGGAATATCTTGCTAAATAAGACGTTTTTAGAATAAATTTCTACTTATTTTGGAAGATTTTTCGAAAATATTTATAGATAAGCCTTTATTGTAGCGAATTTCGCCTTAATTACGAAGAGTTTTCAGAAGTCTTGCTAAATAGGCCGTTTTCGGAGGAAATTTCTGATAAATTGCAATATTGTTCGAAAATCTTTCTCAATAAGTCGTTTTCGGAGGAATTTTTGGCTTAATTTGGAAGATTTCTTCGAAAATCTTGCCTTATTAGCAGTTTCCAAGGAGAATTTCGGCTTAATTTGGATGATTTTCCGAAAATCTTGCTCAATAAGTCGTTTTTGGAGCAAAAATCGACTTAATTTGGAATATTCTTCGAAAATATTGCTAAATAAGCCGTTATTGGACCCAATTTCTTCTTAATTTGGAATATTTTTCGGATGTCTTGCTCAATAAACTGTTTACGGAGCAATGAAAAATCATCAAAATCATAGGGAGTTCGCTCTAAAATAGGCTAATTTAGGAACACATTTGAAATATCGTACAAATTAAGTCCTAATTCGCTCAAAAAAGGGCACATGTAGCGAGATATTTAAAAAATCGTCAATATCATATGGAAATTCGCTCTCAAAATGGGTAATTTAGGAAGATATTTAAAATATAGTACCAATTATAGCGACATTCGCTCAAAAAGCGGCTAATTTAGAAAGATATTGGAGAAATCTTCCAAATGAAGCAAATATCCCTCGGAAAACGGATTATTTAGAAGGATATTTTTAAAATCTTATAGATTATTGCAAAATTTGTTCGGAAAACGGCTTATTTAGCAAGAAATTTGAATAAACGTCAAAATTAAGCTGAAATTCGCTAAAAAAAGAAATATTTAACCTTATATTTGAATCATCGTTCAAATTAAGCCAAAATTCGCCCAGAAAACTGCATATTGAGCAAGATATTTGAAAAATCTTCAAAATCATAGCGATTTTCGCCCTAAAAATGGCTTATTTAGGAAGATATTTAAAAAGTAGTACAAATTAATCCGAGATTAGCTCAAAAAAGGACATATTTAGCATGATTTTGGAAAATCTTCGAAATTGAGCCAAATTTTCCTCGGAAAACGAATTATTGAGCAAGATTTTTTTAAAATCGCATAGATTAAGCCGAAATTCGCTGGAAAAACGGCTTATTTAGCAATATATTTGAATAATTGTCCAAATTAAGTTGAAATTTGCTCAAAAAACGGAATATTTAACCTTATATATGAAAAACCGTTCAAATTAAGCCAATATTCGCCCAGAAAAGGGCATATTTAGCAAGATATTTGAAGAATCTTCCAAAGGTAGGCAAAATGCGCTAGGAAAAATGGAATATTTAGCAGGATATTTGAAAAATCTTCCAAATTAAGCCGAAATTCGTTCAAAAAACTCATTATTATTAAGATATTTGAAAAGTGGTACAAATTAAGCCGACTTCTAAAGCAATGTGTTTGAAAAATCTTCCAAATGAATCCGAAATTAGTATAAATAAACGTCTTTTTTAGCAAGATATTTGATAAATTTTCAAATTTAAGACAAAAATCGTTTATAAAACAGCTTACCTAGCAAGATATTTAAAAAATCTTCCAAACTGAGCTAAAATTTTTCTAAAAAAATGGTTTAATTAGCCCGATATTTGTAAAATCCTCCAAGTGAAACCGAAAGTAGCTCAAAAAACTGTTTTTTAGCAAGATATTTGAAAACAATTCCAAAGTAAGCCGTAATTATGTCAAAAATCGTATAAGTATCTAGCAAGATATTTGGAAAATCATCCAACCTAAGATTTAATTCGCTCAAAAATCGGCTTATTTAGCAAGATATTTGACATAATGTTAAAAAAATTAAGCCAAATTTCGGTCCGAAAACGGCTTTTGTAGCAAAATATTTGAAAAATCTTCCAAACTAAGATGACAGTCGCCCAAAAACTGCTTATCTAGCAAGATTTTTGCAAACTGTTCAAAATTAAGCCGAAATACTTAAAAAAACGGCTTATTTAGCCCGATATTTGAGAAATGTTTTCAAAATGAAACAAAAATTTGCACAAAATACGGCTTATTTAGCAAAGTATTTGCTAAAACTTCGAACAAAAGCCGAAATTCGCTCTGAAAACGGCTTATTTAGCAATATATCTGAAGAATCTTTCCAACTGAGCGGAAATTCGCTCCGAAAACGGCTTATTTAGCAAGATATTGAAAAATCTTCCAATCATTCTCCAGGTTAGCTGATTTAGCCGGGTTTTGGTGTTTTTGTAGAGCTGACAAAGGATATATAAAACCTTATAAAACAAGATTACTTTATAAAAATAATAAATGTAAACAGTCCTACAAAAAGTAAATCCTGCTACTGAGGTAAGTATATAACTAAATGAGAAAAGACCAAAATCCGACTAAGTCCACAATCTCTTTTAAAAAATGCGACCGGTTTCGAGGAAGCTTCCTCATCATCAGGTGAGGACTTCTTCATCAAATTGTGGACTTTGTCAGATTTTGGTTTTCTTCTCATTTATTCATTAATCAGTTCCAGCAAATATCGCTTCAACTAATTAATCATAATCGGTAGATATATATTTAAAATTTTCGAAAAATGTTAGTTATAGTTCCTTAAAAGCAACTGTTGCAAATATTAAATTTTTCTACTGAAAGGGGTACAGTTAAAGTGTTACAAGGAAGTGAAACAAAATGAAATAAGACAAAGCAAGTCAAAAAAGGATGAGAACCGCTGGTTTAGAAGAATAAAATGTAACTATATCTTACATATGGCAATGTTCATTGAAAAAAATTCTCAAACTGCGGCAACGAAATGGATATCAGATTATCGCGTGATCCTTTGTTGAGCGGAATACCAAGATTCTTCTTAAAGATTCAGCCAGATGAAGACGTTCCTTATCGGTTGGCGACAGGAGCATAAATACAAGAACAAGGAAATGTTAAAAGTTAAAAAGATTGATAGATTCTAGTTTACGTAAAGTTCGGAAAATTCTAAAGAAGATTTGGGTTTTTTTCGGCAATTAAGATCAACCCACGGACCCACTTGGGATCGAACTAGGAACGGAACCTAAGCGCGTTGCCCACACGATTATCCGGGGGACTACATAAGTTAAATCTATTAAATATATTTTGAATGGGGAATTCATTATATAGAGGATTTCATAATATAGGTAAATAAGGCGAAAAAGTAAAAAATAACGGAAAATTTTCATTTTCATGTCAGGTATTTAAAATGAAACAATTTTCGTATCAACAATTTTAGAACCACTTCCTCGTAGCCAAATATTCCTCGGATCTAACGGCAGCGGAAATTTGTCTCATCCGGAAAATAACTCGGTTCAAATACTAAAGATAGGTTTCATTGTGTTCAACAGACAATTCTAGGCTTTGGGAAAAGGAGACCTATTATACGTAATTTAACCAGTCTGATAAGACTTATAAGTCTGATTAAACCCGTCATATTAAAAATAAGAATGTTCAAAAGTAATTACAAGATTACTCGTCCATGTAGGCGATTACAGGTAGTAATTACAGTAGTACAGTAAGAAGTAAAATCGTCCGTTCGAGAAGTTCGCCTAAGAAGGCAATCTGAGGAAAAATTCTTGATATTCTGCGCTAAAATTTGAAAACCGAGGTCTCGTGACAGTGAGACCTCGCGCTTTGTCACATGGTGTATACATTTGTGAGTGTTCCGATCCCCTTGTCTTTTCGGTTCCGTGACAACTGAGCGCGCGACGATTGAGCGCGTCCCAATTGAGCGCGGACAACTGAGCGCTAGGACAACTAAGCGCTAGGACAACTGAGCGCTAGGACAACTGAGCGCTAGGACAACTGAGCGCTAGGACAACTGAGCGCTAGGACAACTGAGCGCTAGGACAACTAAGCGCTAGGACAACTGAGCGCTAGGACAACTGAGCGCTAGGACAACTGAGCGCTAGGACAACTGAGCGCTAGGACAACTGAGCGCTAGGACAACTGAGCGCTAGGACAACTAAGCGCTAGGACAACTGAGCGCTAGGACAACTGAGCGCTAGGACAACTGAGCGCTAGGACAACTGAGCGCTAGGACAACTGAGCGCTAGGACAACTGAGCGCTAGGACAACTAAGCGCTAGGACAACTGAGCGCTAGGACAACTGAGCGCTAGGACAACTGAGCGCTAGGACAACTGAGCGCTAGGACAACTGAGCGCTAGGACAACTGAGCGCTAGGACAACTGAGCGCTAGGACAACTGAGCGCTAGGACAACTGAGCGCTAGGACAACTGAGCGCTAGGACAACTGAGCGCTAGGACAACTGAGCGCTAGGACAACTGAGCGCTAGGACAACTGAGCGCTAGGACAACTGAGCGCTTGGACAACTAAGCGCTAGGACAATCGAGCGCTAGGACAACTGAGCGCTAGGACAACTGAGCGCTAGGACAAGTGAGCGTTGGGACAATTCAGCGCTAGGACAACTGAGCGCTAGGACAACTGAGCGCTAGGACAACTGAGCGCTAGGACAAGTGAGCGTTGGGACAATTCAGCGCTAGGACAACTGAGCGCTAGGACAACTGAGCGCTTGGACAACTGAGCGCTAGGACAACTGAGCGCTAGGACAAGTGAGCGTTGGGACAATTCAGCGCTAGGACAACTGAGCGCTAGGACAACTGAGCGCTAGGACAACTGAGCGTTGGGACAATTCAGCGCTAGGACAACTGAGCGCTAGGACAACTGAGCGCTAGGACAACTGAGCGCTAGGACAATTGAGCGCGTCTCCTTCTCAGGCGTTAGTAATTGAACGAATATAAGGAAGATAATATCAATTGTTGACGCTGAGTGGTACCTTTCCTTACCGATTACTGATTAAACTGCAAAGTTAACTGAAATATTTAACTTCTTAACTAATATATTCCACACTTCAAGTAATTTACTTCCACATTTATACAATCTTAAAGTAATTTAATTTCTGATACTTAATCGGTAATATATTTAGTTATATTTTATTATTTTAGTTATATTTTATTATTTTAGTTATATTTTATTATTTTAGTTATATTTTATTATTTTAGTTATATTTTATTATTTTAGTTATATTTTATTATTTTAGTTATATTTTATTATTTTAGTTATATTTTATTATTTTAGTTATATTTTATTATTTTAGTTATATTTTATTATTTTAGTTATATTTTATTATTTTAGTTATATTTTATTATTTGCTATTTTATATTTAGTTTTGAGAATGATTCTTAACTTTAAGAAAACAAAGACTATCCAGAGAGTCTTAGAGAGAGCAATTACAACTTGAGCGACTAAAAGCAAAATTTTTAGTTTTTCAGTACGGTATTGTTAGTGAGTGATTTTGTAATTGGTGAGATTTAGTGTTATCTTCATTTTTCGTGGAGTGTGACGTGAATGCATGTACAGTGTATGCATGTAATAAAATATATTCATTGTCGTAAAGGAAATATTACATTCATGGTTTTCTACAACAAGTGAATATAAATAGAGGGAAAAAAGAAAAAATCCTAAGAAGTGGCAAAAGGAAACAGTGGCATCAGTTTCGGAATATTTTAACTTTTTCTGACGAAAGTGATAGGTAGATATATAGGTATAGGCAGATACAAGGAACGTGTGAGGCCACTGATGTCAGTAGAAGTACTTTCATTAGAATTACGAAAGAGATCAGCAAAGGACCGCTTCTCACTTCTCGTAAGCATCGGAAAACTGGGATAATCTTAGAAACGAATGGAGAAGTTAAGTAAGACGTTTTCGTGATAAGTCCCATACGTTGTCAGGTCCATTCTTTCTTTTTGAAAACTATCCCTCCGACAACTAATTTAGTTTTACAAACTGTAAACAATGAAGCCAAATATCAAGCGCTCGACCTTTTGGAACTTAAAAATTGGGAAATGTCGTGAGAATGGTCGCGATATAATCTATTTAGACTAAACATGGGTAAATAATGGCCATTTCACATAATAATCTTGGAAAGATATTAACATTAAATCCTTAAGCGTGCTCATTAACTTATGTTAGCGCTGAAATTCATGCATGAAAGTGTGAGAATTCGATATTCCCTATCTTCGAGCAATTATAAAATCTATTTTTGTTGATCGAATCGATGAGAGCAGCACAAGCCTTCCGAAAAATGGAAGAATCGGCAGCATAACAGTCGCTCGTACAGCCGTGCGGTCCGAGTTTCGCGTTACCATCGAAATATATATTCGTTTTGACGTTATCAATAAACTTAAAGGGTTTTGAAATGCATAAAAAATAATTTCAGTATTTTCTCAGAAACTTTCCCGTTGGAATTTTTTTATTACGAAAATAGGATGAAAAGTAGCAGGCGACTATATTTCTCCCTGCATTTTCCCGAAAACTCGCGTATTGTTATAGATTTTCTCATGAAACTCTTATCCAAAATTTTTAACAGCAAAGTGAATAACATACGTGAAAAGTAGATTCCACGAGGAAGATTTTGATACCAGGAAAGACCTTGTTTCTTGAATGATAGACCCAAATTCATCGATTCCAAAAAATAATAATCTGCACCCAATTTTCTTGAAAATATCACTTTCTTATTTTTCCTTCGATTAAGACAATATTTAGCCTTGATTTAATTGCAATATGCCATAAAGAATTAACTTTTGTACATGCTGAATGCCTTCCAAGTAAGTTCTTGTCGACTTTCTTTTTCTGTGCAAATGTAGCGACAGCGCGCGCCGTTCTCCCGTAAGAAATACACGGACCCATATGATTTACGTGGTGTCTTCATGACGTTGGACGGGCTATAGGAACTATGTTATATTTACGCGTGCATTATCTTTGAATGTGTTAGATGAAGTGCCTTTTGGTTCTCAACGGAAAATATTAAAGCACAATTAAATAAAGTATCTGATTACAGAGGAGGATCTGACTTCTCTCATCCTAGGTTAGTTACATGGAAGAGGTTACTGAAAACGAACTATTTCACTCAAACCTCAACATCTTATAAAAGTTCTCATACATATGCATCAACAATGATACTCTGGAAGCAGCAGTTTAGCGTGTGGCAGGAGCTGTAAACGCCAGACTTTGGAATTCATAACTTTCTGCTTCAGCATCGTATTTTCTTTGTCTCTATTTTAAGGTCGATTTTAGATTTAGACTCCAAAATATGACAAATTTGATTATATTGAATATTTTCTTTATCAATAGCCAGTCGCATTGAAAAGAGCTAAGGTGATTAATGTAAGATTCTCTCCTCTGCAAATGTTACAACTATATTTCATACCACGTCCACTTTCCCTGTTGAGAATCGACATGCACTTCTGCAACTTTTACATAAATCCTATTTTCCTTCCCTTTGACGACTCTTAACTAAAATATTTCACTCATTTAGTAAAGAATTAAGTACATCTAGTATTAACGAACGTCTCATATTTCTGAGTAATAATGAATAATAACACTAATCGTTCTCCAATTCATAATATCCATTATGACAGCAACTGAAAATGTCAATGTAAAGGGAAAGCCTAAAGAATTACTTGATTATATTTTACTAAATCTAAGACATGGGAATAACCCATACGCCACTGGTGGCTTGCGGAGTGGGGCGGGACCTTGCTGAAAAAGACGTTGGAAAGGAGGTATGGTAAGTATTGAATATTCAAAAATTCGTTTATTTCTTCATATCTCCTCTTTAGGGAAATGGACGATGTATAGATCCTGCAGACGGCGACTTTGATGTTCACCGTAGAGGAAGCGCGTCTGCGAATCCTCACAGCAGGTGCACTGCTAAGTCCCTATTCACCCGAGTGCAGGGAGTGGTCATAAACCTTGGTATTGTATTCCTCTCTGGAATTCACTAATATTCTTTCCGTGTTGATTGGTGTAAAAACCCAGGTTTGGACTCACCTTGGGAAAGTTTGTGTGCTCTCTAGAAGCTTCGCTCTCCCCACATTAAACAAAAGAAACACATAAATTGCGCTCTGGCGTCGAACCAAGAGTCCTTAGGAAAACGATCGAGCTCATTTAAGAAATATATTCATGACTTTTGATCGCATGATGGGTTATGGATTCATATATTCTAAGAAATAGTTAGATATTACAAAATTTAAACTCACCCCATGCATTTCCCAAGGGAGAGTTGCACCTTCCAAGCGTTGAACTTATAATCTGACAAGTCTTTGACGTTTTCCTTTTAAACTATTTCCATTTTTACCGTCAAGTAATCTTTTTTTATCATCCACCCAATTATGCTCTCCGATTTGAGCATTAAGTGCCATAAAGAAATCTACATATAATTATTCGTATATACATTATACTCATCGCCACATTCTTCATTAAATTAACTTTAAGAGGAAGTAATATTCCTATGAAATGATGACATGTATATGAGTACATAACCTCCTATGTTCACCTCAATATTTTTTCTATTATAATCAATTTCGATACTATCCTTTCAACATTCTGGTCATAACTTGCAATGGATCTTATGTTTTTTTAGTATATCTTCAACATCTTTTTTGATGGAAAATTTTCAGTTTTAGTACATGTAAAATTGCGAAACTTTCTAGGCTAAAAATTTAACTCTGACTTTTCTTCACATGTACTTTTCAATTAATTGTGAATTACACTGAAATTCTGAAAATGCTGAAAATGTGTATAGTATTATTTAAATAATAAATAATATTTTTTTGGTGAAATAAACTATGAAAAATAGTATAAAAATTTTTACCAGCTCCAAATATTTTCGCTTTTTAGTGCTCCACGGATAGAATAATCTGAAAAATTCAATCCTTCTCCCTGATTATTGTACCCTTATAACATTTCGACCTTGTAATGCTGTGAGAAACACATAAAAATTATTTTATTTAAATCATATTTTCTTGAAATTAATTTTCCTTTCATAGGAGATTTATCGCAGTAAATAACTTTGAGTATAATCATGCATGGCTGAAATATTGTTAACATTGGTGAAATTTCTATTTCTCCGTTTAATGAATATCTTCAATAAGCATTCACAGTGAAAGATGACCGGTTGATTGCTACAGTTTGAAAGCTATAAGTGATTACCTGAATTATTTTCTCTTGATATTTCAGTAAAAATGTTGCTTTTAGTCGCTCAAGTTGTAATTGCTCTCTCTAAGACTCTCTGGATAGACTTTGTTTTCTTAAAGTTAGGAATTATTCTCAAAACTAAATATAAAATAGCAAATAATAAAATATAACTAAAATAATAAAATATAACTAAATATATTACCGATTAAGTATCAGAAATTAAATTACTTTAAGATTGTATAAATGTGGAAGTAAATTACTTAAAGTGTGGAATATATTAGTTAAGAAGTTAAATATTTCAGTTAACTTTGCAGTTTAATCAGTAATCGGTAAGGAAAGGTACCACTCAGCGTCAACAATTGATATTATCTTCCTTATATTCGTTCAATTACTAACGCCTGAGCAGGAGACGCGCTCAGTTGTCCTAGCGCTCAGTTGTCCTAGCGCTCAGTTGTCTGCGCTCAATTGGGACGCGCTCAGTTGTCGGGTCACGTGTCTTTTCACCAACACAACTCTCCTAAGGGAAATGCATCTGAATATCAACTCAACTGCTTGAGAAGCAAAAACCTGTTTCAAGTATTTTGATTGGATCTAAACACTTTTTAGAGGTACTAAATTTAAGGAAAAATTTCCATTCCTTGAATAATTCCCTACAATTATTCCGATATCAGTTATGTTGAATTTGTAGCAGAGTGAAATAATGAAGCTCCCCTCTTATAATAGAGGACTTGTCATGGAGTAGACTTGTGGTACTAATAGTGTCCGTGCTACTGTACCAGCACCTACACAAATGGTTGAGGAATGGATGACCTTTGACCTCGAAAATATTAGTGTCACATCAATAATAAGTTTACTTACCTTTGCCTCTATGAGGACATAGTTGTGAATGATGCAGATCAACTCACACGCTCACGTCCACAAAATTTCCAGTATGACACATAGAATGTACTGCCTAGGTAACTCAGTGCAATCGACCATTGATTGAGAGGCCCAGGTTTGAGTCCTGGTTGGGTCAGGAATTTTTCTTGTTAGTTCTTCCTTAGGATTTATCCTAGCTGCACGGCTTTTCTGGTTTTCTTGCAAAGTTGGCTTTCCTTGTCTGTGAGTAAATACTTAAGAAATTACTTATGTTTATAATAAAAAATCGCAAAGTTTACAGCCACATCACTTTCTGAAATATATTCTTATTTACATATAACTTGGGAAAATGTACTCATGCCATCCATCCTCCATCATACTGATACATTGATGATATGAAGAATAACTTCACCTCAGCTATCAGGGAAAGGTTTATTGAGAAATACTGCAATTAGAATACTGGTAGTTCTTGTAGACTAAATTTTTATGATAGATCTGAATGCAGCAGCGGAGGCCAAAATAATGCCTAGAATTATATACTTCAAAGATGATTTTCTACATCATTTTAATCTTTATTGCTGGAATGGAAGCATATGTTTATCATTATATGCTCCCAAACAGTGAAAATTTTATCTTATTTATGTATGCAGAAGGACTATATTAAGTATAGTAAGGAAATGTTAGCTCTGAAACATTTATCCTGTAGCTATTGAAGTCTTCCCATGAGCTATCATGACCTACGAAAAATCATTGAAGTATGATCATGAGCATTGCTTGCTCCAGGAAAACTTTATTTAACAAATGTATTTCACTATCACAAAGTGGTACATAAAGAAGTAGAAATAAAAAAGTAGGGAAAAATCAAAGCTCTTTGAAAAAATCATTAATCAGAGGGAGCTGCTAAGGGTTGAATACTTAAGAAACCATAACAATTAATTGTTTAAAAACCATGATTCAGTATTTTGGAAAAATATATTTTTCCCACTATAGCTCAATATTTAATTTCATGCAAAGTGATTTCATGCAGAATAAAACTCTTTGCTTTCAAACAATTTGTTTATTTAAAAGTATGATAAGGGTGATGTTTATCACATTTTCACAGCTGTTTCATATTCTTCTTCTAAATTTAATTAATGTTGGGGCAATTTATTTTGCCTACCATTTGCAGCAACACTCACTTCAGAAAAAATAAGGAAAGTGTCAGCGGCTGTAAAGAGTCGAGCAAAAGAAATACTGTCACTCACATTGGTCATCTTGAATAACAACACTTTCATAATTACAAAGACACAAGGTGAATCAAGTCACTGTTCTTGGGGGGATAGAATCAAAGCATGTGACAATCATAACATGAGATTTACATGCCTCGACTCTTTTTCGAAGGATAACAGTTTCCTTTTCAAGAGCTTCTATGAAGCTGGATTCTCCATAATCCATACTTGCCTCCACATGTACTGAAAAAATATAAAATTAAGAAAAATAAATATCTTTACTGACATCATTCAGATGATTATTTTCTTAAATGATACTGATTCTCACAAGAGTGAGTCTAGAAATAACATCAGAAACAGAAATCTGATATAAAATACGAGACTTTTAATCAAGTTTTACTATGTCCAGAATAATGTCATAACAGGGCTAAAAGACTGCTATGTAGTTGTGTTGCAAGTATTTACAAAATAAATGCCTTGACAATTACATGTACCTAGCTTTGAGCAAAAAGATATTGTGGTAAAATATGACTGGTGAAAGAAAGGAACTCAGCCTTCAATAACAAAGGTTTCTCTAAGTGCCGAAAGCAGCAACCAATGAGGGCAATTCCTCAGAAAAAGATTCAGGTGGCCACCAGTTTTCAGAATTACCTGATGCATATTTCGGAAGCTATGCTATAGTACATCAAGTAATTCTAAAACCGGTAGCCACCCAGGTGATAATCGTATTCTGAGGAATTTCCCTCGACGATTGCTACTTTCGGTGCTTGGAGAAACCTTTGTCTCTCAATTATGACTGGTGAAAATGAATGTTTAAGATGTGATTCATCATTATTAATATACTATAAGTAGACTTTCACATTGCATGAGTAATAGAACTTGAACTCAAATAATTCCTTGAATGTTTTCATGTAAAACACATGATCTCCATTAAGGGGATTGCAGCAATTTTACTATTTACTACAACTAATTTAAATGAGGTAAAGATACTTTCCTCATGCTCCTTCATTCTAACTAAGGATTAATTTAACACTAGAATTAGTCACTCACATTCATAGCTCCATCTAGATGGATGGATAAGAAGGCGCTCTTTTGCTGCAGCTAATTCTTTCTTGAGCTCTTGCTGCTGTGATCTTAACAGCCTTATTTGTCTCCACCGAATCACATCTTGCTCCGTCCATCGTCTCTCCAATCTCTCAACATCCTCCTGGCAGTATTGCAGCAATGGGACACAATTGGCCCTTGACTCTGCTCTACCACCCATCCCCCCTTCTTCTGCCCCTTCAGCGTCCCTGCCACCAGCGGCTGCAACTGCAAACTACGCAATGAGTTGATAGAGAATCTCAAACATTCTATAAGGGATCGCCAGCACAAAGACCTCAAGCATATCACAGGTCTCTGCCCTGGACTATCATTTCATATCCTAATGATATACATAAGTGAGTAAAAATTGCTGTTGCTGAACCACTTATGAAGTAACAGAGGGAAACTCTGACCAATGTTGTACATTCATGTACATAAATACTAATGCTATCAGAAAAACCATGGATGGAATATAAATATTTCCATTAACGGAAATAGAAATAAACCAATTACATCTGTTTTAACAATCATAATTGCTGATAAACATTACAACCATTCTCGAGTCAAAAATATTTGATGAGCTTGAGATTTAAATCCAAAACTTGATGTTGGAGAGCTAGTGAAAGGTTAGGAATAAATTAAGTTTGATAGAAAATATGAGAATAATTCTAATAATCATCAGAAGTTACTTTTATTTTCTATTGTATTAGTTGATAGTTATCTTCTTATCAGAAGCTAAGTTTTGACTAACTAGATATAATGCTCTAAATAACTGAAGGGACCTCTAAGAGCAAATATTGATAAGTTAGTTATTCACATGTGTAAAAAAAGTGTTACAAAAACTTATTTAATTATAAGATTCAAGAAAATACAATTAGAGAGGGATTTCATAAACATTTTAACAACAAAAAAATATCTTAATGATAATTAATGGGTTCCATCTCTGCAAAAATCTTATATTTAAACATATTTTACTGCTAATAGGAACTGAAAAACTTACAAAATGTTTCAAATCTATATCTCTTGTTGCATATGCTTTACTTTATAGTGTAACTTTTCTCATTTGTCCAATAGAAGAGGAGTTCATTAGTTCCGATTTCACAGAAATAAAAAGGTTTTATTATTATTATTATTACTGTATCTATAGAAGCCAGTCTTTGAAAGCAAAATTTTTGCTAGATTCTCCACTAAAATTATCACGTTTATCTGAAATAGCTTTCCTGAAGAACAAATTTTTTCACAAAAGTTGAGGAAGTTATAAACATGGAAACTAGGCAATAAAAATGCAGCTTATTGGAAAATTCTGAACAATTTGCATCAAAAAGAGATCTTTATTTGAAGTTGAAATAAGATGTTTCATTCATACAAGGGATCTTGTTTAGCAATCCTCTATATATTATTTTAAAACATACATTTTTGGTAACCAGGGCTTCTCCCCCTTCTCACTCCACCAATAAAAATAATTGTTTCATTCATCTAAGAAAAGCTGATAAGTTTTTTTTCAGAACTCTCCAGAATCATAATTTTACTGTCCTCTTTCACTTGCTTGGGCAATTAAAATCAATTTTTTATTTACCAAATCATACTCTTGACAACTTTTAATCATAGCATTCCCAGATAAAAATACATTTCTAATTTAGATCTTAACAACGTAAGATGAGTAATCCAAAGTATCCTACTAATAGCTGTGAACTGTAATTATTTACTGATAACAATTATATCAGAACTTAAGATGTGAAAACTTGAATTAGGAGATTGCAACTGGCAACTCATCAATAGATAAGGGTATGCTGGATATAGGTATTTTATATCTGAATATATAGATATTTTATTATTTCAGATTTAGTTGCAGGCTCACTCATATAATGAACTTTTATTGAAGACATTTTCAAAGTTAAATAACAGTGCAACTATAATGGTTATACAGGTTTTTGTAATCTTTAAATTTCATCTGTATTGACAGGAATATTATAAAAGGATTAGTAATTATTTTTGTAATTATTATTTTTATAATTCTCATCAGTCATGTAACTTCTTAAAATTCTAAAATATTTAATAACAGCTGGCTCAGAGAAAAAAATGTCCTACGCTTGCAAATGCACTGATTCTTAAAAGATTCACTAATATACAATGGTTAACATACAAAAGTTCCTAGAACATAATGTCAAATGAGAAACATACTCACCTGCACCACTGGCTCTATCATCTAACTCTTGACTTGATCCAAAGCTGGAGCACTCACTGTCTCTCAAAACACTTTCATAGCCAGAACTTTCACATTGTGCACCAGCTCCACCAATGTCTCCTTTCACTAGACTCTTGTGTTGTATCCTGTCCAATTTTGTTGAATGAATGGGAGTCGTGATCACTGAGGCCACTGACATTCTTCCTGATGTTATTCCAGCAACAGCTCCACTTGCAGACACTATTCCAGAATCATTGCCACTGTCATAACCCTCAAGAGCAGAGCTAGAACTGGCCAACATAGTCTGAATTTTACTACTTCCTTTTCTGGACTTTTTCTCTAACTTTTCACTTGGTATGGCAGTAGCAAGTGAGGTCACACTAGCCTTGAGAGTAACCTTGGAGCTTTTACGGGCACTTCCAAAGAGCCTACTGAGCTTAGGTGCCTTGACTATTGGTACTGGGACAGGCATTGGCTGTGAAGTTGGTGGGGTGGTTATGGGTGGATGACAGCTGTCTTCATCATCTGACTTCCCCATCACAGTGCGCTCCCCAGTAGGTTTAGGTTCTGCTATGATCTCTTCCTCTTCTCGCCTCATCTCTTTGGCAGGTTCCTTCAAATGCTCCATTTTCTTTGCTCTGTGACCAGGCCTTAAGCTTTGAAACTTCCCTCCTTCTTCCTCATGATCAGATGTTGACTGACCATTGCCAGGGACTCGCCTTTCTTCCACAAATTCTATACCTGCTGATGAATGCTTGTCTAGGTTTGGGTTTGATGCTCCATCTGGATGCCTCAAGGAAGAAAAACTGCCAAGTAATTTGTGAGGAGAGGCATTGCTTTTCTGGCTCAAATTGCTAGAATCCATAGGGACTTGGCTGGTAGGAGTGGGAGATGAACGGGGAGAGTCTTGGTCAAAACCTCGGAATGCAAGAGACACCCTATGAATTTCAGTATTAGCTGTACTTCTGCCTTGAACTTTATGGAATGGAGAGAAAGGTTCTCCTTTAATAGTTGCAGTGCTGTTTGTGATGTTTTGATCTTTACTTTTTGGTTGTGTACATAAATTTAGTATTCCTCCTTCACTTTGAACCTCACAGTCATTCAGTCCCTGCCACTGTTTCCCTTCAGTTCCAACTCCTCTGCGGAGGGACATCTTGCAGTGATCACAAATCTTTCCCAGAGGAGGAGAACCAGATGTATGATTCACAGGCTCACTGTACAAACTTCCTCCACCACCCACTCCATATTCCTCCCCATCAGCTCCTGTCTCTTCATCATCCAACCTTGTTCTTGGACCATAGAGCATATCTGACAAAGAAAGAGATTGGCAACGTGAAGGCAAATGAGCCAAGTTTGAAGTTGTTGTTGTCATAGTATCTCTTGACTTGGTTCCAGATGCTGCAACATTTCTGCAGAGCTCATGAAGTTTGGCAAGTTGGTCAAATTTACGCGCATAAAAGTCAGCCTTGTTGCAGTTATTTCCTCCATTAAGATTTCCTAAATTTTCATCACATATTTTTCCATTTCTAGAATGGTCAAATATATTGTAAGAACTTGTAGGATCTGTAGATGATATGTGTTGCTGATGATGAAGTTGCCTTAAATTATCACCCATTCCAGACAGCAGTGTGCGTTCTATATCTGTGGTTACTGACAGTGAATCTGAAATGTAAAAATTAACAAGATCACTCTTTTTAAAGTCATTGAAAAATATATTAAAGGAATTATTATCTACTATGATAACTAGAGTTGTGCAAGTTCTCAATTTATAATCAAATCAAATTATTTCTTTTTCTTGACAAAAATTTAGAACTGAATCAACATCTGCAAAACTCAAATGGATTGAATCGAAAATAGAATACAAATTTAAGCTGTGGAATTTAGGTTTGGTTTTTCAATTTTTACAAGAAATTTCATCGCACATTTTTATAACAAAAACCTTCTAGCCAAAATTAATTTACTTGTCAAAAATCTATAGTTACAAGATTTTATCTAATCAAAATTTTCTTGTTGTAAAATTGAAATTTATTTTTAGCAGATGAAGATGAGAAGCAGAAGAAGAACAAAATGTGAGCTTCAACTTGGGAAATTTACAAAAAACAAACAGAATTGAGAATGGAATTTAATATTTGATCAATATAATTTGAAAAATTTATCCAGGTCAATTTGAAATGAAAAAGTATGGTTAGTCCATCACTAATGATAACCATAATTTTAATTCTAGCTCTTATTCCGTTTCTTCCTGATAATCTCGAAAGAATTTTGGACTCTGATATTTGTCAAGAAATGCGATTATATCATTAGAAACTTTATGAATCTAATCTTTCTGAGCTTGTCATTGCCAATCAACCTTATCCATACGAAATGAAAAATTTTTTTGATATCAAGAAAAGAAAATTGATCAAACATTTCACTCCTTCATATGAGCAGAAAAAACATATGAAATGTAATCTCATCTAAAGCTTAAAAATGCAACTCTCTTCTATTGCCAAACTGAATTATTCTATTATTTTACATTTAGTTGACAGTATTGTCCTTAGGGAAAATGCTGTTACCAAACTTACCCTCAGTCTACTTGCCTAGCGATTACCACATGAAATTTGAATTACCTACCATATGTGTAAACAAAAAGCACATTAAAAAGTTCCTAAATTAATGTATAAGAAAAAGACAATATTTTATGCAATATATACGGTTTTCAAAAAATCAAAGTTATAACTACCATGTAAATTTCTGGAAACTTGGTATTTCGTAAAATTATAATGGATTACTGGCATGCATTTTTGCAGTTTACTATATCTTAAGATCACTATCTAAAAGGAAAATGAAAATAAAATGATGAGAATAAAAACAGGTAAAACTTTACAAATCAGAAAGTATTGGAATAGTGAACTGCTTTACATAAAGTATGAGTTATCTTGAATGTTCTGATTTACAATGGCAACAAGAACAATTTCACTAGTATTTCCTTACAACACATTCATACTTATTTATCCATACCTTTACACAATGTTATGAATTTTTGGCTGGAAATAAATATAATCTAAATAACCAAAAAATCATTTCTTTGCAGTGCAATCTGTCAAGCTCATCATAAGTAAATCAAGTATATTGCCTATATATATAGCTGTATATCCATTTTAGTTTCTGGTCAAGCAATTTACATGCCTTGGTATGCTGCTTTTCTTCTCCAGTAATTATTTTGACTTGATTTTGCGGTCTCTGCACTGAATTCAATAGCACCAAGATACTTGTTGAAATAGAAAAAAAAGTAAACTCGTTTCTTCACAGCTTGCATCTTTTAGCCTTCTTTTTTCTTTGGACATGATGATTGCACCAAGTTAAAAGTAAACCACTTGGGATATATCTCTCCAACACTGTTCAAATAGTTATGATGCCACTCTACTACACTCCACAAATCCAAATACAAACTATAAACCCTGAATTCATAAGATTGAAGAGCCACAATCTCATGGCTTAAGGACTGTCCCTTACCAGAATTTGGTAGCCCATCTCTCACAAACTATCCTGCTGCATACTATATGAGATAAAGTGTTGTATATTCCTAGCCTGCAAAATTTTCTGCTATATGAAACAATTATTAGAAAAATTTTAGGAGTTTTAAAGAATATTAGGAGCTTTGATGAATGCATATGATATGATAAATTCAATCTATATCGAAAACTGAAAGAACCTGATGTCTTACTATGACACTCAAAATAATCCATGTTTGCTGTATTTTGCAAAAATTATGAGAATTGCAGAATTAAAAACTCAACAAAAGTAGTTTCTGGGCTGTGGCATTGCCTTTAAGGGTGGCTAGATTGCAAGTATAAATATAACGTAAAAAAATAGGTAATTCCATATTGATTTTTTATAATATGGCCTCCTTCACACATATCACAGAGAGCAGGCAGGCTGCACCTACGGGCAGTACTGCAAAATTTTGGCATGAGGGAAAAATCAACAAACTGAAAATACATAAATCTCTTTGTTTTCAAGACAAAGATCTCATTCCTTCACCAAAAATATATTTATAGCATTCTTTAAATTTTATATACAACATTCAAGGAGGTATCTCTTGAGGTGCGAGACTTAGCTGGCAATTGATTTTCAGCATACATAATTAAAAAATTTTGGTTCAAATCATCTTATAAATGTTATAAGAAGCATTCAAATGAAATGATATAAAAATAGCAGTTAATTGATAGAGAAAGAAAGGTATGAAATAATTCCTGTGTAAATTTTTTGTCAAAAGAAAAATGTCTAGTTCACAAGTTGTAAAAATAAAATCAGGAAAAAGTCTTTCCAAGCAAAATTGTAAGGAAATAATTTGTATGGATTTTATTTAAAAAGATATTGAGAAATAAATTCAAACACTCATTATCCTTTATCAGGAAGATTTTTTTAAATAAAAAAATTAATTTTTTGCAATTTTTGGTTAAAACCTTGCCATGCTTCTTGAAAACATTGGAATCATATCACCATAAGAACGTATACTGTCAACTAAATGAGGATTGCTCCATAGTCTATGTTAATTTTGCATGCTGATAATCTTATTCTTAAAAGAAAGGAAGAAAATTTGCAAAATTGAAGAAAATTTTTAATGTTGGTCTATATAAGTTATCATGCAAAAGGAAACCTTTTCACAAATTAGTGAATATTGAAATACCAGAATCCAGAGTATGAGAAAAGAACTCTTATGTTATTCATATGTATTCTTCAGAGCATTTTCAAGAAATTGTTTCCATTAACTTTTTTTGCTTCCAGATATAAACTATTTCATGTAAAATATTTCTCTGTTTAAAAATAGTAATTTGTAAGAAAACTTACAGTTTAGAACTAAAAAACTGGAACTAAAGAATACTTTAATAATTCATATATTATACGCTCTAAGTAAAAACTAGTACAATGAAATGAACTGATGATAATAATTGTGTTAGATTAGCTCTTTTAATAATTGGCAATTAAACTTAAGAATTTATATCCCATACTGAGTTTTAAATTTAGAATTTTTAATAACAACGAAATAAAAGAGAATGAATTACTGATTGCTAGTCTACTGTCAATTACCTGTGAAGGTAGATACCACTGTCAAATTTTCCTGACTTAGAATTCTCAATGGATGCTCTTCTTGATCAACTTCTGGAAGAGGATTCTCAACCTCACCCATGCACAGAGCAATATCCTCTTCAGTAACCTGAGGTAAAAAAATTATATCAATACTTTCCATGCATGTAATTCATGACCTTACGAAAATTAAATTTACAATTTTCTATTTTATAGGGGTAATCTACACAAGATTGGTTCATGGATATAAAATTATGAAAATGAGTATGCAGCAATCAAATTTTAGTTTAGATTTGGAATATTACTAAAAATACCAGTAAATGCACTATCTAGCTTCACTTTCAGAAAATCCTCACTTATACACTGAAAATTATAAGCAAATCACAGTTTCAACATTAACTTAAGTCAAAAACAATTCATTTTCCATTGATAAAATTCTAAGGATTAAATTAAAATGGATAATTTTCAAGGATTCATTGCAATTCGAAGAATACTGATAATAACAGAACCATTACTGGTCCATAATTATTTGTAACAAATGTAGTAATAATTAAGGTAAAAAAATTCTAAATTAAAATAAAACATCCAAATAAGTCTAGAATTTAACCAAGTAAAAATATCTATTTTATCTTATTTTATGAATAGCAGAGCTACCTGTTGATTCTCAATGGGGAAGCAAAAATAGATGGCTGACACAGTAAGTACAACTTGCAAGGCAGTATAATAATTAAGATGCAGAAATAAATATTTACTTAATGCATACACATAATATTTCTTGATAATTTAGAAATCACATACTCATATATTAACATAATTAACAAGTACCTCTATATCACTAGATTTGAAAACCTTCAAAAAGACACATCCTTCTATACAGATTGTGATGCACTCACAACACTGCTATTAAAAAAATTACCATTCTTACCTAATTGTCTGTATGGTAAAAAAATTTTGATTGTAAAGCGGCAATGGTCAAAATTAAGTAAGTTAGACTCTCTCTTTGTGCAAAGAGCAAGCAAGCAAGTTCAAAAATATTATTACCTTTACACAACCTGGTTATTACTCTTCTAACACTGTATTCGGTTCCCTGATAAGCCTCTTAACCAGGTTGTACTGTATTTAGATATAGATTATAGTTCAATTTCCAGTAGAGTATCAACGGGAAAATAGAAATTAGCATTTAGTTAAACAATATTTTTAAAGGAGAGAATCCAACATCTCTCGCGTTTCCTTCATTCAGTGTGACAGGTCATCCAAATAGCTATTTGAATCGTTTGAATTTCTCGTAATTTTGAATGGAAGTCAGAAATCGACAATAACTATATGAAAATGTATAGAATTTCTCTCTACTTAGAACTTGGCTCGAGTCAGTCCAATCTTTTCAATTGTGCAATAGAAATAGAACTTGCAAAGCATAAAAGTGCACTTTATATTTATTTTTTAGGGAATGCTTTGCTTCATCTGAGATTAAATATGCAAATTAAAGTAGTAGAGACCTCGAAATTCGATAACCTGCAAGTTTTACAACTTATATTTCTCGAGTTTTAAGCGTACGTAGAAAGTCACATTGAATCTTTTGATGAGGAATAGCTGAACTGTCTGTTGACTTTATAATTGCGACACATTCGATTCTCTCGAAAACAAAAGATAGCCTGTGTAAAAAATGAGACGTCGAATTAAGTTTATATTCGCCTACTCGATATCCTACTGTGATACTCGGAATTAGCCAATTAAGGAAGTCGAGTTGTTGTTCGTGCACCCCCTGCCACACGCCAAATGGTGGCACATAGGAAACGTATGTAAAATTAAATATTTCCATTGTAAAGCACACTTAGTAGCTTAATCAGATTTAAATAACATTGGCAAAGTCGAGCGGATTAAAAAACTTTCCCTAAATGGTCGTCCTTGTTCCCTGCGAATCGACGCTGCGAATCGTTCATAACTGCAAATGCTAAAATTTCTGAATTTTGTCTTCTATTCATATATCCTATCATTCACTCATATCAAAACTTTTAAATGAGCCTGAATTCCCCTGTGTTCTTACGGGAAAATGCCTCAGATCGTCTTCAACAATCGCATTTTTCGTTAAGGTTGTTTATAGCCTCAAAATTTCACAAACCTTCGTTTATTTCATCAAAGTTCTCGAAATTTGACTATTTGATAACGATAATTAGCGACCGAAATAAGAATCTTTATCCAATTTTCCTTCTTTTGGCGCTTGTTTCTTCGTGCGATCATTCTTTCTAATTTAATCGAGCAAAAGAGATAACGTCTGCAACCGATAAAGTAAACTTAAAGGTTCCGAGACAACTGAGCGCGGGACGATTGAGCGCGTCTCCTTCTCAGGCGTTATTAATTGAACGAATATACGAATCAAAATCACGGTGTTTGCAGATGAGGTGGTCTTCTATAGTACGAAAGGAAAAAATGTTACCAAATGTCCTTGAGTTCGACGCCAAGTGTGTGCGAAATTCTTCCTCAAGAAATGTATCGCTGCAATTTCTGACGATTTTTTAATGCTTTCCCGATGATCTGGGAAGATAAAACCCGGAGTGGGAACGGAGGCGTTTGAAAACATTCTTTCACTCAATTCAATGCTTCACTAATTATCCTTGGTTCGAAGCCAGAGCGTCTTTTGTATTCTATTATGTATTTCAAAGGGGTATAGCGTAATTTTTATTTAGGAACTTCCCGATAAGATATTGAATGAAAACTTTGGAACAGGTCAGAATGGCACTTATCTAATATTAATATGCAATTGTTTCGCACGATGGGTCCTTAGTTCGACGCCAGGCGGTCATTTGCGCGAAGTTTTGAGCATTGTTTTGAGGCATTACTTGGTACGATACTGCATTCAACTGATAGCTTGCAGTATGCAAGCTTCTTTTACTCGTGTATATATATACGAGTAAAAGTTGCTTGCATACTGCAAGCTAATTGGTGAAAATTTACAATGAGCTCCCCTTACGGGTGTCATCTTCGAAGCTTATCCAGCAAAATTCTTAAAAATTACCGGAATGAATTTCTTACGTGAGAATTTTACATCCATCTGGCATCGAACTCACGGTCAAAGGTAACCTTTCTTCCTCTGGTTCTATAGAAAAGTACTTCAAACGCAAACGCTGTGATTTTGAATAGTCTCCTGCATAGAGAAAGGCCTCAAAACAATTTTTTTAAAATTAGTGTAAATGACCGCCTGGCGTCGAACACAGGACCCGTTCGTGAGAGACAATGGCATGGAAATGTTAGATAAGTGCCACTCTCACGTGTTTCAAAGTTTCAATTCAGTATTTTATCGGGAAGGTCCTAAAATGAGATTCCGTTCTTCCCGCTTGAAATGCATGGTAGAATCGGAATGACGCTCTAGCATCGAACCAAGGACCACTAGAGAAGCAGTGGACGTCATGAAAGAATCTTCTCAAACGCCTCTGTCACCATTCCGGGTTTTATCTTTGAAGCTTATCGGGAAGGCATTTAAAAAATCGTCCAAAATTTCACCAATGCATTTCTTACGGAATCATTTCGGACCCACCTGGTGTCGAACATACGGCCATTGGTAACATTTCTTCCTAAAGTACTATGTAAGACCATGTCATCTGCCAACACCGTAATTTTGATTGCAATATCGCATCGAGAACGGCCTCAAAACAGATTGCAAAAATTCGCGCAAAAGACCGCCCAGCGTCGAACTCAGGACCCTTCCGTGAAAGAAGATAGCAAAATAATATTAGATAAGTGCCATCCTTACTTGTTCCAAAGTTTGGATTCAATATCTTATCAGGAAGGTCCCACGCCTCTGTCACCATTCCGGGTTTTATCTTTCCAGCTTATCGGGAAGGCATTTAAAAAAATCGTCAAAGATTTCAGCAATGCATTTCTTATGGAAGAATTTTGCATCCACCTGACGTCGAACTCACGGTCTTTTGGTAACATTTCTTCCATTCGTAATATAGAAGACTACCTCAACTTCAACCTCCGAGATTTTGGTTCCTCTATCTTACCGATAAGTGCCTCAAAATAGTTTTCAAAAATCCGCGCAATGCATTCTTATGGGAAAATTGCGATTTTTGGGAATTTCTGGCATCGAACTCATGATAGCTAGCGTCGATGTCTGCATTATTCTGGCATCTACTGTGTGGGGCCAGTACATCGAAAAAATCTGACGTCGACGGCGCTTGTGGAACATGGTCAGAATTCTTATCCCCTTTAATATATATAGGTATATCCGGAGAGTTAGCTATACGAGTAAAAGTTGCTTGCATACTGCAAGCTATCCGTTGAATACAGTATCATACCAAGTACTGCCTCAGTTCAAATTTAAAACTTCGCGCCAAAGACCGCCTGGCGACGAACTAAGAACCCGATCGTGAGAGAAGACAGCAAAATAATATTAGATAAGTGCCATCCTTACTTGTTCCAAAGTTTCGATTCAATATCTTATCGGGAAGGTCCCACGCCTCTGTCACCATTCCGGGTTTTATCTTTCCAGCTTATCGGGAAGGCATTTAAAAAGATTTTCGCAATGCATTTCTTATGGAAGAATTTTGCATCCACCTGGCGTCGAACTCACTGTCATTTGGCTACATTTTTTCCATGAGAAGCATAGAAGACTACCTCAACTTCAACCTCCGAAATTTTGGTTCCTCTATCTTACTGATTAGTGCCTCAAAATAATTTTCAAAAATCCGCGCAATGCATTCTTATGGGAAAATTGTGATCAGGATATAGCTAACGCGATAGATCATAAGGATATGGTAGATGGTATTGTCATAGACTTCGCTAAGGCATTCGATACGATTCCGCATGAATCACTTATATTCAAACTAAGAAAATTAAATATTGATGAGAGGGTAATCATTTGGATAAAAAATTTCCTTTCTGATAGCACTCAAAAGGTAAGGATGAATGGAGAATATTCTATGGAAGTTAATGTAACCTCGGGAGTGCCTCAAGGAAGTGTCATCGGTCCTTTACTTTTTCTAATCTATATAAATGACATGCCAGATTGCATTAAATCCAGTATTAGATTATTTGCAGATGATTGCATCATTTATAGATGGATAAACAATAACGAGGATAGGGATGCATTACAGAGGGATTTAATGTCGTTAGAAGAATTGATTAATGAACATAAAATGAGCATTAATGTGAGTAAAAGTGTACACATCACAGTTTCAAATAAGAAAACATTTTCATCCCACATATATCATCTTAATGGAGAAATTATACCAACGTCCGATCACTGTAAATATTTGGGAATTATATTTACCAGAAACCTGAATTGGGATAAACATATAGATTATTTAGTAGTGAAAGTGTTTAGAACACTACATCACATGATGAGAAACTTAAAGGGAAGCAATAAGAAAGCAAAAGAATTAGGGTATCTAACTTTGGTTCGGCCGATCTTAGAATATGCGACTACAGTGTGGGATCCTCATGAGAACTGTTGTGTAAAGAAATTAGAGAAAGTACAAAGAAAGGCAGCTCGGTATGTTATGGGTAGGTTCAGAAAAAGAGATAGCATTACAGAAATGCTAAACGCCCTCGGATGGGAATCACTGGAGAAGAGAAGGAAAATAAATAGGCTAGGTTGCATTTATCAGATAGTTTCAGGCAGGAAGGGATGGGAAGGATTTAAACATTTAATCAAAGAGCCTGATTTTTTAGGAAGGTGTACAGCCAGAAAATAAAACTTAGACCGCAGAGAACTAACATAGCTAAGTACTCCTTTTTAAACAGAGGGATATCAGAGTGGAATAAGTTGCCTGAATCGCTTTTGTAAGCCCTTTCCAGCTAATCTCAAATCATTTAAAAAGATATGTGATAAAATATTGTAGATGTAGATTATCAATAGGTCAATTGGATATTGTTCTCAGCATTTTTTGTAAAGTTATATAATTAATGCATATGTATACGCTGCCACCATTACTTAATAACATAGATATTTTTGTTTGTACTATGGGTGACTGAATATATATTTTTTATGAGTTGCCACCGTACAGTTGTCCACTTGTAACTTCACATTGTAAATAAATAAATAAATATAGAGTACAATAATACAACAGTGTAAATGCTATTAAAATGTTTTTATATTCAAGAAAGTTTAACCATTAATCAGGAAAAAGAATATCGCTAAATTGTTTCAACATTCAAATCTTAATGTTATTTTGTGTATCGTCATTCAATTCATGCTGTCTGAAAATAAAAGGCACTCAGAAGTCGTAGTGTTAAGTTGTCTGTGCTCAACTGTCATGCACTCTATTGTCATGAAACCACTGAAAGGTGGATAGCAAATGTGGGGGAACACTTTCATTAAAAGATACTGAAGATCAATGAGAATCAAAGATAAGATGATCTGTGATCCTCTGTAATGTTTCTCCAAGGGTCAGGACTGAACATTCGTACTGGGGGTGTACCCGATTACCACAAATTTTCACTTGAGGAAATCCTTCAAAAAGTCACCCCTCATTCAGACTATGGAGTGTTGCATTAATTGTGGTGTCCACTGTACCTGAGTTTAAATATGAAAGTATAAAAATAGATAAGCCTCAGGCAACATATGAATCATAAAAACATTCACTGAGTGACAAATTGAAGAGAAATATTTTAAAATTGTGGAGGGAATGAAGAGGTAAAATGCTAATTATATATCCAGAAACAAAGGGAATCATTATATTATATTATTATTATACTTTTTATATTCATTTTACTGCGGTATGAGCGAGCGCTGCAGTACTAATCAATATGTCACATCTCTACTGAAAACACTTCTATTATAGAATGATTCAAAACAGAGCTAAAATGATGACTCTGGGTATAGGATACTTTGACATCCCGCTATATTAAGAGCAAGAAAAGCTTGTAGTTTTGAATAGGATATAGTAATAAATAAATGTTTACTTCTGTAGAGTTTCATCTATTGTGATATTTGCAATAAACATGTATAACAGTAAACATATACATCTGCTTAATACTTAAAATATATATTTTTAGTACTGCCAGATTCAATAGATTTCCTGACCAGGTGGATACATATTCTAAGAGGTAATCTAGAATGCATAATTTTAAATAATATCTAAAATCTAACATGACATTTAGATCAAGCAATTGTATATGCTGATGAAGATTTCGTGGTAAGAAAAGTTAAATTTTATATTATATATTTTCGAGATAGCTTTAATGGAAGAAGAAGAGAAGAATGTTTTCCAATTTAATATTTATATATATTTTCGGTGGAAAGAGATAATCCAAAATTTCTTTCAATGTTGGAGAAAAGGATATTTTCTGGTTTAAAAATAAAAAAGGTTTCTTAGATATGGTTCAATTTTGGAATATACCTTCAACTTTGTGCCCCTCTCAGCATGAGACATGCTTGTCACTTCAGATCTGCTTTAGGTATGAAAGTTTAATGATTATAACAGTGAAATTCTCTCCTTAATAATTTACCTGTAAGCATGAATCTTGCATTGGTACTGGTTCCTCTGGTTCTTCAACTTCAATGATTTCCACATCCTCACCTCCAAGTCCTGTAGTCCTGATGTCAGAACTGCCATGCCTTTCTTGCAATATTCTCAGTCTCACATCAAAACTATCTAAGGAAACATCTGTAATAACATAAAATAGAAATTAGTTACAGCTGCAACTGAGTTACATGGTTCTGATTCATTAATGGTATTAGAGATAGTAATAATGATATTAAAATAACTCAAATTCTAATTTGAAATTCAAATTGAATTTATAATAAAAATCACAAATATCACTATAATAAAATCACAAAGGATATAAAAATATAATTTTATATTAATTTTATATTAATTTTATATTAATATATTTTAATTAATTTTAATATAATCACAAAGGATATAAAATTTATTTTTACAAACAAAAATTTTCTATATTCTTATGAAGGATTTGTAATTTATTTCCAAAGTCATACTTTTGAAAAAAATGGAAATATAGTAACATTTTCTGACAGTTGTAAATTGATGACAGAAAATCCACTGTTCAATGACTGAAATATTAGATGCATTTTCTGGAATTCCTTGCTTCTGACACATTGTGCTTCTGATGCATCTAAAATTATGTGTTTTGAAAATAAGTAATGAATAATTAAAGAAAGTATAAATGACAAAATATACATAGAAAAGTAAATCTACACATATGGTCGTTCATTAGCAATTGTTTAATTTTTTTGGTGAGGTGATGGATTAAATCCTCACACAAAACAGAAGAGTATCTTCTTTTTCTTTTGGTATGAAGATTAAATATCTGGATTAAATTGAATGTTGATATCTGAAATGATTGATTGGTTATCAGCCTGGATTTAATACTATATCAAATTGTTTGCTGATTCCCAAAGCAGTAGGTTAATTTAGGCAGAATACCCTTTGATGCTAAATGAGAAACTACTTTTTTATCTAATTAATCTATATTATGAATGACAGATGATAGTATGAGGAAGCAACTTCAATAAGATATGCTCACTAGAGCTCACATTTACAACCATTTAATTGGAAATGTATGTATTTAGTATTGCTGGACATGCCCTACAAATTTATATCATATCCAATTCTGCAATGCCATGAGATTTCCAGATCATTAAAACCAAATTCTGGTTTTAAATGTTTCTTACTGGAATCTGAGACTGGGTAAGAGATAGAAGAAAGAAAAAAGGAACTCGGCGTTCAATGAACTAAGAGACAAAGGTTCGAATTTCCGTTCCCCACCTCCTTACCGTATGTCACTCCGAAAAAACCCAACCCCATTGCTCATTGCTACTCACCTCCTACATGTGCATCGCACACCCCGAGAAAAACCCCACCCCCATAAAACCCCTCCCACGACAAACAGTTACAAATACCTCACACTCCACTCTTTCTGCTCATTCAGCATTGGACTCCCTATGAAGATGGAAGCATTGTTTCCGAAATGCACATTAGGATTCTGAATAACTGGTGACCGCCGAGCGATTATCCGTTTCCCGGGAATCGCCCTAGACGGTTGCCACTGTCAGCGCTTGGAAAACCTTTGTCTCTTGGTTCATTGAACGCCGAGTTCCTTTTTTCTTTCTTCTAGCAACATGGCTCTCCGGCCAAAGGATATTTCACAAACTACACACAAAAATCCACACCATTGGCACAGACATTAAGTTTCTCAAAGATTGCAGGAATCTTAACATTTTTCTCTTAATTCTTAACATTCTTCTCTTAATTTTACCAACATCTTTCCTGAAACAGAAAACAACTTAGAGAAAAAAGCTATAATTTCTGCTAAAAGACATTGGATAAACCTGGAGATAAACAAATTCTACAGCAAACACTCTCATCTAGAACTACAAGCCTACAACCTTCATTTAAAGCTAACCAAAAACTTATCCCCAATTGAATCTTCTCTTTGGGATTCGCACATGAACAGAATACATGAAGTTACACTTCATAAAATCACCCAAAAAATAATAAACTTTCCCGAAAACTCAACTCTTTAAAACAGAAACAACTTCCAAAAGATTCCTTTCATACCGTCTACACTCTAAACAATGTAGTTAATCTTTCAATACAATCCTTAAACAAGGATGAATTAACTCTTCTCTCTAAAGGTTTAAATTACACTCTTCCTTATAAAACACCCCCGGTACAAGGCACTATCGCTGATATAGAATCTCAAATTAAAATCCTGCCAGAAAGCTCCAAAAACACCATCAGAAACTTATCTCTTCAACAGATCAAAGAAAATTTAGAAGACAAAAATGGGAAATTTAACAACACTAAAAACTCCAACAAGAAAGAACACAACACTGTTAAAACACTTAATGATAAAGATTGCTTTTACTTTAAAGCTGACAAAGGAAACAAAGTAGTGATCATCGACAAAAAACAATATTTTGAAAAAGTCACATCCACCTTAAAAGAAGGACCATAAGAATCTATTCCAAAAAATCCTCTCAACAAAATCATCACTTCCACCAAAGATACTCTTAAAATTTGCAAAAATCTCATCAATAATCCCCTAAACATAGAAATCCATATATCCAACATATCTCCATATATCCAGCAGTTCTGAAAATGTATTACCTACCCAAAATCCGCAATAAAGACATCCCTCTCAGACCAATCATATCTTCAATAAATTCCCCCACTTACAACTTATCTCAATGGCTGAACCAACAGTTCAAACAATGGCCCCTCGATCAACAGTCTAACGTTAAAAACACAAACCATTTAGTAGACCTTCTTAAAAACATCTAATAATAATAATAATAATTTATTAAACACATACAGGATACATTCCCACTAATATGTGTTATATTAAACATAAATAAAATTAAAGAAATCGAAAGGAAAAAAAAACTGTGGTATTATATACAAAAAGAGGGATAAGATGAAATCAAAGGAGGAGCTGGAAATGGTTGACAAAGAAAATAAAGGAGGAGGAAAGGGAGGATAATAAAATACTTGTAATTAGCGAACTGAATTCATCAGTTTCTTGCGAATCTGCGTTATTGAATCACAGAAGAAGTCAGAGTTTGTTCTGGACACAAACAAATTTGCTTCCCTTGTGATTCGTGGGATTGGGGAAAACTTGTATGGGTTAACTCTGCTGTGGGGTTCATGAAACACAGGTGTGCTCCTTAACATGCGTTGTGGCACAGACATCCCAAGGAGATTTGTTAACTGAGGACAATCAATCTTGTCAGTGAAGACCTTTTTTGAGAAAAGGACATCAGCTGCCTTTCTCCTGGATTCAAGAAGGGGAAGATTTAGTTCCTCACAAAGCTGAGGGTATTTTTCTTCCATGTATTGCCAGTTTGATCTAAAACAGATCCACTTGACGGACAGCTGTTGAATTTTCTTGATGGAGCTCACTTGCTTCTTATGGTGGGGATTCATAACACATCTCTACAAAAGAACACGACATTCTTATTTCCTTTGATGTGATGTCTCTTTTTCCCAGCATCCCTTTAGACATCACCTATCAATTCCTTGAAGATTGGTTATCAAAAAAATCTATCCCCCGAAGTCATCAAAGAATATATCCTTTTAACAAAAACATGCATGAACCAAAATTTCTTTCAAATCGAAGGAAAATTCTAAATAACAGAACTGCCATGGGTAACATGGCCTCTCTCCCTTCCTCTCTAACTTATTCATGACTTATTTGAAAAATGGTGCAGAGAGAAATTCAACTATTTCCCAAAAATATGGTTCAGATATGTCGATGACATTTTTGCTATTTTCGACACCTCAAAATGCAACACCATTGATTTCATAAAAAAACTTAATGAACAATTTGAACCTATCACATTCACTGTCGAAGAAGAAACAAATGGTACACTACCCTTCTTGGATTTAAAAATAACTAGATCACAAAACAAGGTCAAATTTAATATACATAGGAAACCCACTCACACAGAAATGTACATATCATATGACTCAAATCACCATATTTCACACATATTAGCCCCATTCCATTCCATGATCAACAGACTATTAAAAATACCACTTTCACAAAAAGACTTCAAGAAAGAATTAAACCACATCAGAAATATCACAAAACAAAATGGATACGACCAAAACATGGTTAACAACATTCTTAGGAAACACAAATATAAACTCAAAACAGAACACAACTCTTACTTCATCTCAGGACAAAAAACACAAATTCATCAAACTCCCCTATGCCCCGGGAACTAGCAACAAATTGAGAAACATTTTCTCCAAATTCAATTTTACTCCGGTGTTTGTGAATAACAACAAACTATCCAACCTCCTTCAT
This sequence comes from Pachydiplax longipennis, assembly GCA_036926295.1. Taxonomy (NCBI): domain Eukaryota; kingdom Metazoa; phylum Arthropoda; class Insecta; order Odonata; family Libellulidae; genus Pachydiplax; species Pachydiplax longipennis. The sequence continues at coordinate 72,951,458 of JAVFKF010000002.1, read as the reverse complement.
AACCCCAAAGACTCTACGGCACCAACACAAAATTCAGGCATTTATGAAATCTCATGCCAAGATTGTGATAAAATATACATAGGGCATAGAGAATAGATTCAAAGAACACTTAGCTCATTTTAGACACAACCAAATTAATAAATCAAGCGTTGCGCAACACATACAAGAACACAATCACAGGATTAATTTAGACAATTTAAAATTAAAGAAATCAATACAGAATAACTCAAAACTAGATGCTTATGAGAGCATTTTCATACATGAAAAGAAAGGGAAACTCATTAATGCCAACAATGGGCCTGTTCCAACTTCTTCATTATACCCTTCTTTGGACACTGCTTCTTGAAAGGCTCTAATCCCGGAATTCCTGTTCCCCACCTCCTTCCCGTATGTCACTCCGAAAAAACTCACCCCATCGCTCATTGCTACTCACCTTCTATATGTACGTCACAAACCCCCAGAAAAACCCCACCCCCATAAACCCCTCCCACGACAAACAGTTACAAATACCTCACACTCCACTCTTTCTGCTCATTCAGCATTAGAACCCCCTATGAAGATGGAAGCATTTTTTCCGAAATGCACATTGGGATTCTGAATAACTGGTGACCGCTGAGCGATTATCCATTTCCTGGGAATTGCCCTAGACGGTTGCCACTGTCGGCGATTGGAAAACCTTTGTCTCTTAGTTGGGTAAGAGATGTTTTGTATGAAAGTAGCAGAAATAAGAAACAAAGCTTTCTGCATATTTCTGAGGGGTATTCAAATCTAAAGACACAAAATGACACTGTGGGTATAATTGAAGTCTATATTCAAAAGTAATTGCCAGATGCCTGAGCACAACTATGCCACTGTTCAATGAACTGAAAGATTCCCTGCTCTCAGAGTTATACCCACAGTGTCATTTTGTACCTTTTCATTTTAACATCCCTTGTACATTTTAAATAAGTAATTTCTTACCAATACTAATTTCCTTATTATGTTGATGCAAGAGTGGTAAAGGAGGTGGAATATCTCCAACACCATCATCTTCATCTTCTTCTTCTTCCCTAGGTTCTTCAACAGCAACCTTTTCCATTCCAGCAGCCACTTCCAAGTCATCATCACTTCCATATCTGGGAATCTTCTCATCTCCCTCTGAAACAAGATCATCTACAGATGTCTCTCCTAAATTGTTCCCTTTAATCACATCCACCTCATCAGTTGCTTTCTGCTCTGTTGTATTTGATACCTTTGCTACTTCTTGACCCTCATCCTCACATGTTTTGAAAACTGTCAGTTCTTTATATTGACGAGATTTTTTGTCCACATTACTTTTCACATCACCAAGGTCCCACAAATCACTATGACCTGCATTGCCATTCATTGTAGATCTGTTGTGATGCTTCATTTGCTGTTTTTGAATCTGCACTGTTTGGTTTTCAACCCATCTCTGAATCATGTTCTTCTTGTGGCTATCCATGAAACCATACCCAGCCTGTGGACCATCGATCCACGTTTCCTTCTTTCTATGACCTTCTTTCAGCATGAGACTCCTTGCCTCTGCAACTCTTGATCTAGAGATTCTAGGTCCATCTATCCAGTGTTCATCACTATGCTTCCCAGGTACTGGTGATGCACCTGTTACAGATCCTTTTCCACTAGGAGCTGTTTGTCCTGAGGCTGATGCATTATAAATGGGCATCTTTGAATTTGGAAGGTTAGAATTGGAAGAAACTTTAGACATTGGTGTATCAGTGGCAGCTTTTGATTTTGATTGGCGAGATGACTGAGGAGACTTTGGGATTCCAGTTGAGGACAAAATTGCTGGACTTCCAGCCCTACCATTGATATGAGCAACTTTAGTTGATTTCACTGTTCTTGATGGACTACTATGGGTAGAAGATGGACTTTCAGTCAGCTTAGTTTTTGCTACTCCTTGCTGTGCCTTCGATGCAGATGAGGACCTGTGACCAATTGATGGGGATGGTCTTCTCTCAGCTCCTGAACCACGGAGAGCCTTCTGCATGGAGCATCGATTATCTCCAGAATTGAGGCTTGGAAGGTAGACAGGAGGATGTTCTCCATCTGTAGCATCATCTGCAGAAGGCCCAACATATATGACAGTATCTGCAGACTGTTCACTACTTGAAGGATCCACATCACTGCTTCCTGATCGGGAAGCATCTTGCGCATGGTGGATTCCCATTCCAGGACCAGGCCGTGTCTCTTCTCCAGAGCTACCACCAGAGCCAGTTGATCCTCCTGTAAACTGTAGAAAAAGTAGAAAAAATTAATTTCATATTCCAGAAATTCTGCTATATCATCCAAATTCATCAAAAATTGAATTTATATAAAAATCTTTTAACAGAGAAATTACTTAAATTCAATTTCAGTTATTGTTGTTATTTGAGTATTAGTACATGTGTACAAAAGATAAACTTCATCTTCCATTTACATCAAGTTACAAATAATGCTACTCTTAGCTTGCTGCAAATACTAAATTATCCATCTAAACTATTTCTTAAAAGTAACAGAACTTATATAAATACTTTTCCGAGACATTTTTTGTATTGAAAGCACATTTAAATTCCATGACCAGCTTGCTCTAAGATATCTCTAATTTTGTCAAATATGAATATTTTAATAAATTTGGAAAAACTTATCTTTATCTTCAATAAAATTTTCTTTGTTAACATCACAAACTATGACATCTTTTATAATATTGAAATGTAATGTGATTTGCGTAATAACAGAGATGAAATAAAAATTTATTTTCTTTGACATATGAAAAATTTCCAGCATACTGCTAAAAAAATGAACATAAAGACTTGAGAAATAAAAAAGATACTTTTAACCTGATGCTGTTTTAGGAACTATCACTGTTTGGACTGGGTTAACTTGAAACGTTACTCAATTTCATATTTTATTAAGTAAAATATGTATTTACTTAGAAATAGCTGAGATAACTATTAACATTGTCACTCTGAAGCCATCAGAAGTTAAAAAGTAGTTACCTATCCATAGCTACAAACTTACATGGCACAAATAATGTAATAATTTTCATTATGAGAAATACATATGCTAACCACATTCTGAGAAGGTTAAGAAAGAACTTGATTTTATCCATTGACGATGTTCAGCTCAGCCTGAGACATATTCTTCTCACTGTAATTTAAGTGATTGATCATTATCAATAGCGCAAGAGCTTTGAGATTTATGGGATGAAAATAAATGTAGCAAAAAATTTTTACGTGTCTAAAAATCATAGGGGGATTTCTGCCTCATACATGTAATTATTATATTTAAAGAATAGTTTCATAAAGTAATTGGTTTCCTAAAATGACTTAAGTTCAGAATTAATTTACAAGCATTTTCTTCAATAAACATGCTCGTAAATTATAGATGTATTAATGTATTCTTAAGCAAATCACAGAGAAATAATGGAAGATTTCTAGATACATGGTAAATAAGATTCTTAAATATACTAATAAAAATATCTGCTGCTATCATCTAGAATTGATGATGACATATTTTTTTGCTTTCATATATGATATCACAGTGGATTTAAAATGGTGTTTGTAAGCTAATATTTGTATAAGTAATATCATAGCCTGAAGGCTCATAAAATCCTTTCAGAATTAAGTTATTGTGGCAACCGTATGAAGGTCAGAAGCTTTTTAACAACATAATAACATTATTCAGAATAAAAAATTATTTTGAATCTTTCACCTTCAATTTAACCGAATTCTCAGATTATTAAATATTTAGAGATATTCTGATGCTGAAAAATGATGATATTATTTTCTTTTGTAAGAAAACAAATTTTCACCTTTATTTTCCTTCTTCTCATGCGATGAATCCGAGAAGCAAGCTGAACTGTAGCCAGTGTGTCAGTATAATGAGCTGCATAAGGTGATACATGAGCAATCATTGCTGCATGGCAAGTCAGTGAGTTTAGACATTCTTTTAATAACTGAGCAACTTTACTGTCCCTGGAAGAAAATAAGTGCAATTTCAAATTGTTATTTTATTCATTAGTATGATAAAAGATAATAAGAAAATACAACACAAGTTCAGTACCTTTTTATTTAACCACAATTAACTGAATTTGACATGCTCATTTGAATATTAAATTTATCATTCTCTAAGTATTTAAATAAAAAATCAGAGTATAGAATTAAATTGTTTGTCAGCCTGAAGTTTCATGACAATGAAATTCAAAAAGCTGAATTTTTGTAACTCTTGGTAGAGATAGAGAATGGTTTTCTTCACTTTAACTTTTATCATATTACTACATGGCCTGAAAAGTCCAGAGTCTAACAAATAAAAAATCAATTTTTTACCTGAAAACCTTTTTTATTCTTCAGTATAATCTCCATCTAGAGCTATGCACTTATTCCACTGGTCCTCAAGCATTTCGATGCCTTTCGAAAAATATGATTTCTCAAGTCCTCCAAAATAGGCCTCTGTTTCAGACATGACTTCTTCATTTGACGTGAATTTCTTCCCCTGAAGAAATCTCTTCATGTTTAGGAATAGATAGTAGTTGCTGGGTGCCAGTTCTGGTGAATATGGGGGATGTGAAACCAATTCGTACCGCAATTCACTCAATTTGACCGTCGCTTTAGTTGACGAATGAGCTGGTGCATTGTCGTGGTGATACAGCACTTTCTTCTTTTTCATGTGTTTTTTCTTGATCTCGATGTCCAAACGGTCCAGTTGATCAACGTAGTAGTCGCCTGTGGTTGTTTTTCCCTTTTCCAAGTATTCAATCATAATGATTCCACTTGCGTCCCAAAAAACACTTGCCATAACCTTCCCAGCTGACTGTTGGGTCTTTGGACGCTTCGGACGACTGCTACCCGCTTCCAACCATTCTGCAGACTGCCGATTGGACTCAGGAGTGTAATATTGTATCCAAGATTCATCCATCGTCACAAATCGGTGCAAAAAGTCCTTTTTGTTTTCTTGAAACAAGGCCAAACCACGCTCTGAATCCTCCACACGTCTTTGATTCTGGTCTGGAGTCAGGGAACCTGGCACCCATCGCACGATAAGCTTCTTCATCCCCAAATGTTCATGCAGAATATTTCCAACGCATTCCATCGATATACCCACAGACTCTGCTATCTCACGCAACTTTGCTTTACAATCGTTCAAAACGATCAGATGGACTTTTTTTATATTTTCTGAAGTGGTGGCCTCAGAGGGGTGTCCAGGGCGTTTGACGTCTTTGGTGCTGACACGACCACGTTTAAAGTCTGCGAACCACCGTTTCACTGTCGCTTCCGAAGGCGAGGATGTTGGGTAACATTTATATAACCAAGGTTTGGCTCGGACAGTGTTTTTACCCATCAAGAAACAATGTTTAATCAAAACTCGAAACTCGTCTTTTTCCATCGTTCGCAAAATGCCTAAACTTCGTGAAAACAATCAGCTGCTATTCGGGAACTAATTCATGAATTGTCATGAAATTAAAAACATTGCCATCTTAAGGTTGGTTCTCTAGTGAAATGTGCAGAAAAAGTTACTAGTGGCGAAATCTCTATGTTAGGCTCGGGACTTTTCAGGCCATGTAGTATAGTTGGATAATTTAGTTTTACTTAAATATTTTTACTCATCCTTTATGTTACAAGACGAAATGCTTTTCGTTCCTCTGCAGTCATCTTAAAATTTTACATCATACATAAAGGCAAAAATGCACTGCATTTGCATTATTATATTCCTGCTAGAATTCATATGGTGCATAATAGCATCAGCAGGATAGAAATATTACTACTTTAATGAAATACAAAAAAAATGAAAATGTTGGTTAAGAAATTAGGAGTAGATTTAAGAATTAATGAGGTACATACAATCACCTAAATTTATAGCAACCTTTTTAACTGAAGAATTAAAAAAATTTCATAGTATTTAAGAAAATTTTGCATTTACATATAATTTCCTTGAATACTATTCCTTGAATTCTAAGTTTGAAGTGCTATATATAGTGATATTACATCCCTATGTAGACTTTTCCAGTTTTTATATAGGTTTGTGGAAAAAATTTCAAAGGATATTACCTATGAGGCAGGTGCTTTTGTCCATTAAATATGGCGAGCAGAACATTTCCCAGGCCTGAAAGAGGAATTCCACCATTTGCTTTCCCTCTTTCACAACTGCCCAAGTCAATTAGATGAAGCCTACTTCTACCTCCAGCCACTATTTGCATGAAGAAAAAAACAGAATAAATTAAATTGCTCAGGAAAATGAGTGGAAAATTTTCTGTTAATACAAGGTGGTCATAACAGAAATCCTACCCAAGTGAAATATCAACAAAGGATTGCAATGAAATCGATTCTAGTATATGGGAAAAGTTGCATAAAATGCCTTTGGAATAAATAATTATAAATTTGGGAACTCACCTCCACCTTTCCCTGACTTGTCCACACTGTATTGATATACATGCAGTGTATACAGCAGATGAGAGTCATATCTGGAATTAGGCTCATCATCTTCATTACCTCTTCCACGGAGTGCTACAGCAGCATCCAGATAAAATGCAGCCTTTTCAGCAGTTGGGACACGGAGTTCACTCTGATTTTGAAGTTGAGTTCCAAAAAGAGGGTCATCTCTCAGATAGACTCCAGGAGACTGCTCAGAATCTGATACCGGAATTTTGCAGGAAAATATTAAATACAATTTCAGAGAGAAAAGGATATGCTTCATTACAGTTTTTATGAGATTTAACAGTGTTCCAATTAATGAATAAAAAGATTATGATGCAGCTTATTTTGTCAAACTATCTTCTAAGTGATGAGATGCCATAAAATACAACTGAATCATCAAATAAACCAAACAATAATAATATGCTACTTCTGGTTTAACAGTATTAGCTATACCATTGGCATGTCCAGCCAACAAATCACGTAGCTGGTCTTGGGGACCAGTAACTTCCACAGCAGATACCCGCACGGAAAATCGAGCACCAGTCTTTTGCTTCTGTTCGTTGATTCCACGGAATAGCCATGAGATAGCACATGGGATGACTCCCAAAGTACTGGCAGAATCTGAGCTTCCCAGCATGGTGTAGGTTTTTCCTGACAAAAAAAAAGAAAGTAGAAGCTTAATAGAAGTGTAAGAAAAGTAAACCAAACTATGAAAATCCTGTACATAGGTAGTGAAATGTCCGTCCATCATTCCCGCCTTTTATTCCAGAAATGATTTGATTTAGAGATTTGAGACAAATTTTCTAAGAGTTAGAAACCACTAGGAAAACTATTCCCATGACCGAGAAGGCCCATTTTCAGGCCTCAAGTGCTTTCTCATAAGGATACATTGCACAAATTTTAAATAATATAATATGCTTTCCCAATTAAATGGTAATGTAAGACCAGGCATGTGAACAGAAGTTGTAAATAAATTTCATATACACAGTTCACCCTTTCCCTGATGATCTTTGGTTTGATGCCAGAACACCACATGCATTCTCCCATACATTGTACATGGGGAAAATGGAATCTTATTTAGGACCTACTTGATATGATATCAGTAGGTGAGTTTTGTATCTCCTTGGACAGTATTTTTTGCCTAACTTCCAGGGGTAATCAGTTTGCAATGCATTAAGATATCAGATACAGGATTAGGTTATACTTAGCAAAACACAGCAATAGCTGACCTAACTACTTTTGGGACTTCAGTAGAAAAAGGTCCAACAGAAATGTATAATAATTATTTGCGATGGGATAAATATCATAATTCTGATTGGTTGATGAATGTCCATCCATTTTTTTAGCATACTACCCTATTTTATAATGGATTAGATTATACTTGGTCGAGTCTAGCTATAGCCAAAGAAATGTTAAACTTAGATTCTATCTAGATAAATCTAGATATCCACCCATTTCCGTTGAAAATAATAATTATAAAGATAATAAATGTACTCCACTGAAAATAATTTCAACGTTGAAAAATGTCTGAAGTTAGAGAAAGAAATGATTGAGAAAAAGTCCAAAAAAAAAACTGTGGAGATCAAAGGAGAGACTTTTCTCACAATAAAGATTTGAAGCTATCAAGAACTAAAATAATATCACAAACATTCTGCAATATCTGAAATAGCAAAGTTTTAGATAAAATATTCCATTCTTAAAATTCTTATTCATTATTAAAGATTCCATTTCTTAAAATGATTATAAGTAATGTTTTTTAAAGAAAATGTCATATACCTATTTCTGTCATATAAATCTCCTTTGTACCTAATTTGAATTGATGTTTGGTCAGTCTGCATTTATGAGAGAAAATTATCTGATGTAGCTAAAAATTTTATGCTGATTATTCATGGAAGTCAGAAGGAATTATGTTTCATTTTATTTATAACCAAGGGGGAGGTGGATGCATAAAAAAACTACTGTATCACAGTTTCTTTCTGGAAAGGAAGTCAAGCAAATTTAAAGTTATTTTGAATTATGCACTATGAAAACAATCACGGAGATTTGAAGACCAACTTAGCATTAAGATTATTAGAACAAAGTACTCGACAATGATCTCCAATGTGTGCAATTAATTTCAGAAAATATACTCCCAGATACGATGAAATATTTTTCAAGTAATAAGATCAAGTCCTTTCTAAAAACATAGAGTAAGTCGAGACTGTTTAAAGACTAGTTGGATTTGCCCCATCTACAAAGGCAAAGGGGACACAAAAAATCCTGAAAACTATAGGCCAATATCCTTAATTAGCAATGTAGCTAAAATATTTGAATCATGTATAAAAACTAGAATCATGAACTTTATAAATAAATGTGAAATTCTATCTAAAAATCAGTTTGGCTTCCAAAAGGGTAAGAGTACCAGTGACGCACTTGTTAAGTTAGTACAAGAAGTGAGTAATTTTAAAGACAAGGGAAACAAATGTGCAGCAATATTCCTCGACTTTAAGAAAGCATTCGACTCCATCTCTCATGAAAGACTACTATTAAAAATGAGCAGACTGGGGATAAGAGGAGTGGCTCTGAAACTAATGCAGAGTTATTTGGAAAAAAGGGTTCAAAGGGTCAAAGTAAATGGAATATTGAGTGAACCAAAAGAAGTCAAATTTGGAGTACCACAAGGCACGATTTTAGGACCAATATTATTCCTTATATATATAAATGACTTATGTGAAGTTAATGTTGAAAATGCCAAACTACAAGCATATGCGGATAACACTGTGGTTATAGTTTGGGGGAAAAGCATGGAAGCAGTAACAAATAGGGCAAATTTGCTTTTGAATAACACAATTAAGACCTGATGTGATAATAACTTCCTGACCCTAAATGCAACAAAAACAGAATGCATCCTGTTTGGAGAAGAACCCACCCTATGCAACAAAAATGATAGTAACATAACTATACATGGTACTTGGTGCTCGAATACCAGATCTTGTAAGTGCAAAAACATTAAAATTGTAGAACAAAGAAAATACCTAGGGGTGAAAATAGACTATAAACTTAATTGGAAATATCACATGCTATACCTGGAATCAATACTAAGAAAACTGGCGTATAAAATTCATCTACTGAATCAAATACTCAATGTAAAAACATTAGAAGTAATATACTATGCCCTCGTTCAATCTGTGATCACATATGGTATTGTTGTCTGGGGAGGGGTGGCTGATAAATTTATTAAACCCAATTTTATCTTACAAAAATTGATATTAAAAAGAATTTTAAAAAAACCAAAACTTTACTCTACAGTACAATTATTCAAAGAATTTGATGTACTGACGATAAGACAGTTATATATTTACAATTTGGTAAAATTTGTAAAAGGAAAAAACTATCTATTGAAAAATAATTACTACACTTACGTCACCAGAGGAAAAACCTCTAAATTTGCAGCATTACCTTACTGCAAAAAAAGTGGAACACAGCTACAGTTACCATACTTAGCAGCTAAAATCTTCAATTTATGCCCTAAAGTTATCAAAGATATACTTGATAAAACAGGTAATTTTAGTAAACAGGATATGAATGTTATTCAAATATGGATAAAAGAGCATTTCTTTTTTGAAAATTTAAAAAAGCTCTTTATAGAATGAAATGTGCAATATATGAAAAATACTTATTTTTTAGACTCATGGTTTTATGTGTGTTTGTCTGTTTTCTATTTTTATTGTATTTTTAATTTGTAAACTAAATAGAAGTTCCTGAAAATTATACTAGGATAGTATTGTAATAAATGTAATATGATGTATTGTACGATGACATATATATCTATATATTTTGTTATTGTAAACTCATTATTTGTAAACAATAGAAATTTTTAATTTCCTAATTCTTCAACTGTACCTTGATGTTATGTAATGTCTTTTTTTTCAAGTCATTGTATGCGCAATTAAATGGTGGAAGGCCAGACAAGATTTGATAATCTTTTGGCTGTCGCAGGCACTAATGCACACTGTTGTGTGTTTGATTTTTTTTTTGTATTTTATTGTGAATTTTACTTTGAGTTGATGTAATTCCAATAATGTTCAATAATGTTCAAAAATAAAATAAATAAGTGTATTGATGTTGGCTGAAAAAAATGAAGGACAGGAGAATTGACCTTGGAGAACGACTCTACGAAAAGAAATGAAAAATATATTAAATATGCAAAATAAGATTTGTATTGAATTAAAAAATAAAGTAAAATCAATTATAATAATCAATTATTATTATATGAAACAAAAAGTAGAACATTTTTATGATTAATATCTAAATTCGAAGAAAATTAAAAAACTTAAGGTATAAAAATCTTTCTATATCGAAACCAAACTTCATATGTTGACAGAAAAGTATGGATTGTTTAAATTTACTATCTAAATTCAATGAAAATTCTTCTAGCATTTAAAATGATAAGCTGAAAACATAAAAAGTCCTTCTAGATTGTGACAATATGTAATATAATAAGGATAAAATGTAGAATATTTATTATTATATATTTGTTAGCATAGATGATATTAGAGAAAAATAATATGATGTTAAATAGAAAGTAATTTCTAGTGTAAATTTATTATTTTTCTAATTTAGTTATATAAATGACTTAAAATATCAGAAGAATCAACTTACACAATGAATGATAAGGGGCTCTACCCAGTATGATGTAAAATGTCTTCATTACACTTTCCTTCTTACCAGAATAATTGAATTGAAATTGAAAACTGAGCACAAATTTATGTAGTCTACTTCCAGGTTCTCTCAATGATACACGTTCTCTATAGATGTCTAACAAGGGAACATTATCCATTGTTGATTACAGATTTTTGTGGAAAAGTAAAAATCTGTATTCAGTTATGTATTTCCACCACATCTTGACTGAAGCTATAGATTGTATTATCCCTTGTGTAATTGTGAAACTGCATTCACAAACTTTTGCTATTTTATATGAAATAAGTGTTTAAAATTCAGCATCAGATATCACTGTTCACCATTGGCGTTAAGTACCTATGCATAGTCAGCAAGATTCTATGCAGCCATGGTGTAATGGTAATGTGCCTGGCAGTGAAGTTCATGTTCACTGGTTCTATACTGATCGTGGTCAAGTATTTTCTTTTTTTGGTCGTAAAAGTCTTTTTCTTTCATTTGAAATGTTTCAATTTTCATACCACATTCAAGAATAACTTTTTTCGCTGCATTACGTTCCCACTCAAAATCACTTTCCCATGTTTTAACAGCTGTGGCTAACACTACTCCTAGAGGACGACAAAGGTACTCATTTTTAAATGCTTGTTTCTTAAAAACTAGTGAAAGTTAGTGAATGCAGTTTCACAATTGTTATTATTATTTACACAAGAGCCTTCCCTAAAAGAATTAAGAGGGACCCTTTTACACAAGGAGTAATGTTCCCTTGTAAGTTGGAATGCTCCTCTTTATATCATCTGGTCATGGGATATCCTTTCTTTTAAAGTCACATCATCAGCAGTAAAGGTCTGAGTTTGCATCTAGCGAGCAGTGTGTGTGCACACAGGAATCCTCTATTAATTATTTTAAAACATGCTTTTTTGGTTACCGGGGGTTTTCTCCCTTATTACTAGACCAATATGTATAAAAGAATGACCATTTGAAAGGAAAAGTTTTCAAGTTCTTGTTAAAAATAGTTAGACAACTGGAAAATCTACCATTTGTTAAATACATTGAATTAATATTTTAATCATTGCATTGCGTCCTGGACGAAAAGATACCCGGGTTTCTATACACAGATTAAATTTGTTTATTTAGAGGCGTTTGTAGACAATTTTTAGAATCAGATAGAGATGTCTATTCTCAGGCCTTAAATGGCTGAAACAGGTTTCGCATATCATATTATAGTGACCATGAACGAAGATATTGACGTCAGGACATCGTCCCCAACTTTAATTTAATAAACCGATATATACTTGCAACTTCTGGGAGCAGAATATATATATATATATATATATATATATATATATATATATATATATATATATATATATATACACGAGTAAAAGTTGACGAATTCTGACCATGTTCCACAAGCGCCATCGACGTCAGATTTATTCGACGTACTGGCCCTACACTCTAGATGCCAGAATAATTCAGACATCTACGCTAGCTATCATGAGTTCGATGCCAGAAATTCCCAAAAATCGCAATTTTCCCATAAGAATGCATTGCGCGGATTTTTGAAAATTATTTTGAAGCACTTATCGTTAAGATAGAGTAACCAAAATTTCGGAGGTTGAAGTTGAGGTAGTCTTCTATGCTTCTCATGGAAAAAATGTAGCCAAATGACAGTGAGTTCGACGCCAGGTGGATGCAAAATTCTTCCATAAGAAATGCATTGCGGAAATCTTTTTAAATGCCTCCCGATAAGCTGGAAAGATAAGACCCGGAATGGTGACAGAGGCGTGGGACCTTCCCGATAAGATATTGAATCGAAACTTAGGGACAAGTAAGGATGGCACTTATCTAATATTATTTTGCTGTCTTCTCTCACGATCGGGTTCTTAGTTCGTCGCCAGGCGGTCTTTGGCGCGAAGTTTTAAATTTGAACAGAGGCAGTACTTGGTATGATACTGTATTCAACGGATAGCTTGCAGTATGCAAGCAACTTTTACTCGTATATATATATATAGGTATATCCGGAGAGTTAGCTATATATAATAGATATCCCCTCCTCACACTGCCACAGTTCATTGCCTCAACGGGGCGGAGGGGTGTTAACGGAGGTTGGAGGCGATGCATAGCCCAGGTTCAACCATGCTAAGAAGGCTTCAACAATATCTCCGGCCAAATTGTGAAAGTGGCATTCACCAACCGGCAGTAGGACAGCCTGGTGAATTATTGTCCTTCATCCCCCAAATGCAAATACAATTTTCATGATGAGCTTCTGTAATGGAAATTTATCCGGACGTAAAAGCACCACCCATTCGGATGTCCGGGAGGTGGTGGCATTACAGAGGTCCATCATGAGGAAAAGAGCTACCACCCTCCACTTTGCGACTTACAATTGCCGCAGCTTGAAGAGTGAAGACAGACTACTGAAACTACTGAATGAAGCAGAGAAGATAAATTGGGACGTCATCGGTCTCAGCGAAGTCAGACGAAAATCAGAAGACTTGATTACACTCAAGGAAGGTAATTTTTTTTATTACAGGGGTACTAAGGATGGAAGACTAGGAGGTGTCGGGTTCCTGATCAACAAGAGATGGAAAAACAATGTACAGAAGATAGAAAGTGTATCTGAGAGAATTTGCAAGCTCATACTCAAGATAAATGAGCGTTACTCTGTTCAGATCATACAAGTCTACGCACCAACAGCAGCAAGCAGCGAAGAAGAAATTGAAAAGTTTTACCAAACTCTGGGCACTGAGCATGATAAGGAAGCCCACTATTATAAAATAATTATGGGCGATTTTAACGCTCGTGTAGGTCAACAGGAAGCCGATGACACCGTCGCAGGACAATACGGACTGGGCCAGAGAAACGAACGTGGTCACCGCCTGGTAGAGTTTGCTGAATGCACCAATATGTACATAACAAATACATATTACAAGAAGAACCCAAAAAGGAAGTGGACTTGGAGAGGACCCAACGGAGTAAAAAATGAAATAGATTACATATTGGTTAATAAACTCTACACAGTAACAGACTGTGAAGTCTTGAATAACTTTAGCACTGGAAGTGACCACAGGATCGTAAGATGCAGATTGAAGATTAATCTCCAAATGGAACGCAAGAAGTTGATTTCATGCAAGAAGCATGAAATAAGCATCAAAAAACTAGAAGAAAACAAGAATAAATATCAGCTTGAGCTAAAAAATAGATTCTCAGCACTTCAAGAAGAAGAACTAGAAACCAAAGTCATGCAAGCTGTTAAGGAAGCAGCAGAAGAAGTAGCAAGCACACCAAGAAGAGCTAAAGATAGAAAGCTAACTGACAGCACCAGACAAATGATGAAACGACGTAAGGAACTGAAGAATTCAGATACACAAAAGGATAACATCGAATACGTCGAGCTTAGTAAGGCTATCAGAAGGGCAATTAAGGAAGACGTGAGAAAATTCAATGAGAGAATTGTGCAAGAGGCTATAGAAAACAGCAAAAGTATGAAGAAGACCAGACAATGCCTAGCAATTGGAAGAAAACAGATTTTAGCCATACAGAAGGAAGATGGTACAAGAACTTGCAACAGACAAGCAATACTAAGGACGGTAGCAGAATACTTTGGCAACCTATACAAGAAGGAAGAAAAAGATGAAGAGGAAAACCAAGAAGAAAGCCAAAACCAATGAGATCCCCTCTCTATTCTCCCAGAAGAAGTAACTGCAGCAATAAAGCAGACGAAGAACGGAAAAGCAGGAGGCATAGATGGAGTGTTAGCAGAATATCTAAAACTTGGTGGAACAGAAGTTGCACACGTTTTAGCGCAGCTATTCACAACTTGCCTGAAACAAGGAAGAATCCCCCAGGACTGGAATCATGCAAGAATAGTCCTTTTGCACAAGAAAGGAAGCAAGGAAGAGCTGAAGAATTACCGCCCCATCAGTCTCCTTCCTGTTGCTTACAAAACATTCATGAGGATAATAGCTGAACAGATAAAGATTATTCTATCATCCGCCCAGCCTAGAGAACAAGCAGGATTCCGGAAGGGCTTCAGTACTATGGACCACATCCACACACTACAAGAAATAATCAGCCGGACGAATGAATATGAGATGCCACTAGTACTATGCTTTGTGGACTATGCTCAGGCCTTCGACTCAGTAAGTACCTCCTCTACACTAGAAGCTCTGGATAAACAAGGAGTAGATGCAGAGTACATCCAACTCCTACGCAGCATTTATAAAAATGCCACAGCCTCAGTAATGCTACACGAAGTTACTGAAGAATTCAAGATTGAGAAGGGAGTTAGACAAGGAGATTGCCTTTCCCCAATTCTTTTCACAGCTGCTCTGGAGGAAGTTTTTAAAACCTTGGACTGGGAGCAGAAAGGTCTACGGATTAATGGGGAACACATCAGTCATCTGCGCTTTGCAGATGATATAGTACTCTTCGCAACCAACAGCAGGACAGAAGATAGGACTTAGGATAAATTTAACAAAAACAAAGGTAATGTATAACTCTTTTGCAGTACAAGAAACAATCAAATTGGAAGGGACGCCTCTGGATGTCTGCTCAGAATACACATACCTAGGACAACTAGTAACCACAGGAGAGAACAATAGGATTAACGAAGTAAACAGAAGAATTAAACTCGGCTGGAGTGCCTTCGGAAGAAATGCACACATTCTAAAGTCACAAATGCCAATGGTCTTGAAGAGGAAGGTCTTCAACCAATGCATTCTACCAGTGTTGACATATGGAAGTGAAACCTGGGTGTTAAACGCAGCAATAACCCAGCGACTTCAGACAACGCAAAGAAGTATGGAAAGGTGTATGCTTGGGATCACAAGAAGAGACAGGAAATGCAACACCTGGGTGAGGATGAAGACCGGAGTGACAGACATCGTAGATAAAGTAAGGTCACTGAAATGGATGTGGGCAGGCCATGTGGCGAGAAGAAACGACAACCGTTGGACAAGAGCGATTCTGAACTGGACACCCAGAGATGTGAAGAGACCAAGAAGAAGACCAAAGGACCGATGGAACAGAGACATCATTAAGTACTTAGGTGTGACATGGCAAAGAGAAGCTCAGAATAGAGAGAATTGGAAAGCGCTTGGGGAGGCCTACATCCGACATCGGATTGAAAATGGCTGATGATGATGATGATGATGATGATGATGATGATATATATATATATATATATATATATATATATATATATATATATATATATATATATATATATATATATATATATATATATATATATATATATAACTCAGTGCCCTGGTGGAAAAGCTTCAATGCATATTTTGACCTAGTTCAAAGTTCAACAGTTCAAAGCATATCTTTGACCTAGAGATGGGAGTTTTCAATGAATAGATCAATTTTCCCAATCAAATTGAATCGTATACTTCAAATCGATTCAGACACAAGATCGTATTCAAAGATTGATCAGATTGGCTGAGATCGGTTGTGCCTTCTCTTATTGGCCGTTTGAATAGTTTATAACGATGTCAATTGGCTGCAATGGTCACGTGATGCTGGGCTTTTAGCATTTATGTCTGTAAATATGCTGTACATATCAATTAAGTTGTATGTTTTCATTTTCTAGAAAATAATTATATTCATCATAATAATGTTACAATGTTTATTCCTATGTTAGGAGATAAGCTACTAAGTTTTCTGTAAAATATACAGGATTTATACAAGTAACTCAGAATACGTTTGGGAGATTGATTCGAGTGAGAAAAAGAAATAAAACTGTAAACAAGGCAGGATTCGCATAGAATTATTGTTACAGAAAATGTTTGTTATGATTAAGTAGCTCTACCTGGGTCTCATAAATTATTAACTCTTTTTCTTTAGTTATCAACCTTCTGATTGGTTGGCAGCAGCTTTCCAGCTTTGTCTCAGTTGTGCTTTTTCTTTCATTTCTTTATATGTTTTACATTCCACATCTTCGATAATTTGTTTAATGTACGATAAGCTTGGCCTTCCCCTATGCCTCTTTCCTTTAACATAACCTTCTATTACCAGTTTTACCATACTTTTATGCCTCATTAGGCATGGGCAAGCAGCACACATCTTCTTTTTGTTAGGCTTTTCTATAACCTCTTTTCCATTCCTACTCTCCTCAAAACTTCCTCATTTGTTATTCTATTATACCATTTTATTTTCTCCATTCTTCCATAGCACCAAAGCTCAAATGACTCCAGTCTTTCTTTCTCCTTTGAACCAACTGTCCAAGCTTTGCTTCCATATAAGAGCACACTCTATACAAAACATTGAAGCAATCTAATCTATGTTTGGCGATGGATTGCATTACATGTAAATAGATTTTTCTTTGAATAGAAAG
Source organism: Pachydiplax longipennis (assembly GCA_036926295.1). NCBI lineage: Eukaryota > Metazoa > Arthropoda > Insecta > Odonata > Libellulidae > Pachydiplax > Pachydiplax longipennis. Next base: position 72,934,049 of record JAVFKF010000002.1, on the reverse strand, counting down.
TCTTTTTTGCTTGACCAATTCGGGCCTACAATATCTCTTTACTCCTCCCATCTTTTGTTATTCTACTTCCTAAGTATTTAAACTCCTTTAAATCTTCTAACTCCTATCCATTTAGTTTTATTTTCATTTTCCTACTGCATCTTCCTTGCTGCAAAAGGTCATAAGTTTTCTCTTTATTAATGCTCATATTGTTTTCCTTCTTCATGATGTCCTCCATTCTCCGTAGCATTTAAGTGAGCTCTCTAGGTTACAACCTTGCTGCACACCTTCCCTTATTTCAGCTCCTTCACCCTCATTTCCATTTGCAATTAAAGCCTTTTCATCTTCATATAATTCCCATATTATTCTATTATCTCTAAATTTGATTCCTATTATAATTTGATTCCTATTATATTTATTATTTAAAAGATTTTATACATAAGATTTTATATATGTGTTGTGATATCAAAAGTCATTGACTCTGTTATCAACAAAATAGTACTGGCTAAGATCTTAGATTAAGATTGAGCTACCAAAGTAATTTACAATCTCTTTTATATGACATTCATTGTATCAGTAACAAATGATAAGGTGTCCAATAAACAGGAGATTTTTCATCAATTTGATACATAACTTCTTAGAAAAAAAAACATATTTCCATTAGTTTGTATCATTTTCAACGCACTGATTGGTCACTGGTGCGGGTTTGAAGACCTCGTAAACCAGAAATATGAGTATATGGCTTGGGGAAGACTTAAACTAAAATAAAAAAAATACTAAATACACAGTATCAGGATCCTGTCCTAATCTGACCACACTAAGCCCCTTCTTTAAAAATAGGAGTTAGTTATCTCATTATGCTAATCCCTAATCGTAAGATTAGTGATAATAATTTATGTTTACATTTTAACCCTGCAAACCACCACTGGCACATGGCAGGGGGAGTAAATCTCTGAAAACCCTAACTATCTTTGACTGCTGTTGGCTTCTCTAATACTTTGCAGAAAAAATGAGAAATAATCATCTTTCCTGTCAATTATTTCCCTGTACCGCTTCTTTGTTTTGTCTCAATGATAAAGTACATTACTAACTGGTATGACAATATCAATTACCTCCTCCCTGAGATTGGTAGTGATTTATTAAAAAGCTTCCACGGTAATCAAGTCTTCGATCACTAAGCGAATCCCAACTGAGGGATTCTATCATAGTTGAAACATTGCTGTCAAATCTGAAATCTTCCTTAGCAAACCTAGCTATCCTATGTTGAACAATCTAAGGCTGGAAGTTAATCCTAATTTGTGCAGATCTCAAATCACACAGCAGCACTCAAGGAGAGGTTGAATCAGGGAAAAGTATGCTATTTCTTTTACTCTCCATGAGCAACCCCTTAGAATTCTACTGTCTTAACTTTGAATCCTATCGCTTTACCTACTATGCTTTGAGTATGCTCTTTGAATGAATAACTACAACTGAGCATAATACCTAGATATTTATTATGTCTCATGAACTGCATTGGATATCCTGAAATGTTATAGGGTACATGGGTAAAATTATTAGAACATGTAAAATTCATAGCTACGCACTTCTTTACATTCAAGTCTAACTGCCAATCACTGCACCAACCTGAAATAACCTTCAGATTGTTCTGTAAGCAAACAATGTCATCCAGACTTGCAATCTCTCTTTAAATAAAAGAAAAAAATAGGGTGAATGAGGTTTGGTCACATTGCTCATTGAATTTCGATGACAGTAACTATGAATATGAAATTTTCAATTAATTTGGAATGCATACAAAACTACCTACATTATTTATATTCAATTGTAAACGTAGAAAACATATAAAATAGGTTGAAATAATTTTTTTCAGGGCCCCTTACCTGTAATGTCAAATGTATTACATGGGGATAAGAAATGCATATGAGGCTCATGTTGAAATTTTGTTGCCATCGGTGGATGGCCGGCCTTGCGTATCTCTCATTTTTTGATAGAATTTTTAATGATTGAGAGGTGGTTTGATATGGACAGCCTATCAATATCACTCAGTATAATTGTAAAATCTTCCTTCGTATTTAAAATGTTTTCGTTATGAGTAACTGCTCATTAACTACTACTCATTTATCCAATTTAAGTGATATCTCATGGTAAAAATATCATTGGTTTTCCTTTAAATTTCTCGGCAATAATAGAGGAACATCAACCAATTAACGAAAATAACACAATGTCGAATAAAATAATACCCGCTTACGGTCTTTTGTGTGTGTGCTTGTATTCGTTGGTACTTGAACAGGAGAAAAAGGGATGTACGCGGCAATGTACATACATTCGAATATTTAATAAACGTTTTCATTTCAACCTACTATTACTCCCCCGTCATGAATGCGGGTCTTAATTTCAATTACTCAATAAACATGTAAAATTTAAATACAGATGACTAAATATATAACTTATCAACTTACCCTATTTCTTTACTAAATACTAATCAAGAAGGAATTTTAACCTAAGAATATTAGCGACATTCAGAAAAATTACGAATCCGATTCCATCGTACATTATGCAGTTCGTGAAAATCACACAAACGCACTGCTTTAAAATCTTTGCTATAGAATCAATTTTGCGTTAAAATCCCTCTAAATCAATCCCCTTCCTCGGCGTAATATTTCTTCGTCATCTTGATCACCACAAATGAACGTATAAATGTCATTCTGTAAATCGATTTGTTAAAGAAAAACTTCGAAATGGCTGTAATTTTGTTCCTGCTATTTAAATATCATACTTTACATTCGCTGTAATCTCAGTAAATCGCTTCTTCTTCATAAATTCTGACGTTAGTTCCTACCATTAATTCGGTATGGACTGAAAATCCATCTGTATTCTTATGGGAAAATCAATGTATCGAATTCAACAATCACCTTGGTCGTCAGGGGGACTGGTTGTTTACTACGGCGAAATTTTACAAAATTAATTTTCGTTTATTTTGTCATATTTCTCGTAATTTAGATTCGAAAATTATATTTTACAATAATAATAAGATTCTTCATTTAATTTACCTTCGTTTGGTACTTTTCTTGACGTCATAGGAGCATTATTTCCAATTTAACTCTGTAAAAGTAACAAAGCCTGCAGGGTGCAAAAACGAACTTTACGTGCATTCCTTATGGGAACGTATTATGGAGTCCTGGGTTCGAACCCTATCCTTCATGAAGATGAGAATAGTTTTCGTGGGGCTTTCAGCATATCAGAAATACAATGCTGTTTGTCCCATAGCTCTACGACAAATATTTTCCAAGATAAAAGGGGGGACGGACAGACAGACGGACGGACACTTCGCTAATTATATATAAGATTCTCATGTGAAGCTGGTTAACATCTGTTGTTTTTTTTTCAACTTGTTCCACCATTACTCCTTTCAGTCACCTGATTTTTCTTTTAATTTTTCTACATATTATGCCCCATTCAAACGATTCAGGTTAGATAGCATACTTGAGGCATTCAGAAATCGAAGAAGCGATCAAATCATGATCATGAATTATCATTATCAATTTTTTCGGTTACATCTCTTTATCTTGTCAAGAGTAATACAAGGTAATGCCAATTCTAATCCATTATTTCTGTCTTAAGAAAACCTTAAGAATAGCAGTTACTTATGACTCAAATAGCCAACGAAAGATTGAAAATGTCCTTTTGAACCAGGTGTTAACTTTTAAATCTGCATTATGCTAGTGCAAAACACCTGGAAATATCTGCAATATGCAAATCAGTCTAAGTTTTTAATTTGCTATACTGAGCAGTTGGTTTGTTAACCATCTAAAATTGGATTCCTTGCAAAAAGTCCTGAAAGGTCGTCTACCTCAAAAATAGAGAGTTGAATACCTTCATTCCTCCAGGGAATAGCCGCGGCGTAGATTACAAATCGCAGACCACCATTTCCCATCTTACTTTAGATCGGCCACCGCTACCATACCCTAACCTATTAGTTTCATTCAGAAGAATTCAGTAGACGACAGTTGGTCTGAGTTTCTCCGAATCCTTCGTGAAGGTACCTCTAGATTTATTCCGACAAGAGTGGCTCGGGATCGGCAAGAGCCGCGATGGGTCAAGCCTAAACTACGTTCACTCCAAAGAAAACAAAGAGCTTTACATTCCATTATGAAGACTTTTCCATTAAATAGCATAGAATACGAGGAGCAACGTCGTAAATATTTAGATATCAAGAGGTCAGCGAAGATTGAGGCACGTAAGGAGTTCGATACATATAGATCTCAAACGCTACGCGAATCTCTGGAAAAGAATCCTAAGGAATTCTGGTCTTACGTACGAGAGACAAGAGGCAAACAATCGACCGTTTTGCATCTAATAAACAACAATGGTAGCGTCGTATCAGATTCAAGTGAAAAGGCTAATATTCTAAACCAACACTTTAAGAAATGCTTTATATCTGATAACGGTCACGTAAATGCATTTCCTACTCGTATTACCTCTAAAATGAGTAAATTAGAACTAAATGAAGCAGGTATTAAGAACCTTTTATTGCAAATTGACAGCAAAAAATCCCCCGGGCCAGAAGGTATACCTGCCCTCGTTATATCTACGCTAGCTAACGAGCTTGCTCCCCTCCTACTCGTGTTTTTCAATAAATCTTTAGACGAAGGTATGGTTCCTGCCTCATGGAGGAGAGCGAACATCACTCCAGTCCCAAAAAAAGGGCGTAAGTCAAAACCGGATGATTTCCGACCAATATCGCTCACTTCGATATTTTGTAAAATTCTAGAACACATAATATGCAGTTATCTAATGCGCTTCCTTGGTGATAGTAATGCAATTACACGCAGTCAACACGGATTCCGCAAAGGTCGCTCATGTGAGAGTCAGTTAGCACTTCTTAATCACGACATAATGCGAGCAGCCGATGAAGGTTTTAGGACAGATGCCATATTCCTGGATTTTAGAAAGGCATTCGATACAGTACCACACGCAAAGTTACTCCAGAAACTAGAGTCATATGCAATCGAAAATCATATTATTCAGTGGATTAAGTCGTTCCTCACATGCAGAGTTCAACGGGTAGTCTTAGATGGCGTTTACTCTGATGAAGTAGAAGTATCATCTGGAGTTCCTCAGGGCAGTGTCATTGGACCGATATTGTTCTTAATTTACATTAACGATATAGTAGACAATGTAAGAAGTAAGGTAAGGCTTTTCGCGGACGACACACTCATATACAGGAAAATTCAAAATGTGGAAGATACTTCCATATTACAGGGTGACTTAGACGCTATTTCGAAATGGTGTGAAGATTGGCAGCTCGGCTTGAACATAGAGAAGTGTGTAGCGATGAGCATGACCCGCTCCCCGTCCCAGAACTTAAAACAAACATCCTACCTTATTAGCGGTACAACATTAGAATTCGTAAGTAGATACAAATATTTAGGCATTGTTTTCAGTAGTAACTTATCGTTCAAAACGCATATTCAAGACGTAGTGGGGTCAGCTGATAGGACGCTGAGGCTATGTAATCGCGTTCTCAGGGGTTGCCAACAGAATGTCAAGGAAGTGGCTTACTTTTCGTTGGTTCGTCCATTGCTTGAGTACTGCTGCGCGGTGTGGAATCCACATGAGAAAGGATTGATCATAGAGCTAGAGCGCATGCAACGTAGAGCGGCCCGTTTCGTCAAGGGAGACTACAGGTTCGACAGCAGTGTGTCAGAGATGATTAAAACCCTCGGCTGGGAATATCCTCGAGGATAGAAGAAATGAGTATAGGCATAAACTTTTCGAGAAATTTTTGAGTAGCGATTTACATGAGGAAATAAGCGACTTCGTGATTCCCGTACTCAGTGAGCGTAGTTTTCGAGACCAGACGTCAAAAAGATTCCGCGAAATTATAGCGAGAACAGATAGCTACTCGTATTTCTGGTCTCTTTTTCCAGATAGTATTAGGTACGCAAACCAGATGGTTGGTTAGGGAGTTCGGTGTATTCACACCCCCTGCCATACGCCTTACGGCGGTTAGCGGGGTATTAATGTAAATGTAAAATGTAAACCTTAGATACCTGCTCAGCAGGGGTGCGGTTGGGAATCCTCATTAGTGCTTTTAAGCATTTGCTATCCTGGAAACATATGATCCACATGCCGAAAGTGAAAAGAAAAAATAATGAAACAAATGAATAGGGGATACTCCTATGGCCAGGGTGAAGGGGAAAGTCCTCCCTTCTCTCTGGAAGAATCAGTAAAACCTCTGACATGAATTTGTCAGAAATAGTGCCAAATCTCATCTCAAAATCATAATGATTCATATGATACCGTCATCACGAATGCCTGATGGAAGTAAGAACAGAATGGTATGTTGATAGATATATCCTAAAACATCTATTGCTCTTTTTAATAGTCGAATCAAGTGAATTTCATAGTTCTCAGTATAGCAAATTAAGTCAACTGTGAAGAAACCCAGCCAAAGGTTGCACTATGGGACAATAGAGAGATTGAGTATCAGATCATGATTGGGACAGTATAATTTTGCAATATATAATTCTAATATCTATGCTATTTTCTAAAATATTAAATTAGCAATTCTAAGTTCAAACGATTGCCTTGGATATTAGCAAGATAGCAAACCAATTAATATTTTACTTTATAGTGATTGATTTGGTGATATTTAAAATGTTTATAATATTTAATGTAATTATCTGATGTGGCTTCCATCCATCATGTGGCTTACATTCCATCTGTTGTGTAGTTGATTGTAATTTACTTGGTTTACTATATTGTGATATGTTTAGGATGTAATACTCAGAGTTCTTTTCCAGTTTAACTTAGAATGATTCTTTATCAATTTATTCATCCAGGTAACGTCTCTTTTCATCTTAGCGTTCTTTAGTAGGTTTTGCAGTTTTTTCATGCTCCCCTTCTTGATAGCATTGTTCTGATATTGTTGAATTAGTTGAAATAGAGTTAATTGTGTTTTTATTCGATATTATTATTTATTTGCTTTATATGTTGCAGAATTCTCATTCATATTTCTATTTGAGTCACAATAGTGAGTTTCCTCTAAGTAAATTTTAAAGTTCGTCCTGTGGACATCAAGAGAGTAAAAAATGTAATATGATTCTATTTTCAATCTTTCAATGATATCATTTTTTATTTGAGGATAATTGAAGTAGCTAAAGTAAGTTTACCCAATAACTCCAAAAAAGAGCGAATTACGCATAAATTTCAGGCCGAAATAAGGAAATCCGATTTTCATTCTTTTTCAATACTAAACTGCTAACATAATAAAAAGCAACAATAAATTTTAACTAGAGTTTATGTCAATTAGGATGGTACAAATGTATTCAACGCATTTCACAATAGTTTAAAAAGGCGCCGTCTTTGTGTCCTTCCTAGAGCCAATAGAATGCGTAGAAATCTCTCATTGAGTTTCACCTCTGTTATGCGGGTTGCGGCTTAGGTAGTAAGTTTTTTGTGGAACTATCTGTACCATTTCCAAGAAAGTCCATGTGCTGACTCCTCAAAGATTCTTTTAAAGTGATTACAGACCCTCTGTCTATCCTATAGAGCCTATCTTTAAGATATACAATATAATCCTGAAGAAATTCAACATCTAGCACTACCACTAAATATTCGACTTACTTTCAGCACCTTGCCCCCCGTTGTCATCGTTGCCAAGGGCTATCGCCCGGCTCGCAGTGTTTTCTTCTGGCTGTGGTCAGATATGTTAGCGATTCTACCAGAGAATTTCATGCGAGAAGACGGAAAGAAACCTCGAGTTAATAACTTAAGGAAACTGTCCGTTTTGCCCATGCAGTTTTTACCCTGCAAGCAAAACGGAGATTGCATGGGGTAAATCCACAGACTTAAAGTCCCTGTTCCGTCTCATGCTTGGCTTGATGAAATCTGCCGGCAACAGAATTTTCGTTGCGTGTACACTGTACAGTCCTGACTGCAAGGAAGTCTGAACGTGTGTGGAGTCTTCCGCTTCGGTCTCTCCGAGTGAGAGAATCATCATATGCGATATGACTGATTTAAGAACTGTTTCACGTGACTTTATGAGCGAATTTATTAATATATATCGAGATAATCCGTGTTTGTAGAGAATTAAAAGTAAGGGTATGCGGATAAAAATAAAAAATACTAATTGCAAAGCTCTACGGATTAAATTATCGGAAGTCAAACCAGAAAGGACGAAAGATAAACTAGTAAAAAATACTGTCGTTCGTAAATAGTTGTAGTAATCCCCCGGTTCTAGTCTTAACTCTATCAACAAATTTCTGTACGAAATGTTATTTCGCTAATTTATCTAATCTTTCGTCCATTTTGACCTGTTTTCTTCTAATTTTTGATCTTAAAGCTAACGTTACAGCGGTGTAAATGAAAAGTTTTTCCGACATCCCCGGCGCTTGATTCTCGAAAACTGAGGGAAATCTAATGACAAGACGAGTCTGTGGACTTTTACGTGTTCCGTTTTGTTTGCAGTTTTAAAGATGCACAGACGAAACGGACAGCAAAAAGTAGCGGCGGACAGAGACAGTGATTTTATTCAATGCCACAGTGCGGTATATTTAACGTATGTTTCGTGCGAAAGGGAGCATCTTGAGCAGGATAGCGGTTTTTACTGAATTTCATTCGGAGGACTCAATGATCTCGTGGTAGTGAAGAAATAATAAAGGAAATGAAGGAAGGAAATGCCGAAAGGGAAGGAAGAGATTGCTTAACAAACGTCCCCATTCGCTCTCTTCAAAAGCCATTCCCGTGAAGTTTTGAACGACGTAATTTGAATGCAAATCGAGTCGGTACGACACCTCGCCGATGTGCGGCAGCAGTGTCGCTCTCCTCTGAAATGAGCAATGAAAGCTCGCTTCGGAAGATTTCCGTTAATGAGGAAGGACAATATGAAGCCACGCCGGTTAGAGTGGAATTTTGGGTATAAATTGAAATACAGGATTCCTCACGAGGTGGGGTATAGAACAGGGCTAGGAAAAGTCGACAGCAGTGTTTCGGTTAAGATTAAGACTTGATTACCGACGGAAGTTATTGGATCGATTTTTCAGAGCTCGTCGACAAGACAGTTGATTTTGTTAATCCGGTTTGCGGGAGAAAACGAAAAAGCGTTCCAAGGAAATAAAGGCCACCACAGCTGCTTGTAGTTTTCTTCCCATTGAGCATTAGAGTTTTTTGAGCTAGAGTTTGATAGAGATATCGGTGATTTTACACCCTCTGCCACGTGCTTTTGGCGCCTTGCAGAGACTAGTATCTGAATGTAAATTATTAGTAGTAGGATTTTTTGAAGAAACGATCACCACAGGATTTTAACAAATGGAGAGCTTAATGCGAGCAGAGACAGTCGAGATAAAAGAGATCTGATTGAAAGGCAATGCATAATTGCAGACAAATCAGCGTCGCAACTGGACCAATTTAAAGCCGTGGTCTTTCTTTCTATATACTATAAATACCGCTTAAGACGCTCTGCTACCCGTTTGTAAGGCGGATTCTTCCCTTTCTATGATGTGCTGCAACCCGCTATAGCCAATCCCGTCCCACTGGATTGACCGTTTACACTATTCCTCCCTAATTGTCTATTCGGTAAAAGTTGTTTCCTCGAAGAGTGAAAAATCACAAATATTGATTCACATAGAAAGAAGCTATCTTCACACGAAAGACAACTCTTCAGAAATGTGACAATAGGAAATCAGCATTACACCACAATAATGGAAATTAATGTAACACATTTTCGTTTTAAAGAGCTTGTTTCGTAATGGCAAAAAAATGCTTCATTGTAAAGTGAAAAATTAACATTATTGATTAACATGGAAAAACCCTCTCTTTGTACGAGGAGATTCTTAAAAATATAAAAAAATGGCTTCTTCCGATTTTAATTCATTTCAACTTACCCAACCTGGCGTGACCAAAGCAGAATAGGCAGCCATCGGTCCCGTTGATGACGGCATGGATGACGTCGGTTAAGGCACTGGAACACACCTCCGTCTGAAAAAAACATCAATACGATGTCTGTATCTATTACGAGTAAAAGTTGCAAGCATGCTGCAAACTAATCGTTGAATATTTACCAAAACATCTGTTCATCCCAAAACATTATGCGCGGAAATAATTGGAAAAAAATCCCCAAGTTCACCTAAGCGTAACGCGGAAGAATATACCCGGTCTGGTATCGAACCAAGGTCCATAACCGTGGACGTCGCCGCCCATTAATTTTCGGTAAAGATCTCACTTAATTGTGAATATTGAATTTCAAACCGAAGTCATTTTAATAAAAATTTAACTCCGAATTGCCCATTTAATCGTGTGGTACTATAGAATGCAATCGAAACCCTGGCGTCGAACCAAGGACAATCGGGAAAACAGTACACGGATTTTGTAAAACGGATTCTTGACTGCTGTTCACACACCCGGTCGGGAATTTCGATCATCTTAGGAACTGCTTTTTAAAAATATTTCATTTCCCCGCTGTATATTTCTAATGGGAGAATTAAGACCGTCTCTAGCCGATCCCAGTAGCATTTCATAAAATGAGATTTCATATAAGTAGTTGTTTGGTAGGGACCGTTACTAATTTCATCTCCATATCATACCGGGAAATTCCTTAGCTGTAATTCCGGATTCCCCGTTTGAAATGAACGGTAGAAACGAAATGACTCCCTGGTATCGACTCAAGGCACATCAGGGAACGGTATTGCGCATAGGAAAGCTAATTATACCAATCTAATCAAAATTATACCAATATAATTGCAATCCAATATTCCCGGTTTTAGCGTTTGTATATTATCGGAAAAGAATTAAAAAATATCTTTATTAAGTATCTTTATTTAAAATACTTATGAAATGAATCTATTTGGAGTTTTAAAATCTTCAGTTAGTCAGATGTTAATGTATGCACCCACTTGTACTTTTTCGATTATGTTGATTAAACTTTTTCCTGTTTTTCTCTAGCAACACCATATTTTTGTAATAGATCCCATGGGATAGGATACGTGTCGAAAAAAATTATCAGCGGTCATCTAAAAAAGCGACCTTCTATGGTATATTAACTGATAATAATTAATCAACAAGTTTACCAATGTGAATTATTTCATGAAATGGTTTCGAATCTTCAGCACCACAGATCCGCAGAATTCTTATACAATAATCGGCTAGAGAAATGTACTGCCTATAGTATACTTTGTACGACCGCGAAATTTATAAAGCCGTTCATCAATTGTTGAATCTATCATATCGGTTTGTAAATTCGATAAACATTAACGCCGGGCAATCGATACTAAAGGAAATAAAAATTTCTCATAAAACACTAAATACAAACCACGGTTGTGCCACGGTTATCTTACTATGAAAACTCAGCCGTTGAAAATTCCACTTCGAAAATTATTCAGTTCCCCGATAAAATTACTAAGTTATTGCAGCTAAATTAATATTACTGAACCGCTTCTATATATTATGTAATTATTGCAAACATAGCTTTAGAACGAAAGGAAGCTATATTGTGATATCGGAATTTTGCGTAGAATAGTCTCTCCATAGGAGAATGACTATATGAATAAAACATACAGTTTGCACAGAAGCATAAATATTCCTCCTATTGAGTTAGACAGAAAGTACGGTGCAGTGGGAGGTTATTGCCAACTCAACAACTGTAACATCTGTATATTTGGCGTTTTTTGACGAATTTTGGCGAATTAAGAAAGCATTTTCCCTCATTCAAACTTAACAAATTGTTAATCATTACGCAACATTTTGGAATAAACCTCACGAATAACTTAACTTGAAGTATCCACATTCATAATATACTCGTATGTTCTCTTAAGAAACTAGGCTTCGTCAAAAGAATAGTCGATAAAAGCGAAGAAAAAGTTCGCGAGCGATGTTACTTTGCGCTAATTAGGCCTCACCTCGAGTATGCATGTAGTGTTTGGGACCCTGCAGAAAAGTGTTGTATTCGTGAGATAGAAAAGATACAACGAAAGGCAATAAGTTTTGTAAAAAATTGCTACGATTAATCGGTAAGCGATACTTAGATGCTTCAGGAGGTAGGAGTCAGGAGATTCATTAGAAGAAAGAAGGCTCAATCAGAGATTCAATTTGCTAGATAAATTCATACAGAGTACGTTCATAGAAGATATAGCCGATATTATGCGCTCTCCTTGCTATATAGGCCGTTCTGATACCGCGAGAAAGATCAGAGAAATAGATGCTAGAATCAGTAGATTCGAGAATTCATTTTTTCCGAGAACGACACGCGGAAATAATCGACTAGGAAAGTAGAATCATGGTGCTTTCACCCCCTGCCACACGCCGAAAGGCGGCTTGCAGGGTACGTATGTAGAGGTAAATCTAGGTGAACATAAAAGCAATATATATGTAATATTTTGCCATTAAATCACTTCGGAAACATCGAAAAACCATCAGAAACAATTGAAAATTTTTGACATTTTCTCAAAGACTAATTTTTGACTAAGAATCGCAGCCTCAGCACATAATCCGAACGAGTTGAAATTTCTTATGGTATGTAAGGACCACAAACTTTAAGCCGCAGACCGATTTCGAAAAAAGTTTTCTCGATCCATCCTAGTGCCGGCGCCTCTTTTCTATAGGTCTTCATAAAATATACATTTTTAACGACTTATTTATGTACCCGAGGGATTTTTTTGGCATTCATTAAAATTTATTCAGTAAATAATATGAATTAAGATATTTTAATTACAATTTTGTTGTAAAAAAACACTGAAACAATCGTCAATTGTTCTTGCGATCTAAATTTTCTCTAAATTTTGTATTCAGAATCAATTACACATTTTTATTCGAGAAAAATACTAAATATCTTTCTGACCTGCACATCTTAACCTAGAATTGATTCATACTGGAAATAATATTCACAAATTGTCGAGTGATATAATATGTGATTGGTTTCCTCACCTCACAATTGACAGAACGTCAATCGCCTAGGTTAAGCATGCACAAAGGCAAAGCACTCTCCGGAAAATCTCCTCCTATGCAATGGAGAAACTCGAGTCGTGTACAAATTGTTATCGTCCTCTAATTGATAGTCACACAAAGAAAATTTAGATGCTCCTGGAAACGGCGACTCTTTCATATTCCGAACTGCAGTTAAGTAACTTTAATTTCTTCGAAATGTTCTATTCAGAAAGAAAGAGCACAACTATGTCTTATAAGCAATAATTTTTTCATAACACACTGGCATCAAAACCTTTCTTTTGGAGTATACACTCTGAAATTGTACGCAGCCCAAAACAGGAGCCATAGGTTATCTTTGGTAAAGCTATTGGAACATATTTTGATAGAAAATTTTCAGATTTTTAGGATAATCATAAAAATTCCCTGAGTTTTCCAGGTCGGCGGACATCTTGATAACTTATAAATGCATTTGTACGTCGTCGGAACGATAAAATTTTAATTTTGTTTGTAACTTTATGAATCAATCTGTTAATAGAAAACACTTCCCAGTAATTCGATCAAGAACCTGAATTCGCCTTAAACAAGTTTTTTACGAGATCACTATCGAGTTGATACAAATCATTCAAGCGCAATGGAGCACCTGCGAGTCTTCTTGGGAGAAGATAGCGTCGAACGCAAACATCTTTGGCGCTGCGACGCCGACCCTCCTGTCCTCGGGTGCCGAAGATCCACCGCCGCAAGCTGCCGGCTCGAATAGAGTCACTTGCTTTCTTCTCTTGTCTATGCTGAAGAAGGAAGAGGTGTCGGCACCGTGGGCAGACACGCGAAGCATCACCTTCACCTGAAACACAATTCATACGCAAAATTCATTATCTTCAATTATTTTACTACCGCCTGTTATTTTACAATTATAGTAATATTTTAAAGGAAGAACTATATGACTTTATAAATAACGTGCGAAATCACTTGTACTGGGATGCTCTTTAGCTCAGTAAGCTGGTATTTCATGAAGACTCTCCCAGAACACCTCTATGCCAAGTGTTACTAAAGAAGCAAATCCAAAAATGGAATCAACCTTGAACAGTCCAACGAAACTCACTTAACAAATTATTATATCCGTCAATAAAATTTTTAATAGAATCAACTTATAAGGCTTTTGCTTCGAGGAACTCCACGCTGGCAATCGAGGAGGAAATAACTTTTTAACGAAGTTCTTTAACATAAAGTGAAAATTTGCTAAGTTACTTCCTCCTCAATCCCAATAAAATTATCTTCAAAGAGATACCATTAATTTCAAACACTAGGGGTGCATTTACGTACAGACCCTGAAAATCACCAATAGCGAGTGGCAGGGGGTACAAAACCACCGATATCCAATTCCAACTGCTATTATATCCTCTAACATTTCATGGGAAAAAGACCAGATCTATTCTCACAATGACTTTTTTCTTCGTAACGTTCATTTGTTGATTCATTTTCTCTCTGGAATCGCTAACAAAATCAACTTCCTCGTCGACAAGATCTCTTCTGATAATGTTTTCGAATAACTTCCGTCGATGATCGAGACCTTCAGCGAATTCCATTTGAGGGACTCTATCATAGCCCAAACACTGCTGTCGAATATCCTTTAATAAGGTCTATAAGGTCTTTATTAAGGCGAGATTGAGACCGAAAAGTCTCTTCTTCCATCTAACCCTTCGTCAATAATATTACATACATAAAAAGTTATGTGTAGGTATATAGTAATGAACATACATTCTCTGCGTTGATCCATCTCCAGATCAGAGATTAATCCCATTTCGTGAGGAATCGCACAGTATTCTATGAGAGGTACGGAAAAATACGCCATTTCTCGATTCCTAAGTATTCCACAAGCTAATCTTTACATCCTTCTCGCCTTATGCTTAGAATTTTGAAGAAAAATGACGACGGATTGTAACTCCTAGGTATTTATAATATCTTACGGACCTTAAAGGATACCCTGAAGTATGACTTCTTTTGCGGCCCGCGATGAAGACCTACGGGGTTTTGCTACATACTGTATTCATTCACCTAACAAGAAATACTATTATGAGCAGGCAGGTGTCGTCGTTTCTAATGGGAACAACTTCATAATGCTTTACGAGAATTCATAATCTCATGGCAATAGAGAGGCATAAGCGTTCAAATGAAAACATTCTCCTTGGCAGAGTATCTGCTTGACTTTCATAATTCATGCAGTCCGCTGCTTTGAATTTTAACGACGACCTGGGGAGCGAGGGCCCTCTCAATTCCTGCCTAGGGTGTCGTTCATTTACCCTTCGTTACATTTATGGCACCTAAGCGGCCGGCCAGCGCCATCCAGCGGAATAAACGGGAACTATGAAGATTGAGCGTCTGTCAATTGTTCGGGTGATTCTCCTAAAAAGAATGGAGATGGGGAAGGGTATAGTACGAGTCGCTTAAAAATGCATTCTCATTTGAGTATCTCGTTTGAGGTGATTTTAATTTACTAAGTATCGAACCATTCTCTTCAATCGATATTTTCTATTAGAGAAGATTTAGGAGTGAAAGCGAGGAAATACCTATACAAATACAGAGACGACTGCTATGCGACACACAAGATTTTGGAGGAAAGAAGAATAACTTAGTTAAAAACACAAGTTATGCCGGGGTTTGATTTTATAAACCGCGAATGAGAAATAAACAGGGTAAGAATTTTTTCCACATCAATATCTACGACACCGATTGCAGCTACTATTAATAAAGCAATTGAAAATAGCAATAGGAAAGGTATCGTAGCACCCCCATGAGGCAGCACGTGTGAGTCCTATATATACTTACTCTATGTAATGATCTAGCAGAGTAGAGCACCTGGAACAGATTACGAATAATATACAGAAACTAACTACCGTAAGATGACTCATAAGCACATCAGAATGCATCACGCTGCCATTTTAGTTACATATTGGATTCAATTTATTTTGTCCGTAGATATTTGTGTTCCCTCAATTTCAATTGTGGGACAGAATATAGGAAATGGGCGAGAAGAAGTATCTCATAAAGTATTTACGATAAAGATGATTCCTTATTTGAACCTTAGAAAATAAAAACTATAGCTATCAAAATATCTTCTTAATAATTTGACACCTTTCTTAGCCTTTCTTGACTAAAAGAAAAGAAAACTCATGGTTTTAAGTGAATGTGCTGTTAAATGAAATGTGAATTGCTGATATTAAATTATTTTTATTAATCATGTTTGATACGAATAGAGATTATTTTAGTCCGCCATTACTCTCAATTCTTCCGTCCTGATAACCGGTCTCACTTTTAAATATCACTACGCTATTCTTTTACTCCATTTATCACCCTAACCGCATATTATTGTAGTAAAACATCCGTTATCGTCTTTGAAGTTCCTTCAATTCTCTCATTTATTTCCCGTCTGTCACTTATTTAAAAAAGGCCCTAATTTCTTTATTTTCCAGCCTTCTTTGCTATTTACTACAATCTTTTTATTCAATTTTTCCTTTCTACCATTTATTCCAAACTTTATTTATCTACGACATCAGTGGATAACAAAGAATGATTGTTGATAGTGGTTTTATTACATTCTACTCTTAATCTCGCAATAGAAATAGGATACATTTCTGAAACTATTTTTCACGTGTGCGTTTTAATGAGGTACCAATAGAGGTGGGCGCCGCGCCGCTGCAAATTTTATCCGCGTGGCGTGGATTTAAAAACAAAGTCGAAAATGTGCAGACAAGTAGTTTGAAGAGATACGCTGATAGAGCTCATCTTTCCATCAGGGCGCTGAGTTATACTTGATATTGATACGTGTTACGATTAGGATTGATTTTCGCGAGCAAACCACTCTCACTGCCAGATAGCTTCGTGTGTTGTGACTTCGTAAGTGCCTGTAGACGATGTAAAGGAACACATTTCTAAGTATATGGTTGAACCGTTGTACAGCTCACGTAAAACGAGCTTCGCTAGAGTTGATCTGCAATCACAAGTGTTACCTCGCCGTGTGGCTGTTGAAATGCGGTTTATTTTCTTTTTTAGAAGCAGAATATCATCGTTCCTGACGAATCTACGCTCTACAGTAGCTCTGCGAAAAGACCGCCGTGGTCAATTCTTATGGCTAGCGACTGTGGCGCGCAAGTTCTTGTGTATCTCTGCCACCAGTACTCCAATTGATCACTCTCCATGCTAAGAAAAGCAGATCAGAGCCACAGCGTAAAATGGAATTCATCCACGAAAACTATGCCTTGAGCAAAGATTTTGTGTAGCCTATTGCTTTCTTTATTAAAATATTTTATTTTATTCTCCTCTTATTCGTTTATTTGCTTATTATTCTTTTAGTTCGTTTAAACCGACATTTTTTTATCTGCATTAATCTTTAATATATTTTAGCATTCTCTATAAATTTCGATTGAACGTCAATGCCTGGGTTCCATACTTAAAAATGTGGCGCAAATGTGATATTAAAACTAATTCGCAACAATAGTTCTTCCATTAATCGACAGTCACAAACTGGGCACATACAGCTGTATGTGCCCAGTTTGTGATACCACTCTTTAAAAGTTCTTAAAGTAATATGGCTTAATTAAATTTAGCGTGCTTTTGTGAAAATAAGGAGAGAAACGTATTGATAATTTTTATTTTCCAAATTAATCCCTTTACGGCTCACAGCGAGCTAAAATCGAAAAAAAAAGTTGGCCAAAATAAGAAAATAATTTTTTGAGTGCGGACTTCGCATGACCATACTTCAATAAGTTCTGCATATAAGATTCCTTGACAGCGTTTTATGTGAGCTCGTTTTCCTTAAAACGGAGGGTCCGAGAGAGGATAAGAGAAAGAAACACTACTTAAAAGACATGTTGCATGAATATTTCACCAACATAATAGTGATGCATTACTGAAAATATACTTTTGTATAACGGATAAAGTGCGGTAACTTTTTATTCATCTTACAATACATTCGTTTTTAGTTTCTAAAATACTTCGTTTAAGCTATTAATACCCGAAACAAGCATTTAGAAGCGCGTTCGCCCGTAGATCCTTTCAAAAATTAGATCGGCATGGTGGGTGGCCATTCACCATCAGGATAAGGCTCTGCATCCCCAAGTTGGCTCATTTATCGGCGTCGCAAATCGTCACTGGTTTTCTTTCAATTAATATTCATAGAGCTCTGATGACTATAGTGGCATATGTTAGCCCGTGTACATCGTGGTAGGTCACTATTATTTTCCTCGCTTTATGTGAAAGTTGACTGTAAAACAAAGGTTCACCATTCTGTTGAATTAATAAATCTGATATTCAAATGTGATCATTTGAGCAAATCATAATGAAGGTTAAAGAATGATTTATAACACTGCATGGGTTTTTACCCGGTGATTGTTCTCATTTGGGTTCAGTATTGGCTAGAAGCTGAAGAATTTCGCGAAATATCAACGTTAGTTATTATTAGTGAATTTTGGTCAGTTTTGACCCCCGGTGGACTATAAATGCGTAGACATCAGCGCAAATAATTTCGTAGTATAGGCAGGATTTATTCAAGAATGGCCAGTAATGAAGTCCGCACTAAGAAAAAAGGATTTTTTGGTCAGGTATCTTCAATTCTAGCCTACTGTGCTGCGTAGAATTCAAGATAACTCTACATTTTCTTCATAGTTATGATAAAATTATCATGAAATACTCTGAGATATTCGAGTTATTCATCTTTTTTCTGCCGTATTCGAACGACATTCCGGCCGTTACGCCTTCGCTGACCCAAACCAAGATGGCGCCCAATGATTAACTCAGTCTCCGTGAGACAGTTTTAGGAATTTTTGCTTCATTACAATCATCTTTGTTAAAACACTTCGCGAGGGACACTAAATTGACACGGATTCCCAATCGTAAGATTGCAGATTTTCTGCTGACATACTTCGATCAACTTAATCTTTTTCGCATGACGTCCGATAGAGAAAAATGTGTCTTTATTTAGCATCTGCCTTGAACTCAATCAGTAAAACCCGTGATAATTAGGAAGCTGAGGTGTGAGTGATGTTTAATTCATCCTGTTCGGTCGACTGCTATGGAATCAGTCGCTCATACATTGAGTTCGAGTTTCTTCTGAGTTAACATGACGTGGTGAAATTATTTCATAATAATAACCTCTTTAATAGGAAGACCCCAGAGCTTAGTTGATTACGCGTAAGCGACCCCGGGTTCGATTCCCGGGTACAGGATACAGGCCCCCCGGGTGGGGCCTGTATGTGCGAAATAACCCTAGGTGTCAAAAAATATTAAATAAACTACTACTACTAAGAAGACCATTTTAACTGTAATTAAAAATTCTGGCGAACACAAACGACCATTTCCTAAACAGAGAAATACGCCTTTGATGTAACTATGGAAGATGTGCCGATTGATAAGACGACTTGTTACAATACGTAATATTTGCCTCAGAGTCAACTTCACGGAGGAAGGTTTTATTACGTCTACGACGATAAAAATAAACTCACAAAGATTAAACAACAAAGAAATAGGTATAATGGGTAATTATTTAGCAGTTATAGTTGAAACTCCAAGAACTTCGGAAGAAACTTAAAGTTGGATTCGAAAACATATTTAAAAGTAATTATTCAATATCACTGATCAATTCAAAATGGTGAAATATTTCCGGAGAAATTTCGGAAGGCTGGCGGAGAACAAGTAACGTTTTCCATCCAATCACAGATTCCAACTAATTGCATTGAGCAAACATCTCAAACGATTATGCCATGAATGAAGGCATTGAAGTATTTCCTGCTCAAAATAGAAGGTTTCGTCTATTATTTGATTCTACACTATTCCATGCAACGAATAAAATTATTTCAGGACAGTTTTTTGTTTAGAGATTGAAGCAAATTTTTTCTCGAAATTGCGATTCCGAACTCTCTCTGACGATATTTAATATACACTCATAACAGAACTTATTGATGTTAACATAAAGTAATTATGATAAAGTTTCTTCCATTTTTTCCCAAAAATGGATGAAAATACCACTTAAATCAAGATAGTCTGAGTATGAGACTCTTTTCTCTGAGTAAAAAAAATTACATCTGCATTGGCCGATTATATGCAGGAATAATCCTTAATCGTTAAACAATTAAGATGTGAAATATGAGCTATGATGGCGAAGTGGCTCATCCCATGGTCCCGAGTCTCGGCTAATCAGATTTTTTCACTCAGGATATGTTTAGGTGATGGAGAAAGAAATGAAAACATAGTAGAGATCTCTAGTGGAATTCTACTAAGTTAAATATGTACTAAGTTGAATATGTACTAAGTTGTATATGTAGCCGATATTATGCGCCCTCCTTGAAGATCAGAGAGTTAGTGAAATAAAATATTCTAAATCGTTTCTAAAACTATATAAAAAAATATATATAGCTAACTCTCCGGATATACCTATTTCTATTATATAGGAGTAAAAGTAACATGCATACTGCAAGCTATCAGTTGAATGCAGTATCGTACCAAAAAAGTCTCAAAACTCAAAACAATTTTGAAAACTTCGCGCAAAAGACAGCCTGACGTCGAACCAAGGACCCGATCGTGCGACAATATTGCATATTAATATTAGATATGAGCCATTCTGACCTGACACCAGGCGGGATTTTGTGCAAAGTTTTCAAAATCGATATGAGGCATTACTTGGTACGATACTGCATTAAAATGAAGCTTGCAGTATGCAAGCAACCTCTCCTCGTATCTATTGTATATAGCTAACTCTCCGGATATACCTATATATTTATAGGGGATACGAATTCTGACCATGTTCCACGAGCGCCGTCGTCGTCAGATTTTTTGACGTACTGGCCCCACCCTGTAGATGCCAGACAATTCAGACATGGACGCCAGCTATCATGGGTTCGATACCAGAAAGACCCAAAAATCGCAATTTTCCCATAAGAATGCATTGGGCGGATTTTTGAAAATTACTTTCAGGCACTTACGGTAAGATAGAGGAACCAAAATCTCGGACGTTGAAGTTGAGGTAGTCTTCGATGGTTCTTGTGGAAGAAATGATGCCAAATGACCATGAGTTCGACGCCAGGTGGGTGCGAAATTCTTACATAGGAAATGCATTGCTGGAATCTTTGAAAATTTTTTCAATGCCTTCTCGATACGCTGGGAGGAAAAAACCTGGAATGGTGACAGAGGCCTTTGCAATTCTTCTTTCATGAGGTTCACCGTTTCTCTAGTGGTCCTTAGTTCTATGCAATAGCGTCATTCGGATTCTACCTTGCATTTCAAACGGGGAAAACGGAATCTTATTTTAGGACCTTCCCGAGAAGATATTGAAGTGAAACTTTGAAACACGTCATAGTAGCACTTATATAACATTCGTATGCGATTGTCTCTCACGAACGGGTCCTGTGTTCGACGCCAGGCGGTCTTTCGCGCGAATTTTCGAAACTTGCTTTGAGTCCTTGCTCGGAGCGATAGAACAGTGAAAATCACGGAGGTTGGAGATGCCGTGGTTATCTATTGTACTAACTGAAGAAATGTTACCAAACGACCGTGAGTTCGACGACAAGTGGGTGCAAAAGTCTCCGGTATAAAATGTATGGCGGTTAATCTTGACAATTATATTTAATGCTTATCTGATAACCGGGAATGATATAAAATGGAATGTACATAGAAGCATTTTATATGTTTCATATACGCTGTTCGCCGTTCCTCTGACGGTTCTTGGTTCGATGCCTTAGGGCAATTTCTATGCTACCACGGATTTCAAAGGGGGATAGCGGAATCTTATTTTAGGACCTTCCTGATAAAATATTGAACTGAAACTTTGGAACAGGTCAGTATGGCAATCATCTAATACTAATATGCAATTGTTTCGCACGATCGGGTCCTTAGTTCGACGCAAGGCGGTCTTTTGAGCGAGGCTCTCAAAATTGTTTTGAGGCATTACTTGTTACGATACTGCATCCATTGATAGCTTGCAGTATTTTTACTCTTATAAACTTTTACTCGTATAAAAATGGCTGACATAAGAGCCGTACAAAATGTTAAAAACAACAGCTTTGGGGTGATGCTTTTAAGGCCCATTCACGTCATCTTCCTTAGAATGATGCTATATTTTTGAGTTAAATACGCTCATTGGGGAGAGAACGACGACGGAGATACAGTATATGACCACTGTTGGCATTCCGGATTTCATCTTTCCACGTTATCGCAAAAGGATTCCAAAAATTCTTATAAAATCGCAAAAATACATTTTAAAAAGGAAAATGAAGCATCCACATGGCGTCGAAACAACACTCATTTGGTAACATTCCTTTCACTGATGCTATAGAACAGGGGTGGCCAACAAGTCGATCGTCGATCTCTCGCAATGTCTGGGGTAGAATTCTGTGTACTCCTTGGCTTAGTGACTTGGCATTTCTTACCGATTTTACTTCAATATTAAGTCATTTAAATTTAGAATTACAAGGTAAAAATAAAACAATAATTGATATGATCAGCTATATAGACGCATATAAAACAAAATTTATTTTGCTAATAGAAGATCTGCAGCAAAATAATCTGAATCATTTTCCAAATATGGAAATAATCAAATTATCAGCCATACTGTGCATTTTTATAACAACTTTTTAATATTTTCGAACAAATAATACAACAACTTATACATTGCAGTTGATAAAAAATTAAATTGCATTTTAAGTTAGTAAAAATCTATCTCGAAAAAGTGTCGGAAAATCGAATTTTTTAGGTACCGCATGTACGGAATGCTGCTATCAAAAGTTGGGTCTGGAAATTTATTTTCTTCAGGAGCCTATATCTCGAAAACTTAATAAGTGATTTAAAAATAAAAAATAGTTATGAACATATATTTTACTTATCTACCCATACCTCGCTGGAATGCACCTTATGCTGAAACACAGTGAATAAACATAGTATGTAGTATGCATTTCACACCCCTTCTTCCCCCTTAGACTACGCCTGTGACAATAAGTCGATCGCGACACACTTTTAAGATAAAAAGTAGATCTTATATACAAAAAAAGTTGGGCACCCCTGGTATAGAAGACCACTTCATCTGCAAATTTCGTGATTTTGAAAACTCTATCGTACCGAGAAAGGCCCCAATAATGTTTTAAAAAAATCGTCCAAGAGACCGCCTGATGTCGAACTCAGGATCCGTTCGAGAGAGGTAATATAATATATTAATATTAGATAAGGCATATTAATATTAGATAAGTGCGGTACTGACGTTCTCTAAAGTCTCGATTCAAAATCCTATCGGGAAGGTCTAAAATAAGATTCCATTATTTCGTTTGAAATGCATGTTATAATGGAAATGACGCCCTTGCATCGAACGAAGGACGATTAGAGAAACGGTGAACCGCGTGAAAGAATGTTTTCAAACGACTCTGTTACTATTCCGGATTTTATCTTTCCAGCATATCGGGAAGACGTTTAAAAAAATTTCAAAATTTGCAGATTTGAATTTCTTACGGAAGAATTTCGCGCTCATCTGGCGTCGAACTCACGGTCATTTGGTAACATTTCTTTCATTAGTACCAAAGAAGATTACCTCAACTCCAACCTTCGAGCTTTTGGTTCCTCTATCTTACCGATAAACGCCTCAAAATAGTTTTCAAATATCCGCGCAATGCATTCTTATGGGAAAATTCCGATTTTTGGGACCCTCTGGTATCGAACCCATGATAGTCGAAGTCTTAAATATTCTGGTATCTATAGGATGGGGCAGTACGTCGCAAAAATTTCACGCCAGGTGCGCCTGAAAACATTGACTCATAGATTTAAGTCGTCTCTCTTGTGTGATTTATCATCGCGAGGCCATGTTTTCTACCATATCATGTACAAAATTATTTGTGCGACAATAGTTGAAGAATTCATCAACGACATTTCAATTGAAAAAGTATTTAACAATATTTAGCGAGTGGAACGACCGGGAGTACTTCGGGGAAGTCGATAAAACTATGCATTTCTTTCAAAATCTGTATCTTATTATTACTATAATGTTTCTATAATAACTTAGACAATAATTGCTACAGTTATCACGCTTGAATCTAGGTGAAGTATGTTTGAAATATACTCTGAGAAGCTATTTCCATGGAGATGCCGTAAGACCTGGTCAACAACATTCACTTTTGGCGAGAAGGAAATGGAATTATGTGTGCATTAAAGTTTGTAAGGAAAGAACCACCATAAATATTAATTAAATAGGATTTTATTATACTGAAATAATTCGAGCAATACCAGGTGGAACGTATCTTTGTTTAAACGAAATAAAACACAAAACTTCGTGAACATTTCGAGAACAAAAGTTTGTGGTCACAGTTAATTATTGTGTTTAGTATCGTTTGAACATTGTATTTCAGCCCCAAGACGTTCAAATATTTGTCGTTTTAGTGATTAGAACGATAAAAACACGACACGATCAAAATATTTAAAATTCTGTTCCTTTGAAGCTATCCGAGTATTATTATTCTTAATTAGCTGGACTTTTATTTCTTAATCTATCCTTGAACTTTCATTTCCAGCCTGCTCTGTTAATATTTAATTTTGTGTTAAATGTCCAAAATTTCCATTCCTTTATCATAAATTTTCTAGTCAAAATCATTCATTAATCTTTCCTTTGTTTTGTATGTTGTCTTTTTCTCAAAGAAATCTTCGGGTAGTTATTAACTTTTCCTTGTAGACGTTAAGTGCACTTGCAAATGAGAGACAAAAACAAGCTAACATACATTTTGAACTCTGTTATTTGTTGAATAGTGACTGTTTTCTTCCCTTACCTCATTCCTCCACTATCTCATTTACAGTTTTTTCATTTCAGCAGAATCCATAATTATAACTACTGTATATTCAGCCGGCTGTAGATGTTCAGTATGGTGGGAACCTTTATTAAAACATTCTCTTCATC
Source organism: Pachydiplax longipennis (assembly GCA_036926295.1). Lineage (NCBI taxonomy): Eukaryota > Metazoa > Arthropoda > Insecta > Odonata > Libellulidae > Pachydiplax > Pachydiplax longipennis. Next base: position 72,909,238 of record JAVFKF010000002.1, on the reverse strand, counting down.
TTTTGTTACATTCATTCATAAAAACCTAAAATGTATATTGTAATATTATATCTTGGTGCTATGTATGTACATGAAGATAATTGGCACATAATTATTTCCCTTGCTCAAGAGAGTTTGCCAGTTAATGATGATATTCAAATATATATTACTAGTTGCCCCGTGCGAAACTTTCGCAGACGACATTGATACTCGATTTCCCCAACGAAATACATTATAGTAGCAAACACTAATCACTACAGAAGAATACACAAATACTAAGACATACGAAAAAAAATCGCACCGTCACATTCCATGACAGTGTCATTTCGACATACCTCGTTAGTAGCGATAAGTATCGGTATCTACACATCCAGTAACGAAAATCTATGGGCAAATTCAAACTCTTGCGTTTTCTAATCTCTTACCACTTGAACCTTAACGAAGTCCCTAATATCTTAGAGAGTGTGAGAATGTAAATGTTTTAAAATGTTTTAAAAATTTTCTTTTAGCACTATAATCAGGAATATTACGTGTCGTTGATATAACGACGTATATATAATTTATCCTATACCGAATACCTCAATTCACTTAATGTATTTTTACATCACGAATGCAGACAAAAATACAAACATCACTACCACATTGCCACCATCACATTTTGGTAAACTCTGTTCTTTTCTAAATACCACTTCCTTTTATGATGTGTCACTTAAAGCTTCGTGTTTAACAGATATAACCAAGATAAAGCAACAAATATACCTCCTGCATCCGCGTTACTTATTTATTTTCTATTTTTTCTCTTCGTACACGAAATATAAAAGTAATTACTACTTGTCTGCTGTGAAATTGCATCTCATAAATTCACTGAATCAGATGTATTCAATTACTGAAAGATATATATTCAGCAATAATTAGTTGAAAGCTTGTTGTCCTGCCGGCGTAGAATGAGAGAAAATGTTACTAATTTGGGATAGGGAAGCAAAAGGGGAAGTATCTGCGGTGTGTCTCACACTTGGGAATTTTCCTGGGTGCACGCCCTTACGTGCAAAACCACCCATAACCCATTCCTTGTTATTAAACCTTAGGGGGGTATACCTAAACCTTCACTTTGTGTGGCCGGTGCTTCGTTGAAGCCAAGACAGCAAACGATGCCGCTATGCGGACGAACTTGCAACGTCCTTGCCCACAAAGTCTCCCGAATAGCTTGAGAGAATGTTCCGCCGAGATAGCTCAACGGACAGAGCACCCGACCGGCAATCGGGAGACCCGGGTTCGATTCCCGGTCCCGTCGGACTTTTTTCAAGTCTATTCTTCCTTGGGAATTTTCCTGGATGCACGCCCTTACGTGCAAAACCACCCATAACCCATTCCTTGTTTTTAGACCATACATTGTGATACATTGTAAAAGTGCAAAGTAAAGTATAGCAAATGTAGCAAACCCATTGCCCGCATTTCTTTAATGTCTCTCACACAAATATTGTAGTCAACCATGGTATTTTAACCCATTCACAAAACTTAGATTTTAAAATACTACTCTTACGACTACTACTACTATTAAATTGGTTGAGCATCTTTTTGTACTCCGGGCATAGCGGATGGAAATGCAAGCTTAGGCTTTCGTTACGCTTGTATTCCATAGAGGTGAGTTTTCTTGGATCGCAGGTATGATATCCTATTATTTACTCTAAGATATGAATAAATGTTGTATATAATTTATTCTGCGAGTAAAATATAAACACTAAAAATCATTTGATAGGGTATATAGAAAATTTTCAACAGACGAAAGTTTCACCAAAATAAATTTGAATACTCGGAAAACGACCTAATTATTTTGATCGCATGACTCGTAATTAAAATCTCTAATTTTTCTATGAATACTCCAAAATCTAATTGTAATATGGTCGATCTTAAATTAAAATTACCGGGAAGTAATATGATGGAAAATTGTTCAAACATACCACACGATAAAACCGTGACGCAAACTTTCATATACGGCAATGTTCATGTTTCTTTGGCCGTCGTTCTGCTCCCGTAATATGCAATGTGGTTTGCTTATTAAACTGCTGTGGATGTGTACGACGACGAGGTCTTCATTCATGGAGACTATAATATTAATTACTAACACTGCTTCAATCAATTTATGACCGAGAATGTTATCCGATTATAAAACTTGTTTACACTCGTCATTAAGTAAACAATTCTAATCTGTATATAGCGACCCGGGCATTTTTTCGTCCAAGACGCAACGCAATGATTAAAATATTAATTCAATTTGTCTAACAAATAGTGGATATTTCATTTGTCTGAGTATTTTTCGCAGGAACCTGACAACTTTTCCCTTCAAACGGTCATTTATTTATACGTATTGGTTTAGTAATAAGGGAGAAAAGTCCCGATCACCAAAAAAGCATGTTTTAAAATAATATATAGAGGATTATGTAAAACTTTTACAATGATTGGCATAAAGTGTCAATGGCTATCGGAATTCCATCCCACTCGTACGGCTGTTAACATCCAATTCTGTTCATGATAAAAACAGTTAGAATGCCAGAGCAATCTTGAATGAAAAGCAATATATAAGCTTCATAGAAACAAAATAGTTATTACTTGAACAGAAATAAGAAATTACCTAAGCTAACTAAGTTGCTTAATCCTTAAGATAATAAATTGTCTATTATCCTAACTGACTTCACAGCTAGAAAGAATTTGAAATTTCCGATAAATACAAGTATGCACACGACTATTTTTATATGTAAACTCTTAGTTGAAATCGCAGATCTGACATGACAGAGTGACAGAATTTGACAAATGCTATCTCTAAAAATAATCACTGGTGACATAATCAAGAATGAATGTGGATTTATTTTTTTAGTATACATACCATGCCAGTTAGTATTTATTCGATCTAATCAACCAATAAAAGTTATTGATTGTGAGCATACCAGAAGACAATTATGTTGTGCATGATACTTTATATACTTTATAATGTAAATCTGACATAAATTGAAGAGTGGTATCATAAATACTTTGTAAGTTTAGTTTACGACATACTTTTGCATTTATAATTTCAATATCATGTGAATGTTCATGCAAAAAGATACTTATATCAGACATCAGATAATAACAAAATTATGACATACAAGTAGCTTTTATTGATATCCTTTTTCGATTATAAAAAACTAATCTTCATGAATTTCCTTGTTTGAAGCTGTTAATGCGTTGTATCAATTGGTAATCGTTCATATTAGCTACTTTTCATGGATTGATTTTTGTTGATTCCATACTGAATATAATATTTTTTTGACTGATTTGAAATAATTTCATTACAGTCACTCATTACGGAAGTATTCTAAATTAAAGCCCTTTGGAGGGAAATTTTTGTACAAAATATCCTTTAAATTACACGAAAGTAAAGAAAAACGCAATAAATTAAGATATAGCAACAGATATATTGCGCAACTGGTAGACATATGAGAATAATCGAATGAGTAACTTCTTAGAATTCCTTATTTAACAGATATAGTGATTGATATTTTAACGATTTCCAGAATCGTAAATCGAAATTCTGAGGTCCCAACTGAAATTACACATACTTTTATTTATGTATCTTACAATTTTACGCATGTGAAGCCGACTTTGTTTGATATACTTCAACTCGGAAATTAGTGTACTCCGGTATTAAACAACTCACTATTGCGTATATAAGGCGATATACCTCAAATAATAACTTACGCTTTCAACCATTCTCTAACATCTAATAAATTACAGATCATTCATACTGTTTGCAAGTTAAAGATACTTCTTATAATGTATGATAAACTAAAACCAATGATACTATTTCCCTCCTTTCGATTCATATATGGCACGCCAGCGCCATGGATAAAAATCGTACTACCATCAGGAACGGTTTAAACAGTTACTTAAGCAGATCAGATAATTGGAAGTTAATTTATCTGACCGAAGTTGAAGAAACCGAGAAAATTAAGACGGCGAGTAAATTTTAACCTCTGATTTAATACTCTGACGTTAATTTGGAGTTTGTAAAAAACGGCTAGAAGTCTAGGGCATCGAATCACACAGAACTGAGGGGATTTTTTGACCGGAGAAAAAAGCGAAGAAATTGAAAATTTTGAAGTCTTGAAAACAGAATAAATTCTTTTATAATTAAATCATATAGCCTCTAAATTTTGGTTCTTCCGGTTTCCCCGCTATCCGTAATGTACAGAGGTATAGCTGCATTTACATATATTTATCTATTCATTGTATACACATTCAATAAATTTTGTGTACAGGAAATATAAGTGTATGAATGCTAAGGAATAAAAATCATGAAATGATTCCGATGATTAGAGCGACCGATCCGTGTTTCTTTTTCCAAATCGATTCATTTCACATGCAACCTGCCTTTTTCGCGTGAAATTGAAGCGTAGGTCTTCCTTTCTACGGGGGACATTATCAGTGCCATCTGTCGGAAGCGTAAATCAACGACCTTTGACGACTTAATGCGGGCACATAATTAGAGGGGGACGAATGCTTTTGGCATGCAAGCTCTTGACATTCTGGATGCCCTTCTGTGAATCTTCATAGAGAGATTAGCATAGCACTAGTATTAATTTCTCCTTTTTTCATTTATATAACATTTACGATCGAGACATGCAAATTTTGATGCAAATAAATAGATAAATGGACCCGAGGTAGGACCTCTTCTCTACCTAATTTAGCATATCGTGTCACAAATATTAATTAAAGCAACCAAGTGTTAAGTGTGGGATAAAACTTTGCAACTGAGATTTGACAAAGGAAAAACATACGTTGCGGGAATACACACGGAGAAGTAGGTGCAATATGTACGACGAATAATTTCATCTTTATTATGGTCACTCTCGCTGAACGAGTGGGTATCTTGAAGCAAAGAACTATGCTTTACTTTTCATTCAATCAGGAATTGACTATTCGTGCGTAGTTCTTATGGCGGATTACTTGATAGTTTAGGGGTTAAAAAATTAACATCTTACCCGAAATGAGATATTTGTGAATTGAATTCAGTGTTTACGAACCTTCGGAGACGTTCGGTTTGATTTGTTTTAAAGATTCTCTCGCGCATCAATAAGTCTTTGAAAATTTAAGTTCAAAGTCTGAGAATGTCAGTTTAAAATTTTAACTATAATTTAGGATTAGACTAGGATAAATGACAACACTTAAAACCGTACCACTTAAACTTTTAATAAGCGACCATGGTTTCGAAGCGTCGGGGCAAAGTTACAACGATTGTTTGTTCTGCGAGTAAAAGTTGCTTGCAGTACCGTACCAAGTAATGACTCAAAAGAATTTTGAACACTTCGCGCAAAAGACCGTCTGGCATCGAACTAAGGACCCAATCGTGAAAAACAATTGCATATTAATATTAGATAAGTGCCATTCTGACCTGTTCCAAAGTTTGAATTGCATATCTTATCGGGAAGGTCCTAAAATAAGATTACGCTATCCCCCTTTGAAATACATGGTAGAGTATAAATGACTCTCAGGCATCGAACCAAGAACCGCCAGAGGAACGGCGAACAGCGTATATGAGACATATGACATGCCTTTATGAACATTCCATTTAATATCATTCCCGGTTATCGGATAAGCATTCAAAATAATTGTCAAAATTGACCGCCATACATTTTACACCGGAGAATTATGCACCCACATGCCGTAGAACTCTCGGTCTTTTGGCAGTATTTCTTCAGATAGTACAATAGATAACCACAGCATAACCAATGACTTGTTCCAAATAACCATAACCATGACTTGTTCCAAAGTGTTTCAAAGTTTCGATCCAATATCATATCGGGAGGACCCAAAAAAAGATTCCGTTTTCCCCGTTTAAAATGCATGGTGAAATCGGAAAGACGCTCTTGCATCGAACCAAGGACCACTGGAGAAACGGTTCACCTGTTGAAAGAAGGAATTCAAACGCCTCTGTCACCATTCCGGGTTTTATCTTTCCAGCTTATCGGTAAGGCATTATAAAAAAAAATTCAAAAATTGCAGCAATGCATTTCTTATGGAAGATATTCGCACCCACCTGGCGTCGAACTGACGGTCATTTGGCAACATTTCTTCCATTAGTAATATAGACGACGATCTCAGCTTCAACCTCCGAGATTTTGGTTTCAATATCTTACCGATAAATGCCGCAAAATAATTTTCAAAAATCCGCGCAATGCATTCTTATGGGAAAATTGTGATTTTTGGGACTTTCTGGTATCGAACCCACGATAGCTAGCGTCGATGTCTGAATTATTCTGGCATCTAGAGTGTAGGGCCAGTACGTCTAAAAAATCTGAAGTCGACGGCGCTTGTGGAACATGGTCAGAATTCGTATCCCCTATATATAGGTATATCCGGAGAGTTACCTATATATATATCTATTATATACGAGTAAAAGTTGCTTGCATACTGCAAGCTAATTGGTAAAAATTTACGATAAGTTCCCCTTACGGATATCATTTTCGAAGCTTATCAAGCAAAACTCTTAAAAATTGCCGCAATGCATTTCTTACGTGAGAAATTTTCATCCATCTGGCATCGAACTCACGGTCATATGCAACCTTTCTTCCGCTGGTTCTATAGAAAATTATTTCAAACGCAAACGCTGTGATTTAGAATAGTCTCCTGCAAAGAGAAAGGCCTCAAAACAATTTTAAAAAATTCGCGTAAATGAACGCCTGGCGTCGAACACAGGACCCATTCGAGAGAGACAATGCCGTACGAATGTTAGAGAAGTGTCACTCTGACGTGTTTCAAAGTTTCAATTCAGTATCTTATCGGGAAGGTCCTAAAATAAGATTCCGTTATACCCGTTTGAAATGCATGGTAGTATAGGAATTACACTCTTGCATCAAACCAAGGACCACTAGAGAAGCAGTGGACGTCATGAAAGAATGCCCTCAAACGCCACTGCCACCATTCCGGGTTTCATCTTTTTACCTTATCGGGAAGGCATTTAAAAAAATCGTCCAAATTTTAACCAATGCATTCCTTACGGAAGCATTTCGAACCCACCTGGCATCGAACACACGGTCATTTGCTAACATATCTTCCTTTGGTACATACGATGGAAAACCATCTCATCCGCAAACACCCAGATTTTGATTGCTCTATCGCATCGAGAACGGCCTCAAAAGAGATTGCAAAAATTCGCACAAAAGACCGCCTAGCGTAGAACTCAGGACCCTTCCGTGAGAGAAGATAGCAAAATAATATTAGATAAGTGCCATCCTTACTTGTTCCAAAGTTTCGATTCAATATCTTTTCGGGAAGGTCCCAAAATAAGATTTCGTTTTCCCCGTTTGAAATGCATGGTGAAATCGGAATGACCGTCTTGCATCGAATCAAGGACCACTAGAGAAACGGCACACCTGATGATAGAATGTTTTCAAACGCCTCTGTCACCATTCCAGGTTTTATCTTTCCAGCTTATCGGAAAGGCATTTAAAAATATCGTCAAATATTTCAGCAATGCATTTCTTATGGAAGAATTTTGCATCCACCTGGCGTCGAACTCACGGTCATTTTGTAACATTTCTTCCATTCGTAATATAGAAGACTACCTCAACTTCAACCTCCGAGATTTTGGTTACTCTATCTTACCGATAAGTGCGTCAAAATAATTTTCAAAAATGAACGCAATGCATTCTTACGGGAAAATTGTTATTTTTGGACATTCTGTTACCGAACCCATGACATTTAGCGTCGATGTCTGCATTATTCTGGCATCTAGAGTGTAGGGCCAGTACGTCGAAAAAATCTGACGTCGACGGCGCTTGTGGAACATGGTCAGAATTCGTATCCCCTATATATACCTATATATAGGGGATACGAATTCTAAGCATGTTCCACAAGTTTCATCAACGTGAAATTTTTACGACGTACTGGTCTCACACTCTAAATTCCAGAATGATTCAGACATCTACGCCAGCTATCATGGGTTCGATACCAGATGGTCCCAAAAATCGCAATTTTCCCATAAGAATGCATTGCGCGGATTTTTGAAAATTAGTATGAATTCCTTACCGATAAGTTGGAAAGATAAAACCTGGAATGATAACAGAGGCGTTTAAAAAAATGCTTTTTCGTTGATCACCGTTTCTCTAATGGTCCTTGGTTCGATGCAAGAGCGTCATTCTGATTCCACCATGCATTTCAAACGGGGAAAACGGAATCTTATTTTGGGACCTTCCCGATATGATATTGGATCGAAACTTTGGAACAATTCATAATGACACTTATCTAATATTAATATGCTGTCTTCTCTCACCGTAGGGTCCTGAGTTCGACGCTAGGCAGTCTTTTGCGCAATTTTTTGCTATCTGTTTTGTGTCCGTTCTCGTGGTGATATAGCAATCAAAATCACGGTGATTTTAGATGAGATGATATTCCAAAGTACCAAAGGATGAAATGTTATCATATGACCGTGTATTTGACGCCAGGTGGCTTCGAATTGCTTCCGTAACAAATGCATTGTTGAAATATTTGGCAATTTTTTAAATGCCCTCCCGATAAGCTGGAAAGATAAATCCGGAATGGTGACAGAGGCGTGGGACCTTCCCGATAAGATATTGAATCGAAACTTTGGAACAAGTAAGGATGGCACTTATCTAATATTATTTTGCTGTCTTCTCTCACGATCGGGTTCTTAGTTCGTCGCCAGGCGGTCTTTGGCGCGAAGTTTTAAATTTGAACTGAGGCAGTACTTGGTATGATACTGTATTCAACGGATAGCTTGCAGTATGCAAGCAACTTTTACTCGTATCTATTATATATAGCTAACTCTCCGGATATACCTATATATTTATAGGGGATACGAATTCTGACCATGTTCCACAAGCGCCGTCGACGTCAGATTTTTTCGACGTACTGGCCCCACACTCTAGATACCAGAATAATTCAGACATCGATGCTAGCTACCATGAGTTCGATGCCAGAAATTCCCAAAAATCGCAATTTTCCCATAAGAATGCATTGCGCGGATTTTTGAAAATTATTTTGAGGCACTTATCGTTAAGATAGAGTAACCAAAATTTCGGAGGTTGAAGTTGAGGTAGTCTTCTATGCTTCTCATGGAAAAAATGTAGCCAAATGACAGTGAGTTCGACGCAGGTGGATGCAAAATTCTTCCATAAGAAATGCATTGCTGAAATCTTACACGATTTTTAAATGCTTTCCCGATAAGCTGGAAAGGTAAAACCCGGAATGGTGACAGAGGCGTGGGACCTTCCCGATAAGATAATGAATCGAAACTTTGGAACAAGTAAGGATGGCACTTATCAAATATTATTTTGCTGTCTTCTCTCACTATCGTGTTCTTAGTTCGTCGCCAGGCGGTCTTTGGCTCGAAGTTTTAAATTTGAACTGAGGCAGTACTTGGTATGATACTGTATTCAACGGATAGCTTGAAGTATGCAAGCAACTTTTACTCGTGTGTGTATATATATATATATATATATATATATATATATATATATATATATATATATATATATATATCTATTATATATAGCTAACTCTCCGGATATACCTATATAGATATATAGATATATATATATATATATATATATATAGATATAGGGGATACGAATTCTGACCATGTTCCACAAGCGCCATCGACGTCAGATTTTTTCGACGTACTGGCCCTACACTCTAGACGCCAGAATAATGCAGACATCGACGTTAGCTATCATGGGTTCGATACCAGAAATTCCCAAAAATCGCAATTTTCCCATAAGAATGCATTGCGCGGATTTTGGAAAATTATTTTGAGGCACTTATCGGTAAGATAGAGGAACCAAAATCTCGGAGGTTGAAGTTGAGGTAGTCTTCTATATTACGAATAGAAGGAATGTTATAAAATGACCGTGAGTTCGACGCCAGGTGGATGCAAAATTCTTCCATAAGAAATGCATTGCTGAAATATTTGACGATTTTTTTAAATGCCTTCCCGATAAGCTGGAAAGATAAAACCCTGAATGGTGACAGAAGCGTTAGAAAACTTTCTTCCATGAATATCATCGTTCGTCTAGTGGTCCTTGGTTCGATGCAAGAGGGTCATTCCGATTCCTCCATGTATTTCAAATGGGGAAAGCGGAATCTTATTTTGGGACCTTCCCGATAAGATATTAAATCGAAACTTTGGAACAAGTAAGGATGGCACTTATCTAATATTATTTTGCTATCTTCTCTCACGGAAGAGTCCTGAGTTCGACGCTAGGCGGTCTTTTGCGCAATTATTTGCAATCTGTTTTGAGGCCGTTCACGATGCGATAGAGCAATCAAAATCTCGGTGTTTACAGATGAGATGGTCTTCCATCGTACCAAACGAAGAAATGTTACTAAATGTCCGTGTGTTCGACGCCAGGTGGGTCCGAAATGCCTCCGTAAGAAATGCATTGCTGATATCAGGGACGATTTTTTTCAATGCGTTCCCGATAACCTGGAAAGATCAAACTCCGTGTGGCGACGGAGGCGTTTGAAATCCTTCTTTCATCAAGTTCACCGTTCGTCTAGCGGTCCTTGGTTCGATGTGTGAGGGTCGTTCCGATTCTACCATGCATTTCAAACGGGGAAAACGGAATCTTATTTTAGGACTTTCCCGATAGGATATTGAATCGAAACTTTGGGATAAGTCATAATTGCACTCACCTATTGTTAATTCGCTATTTTCTCTCACAGAAGGTCCTGAGTTCGACGCTAGGCGGTCATTAGCGCGAATTTTTGCAATCTGTTTTTAGACCGTTCTCGATGCGTTAGAGTAATCAAAATTACGGTGTTTGCAGATGAGATGGTCTTCCATAGTATCAAAGGAAGAAATGTTAGCAAATGACCGTGTGTTCGACGCCAGGTGGGTTCGAAATGCTTCCGTAAGAAATGCATTGCTGAAATCTTGGATGATTTTTTTAAAATCCTTCCCGATAAGCTGGAAAGATAAAACCCGGAATGGTGACAGAGGCGTTTGAGAACATTCTTTCATGTTATTCGCCGTTTCTACAGTGGTCCTTGGTTCGATGCAAGAGTGTCATTCCGATTCTACCATGTATTTCAAATGGGAATAACGGAATCTTATTTTATTACCTTCCCGATAAGATACTGAATTGAAACTTTGAAACACGTCAGAGTGGCGCTTATCTATTATTCGTATGCCATTGTCTCTCACAAATGGGTCCTGTGTTCGACGCCAGGCGGTCATTTACGCATTTTTTTAAAAATTGTTTTGAGGCCTTTCTCTATGCAGGAGACTATTCAAAATCACAGCGTTTGCGTTTGAAGTAGTTTTCTATCGAACCGGTGGAAGAAAGGTTACATATGACCGTGAGTTCGATGCCAGATGGATGAATAATTCTCACGTTCGAAATGCATTGCGGCAATTTTTAAGATTTTTGCTGGATAAGCTTCGAAAATGATACCCGTAAGGGGAACTTATTGTAAATTTTTAACAATTAGCTTGCAGTATGCAAGCAACTTTTACTCGTATATATATATATAGGTATATCCTGAGAGTTAGCTATATATAATAGATATATAGATATGTATAGGGGATACTTCTCCAATCCTTTCCTCGGTAGTGAAATCACTCACCTCCATTAAAGTTACAATGTAATTGTAATTCCCATACCTTAACCCCTTCTCCTTCCCCTCCTTACGCCCAGTACCTTCCCCTCCCGGACGCTGCCTATATATTACAAACAATCTTTGTAACTTTGCCTGATTATGACGCGACGCGTCGAAACCATGGTCACTTATTAAAAGTTTAAGTGGTACGGTTTTAAGTGTTGTCATTTGTCCTAGTGATGATGGAAAGCTACCACGAAGTCAAGCCTGAAGCAATTGATAGGCTAGTCAATTTATTATATCTGCGCTTTCATAGAAAATACTTGAAGAATTAATTTAGAGTTCTTGTTGTAATTTACTAACCTGTGGCTCATTCATATAACGTTTTCAGAATTTGAATGCAATATTTTCGGCAGAACCTTCGAGATTTAGAAGAAAACGCCGAATTTTAAAGTGAAAACCTCTCCTAACTCCCGCATTTTCTAGTCCGCCGTAATTAGGCCTAATTTATTAATACGAGGTGAAAGGAATAAACGAGTAAATATACGTAGATCGAGGCGCCAGTTGATGACGGAGGAAAACTTTTTCCTTAAGTGTCCAAGATTAATGACTTTTTTTAACCCGGTTTTGGGAGCACTCTACGATATATATCACAGCCACCATCTTTACGCTATATATGTATATGCTCATTCACTATATACACAACGAATAAATACACAATATTACGTTGAGGTATTCTTACGATTCTCCAGAACAAAAATACCTGAAAAACAAATTAAAAATAGAATTCACTTGGAGATTAAACAAAATTCTACTGTCGCAACTTTCGGATAAAATGTGATTAACACATTTGGAATATTGACATACTCCTTTGGCGTAATAAAATGGACCGAAACAGAACTTACAGAGACTAGTACGCACGAAAATGACTATTCTCCACCACCCTAAATCTGCAATAGAACGCACTTTACTCCCACGGAATAATACGAGGTCTGTTCAAAAAGTTCCCGAACTTTTTTTATAGTGTGCCTCCAGTTGGTTATATTTTAATCTGCCTGTAAACGTTGTATCCGCGAAAGCTTTCCAAATAACCACCTTCAATCACTTTGTCGATATCTTGATTTGTTCATTAGTTATGGATGTTTATGTGAACAGATGATCGTAGAGTGCGGCGTAAAATCGGGTCCGCGGAAATGAGCTCTTTGAAGGAGCAGCGTTCTTCTGTAAAATTCTGCGTGAAACCGGGCAAATCTTTCACGGAAACTTTTGAGTTGATTACCAAGGCTATTGGTGAGCATGCTATGAAACGTACCGCGTGTTATGAGTGGTTTATACGGTTCAAAGACGGGCAGCAATCAGTGGAAGACGACGAGCGTTCCGGAAGACCATCAACGTCCACAGATGACCCCTACATCGAAAAAGTGAACGATCTCGTTCGTGCAAATTGACGTTTAACTGTCAGGGATCTTGCAGAAGAGCGTGGGATCCCGATTGGTTCTGCTACGAAATCCTAACTAAAAAAATTGAGGATCCATCGAGTCGAGGACAAATTCATGCCTCGCCTTATGACAGCAGACCAGGAGCAACACGAGCAACTCGTGACTTTTTAGACAAAAACAAGACCACTGTGCTTCTTCAACCACCCTATTCACCAAGCCTGGCTCCATGTGACATTTTCCTATTTCCTAAGCTAAAAACCCCGCTCAAAGGAAAAAGATTTGCCACCATTCGAGAAATAAAGAAAAATTCGACGGAGGAGCTTATGAACAGTCCGAAAGAAGCGTCCCAAGACTGTTTCAAAAAGTGGAAATACCATTTGGATAAGTGTATACGTTGGGGTGGGGAGTACTTTTAAGGAGACTCGGAGCAATAATTTGTTAGTGAAATATTTGTGCTGTAATAAATAAAGTTCGGGAACTTTTTGAACAGCCCTCGTAGATATCATATCCCTACATAACCGGTACGTCTCCTCTATTCAGAATTTTTTTCTTAACAACAAGACATAGTTAGAGATGCAAATAGCTCTATGCCTCGCAGATAGAAACTACACTCCATTAAATCTTGTGAAAGCTACCCCATTAAAACAGAAGCAGCCAGAAGCATGCACCCAGAAGAAGATCCACAGTAGGCATTATTATGGCCTTAACCAACAATCCGTGGACAAAGAAGTTTCAAACAAATGGTCGACAATATATGAGCTCTTTTAGGGAGACAGAGGTATTTAAGAGGGCAATCCAGGACCAGGTGATTAAAAGCAAGAATTACAGTAAATTTATTGAAAGATCCAATAAGTTAATCCAATAAGTTATAAGTTATACTTTAACTGCTATATAATGACAGATAAGAGAATACACCACAGCAGACCGGGTATTATTATAACAGAAAAGGGTCCAAAGATGGTACTGCCCTACTCATTGTGTTTTAGTGGGAATTTTTGTTGTTTACGTGCCGAGACCATTCGGTGAACAGTGTATCGATTCGTTGGTCAAAATTTCTCCTATTGAATGTGGTAGTGTAATTTCCGCTGGTGTTTCAAGACTCAGGTACTCATGCATGCCACCCTCGCCTGTCACCTCCTTTTCCCATTCCTTTGCATTTGTCTGTGTGATGATATCCCTGTCGTGATAATCCGTCCTGCAGTGCCTGCTACCAAAACATCCGCAGTTTGAAAAATGTGAACTCTCTGGATTTCCCTGACAAAAGCTGAGCTCTCTGAGGAAATTTCCTTCTCTTCCTCGCATCAGATCTGCGATCGGAACAGAGGTGGTGTTCCGATTCCAACTTGTCTCAAGCGTGGATCTTGAGACCGAAATCGTCCGGGTCGAAATAAACTTTCCATCTAGATAATCTACGCACTGTGAGAAAAAGTGCTTCTTTGGGTGCTTTTATCGACCTCCGGGAAGCCAAATCAAAGTATTGGTGCCTTGCCTTGAATCCATGTTACGCGCGTCATCCTTGGAGCCTGCGGTTCTTTTCGACGACTTCAACTTTTCCATCGGGTGGAATTCTCCCACCATAAGTGTGCCATGAGGAACAGTTTTTTCTTGATTCATTCATTCGTGGGGCTTTCCCAATGCAGCCAACGAGTGGTCCCGCAACGTTGGATTACATCCTCTCTGCGCGAAAACAGTCGGTCGAAACATTTTTCAGTCCGACCACGATTCAGTGGAATGCCTCTCCTCCTTGGAAAGGTCGGCTCATCAAACGGCAAACAAGGCCACTGGCTCCGACATCATTGGGGCTCTCTTCCTTCGCCGCAGTATCATTTCACTGCACCAATAACAAAACTTTTTAACCGTTTCTTCTCACTTTCCCATCCTAGAAATCCGCTAACCCCACTGGTTAAGAATGACCCATCAAATCGAATTGACGATTACTATTGTCCCATTTCGATTCTTCCTCTACTTTCAATTGTCCTCGAACGCATAATTCATGATCGATTACTTTCTCTCACTTCACCTTTTCTTTCTTCTAATCAATATGATTTCCTTTCCGGTAACCTCACTAACCTCTCGTGTCTGCTCTCTCAGATCGTTTCAACGTTCGAGGATTCCTCTGCTATTTGGACCAAAGCATTCGACAGTGTCACTCACTCTCTTCTGAAACTCAGCAATAGATTCAACATTAATGGACCCTTTCTTTCTCTTCTTCTTATCCGGACGTATCCAGCGTGTTGTTCTTGATGGCATCTCTTCCCTTTCTGTCCCAGTATTATCTGGGGTGCCCCAGGGTAGTGTGTTGGGCCCTCTCCTATTCGTCCTATTTCTCGAAGACGAAAATACGATTATTAGAAGTAAGAAGAAGAGAATATTCGTATTAGAAGTCACGATGCAACGGCGCTTTTTTTACGCGGATGACTGCAATAAAAGTTAATAATTCAGATGACGCCTCTGCCCTGCAAACTGCAGTTGATTCCATTGTGGACTGGTGCTCAAAGTGGGGCCTCAAAATTAATCCCTCTAAATCGTGCACCTTCACCCTTCCTTCAACCTATGTAATAAACAATAGCCCTGTCCGACTACTCACTACTCACAGTGACCTGGGCGTGATTTTCAATGAGAAACTGACTTTCATTGAACACTTTTGGCAAATTACGTCTAGGTACCTGTCGCTCGTCGGCTTAGTTTTCCCCGACCTGAAAGATCCCCTCGTCCTAAAGAAGGGTTGTATTCTCCCCATTCTGGAGTACTCACCTGGTCATCGACCTCTTTCAACCGTCCTGTAAATTTCTTTGCCGTCATCCTTAGTCATCGCGTCCCTAAACTTGTCCAAAAATATTTTCTTCCCTAAATATTCCTCCCCTTCCTCATCGGAGGAAAGTACTTCATTCCATTTTTAACAGCCACCTCTCCTCTTTCTCTTCACATCCTCTCTCACCTTTTTCACTCCCGTCTCTCCCAAAGATTCTTCCACTTTTAACAACTTTTCCTCAAAATCACCTTCCATAGACCCGTCAACTTTCATTTCTATTATAAATACTCTGAGTTGGACATTAAAATATTTTAATGTCAACGGAAAGAAAATAGAGGTCATGCTGGAACACAACCTTGCAAACGAAGTCTTCGTAAAAATTGAAAGAAAGATTAAATCGCAGCAAAGAAAGTCGGAGGGAGAGAATAAAATTAATATGCATCAAAATGCAAATCCGATGGTCTACATGGCGATGGATGTAATCCAAGATTGATACGGAGATAGCGCCGCGTAGAGGGGACTGCAAATATGGAGAAGCTGTTGCTGGAGGAAATAAGAGGGAACGAAATAATTATAGGAAAGAAGCAAATGAGATATTACGATCGAAAGTGATACAAAGTATCAAATTATCGATAGTTGTAAGATTTCATAACCAAAAACAACGAAATGAACGACAAGTTTAATAATCCTAAACTATATAAAAAATTATCTAATAGTATTACTAAATTACTGAAATTAAAATAATACGAAAGATAAGACAGGAAGGGAATTTTAGAAGAAGAAAGGTTCACTGATCCCTTCTGATGGCCAGAGAAATACATCTACATACCAGAAATAGAACGATTAAATAATTCATTTTTTCCGAGAACGATTCGCGAAAATAATCGAAAGTAGAGTCACTGTGCATGTACCCCCTGCCATTTGCCAAAAGGCGAATGGCAGGGTGCATGTAAACGACAAAATGCAAGAGGACAACCAGTATTTCACTTTAAAAATTCGCTGACTCAATTAATGTCTTCAGCTGTGACTAGTATAGCAAACTAAAGAAGAATCCCCTTTCTTAAGGTGTGAAGAGGTATTTCAAAATGAGGAACAACAAAAAACCATTTGTTTTCTAATGTAGAAGGAATAAAAATTTGAAATACCCGGGTTAATGAGGCGGTATTCGCTCGGTTCCCTGAATAGCGTCTTAACCGGGTATTAATGTATTTGGAAAAGAAGAAAAGCCTCGATACGAAGAAGTATGTAAGGAATATGCGAAGGAAGTGATATAAATAGGAAAGGGAGAAAGAAAGAATTGAGCAAGAGAATATGAAAGAGATAGAGGAAGGAGAGGGAAAGAAAACATTAAAGAATTTGGTGAAGTTAAAAAAGGGAGAAGAAAATGGGGAGGAGAGAGGTAGCGCAGGGTTTGTTCTGACCAATTCATCAAGCGTCTCGGAGATGTGCGTGTGGTCACGCATGCGTGGGATTAAAGAGTGCCTTCATTTGTTTTTATTGTCGTAGGAAGGCAGATTTATTCGAGGAAAAAAAGGTTCGTTCTCATCTAAAGCGATTAGTGGAGAAGCCAACTTGGCTGCGTCCTTACCATGCCTGCTATGTATTTGTGTAAAAACTCGTAAGTCTTGGAATCCTTTTAAATTCAATGAAGGAGAGATGCGGTTTAATAAGCTGATTAGCAAAATATTGGCTGACATCGAAGGAATAGAAAAACCATTGCAGGGTTACACTATTCATAGAGAAACAAAAAGCATTCTTCTCTTTTGAATTTTTTTCGCAGCATTCTGTACACTTTACAGAATGTTACGTATGAAATTTAAAGAGGAAATGAATGTTTAAGAACGTTTATTTCTTAATAGAATACAATACATACATAAAGGCAGACCTAACAGTTATAGCTCTAGTACGCCTCCGAAACTCATTAGCGAAAGTCAGAAGGAAACCAGTTTAGTAGTAGTTAACTTTAGAAATATTCGAAATAAGCAGGAATAATTCTTGGATTTGACTAGGAAAACATGCGGCGATATATTCCTAAGAAATGAGAGTGGGCTTTGTGAAGTGAGATTTTTCCTCTCGACTATATAGTATATTGAAAGGACAGAAGCGGCAGATTGGGGAGAGGAGGATTAAATTGCAGTGAAGAATAGTTTAGCGAGTCGGTTAAAAGATCTGCGAAGTCGGGTGAGCTGTGAAATGATTTGGTGCTCAGTTTCCGATAACCATGGTAAGAAAACGCATTTCTGCTCCTTTTACCTCCCTCCCGATTGCGATCCCGTAGAGGATTTGTATGAGGCACTTAGTAATCCACGCAGGAGTAAACAGGAGGCAGCTAATTTCGTAGGAGATGATTTTAATCTTCCTTGCGTAAACTGGACAAACATGACCATCGCTGGTAATAGTAGAGATAAAAACACACAGCAGGAAGTAATAGACTTATTCTCGGCCTGGAACAGCTTAATACAACAGCAACTGGAACGACTACTCTCGGTGGCAATATTCTAGATCTCCTTGCCATCCTCACATAGTGCACAGAATAGTAACCGCTTCGCTCAAGATAGATGCTTTCCAAGTTGTCCTCGCACACTATATATTTTTAGAAAAGCCAACTTAACTGCGTTCTAGGAGTATATAAAAACGAAAATGCTGCCCTTATCAGCTTTACTCAGAATATTTAAGTTGAAAACAGTCCTTCGTGAAGGTAACCTTAGATTTGTTCCGACGAAAGGAGTTCGTCAAGAACGGCGATACTTTCTCTCCAAAGAAAACAAAGTTCACTGCATTCCAGCATGAAGTCTTTTCCACGCAATAGCCCGGAATACGAAGAGCAGCGGCGAAAATAATTACATGTGAACAATTTAGCGAAGACTGAGGAACGTAAGGAATTCGATACCTACACATCTGGTACATTACCCCAATAACTGGAAAACAATCCAAAGGCTTATGGTCGTACGTTCGAGAGACAAGAGGCAAGCAATCGACCGTTCTGCACCTCGTTGACAACATTGGTAGCACAGTGACAGTTCACGCGAAAAGGCAAATATTATTAACCAGTACTTTCAAAATGTTTCATATCAGATGACGGTCGCATTAACGCATTTCCTATTAGTGTTACATCTAAAATGAGTAAATTGGAGATAAACAAGCCTGGTATTAGAAACTTTTTAGTTCAAGTCGATAAGAAAAAATCTCCCGGGCCAGAAGCCACACCTGAGCTTGCTCCTCTCCTAGAATTAAAAAAATCTTAAGACGAAGGTATAATTCCCATCTCATGGAAGAAAGCCCATATCACCCTGGACCCTAACAAAAGGGCGTAAGTCAAAACCGGATGATTTTTGACCGATATCGCTTCCTACGATATTCCTTAAAATTCTAGAGCTCATAATACGCAATTATTTAATGCATTTCCTTAGTGACAATGTTGCAATTACGTGAAGTCAACACCGATTTCGTAAAGGTCGCTCCTGTGAGATTCAGTTAGCACTCCTTAATCAAGACATGAAGCAAGTAGCCAACGAAGGCTTGAGGACAGATGCCATATTTCTGGATTCGAGGAAAGCATTCGATACAGTGCCACGCACCAAGTTACTTCAGAAACTACACCATTATGTAATCGACGATCAAAGTATTCAGTGGATTCAGTCGTTCCTGAAAAATAGTCCAAAGAGTAGTCTTAGATGACGTTTTTCCGATAAAGTAGAAGTCTCATCAAGAGTTCCTCAGGACGATCTTATGCCTTTTTTATATAAATGATATAGTAGACAATGTAAAGAGTAAAGCGAGGCTCTTCGCGGACGATACTCTCATGTACAGGAAAATTCACAATACGGAAGATACATCCATATTACAGGGCGACGTTATTTCTAAATTGTGTAAAGATTGGCAGCTTGACTTGAACGTAAAGATATGTGTAGCGATGAGCATGACCCGATCCAACATTAAACGAAACATGTTACCACAATTGCGGCGCGAAATTATAGAATTCGTAAGTAAAAAGAAATATTAAGGTGTCATATTCAGTAGTAATATATCGATTAAAAAATTCAAGTGGGGTCAGCTAATAGGACTCTGAGGCTATGTAAATGCGTTCTCAGCCAATCGAGTGTCAGAGAGGTGGCTTACTTTTCATTAGCTTCGTCTTTTGCTTGAGTATTGTAGCGCGGTGTGCAAACAACACGAGAAGGATATGAGCTAGAGCGTGTACGACGTAGAGCGGCTCGTTTCGTCAATAGAGACTATAGGTTCGACTGCAGATGATCAAAAGCTTCAGCTGGGAATCTCTTGAGGATAGAAGAAATGAGTTTAGGCATAAGCTATTCGATAGATTTTTAGCAGTGATTTACACGATGATATTTGTGAATCTCATACTCAGCGGACGCAATAATTTTCGATACGACAGTCGACAAAGAGATTTCGCGAGATTTAGCGGGAACACATGTGGTCCCTCTTTCTTGATAGTGTTAAGTATACGAGTAAAAGTTGCTTGCATACTGCAAGCTAATTGGTACAAATTTAAGAATAAGTTCCCCTTACGGGTATCATCTTCGAAGCTTATCCAGCAAAATTCTTAGAATTGCCGCAATGCATTTCTTACGTGAGAAATTTTCATCCATCCGGCATCGAACTCACGGTCAACCGTAACCGTTCTTCCACTGGTTCTATAGAAAACTACTTCAAACGCAAAGGCTGTGATTTTGAATAGTCTCCTGCATTGAGAAAAACCTCAAAACAATTTAAAAAAATTTGCATAAATGACCGCCTGGCGTCGAACACAGGACCCGATTGTGAGAGACAATGGCATACGAATCTTAGATAAGTGCCACTCTGACTTGTTTCAAAGTTTCAATTCAGCTCTTATCGGGAAGGTCCTAATATAAGATTCCGTTATTCCCGTTTGAAATGCATGGTGGAATCAGAATGACCCTCTTGCATCGAACCAAGGACCACTAGAGAAGCAGTGGACGACATGAAAGAATGTTTTCAAACGCCTCCGTCGCCACACCGGGTTTTATCTTTCCAGCTTATCGGGAAGGCATGGAAAAAAATTTCCAAAAATTGTAGCAATGCATTTCTTACGGAAGCATTTCGAACCCACCCGGCGTCGAACACACGGTGATTTGCTAAAATTTCTTCCTTTGGTACTATGGAAGACCATCTCATCTACAAATATCGTAATTTTGATTGCTCTATCGCATCGAGAACGGCCTCAAAACATATTGCATGAATTCGCGCAAAAGACCGCCTAGCGTCGAACTCAGGACCCTTCCGTGAGAGAAGATAGCAAAATAATATTAGATAAGTGCCATCCTTACTTGTTCTGAAGTTTCGATTCACTATCTTATCGGGAAGGTCCCAAAATAAGATTTCGTTTTCCCCGTTTGAAATGCATGGTGAAATCGGAATGACCGTCTTGCATCGAACCAAGGACCACTAGAGAAACGGCACACCTGATGATAGAATGTTTTCAAACGCCTCTTTCACCATTCCAGGTTTTATCTTTCCAGCTTATCGGAAAGGCATTTAAAAAAATCGTCAAATATTTCAGCAGTGCATTTCTTATGGAAGAATTTTGCATCCACCTGGCGTCGAACTCATGGTCATTTGGCAACATTTCTTCCATAAGAACCATGGAAGTCTACGTCGACTCCAACCTCCGAGATATTGGTTCCTCTTTCTTACCGATAAGTGCCGCAAAATAATTTTCGAAAATCTGCGGAATGCATTCTTATGGGAAAAATGACGATTTTATGGGACATTCTGGTATCGAACCCATGATAGCCAGCGTCAATGTCTGAATTATTCTGGCATCTACAGGGTGGGGCCAGTACGTCGTAAAAATCTGACGTCGACGGCGCTTGTGGAACATGGTCAGAATTCGTATCCCCTATATATATCTATATATATAGGTATATCCGGAGTGTTAGCTATATATAATAGATAGATAATAGATATATATCCGATTCCACCATGCATTTCAAACGGGGAAAACGGAATCTTATTTTAGGATCTTCCCGAAAAGATATTGAATCGAAACTTTGGAATAAGTCAAAATGGCACTTACCTAATATTAATATGCTATATTCTGTCACGAAAATGTCCTGAGTTCGACGCTAGGCGATCTTCTGTCTATTATTTGCAAACAATTTTGGGGCCGTTTTAGGGGCGATAGAGCATGCAGATTCACGGTGTACGCAGATGAGATGGTTATCTATTGTACCAAATGAAGAAATTTTACCAAATGACCGTGAGTTCGACGCCTAGTGGGTGGAAATTTCTCCGGTATAAAATGCATGGCGGACAACTTTACTTATAATGCCTATCCGAAAACCGGGAATGATATAAAACGGAATACACGTAGAGGTAATTCATATATTTCATATACGCTGTTCGCTGTTCCTCTGACGGTTTTTGGTTCGATGCCTGAGCGTCATTTATATTCTACCATGAATTTCAAAGGGGGATAGCGTAATCTTATTTGAGGAACTTCCTTATAAGATATTGAATTGAAACTTTGGAACAGGTTAGAATGGTGCTTATCTAATATTAATATGCAATTATTTTGCACGATCGGGTCCTTAGTTGGTCGCTAGGCGGTCTTTTGCGCGAAGTTTTCAAAATTGATTTCAGGCATTACTTGGTACGATACTGCAATCAACTGATAGCTTGCAGTATGCAAGCAACTTTTACTCCTATCTATATAGGTATATCCGGAGAGTTAGCGATATATAATAGATATCTATATATCTGACCATGTTCCACAAGCGCCGTCGCCGTCAGATTTTTTCGACATACTGGCCCCACACTCTAGATGCTTGAATAATTCAGACATCGACGCTAGGTGTCATGGGTTCGATACTGGAATGTCCCAAATACTGCAATTTTCCCATAAGAATGCGTTGCGTGGATATTTGAAAACTATTTTGAGGCACTTATCGGTAAGATAGAGGAACCAATATCTCGGAGGTTGGAGTCGACGTAGACTTCCATGGTTCTTATGGAAGAAATGTTGACGAATGAGCGTAAGTTCGACTCCAGGTGGTACCGAAATTCTTCCATAAGAAATGCATTGCTGCAATTTTTGAAAATTTTTTTCATACCTTCCCGATAAGCTGGAAAGATAAAACCCGGTGTGGCGACAGAGGCGTTTGATGAAATTCTTTCATGAATTTGACCGTTCGTCCAGTTGTCCTTGGTTCGATGCAAGAGGGTCATTCTGATTCCACCATGCATTTCAAACGGGAATAACGGAATCTTATTTTAGCACCTTCCCGATAAGATATTGAATGGAAACTTTGGAATTAGTGAGAATGGCACTCATCTAATATTAATTTGCTATTCCTTCTCACAGAAGGGTCCTGAGTTCGACGCTAGGCGGTCTTTTACGCGAATTTTTGCAATCTGTTTTGAGGCCGTTCTCGATGTGATATTGCAATCAAAATTACGGTGTTGGCAGATGAGATGGTCTTCCATAGTATGAAAGGAAGAAATGTTAGCAAATGACTGTGTGTTCGACGCCGGGTGGGTTCGAAATGCTTCCGTAAGAAATGCATTGCTACAATTTTTGGAAATTTTTTTCCATGCCTTCCCGATAAGCTGGAAAGATAAAACCCGGTGTGGCGATGGAGGCGTTTGAAAACATTCTTTCATGTCGTCCACTGCTTCTCTAGTGGTCCTTGGTTCGATGCAAGAGGGTCATTCTGATTCCACCATGCATTTCAAACGGGAATAACGGAATCTTATATTAGGACCTTCCCGATAAGAGCTGAATTGAAACTTTGAAACAAGTCAGAGTGGCACTTATCTAAGATTCGTATGCCATTGTCTCTCACAATCGGGTCCTGTGTTCGACGCCAGGCGGTCATTTATGCAAATTTTTTTAAATTGTTTTGAGGTTTTTCTCAATGCAGGAGACTATTCAAAATCACAGCCTTTGCGATTGAAGTACTTTTCTATAGAACCAGTGGAAGAAAGGTTACATATGACTGTGAGTTCGATGCCAGATGGATGAAAAATTCTCACGTTCGATATGCATTGCGGCATTTTTTAAGAATTTTGCTGGATAAACTTCGAAAATTACACCCGTAAGGGAAACTTATTCTTAAATTTTCACCAATTAGCTTGCAGTATGCAAGCAACTTTTAGTCGTCTATTATATATACCTAACTCTCCGGATATACCTATATATATAGATATATATAGGGGATACGAATTCTAAGTATATTCCACAAGTGCCATAGACGTGACATTTTTACGACGTACTGGCCCCACTCTGTTGATGCCAGGATAATTCAGACATTGACGCTGGCTATCATGGGTTCGATAACAGAATGTCCCATAAAATCGTCATTTTTCCCATAAGAATGCATTCCGCGGATTTTCGAAAATTATTTTGAGGCACTTATTGGTAAGATAGAGGAACCAATATCTCGGAGGTTGGAGTCGACGTAGACTTCCATGGTTCTTATAGAAGAAATGTTGCCAAATGACCATGAGTTCGACGCCAGGTGGGTGCGAAATTCTTCCATAAGAAATGCATTGCTGCAATTTTTGAAATTTTTTTCAATGCCTTCCCTATTAGCTGGAAAGATAAAACCTGGAATGGAGACAGAGGCGTTTGAAATCCTTCTTTCATGAGGTTCGACGTTTCTCCAGTGGTCCTTGGTTCGATGCAAGAGTGTCATTCCGATTTCACCGGGCATTTCAAACGGGGAAAACGGAATCTTATTTTAGGACCTTCCCGATAAGATACTGAATTTTAACTTTGAAACACGTCAGAGTGGAACTTCTCCAACATTCGTTTTCCATTGTCTCCCACGAACGTGTCCTGTGTTCGACGCCAGGCGGCCATTTGCGCGAAGTTTTGAGCATTGTTCGTGTATATATATATATATATATATATATATATATATATATATATATATATATATATATATATATATATATATATATAAATAGAAAGAGAACATAAATTACTAGAAAGAAGTAGTTTAACAAGAAAAAACTAGAAGATTATAAATAAAGCTAGAGATAGGAAAAAAAATATTGAAGAGCAAAGAAGTATTGAAATAATAACAACGGTAATTGTGAAAACAAGGATTATGTACATAGGTATTAAAGAACAAACCATTGGTAAATTGAATTTCTCAGTCTGATTGAGAAGGAAAATGGATTACGCTGGAGCATTATAATTTAAGTGAAGGTTTTATGTCTAACCTTAAACTTTCATATTGTAAGTATATGTTTCGTTAACATAGACATTTGTTCTTACAAACTGCCAGATACAGAACCATCTAACATTCTTCGAGGTTCCTTCGGGAGGGTTTTCATAGATGTCGATAATGTCCTCTTCTCTTTCTTTGTGACGTAATCAAGTTAACTCAATGGAAACAATTTCCATCAGTCTCCTTACTTACCTATCCCTCGAGATGTAAAAAACCAATCCGAAGTTACGTAGAAGGCACGGGAAAATAAAGTTAAACTGGGCATGACGGCAGTTTCTTTCCCATTCTGCCTGGACCCTCTTATTAGACCAATCAAAAAGTCCGCTCTAACTAAGGAAAAGAAATTAAGAGAGGGGAACAATAAAAAAGTTATTTCCCGTCAAACTATCAGCCCCACTAATCACCATACACTGTTTCCTTTATATTTCACGCCTTTATCTTCCCATAGGTTTACATTCCTTGCTGAATGTTTCTCGAAGCTAAATGGTATAATTATTTGATATCACATACGACAACGCTAGATTAAATTAAAAATTACCAGACCGAGGAGGAAAGGTGACTAATCCCTTCGCTATTGAATTGTTATCAATATTTCACGGAGTAACATATGAGGGTGGTCTGAAAAGTTTCCGACCACAGATTTTTCAGAAAATTTTCATAAAAGATGTCTAGAAATGGCGAAATGTCAGACCACCCATGTAAGTGAATTGCTTCTAATAGGGGCAGGAATGTTTGCCAACAAGATTTAAGACAATTTCCATTTGAACTCTCCTCCAACTATTTAAATGCCGTTTCACCGCGATAAATTTACAGATGTATTGTTATTGTGCGAAAAATTCAGAAGCTGGATTTAATTCTCAAAAGAAGAGACCAATTGGAGAAGATTATGAATGACGATAATGAAGACACGATGCAGGAAAACACGAGCTGAAATGCCCGTTGAATCTCAAGAAAACAATGATGAATACCATATTATATGCAGTTAACTTGACTCAACAACAAAGGTAATTAGCATCACAGTGCCTGATTATGACTGTATAGTCGAAATTGGTTTTTTAATAAAACTTGTGGAAAATACGGAGGACTTCACCGATCAATTGTAATGGCGTTCCACAAAGTTAGACCTGAACACCATGAGTTTATCATACAGAAGATGCTAAATTCAGGTTTTTGTGTAAAAAATACTTCTATGATTTTATTGGGAAGAAAGTTTGAAAGGTCGAGCACCGACTTCTATAACAGCTAAGATAACTACAAAAAGTGCATAATTAGATAGCATACGGTACGGTATGAATCGGAGTACATATCGATGGGAAAATATTTGGACCCTGCTCAATAGAAAAACTAAAACTTGTGTTGTCTGTTGGGATATTAATACATAGCGATTGATTCCTGGAATGGAGATTCGAACAACTTTGTAGGAAACGAATCAAAGGGATTAATTTTGGTATGGACTCCGAAGCCCTCGAAGTGGTGCTAAGGAGACACCGGAGAAATTCTTTTGGCCGAATAAACTTGGCAAACTTTTGCCTCACTCTTAATTTTTCGCAAATGTAACTGCGAGAGGGTTTCTTTTGCGGAAAGGATTTCTGAAGAGGAACGGTGCGATTACATCTTCACTTCAGTCATAACCAGAAGACGAATTTCCCTTTGGAAACTTAAAGCGTATTTGGGTCACGCTAAGTTTACTTTCCTATGGAAGGAATAATTAAACAGAAAATCACCTGAAAATACGTTAAATATTCCGTATTTATTTGGACTGCAGTACTAAGAAGGAAATCTCTACAAAGTAATGAGGGTAGAGAGTAAAAAATAAATACTGCTGTGCGATTTGGGATCCTCAAGAAGTGAGAATTAATTTTCGGTCTGGAGATGGATCAACGTATAGCTTTGTTAAAGGAGAATTCGGATTCTACAGCAGTATTTGAGCAATGATTAGTTCCACAAATGGGAACTTTTTCTTACTAAAATCCCCAAGCGATTAAGGAACGCATCAGTATGCGATGGTTATCCGATCACAGAGCAGCCATTATACATATCGATATAAACTTGGGGAGGCACCAGAAACCCAAGCAAAATCTATCTTTATTCTGAAGCTGATTTTAACAGCTTTCGTAATAAACGCATTTACGATTTTCCGTTTTACGAAACGCGCTCGATGTGTTTGAATACCGAAGAAACTTCGAATTAGTTTGTACAGATAATGCGTAATTATGAGGATAAATATCCTCCCTCCAAAGATTCTAAACAAAATAATGATGATAGATGATATTACAGAGAGACAAGGGAAGCACTAAAGAAAGAGACGATTGCATTTGAAATGAAAGAGGCTTCCAAACAACATAATCACGGAAGGGCGAACGAGCTAAATCAGAAACTAAACGAGATGCTCTCGAATAATTTAAAAAGAAAATTTTGCGCAGATATGAGAACCTAAAAGCCTTTTGGCGTGAGATTCATCGTAAGGTTCAAACGGTAGGTTAGTGAAAAGATATAAGCTGCAATGCAATTAACGATTCTAAGGAAAAAGCGAATATCTTAAATGATTATTTCTACAGCGTGTATAGTCCGATATTGCATTTGATACCCTACCAGTAATTACCACCACCTCGCTTTTAGGGCCTCGTCAAACACGATAGCCGCTGTCGATCCACCGCAGACAGCTTCATCCTGATGCCGAGCGACCCGCGCGACCTCGGAGTTCAAGTCATCAAAAGAACAGACGCATGGGAGCAGGCGTCGTTGACACTGGGCTACCAGACTAGAGTAACTCGTACCCGACATTGCATTTTGAAGTATCAAAAATAGCGAAAATGTCATCGACGTATCTGAATCATATTTTAGGGAAAGGGCTAAATTTTTCTCTGCCCTGTTTTTCAAAATAAGTCACGAATAAGTTAGAGAGGAAGGGAGAGAGGCAGTAACCCATTGCGGTCCCATTAGTTTGTTTATAGAATTTTCCATCGATTTGAAAGAAATTTTGGTTCATGCATGTTTTTGTTAATAGGATATATTCTTAGAGAATTCACGAATCTATGTACATGAAAGTGAGCATACGTGAAAGCATAAATAATATGGAAGCGAAACTTGGGAATGGCTCAACTCGCTGCCGCCAGCTCGCCGCCGCCGACTCGCCGCGGGCCCAACTCGCCGCGGGGACAACTCGCCGCGGGCATATTTTAAATACGTTTAGAACTATGAAATTACTCGTTCTTCGCAAGGGTCTTAATTATCTAATATCATAGAAAGAAGAAACTAAGAGATCTGCTAAATTTTACGGTAAGACCATAGCACCACTTCATAGAAGCAATTAATCCTTGTTAACCCTTGATTAGTTTCGTGGGGTCGATATAACCCCAGGCGATATACTTCCTTTGATAAAACATAAGCTATTTAAGATATTTATATGCCAATTTTTTACTTATATAAATAATTTTGCACTACATTAATGATATGATAATTTCGTTAATTTTGAGAAACGAAAGGTATGCAATTAATGCGGTGTTAACAAATTACAAAAATCAATTTAAATAATTATTTAATAAGCATTATATTTATTTAAAGCGATGATTAATGAACTAATTCATAGTCAGTAATGAGTAATTCATAGTAAGTACCAGGCGCAGAGTGAAAACTACTATCCGAGAGTTAATGGACTACTAGAATTTTGCTATATAATGATATGACAAACTAGTTTTGTCAATTCCACTGATAAAAAGCACTTAATTTTAGCAGTTAACAAAGTTACAAATTTAATAAATTAAATAATTATTTAATAAACATATTACTTTTGCAAGTGCCCATATGTAAAGTAATTCATTAGTAAGTAAAATGTTAAGAATTAATTTAATAATAATAATAATCGTCTTTTTTTTGGGGGAGATTGAGACTAAAAGTTTCTTCCTCCGTCTAACCGATGAACCCTAAAAATCAAATCATGCTGATCACCAACTAAAAAAGAAATTCCGAAACAAATATTTTGGTCTACATTTCTATCTCTCCCTAATATTTTTATATTATATAAATATAACTATTCTGCTCACTTTAAACATTCAGAATCACAGTTTTCAAATTAATAAAAATAATTTTTTAAATATTTTCTCAATGTTTAAATCAGGACAAACACAATTACGAAAAAAAAACATTTTTCTAATACGAGAAATCGATTCTTATCTTATATTTCACATTATAATAAATACACATTTATATTTCATTATTGACGAGTAAGGTTATCGTAAATCTTACTTCTTTATTACATTCGGGATTTGATTATTTTCCGCTTTAATTGTCTCATACAAATGTATCCTTATCTCATTTCTGCTTTCCAACCAAAGATGCAGTAAGCTGAAAAAAATATTGAAAACGGTTGTAAATAATAATAGTTATATATTTAATAAAAAATGTTGTCAACAATTAATATTTTTTAAAATTCAATTACAAAATGGGGCATTAGTTCCCAAAGGCAAGATGATGCCGATAGACCTACCACTGTAGTGCATCGTAGAGCATGTATTAATAAAATATATTATTTTATGGGTTGGTGACAATGATAAGGAGTGATTTTACAATGTTTAAATATTAATAATCGATTTCCGTGGTTGAAAACCATTAAATAGAATGTTCGATATATTTCTGTATGAAACTTACAGTTAGGGGGTTTCGACCATGGCAGATCGATCATAGCACGTTTCAAAATTCCAGTCAGTATGGAGAACTTACAGGGGAATAACTCAATTTAATTTGCCGTAAGTGAAGAAGTTAGCCTCGCGCAGGTTCGCCTTTACGTGGAGCTACGGATTCGTACGGGTATAATTAAGATTCTTAGTTTACATTTATCGATTCAAACTTAAATTCCGATGAAATTTGAATAAGAATAACCTTTTCAACACAACAGTGAAAATTTTATGCTTTTATAGAAAAACAACAAAGTTAAAAGCAAAATTGAATGAATTGCCGATCACCCGTGAACATTTTTGAAACTGCCATTTCTCTCTCACAATTCAACATAAAATGCTGATTTTTTCTTCAATTGCTCACTGTATCATCTGAATGCATAAACATTACGTAAGATTAATTTCAGAGTAACCACATCTTAGTAAAAAATTATTTAGTTGGAACGGAACTCAAGAAAAATTCGTCGTGCAGTCCAATTTATACGTCGCCTAAAGATTTTTGGTTTCTCACGTGAGGAAGAACTTGTCTCGAGAGAAATCGAGATAAATGTTGTAATTTTCATTTGCAGTTTGTTTTGATACGATATCTTGAACAGAACTTTAGTTTTTGACTTTTATATCAAAGAGCGTATTCCGCTTCGGGCCTCGAATCGGCGAGGCTTCGGAACCTATAATGCAAAATACTCGTATATGCAAGATATAGTTCATTATTTTTCTGGTACTTACCAATGAGTTATGTTATGTATAGGCGCTTAAAAAGTATTGAAATACTGTTTGAAAATTATTCAAATTTATTTTTGGAAATCTGGTGAAACTGCCAAAATTGCTTACTTTTGATTGCTTAAAATTAACTAAATTCTCAGATTATCTTAAGAAAGTAAAAATCTTTTCAAAACAAAATTTGGTTAAAATATCTTGATTAGTTTTTGTTTTACCGAGGGAATTACACCACCTGGGGTCACATTCACCCCACGAGACTAATTAAGGGTTAATTACGTTTACTGTATTATGTAAAGATCAGTTAGGAAGGAATATCTTTCTGTGAAATCTTTTTATGAAAAGTTGATTTGTATGTAATTATCAGTTGGTATGCATGATCTGATTTTGTTCTTTACATGGTACTTACAAATGAATTACTTAATATAAGGGCACTTAAAAACCATGATCTGTTAATTATATAATGATTTACATTTATTTCGTAGATATTGTAACACTACTAAAATGTAATGCATTTTATCGGTTAAATCAACAAAATTGATTCGTCATAGCATTGTATAGCAAAATTCTGGTGATATTTTAACTCCCAAATATTATTTTTCATTTTGCACCTGATATTTACCGCTGAATTACTTTGTAGATCACCGCTAAAAATAAATAATATGCTTATTAAATAATTATTTAAATTAATTATTGTAATTTGTTAACTCCGCATTAATTGCATACCTTTCGTTTCTCAAAATTAACGAAATTATCATATCATAAATGTAGTGCATAATTATTTATATAAGTAAAAAATTGGCATATAAATATCTTAAATAGCTTATGTTTTATCAAAGGAAGTATATCGCCTGGGGTTATATCGACCCCACGAAACTAATCAAGGGTTAACAAGGATTAATTGCTTATTCGGCGGCGAGTTGTCCTAGACCCGCGAAACTTTGCTTTGCGATACAGCATTTCATCCGATTCTCTTAAATAAGTAATCTCACCCATCGATTAAAGTGGAGTAGAGATATGATAAAGAAGAGTTAAAATGATTTGTTCTGAATTTAATATTGATTATGTTTACAGCCATTCTAGAAGCGACGCTAAGTAGACTAGAATCGAAGAACAAAAATCAGAATGGATATTTAGAGTTCGGACTATGAAACTTTGCCTCCCTTTCATGCGGCTATATCAGTCATTTACGTTGATTCCTGCGGAAATTATTCAGGGGATTGACCACATTGCGTGCAAGATACTGGTTCCCGAAATTCTTCAACTGCCGAAGCTAAGCCAATATGAAGAAAAGCATTAGGTAAAGTGTAATAACATATTATAAACCTGTCTTTCATAACAGTCAATTTCAATGATCACAGTTGAATATTTGCATTTAATAATACTTAAATAAGAAAAAGGCGGGCCATAGCAAAATTTACCTAAAGCGGAGAAGACAGAAAAATATCAATTACACTCATTGACCTCCCTTGCTAGCCTAAATTGTGACATTTTCCGTGACCGTGGATTTAATCCCGGTCATAGTTGAAAAAATACCTTTCTTATCTGTATTTTGACAATACACACGAGTTACGCTGAATTACATATAGTGATTCTTTGGTCTTCCATCAAAAAACACGCTCTACAAACGTTGCTTTATTATGGGTCATCGAAAGTTAACTATGCATGTTTTTGAGGTATCCAGGGATATTCAGACCGGATTGATTCCCAGTAAGAAGTTGTAAACAAACGGAAAATAATTAGATTTAAGATTAAGACGAAGGCATTAATAAAAATACTCTCATTTTGTATGAAAATGTGATTGGGCAGGTAATGTATAAGGAGGAATATCAAATCTTTGAAAATAGCAAATTGACTTTTTATGTTCCAAATTGGAGCTGAATTCTTTGTCTTAACCGAACCATTGTACGCGATTTCTTTTGATATAATGCCTGCAAAAAAGTAGTAAATATTTTCATAAAGAAGCATATGATGATATAGGTAACGATTGCTAGGCAACTACTTTGTGAACGCGAAGATTAGAACTGAATCTAGTTTCATTAGAATCCATAAAGTAATTATTTAGTACGAGTTAAGAAGATTTTTCTTTTCTATCACTCGAGAGAAAAGGATTTTGGCGAATCAAAGGAAAACGTTTGCTTCCATTTTGGAGAAGTAATACGAATCCAAAATTCATACATCGTCAACGAATCGAAATAATGAATTGCATATTGTTTTCACTGCAATAACCTGAGCATGACTGTTACATGTCTGCGTAATGTTCATGGATTAATTTCCAATGCGATATCACACTTTAATGGTTCATGTTTTCAGATTCAGTTGCGTCAAATTATAGTTTACGTGAGTTTATTTTGCAACGCGATTCAAAATGGAAGACCTCACACCCAACGTAACACGACCAAGAAAAATTGATTTCAAATGTTAGTATAAAAAACAATATTGCGAAAGTGGAAATATTCACTTAACCGAGAGGTCAATTGATTCGGCTATTGCGATGAACATGCATTTCATGGGTAAATGGCTGCTGGATACATCTATTTAATTCAGTCATTTGGGTATGATGTCAATCAAGAATAAAATAACACTTCGATAAAATAAGGAGATATTAATGTACAATTTGAAATAATTACACAAAAATACAAAATTAACGCAAAGAAATAAAACAGGTTTTATTTTCTTTAATAAATTACTTAAATTATAATTACTGAAATTATTAAGTTTTTAACTATTGCACATGCTACTGCAAACCCCAATGAACGCAAAAAAGAGGTGAAAGGCGATTCGGCCAAACAATTCAATCATTATTACTTGACTGAGCTCTTGCATTCGAACGGAAATATTTCGCTCATTTCTATGTAGCGAGAATTGTTGTTATCACATAGATATTTGATCACATTTTTTAAAATCAGCATTTCCGATTTTTATTTCTCTACCGAACCATTGCAGCAAGAAGGAAAAGTTTCGGTAACCCAAAACATTATTTTCTCTAAGATGGTGATTGTACATACATGCTGTAGAGTTAGTGGTTGTAGATTATTATGTAAACGATTGCTTATTTTTGTATTCAGGACGAAGGGCGGTGCATATGCTATTGTGTGTCTGTGATATCGTTTGAGATGACGACTCCTGACCGAGGGGAACTTTCTTGTTGTCGTTTATTTTTATATTTTTACAGTAGCTCCTTAATCATAGAAAGGTTTCACTTAGGCATTGATTTACATTAGAACAAAGTAACCCATCCACCTAAGGCCGCCGAAGCGAGTATATGTATATTGTCCACATAATCAAAGGGACTCTCGCATTAAATCGGCAGGGAGAATAACTTAATGGGATCAAGAAGTTTGGAGAAGGGAAATAAAAATGATGTATCGGAAGCACAAATATCAGTCGCGCCTTTTCAATGCGATTACGACCTCTTAAATGCAGTAACGACGAGTTTCCTTTCTCAAGAGGGTGAGCAAAGCGCTAGGGCAACTGAAGGAAATTGGATAAAAAATGCGTCTCACCTTACTTTAAAGATATATTAAAAGGAAAGACGAAGATTTATTAATATATGCTTGGTATATAATATCGATGTTTTAAAAAATTGTAAAGGAAGTGTATAAAGAGAACTTAGCCAAGAAATAAGATTTTCATATAACTCTGATAGCACGAAAAAGAAATGATTGAATTGGGATGAAGAGAGGTAGCAACTTAAAAGGAAGGAAGGCCATTAAGTAATTCTTAGAATTAATCATGGATACGCTGTTCTGAAATGGATATAAATAATAGGGTAGATATAATAAATAGAGTTAAATAAAATGAAGTTCCACGAAGTTTCAATACTAACAGGCTCAAAATTATTGACGGATGTGAAATGAATTGCTTAACGGATGAATGAAGACAAAATAATAAAAATGATCCGCCGATTATTCTCTTTCATTTACGTGCCATGCAAGCCGCCTTTTGGCGTGTGGCAGTGGGTGCAAGCACCTTGACTCTACTTTCATAATCGATTATTTTCGTTCTCGGAAAAATGAATTCTTGAATCTACTGGTTCTAGAACCTATTTCTCTGATCTTTCTCGCGGCATCAGAACGGCCTACATCCAATCTGTTTCATTAACTACATCATTATAATCGAGAAAAATCAGTTTCAATTTAAGCCGCATCGTATCATAATTCCTAAGTCTAACGCATACTCATCAGATAACTACATTTTCATCTTCCTTTCTATAAAAGGCATATACATAGAGCGAACTTACAGTTCTGAAGTAAAATTTAGCCTGAATTGTTATTTTAACACTGATGACTTTCCTTAACTTTGTTGATACGAACGACGGATGAATTTTATTATTTCCTGCATGTAAATTTGCATATTCAACATGTGTGAAACACATCAACATGCACTAAAATTTCTCAGTGTTTTCATTTCAAGATAGCAGAATTTCACCAGTTAAGATTGAGCATATCAATTTTATGTACGTATTTATGTTGAACTGAACTATTGCACTTTCATATCCGGCTTGAGAGGGACAATGGTGAGTTTGGAGATTAAAAAAGTTGCACTAATCTAAGCTAACCATCTCATATGTCTTTAAAATTGCAGTCTCTACGTAAAAATACGCCGTCTGCGATCTGATCAGAACATCTCATTCTACCGAATGACATTCACATTCAAGTCATTCACACATACGGATGAAATGTAATTTTATATACACGCATTCAAGGAATGTAAGGTTTCTGAGTTGTTCCGTTAAGAGTATAGCTAACCTAACTTTAACATTTGATGTTGCTTCCGGAATTCAGCCTTCAACATAGTTCATTATATTAAGATAATAACTCAAAATAATATTAGCATCGCAGCAGAAAAGAGTGAGAAATAAGGGACGTTTAGAGAAAATATAGTCGATGTAGGTAAATTTCTATTTAGTAAGTTAGCTTTACGTAAATATGAATTACTAGTAAGTGTACTATCAGCTGTATTGTAATACTATTGTAGGCAGTTGATATATATTTTCTTTAAAAAATAATGTTGTGTCAAGTATATTGTAGTGTAGTGTTTAGTATTGTGCGATCTTGTTAGTTTATAATAATATTGCAGAAGTTTTTAAGAAAGAAGTCACCTCGCAATTAATAATAGCAATTATCTGCGGTTTGTCTCTGTTTTGGTTAGAACCAACACTCCGGTCGGTTGATTCGTTCTCGGCCAACCTACATCATCTCAGCGGGAGTGTCCATGAATTCCGGTAATACAATGTTGAAGTTGGAATGCATATTTGATCCAAGAGAGGAGAAAAGAAAGGAGTAGGGAAACAAGGACTTGTAAGGAAAAATAATCGAAAGAGAGGAAATGACTTAAAGTGGATTCTCTTACCTTTGCCCATCTCAAACCCGGTTTCCTCAAGTTACCCGAGTACATATTATTAGCTAAAATTATCACACATAAAATCTCCATTTCAATGCGTACCCTGAAAGGAGGCAAGTGGAGCATAATTGACGTATGCTTCGCGAAAAAGATGAATTTTTGATTCGAGTGGCATCTATTTAAAGTATTAATAGCCATAGAGCACCATCAGCACCTTGAACAGCGTATCAAGTCATCATTAAAACAGAACTCATAAATATATGTAATTATTTTGCGAGGTATTACTTAGATATTATTTTTTAACTAAGTATTTTGCAGTATTTTAATATGCTTAATCAGTTTTGTAATTAACGCATACATAAACATTTTCCTCTGTGATTTTTTCCAAAGTATTACTGTGGATAAAATACACTGAGCGAATATCGAATTCATCATAATTATCAGCACCAAAAAGATCACAACCACAACAATAAAGCGGTAAATGGTCTCTTCATACATGTAACCCTTCGTCATATAACATTTGTAAGAATGAAAAAGCATGAAAAAGTGAACGGTAGAATACTACTTGTTAGGTTCAAAAGCCTAAGTTAGTTAACCAAAAACCTAAAATACCCCACACTGGTAAGAAGGGGGAATGAAAAACAAGCGAGACCTACAGATAGTGAAAAACAATATTTTTTACAGAAATCTGAAAGTATAAATCAATACTTGTACACTTAACACTAATAATAATGCTAATGCACACAGAATTACGTTGACATAAAAACAAACAGAAAATGAAAATTATGAAGTACGCAATAATGAAGCAGGAACAATTGGGCATAATGCTATGAAGGATAAAAACCGACAGCAATTGTGAGAATCTTCCCTACATGTGTGTTCCTAGAAATACGATCAGCGAGTGGTACTGATTGAAATAAAAGTATTTTTATCGAAAGAAATTGGCGCAGAATTAGAATGAATTTCGCATCTAAAAACGGTTAAATTTCAGTTGTTAGCCAAGGAATAATCTCGAAGAATGAGAAACAAGGCATTTCAATAGGCAGAGAGAGGCGACATTCTATTTCCATCCTCACGTGCCTCTTCTTAAGCATGACAAATGGAACTCCTTTTATACGGCCCACAATGCAACGTGCGCCACTGAATTCCGTGAATCTTATTTCTACGAAATTTCACCTATTACTAGTGAAAAATAGATGATCCAATAACACCTAATATTAAGTATTCAGGATAAGTTCCATGTCTCGGAAATGGGTTCAATAGAAAATAAAATTATTTTATTTTTTAAGCTCCTTTCTAATTCTCACATAAAACTTCTAGTAGAAATATTTACAGTTAGATATTTGAAAGTTATAATACCTCTTAACCTGCCACTGCAAATTTGGCCGTTTAATGTATCTACATACTTTACATAAGTAAAAAAGTAATGTAAACTACAGGTGTTCTGGCCTTAATTTGAGGAATGCGAATCAACTTAAACTATACTTAAAATTTTTCACAGAATTCATTTCAGGTTTCAATAATAACGATCATTCTCAGGTCGGAGTGTGAGGAGTAGAGAAAGGAAAGTGGTCTTCTCTGGACGGAAATACGATAATAAGATATCCAACTAATCTAGATACTGAAGGAAGAATGTAAATAACTTAGTTTAATTTAATTTCAAAATCACAATCGACTTGAATCGATATCACATACAAAGCGCAGTAAAGCAGTTTCTTCTCGAAGTAAAAAGTAAGACTATGTTTTAAGGAAGAAGACGGTGTTTGTAGATAATATAGACTCCTCTAAAATGTGGAATCGAACATTTGCGGATTCGCATCCGAATTAATCCGAAAATAATTCCCGAAGCTGCAATTATTTTCCCTCCTAATTGGAATTGTTTGTCCAAAGATGCCACTTCTTCTAACGAATTCCAAAGAGTCAGAGGGAATATCGGAAAAAGCATTTGAACGGCGGTTGAGGAGGAAAAGAAAAAGAAACGGCATGAAAATGATGAAGGAATGATTCGATCTGAATGAGAAGGCCGGTGTAATTTATTTATCGTTTAACTAAGAAAACTTAAAGATGAAATACTCAAGTACAGGCATGCTCAATATTCAGTATTTTAATTCGAAGGTCGAGCAGAATAACAAAAGTACTCATTAGTGATAAGATGTTAGATTATGTACATGATGACGGGAAAACAGTACGCTGACCATGTTTAACGGGACAGTATCGTTTTTTGCCGTCCCGTGTATATCATCAGAAACCCCTTCAATGCCTTCACAAAAAATATGATATTCGAGGAAAAATACATATTACCGAAAATATTGGCTACAGATATACCAAATGAGTTGATCTTTACAGTAAAACTGAAATCAAGCTAATGATAAAAAAAATTCAAAGTAAACTTTATATCGTAAAGATTGTTACCTCTTGCAAAGACTACCACGAGGTTGTATTGAAAAAGGTTAGCTTATAAATTGACAACATCTTAAGAAATCTTCTCGAGATACAAGTCGTCTGGTGGATTTTCTTCGGCCTCAGTCTTCGTGGCCATCTGTAGGGGGATCCTGAGAAGATTTCTTGTAATGTAAAGATCCTTCTGACACCATTTTACTTCTGAAATTCATTAATCCCCTCTGGTACATAATTTTTAAGTTACTTGGTTTAGATAAATTTTCCATATACAAAACGGCCAGAAACTGTCCTAAATAATAATTACAAAGAAGTAGTGGAAACATTCCGAAAGAAATATCAAGCGAAAAAGAATGGTACAGATGTCCCGTTTTCAACTCAATGGTCATTCAGCATTCATTTACGAGGATGCCATCTTTGGATGACAACATGAAATATGTATAACTAGGATATCTGAAAACGCCAATTCGACTCAATAAGATTTTTTTGTAATGAAGCATTTGTTTCTGAAGGTGACAAATTAAATGCGATAAAAATAACACGAGAGAAATAAGCTATTTAGGAAATTTATTTAAAAAACACGGATGCACGAAATATGTTATAAGATAAGGATTGTAGAAGTCTACAAAGGAAGAAAGCGAGATTTAAACAGTTATTATACTTAAGAAATCACGGCTCAGAGAAACGATAGAGAAGAAGCTCAGAGAAGGATATCACATAAAAGAACAACGTAAACAGCGTTTCGTTCGGGAAAACTTCGCTACTGATTTGTTTATTTACTTCGGAAAACGTCGTCGAGGGAACAATATCTTTAGCAACCAAACGATCGTTCTTCATAATGATCGCCTATTGGACCCAGAGGGAAGACACGAGATAATAGGGAGGATAAATTAAAGAGGCCAACTTTGGATCTCTTTTAAGCCCATAATACACTCGACCCATTTTAAATTTAATGGTGATTGCGAGCTCCAGATGATAATCGCCAAGATGAGTCTTCCATTAGGAAGGCTCTGCCTGAGTGGACACAGTCTCATGCATTTTAAGCGTGCGATTTGGAATAATTAAAAGTCCCGAATATCATACTTACAATTAGTTTGCCGGATTAAAAGGACCGGCAGATGAGATTGTTACGTGAACACGGATTGCTTTCGAAGGAAAGGTGGTATTGAAATGCTAAGAAAGGTAGGGATTGTTTTGCGCACTTGAGTTGCTTTAGAATTCCTTCCGACTCAACTTCAACTATTAGAAAACCAGAAAAACGTGGATTAAAAAGAACTGTACCTCGAATAAAATCGATTTAAACTCCAATCGCAGAAGTATCCTAGAGAGCTGAAACTCTATTTTCCACTAAACGGGTTAAGGAGAAAAGAATAACTTAGTTCCACGAACAGATTTATCCTGATACACGCTTTGACAAAGATCGGGCGGATAGAACTTGTGTCTCGTAAATGCCTTAGAAGAAATCTCTTAAACAATCCGTTATAAGCGGGTATTTTGAGATTCGTGTGGACCGAGAGAAGCCTTTTCCCCTATGAAATGGCGATTTGAATTTCCACTTTCTAAGAACTTCATTCTTTCAAACTTTCGATCTTTGAAACGGCTACAGCATTACTTAAGTAAAAACAATTCATTTGCATACAAAAACATAAGCTTATTTGAAGGATCTACGCTAACAAAGTTTTTTAATGTTTGATTCAAAACACGATTGTAACGTAAGATTATTCTACAAGACATGTTTAATATTCAAAAGGATTCTTAAAATATCTTGGAAAAATACATCGACATGAAAGTCCAACATTTACCTTCACCGAAATAACTTTGACCGTCATTTCATCCTTTCTCTTAGCTGAAATTAATTCCAAAGTTCAACCGAGTATGAACTCGAGGCTGCCGCTGTAATGTTCGTAATTCGGGGAAAATCTGCTAGGGGTGGTGAGGAGCGCAGATTCCCGCTTTTCTCAGCTTACGACCCTCTTCGTCCCCCTCGAAACGGACGTGGTTCTGCTAGGCTATTCTCGACAAACGTTTGATCGAGGGAAATCACAATGTCTTTTGCTTTTGGGGTAAAGAAAATGCTGCGAGTAAATGATGCAGAGTTTGAGGAAACACTCAAAGGCTTAAAAATAAGAAACTTGCAAAGATTTACGTTGTACGAGGGGTATCGAAAAGAAAAGTACGAAACACCACTGACGGTATAATTGAAGTCTTTACTCAAAAGTAATCAACAGTGTCCTGAGATCTGTAACACAAGCCGGATTCCCTGCTCCCAGAAATAATAACTTACGCTTTCAACCATTCTCTAACATCTAATAAATTACAGATCATTCATACTGTTTGCAAGTTAAAGATACTTCTTATAATGTATGATAAACTAAAACCAATGATACTATTTCCCTCCTTTCGATTCATATATGGCACGCCAGCGCCATGGATAAAAATCGTACTACCATCAGGAACGGTTTAAACAGTTACTTAAGCAGATCAGATAATTGGAAGTTAATTTATCTGACTGAAGTTGAAGAAACCGAGAAAATTAAGACGGCGAGTAAATTTTAACCTCTGATTTAATACTCTGACGTTAATTTGGAATTTGTAGAAAACGGCTAGAAGTGAAGGATGTCTAAGTGATAGTTAACTAGCTAAAGGTATAAACAGTTGTGTGAAACACTCCGCTAATCTGTGGTAAAAGTTTCAGCTTACTCGGCGAGCAAAACATTACCATAATGGGTCTTATTAGAGATATAACAGAAAGACATGGAAATACTCTAATGGACGGAAAAGGAGACACGAGAAAGGCCTTCTTGAGCTGGTTAACACAACTCGGGAGGGGACGCGTTTTATTCTCTGATGACAAAAATCATGATGAATGCTCAAATGATGATTAAGTTGCGCATCGCTGTTATCCTAAAAATGTTAATTACATACATTATTTAACGCTCTTTTAATTTATATATCTACTTCGTCGTTAGTTATTTACTTATTTCGCTAAGCGGAAGCGAATGTCATCATGAGACGTATAATCAGAGTAAACCGTGCAATAAGATTTGAAAAAGGGGTCCTTATCGAAGTTAATAATATTTCTGTAATATGGCCCATAAAAGAAGAAGGATTCAATTTCCATCTGCCTTTTCTTTGATTTGAATTTGTTCAACTTCAACTCTCCAGTGGGCCGCTTCAGCTTCGATCATTCGATTAATTTATGCAAATTTCGACCATCGTATTGTTATCATCGTATTATCGATCCATCAATGTTTACTAACTTGAGTTGCTGCGATTCTAAAAGTAACCACTTTATTTCAAATTAAGCGGTGCATTACAACCAATATCTATTCCCGCTAAAGTTGTCACGCCTATAATAATATCAGTGTAAGTTAAATAGGGATAGGACGTACGTGGGGGGACCCAAAAGTAACGAGAACCGGGCTGTGGAGGGGAGGAACGTCAGGGGACCGAGTTCTGGTTGGTAGGGTATTTTGGCGGGAACTCTCATGAGTCAGTATGCAACGTTTCGTCGCCGTGAGAGCAACTGTTTGTGCGCAGCATTTCTTTTATCAAAGTAACTTTTTCCCATGTGGCGAAAACGTGAGATGGCTGACGCTCGAGAGCAACGCGCGGCGGTAAAATTTTGTTTTCTGTTGGGGAAAACGGCTGCGGAAACTCTTGTAATGCTTCAAACAGCTTACAAGGTTGATGCTTTGAGTCAAGCTCGGGTCTACGACTGGTTTTCGCGGTTTAAAAGGGGCGAAATGACGATTGAAGACCAACCTCGTTCCGGGCGCCCCTCAACTTCAAGAACTGACGACAACGTTGAAAAAATCAACACCCTAGTCCGTGAAGATCGTCGCCGAACAATTGATGAGCTCTCTAATATTTCTGGCATGTCATGGAGTTCAATTCAGAGGATTTTATCAGAGGATTTGTGCATGAGAAGAGTTGCAGCCAAATTTGGCTCACACTGCGTTGTCTGTGAGGCAGTTTTTGAGTAAAAACGGAATGACACCGATTACTCACCCGCCGTACTCACCTGACCTGGCCCCCTGTGACTTCTTTTTGTTCCCTAGGCTCAAAAAGAACATGAAAGGAAAACGTTTTGGGACTGTGGAAGAAGTGAAACAAAAATCGCTGGAGGGGTTAAAAGACATCCCATTATGTGAGTTCCAGAGCTGTTTTGATCAATGGGAAAAACGTTTAGACAAATGTATATTGGTTGATGGAGAGTACTTTGAAGGTGATAAAAATGTAGTGTAAAAATATTGAGAAATAAAAAATTTTTAATGAAATTTCTCTTATTTTTGGGTCCCCCCTCGTATATGTGATGAGAACGCAATCAGTATTATGCGACATCTTCGGACAATTAGTGTAAAATAAGAGGAATTTATGCCAAGACAAGGCGTTTAAATTCCTTCTTTGAACCATAC
This sequence comes from Pachydiplax longipennis, assembly GCA_036926295.1. NCBI lineage: Eukaryota > Metazoa > Arthropoda > Insecta > Odonata > Libellulidae > Pachydiplax > Pachydiplax longipennis. The sequence continues at coordinate 72,866,707 of JAVFKF010000002.1, read as the reverse complement.
GCGATAACAGCAAACCGCGTTAACCGTAATCCTCACATCCCTACGTTTCATTAAGGCTAAAAACATTGTCATCGAAAACCAGATACATTTTCAATTTTATCAGATATGAATATATATGTATATTATATACATACATATATATCTGATAAAATTTTTGAGCGAGAGGAGAGAAACAAATCTCATTAGTAAGAAGATACCAGTCGTTTTTGTTTTTAAACGGAAATTACTAATTTTTTCAACCTCATTTTGTTTTTTCATACACATTTATATTTCCATTTCAAGTACAGTCATCAATGTTAGGTTATTTTAGGATAAATGGTTAATGATAAACGTCAGCAGTCGAATTCTCCTTAAAATACAAAGAATTCTAATATAATCAGAGAGCGCAGAAGTTATTAAGGTACGGCTAAAATAATTTTATCTTCAATGCTTTCCAGAGTTTATTGATCACTATTTGTTGTAGGTTCGATATTCGTATTATATTGATTCGATGATGGCATATCAAATTATATTACAACTGGTTTATTCCAAAGGAAAAACGCAAGTGAAATAATTCTGACATGATCGGCAGTCCACTTGCGGATTTCTTAGCTATCGTTCTGCGAATATTCTAACTAGAGAGGCTTCTTTTACAGAATGTTTTCCAGAGGCACGCCTTCAACCTTATCTTGAAAAATCTATCGAAAACTTATAATACGTTAGCATCGGTCTTTCTCGATGTTTTCAAAATACAATTAACGAATTATAAGATGATGAACAAAATGTATTTGTCATTTGGTTAAAAATGACTCAATTTTCTCCAAGAGGCAGAACATTTTTGGCCGGCAGTGGTGATGGAGTGGCCCCGGGTTCGAATCTCGGCTAATCGGGAATGGTCGTTTGCGCATGTTGCACTTTTTAATAAAGGAAAAATGCAAACACATAATAAAGTAGAATAAGAGGTTTAATGGCCTTTAAAGGTAAAAATTCGCCCATGCAATAAAAAGACGGCATTATTATTATTATTACATTCATAAGATATTAAAATATTTAATGATTTGGTTTTTCACTAAGTGAATCTCAGTCTCCAGTTCCGTTTCTTCTCAGAAACATTAGAAAAATTATTCTACCTTTCTGATGTTTACAACTTAAAAAAATACGAAAAATCCTTGGAAATGTGGGCATATAAACGTATATCTTCATTTTATTTTATCTCGTAAGGCAGTGAATCTACTGCTGAAATCCAGGAGATGGAACATATTTGAAAGAAGTCTTCACGTATGATTATAAATAAAATACTGGGAAATTTCTCTACACGTCTCTAAAGGCGAAAGAGTTGATTCTACCGAAGAAAACGAATGAAATTGGTTCCAAACGAAGCTTTTCTTAATTTCCACGGAGATGAAGAAACCAAAACTAATATTCAAAGAAAAACGAAGAAAAAGAGAATGCGGAAGAGGGGAAAAGAAGATAAACATGTAACACTTGACAAGCGCCACAAATTTGAAAGAGAGAGGAAGGAATTAAGAATAAGAAAGGAAACACACAAGTGGCTCTCGATTTCATGTTTCGAGTGAAAAATCCTCGCATCACGTGATAATTAAGGATTCCTCCGCCAGAGCGCGACACGTGAAAGCGAAAATGTATCAATCCTTTGAATACTTTTAGCCGCTTTTTCACCGCGTTCTCAAAATAAGTGTATCACGAGGGATTCAAAGCGTAGAGGACCAATTAGGAGATTCTCAACCGTAAAGTTAAATACTAGAATAGCTCGTGAAAACTTAAGAATCTTTTCCAAAGTGAGCGAGATTTGTTAAAACGCGAGACAGACTAGGTCCTTGTGAACTTTCCCTGAAAACATAAATACTTTTCAACGATCTTATGGGAGAAATAATACTTCGCATTATAATTATAGCTATACCATCTTATAAATGAAGTAGAAAGTTTTTGCACGTGCGTCTATTCGCCTTAAACTCGATAACCAGAAGTTGCTTTCCTCCCTAATAGTTTACTCACCTACACATCCCAACGTGTAAGAAGAGCAAACTTGGTATGTTTCACAGATTTTTTTATTACCGACCGGTTTCGGCCATTTTCAAGGTGACCTTGAAAGACAATGGCCGAAACCGGTCGGTAATAAAAAAATCTGTGAAACATACAAAGTTTGCCCTTATTATTTGTTCAGAATGGCGTTTCACGAAATACAGCCAAGTCAGATTAATTTTATACATATCCCCAGTTCGAAGTCACAACAGTCAATTGTTTTTCATAATAATTGCCATAAATATCTACTTTTATCGCTTGCGGGGTTTGTTTCTTTTGAAAATTTAAATCATACAGAACAGTCGTACCACAACGAGGTAAGCAATCAAAGAAGGAATATTAAAGAGAGGTTCTTTTATTTTGATCGTGAATAATATTTTACGGTTCTTGCTCTATTTTTTTGCAATAAAAATATATACTTATCCAGATTGTGATTGTTGCACTTACTAAGAAAAAATGAGGAAAAATATATAAAAATAGGAAGAAAAAATAAAAAAAATAAAAGGGTTAATTGTAAGAATGGCCAGTATTGGCTAAGATTCGCCCTATAAGACGGCATTATTATTATTATTATTATTCTAGTAAAGTTAGTCTCTGATAACCAGATAATTCATTTACCATCTAATAGTCAAAGTCACAATAACTAACGGTATAAATAAGTTTACGATATGCTGTCACCCAAATGGGAATTTAGCTAAACTTCAGGTTAATTAACCAGCAGATTAGACATTATAAGATCAGGCTTATGAGTTAAACCAAGCCGATACTTCTCCGCTATATATTTGGTTTACATCCAAGGTGCACTATGGATAATCATACTATAAGGTTGAGAGTTGACCTATCTCGATATTTTAATTCAGCTAAGTACCATTTAAATTACCAATTCACTATTGATTATTGTACGTTTCTTTAGAGTTAGAACTTAGTTATTCAGTTTACGCATTGCTACAATTATAGTTGCCAAAGTATTTTTGCATTGCTAAATACGTGGTTTGATTATCATGACTTGATTGGAGAGTGCACTCTTACGAGGGGGAACACGGCAAATCTATTCACGTCTGCAACACATGTTCATTAAATCACAGAAACTACTCAATCATGTCATCAAAAGAAGCATTTTACTTATCTCTTAACTTGTGATATGACAAGTGGACAAAATATGTCACAAGAATGATGGAATAGAAGTTAACGAAAGCCCTTAAGAGGTAATGAGAAGGGCGAACGGATACTTTACGGAAGCAAATACACGGGTAAGAAGAAAAATTATAAAATGAATTTCAACGCATTCCAAAGGGTCATTCAGCGTCTATCATAGCTAAGCAGTTTTCTTATAATCACATTCACGAGATTATGTACGAACTTACATAGTTTATTTGTACTCATAACTGAAACAAAGTAAAATACCCAAGAAATGCATCGAAAAACTAATTTGAAATATAATTTACCTCACTTCCCAGTGTGAAAGATGAATGAAATCAAAAGATTCGAACTGATTGGATAAGAAAATTACCAAAGTTTTCTGAGTTCGACTCTAGACGACTTCAAAGTATTGCCATGATTCGTCTTTATCGTTCCGAGACTATAAAATTAAATTAGTAATAGGAAATCGATCGAACAACAAAAGAAATTGAAGCAAGATTCTAATTTTGGTCGTGGAAAATTATGTTTTGATTCGAAATTGCATAGACGAAATAGACCCAAGACAGCCAAGGCGATTGCAGAATCATGCATTTTCCCGTAGGAATGCTCAGAGTTATATTGATGTATACGCTTAAATTCAGAAGGATCGCATTTATACCATAATAGAAATACGTTCTTTAAGTTCGCTGGTAATATTATAAGTTCCGGAATAGTTAAAGCAAAGGTGGAGCAAGTAAACACAATGGAAGCACTTAAGGAGAGGCTGACCCCAGATGAAATTATTTTCCAAACGGACGGATTAAGTGCTTCTTCGCATTAGTTCCGCTCAGAAGGAGAAAGGGAAGTTTGCATCGCGAGGAAAATCAGCTATCAGTTAGAATCGAAATTTACCATACTGATATAGACAAAGGGGAAGAAGTGACACGATGATAAATGATTCTGCAAATGATAACATTGTTCTATGAGTGTGAGGAATCAAGATTTGAAACTAAAAATCAAACGTTGAGTCAAAAAGAGTAAAATCTCCGTAAATAAGAGGACAGAACAACAAAAAACATGTTGAAGAACCATAATGTACCATACACAAAACACAAAATTAAGCTTTTCGTCAGAAAAACATCAATTATACTCGTTTTATGGTATGAAACACATGCAATGAATCGTATTTTCATTAGGAAAGTTATGCCAGTTACATTAGTACGTCAATAAAAAAAATACAATCAAGTAAAATAAGGTGAAAGGATTTTATGGAGTCATTTAAGCACTCCTAGATAATATCTACATCACTGTAACGCTGAGATAGTTAACTAGAACTATTCATTCCTTAAAGATGGCGATACCGACTTCTGCTGCACTTAATTAAATTTACGCTTCATTGCATGTTTTAATGCTTAAATTTCGGTCATGTGATTATAAGATAGTTTAAAAATATTAACATTCCGTTAAAACTGTATAAGCAGAGAAATCGTAACGAACGTTTTCATAGAAATACAGTTATTTTCATTGAACACTCATAAGGAAGAGTGAGATTTTAACTGAGTCGTACGTGAGGGTTATCTAATGAGATTCCATGAAATCAATCGATTCAAATTGATGTATTTAGTTGGAAAATTACCATGTAAGGAGGAGGAGGAGAAAAAACGCAGAATTAAAAATTAAAATTTGGATAAATTCTGTCAATGAAGAATTAAGTATAGTCAAGTAGTTCTATTAAAAATAACAATAACAAAGTTAGTGAAAAATCTTGCAGATAGTTAATCTAGAACAGGCTGAAGCGATGCAGGCGGAATAAAGGAGATGAATGGAAGAACCAGTAGGGTTTAATGATTTGGACAATTGAGGGGGCTGAAAAATGGATTCGTGGCGAAAATTTCATTCGTTCGGGCAAGATTACATTTGAGGGTCAATTTAAGGACTAATTATTATGTTTTCGTCGGAAATGCAAAATCGAAATTATCGACCGGAAGCAAATGATGAGTTTTAAGGCGCGTGATTAAAAAAACGGATGAAATACTCAACTAAGGGTTTTCGTTATTTGTGATTTTACCGCAACCATCACCAGATGTTTTCAGCCAGGTATCGATCCGAAAACGAAAAATAAATGAAATTTCGGAGTGAAAACGGAACCTGCATGTAGCATTCAATTCCTTAATTCGTTAAACTTCACTGCTCAAAGCAAAGATCTTGTGATCTTCATTATCAAACTTCATTACCACGCATTTAACCTTACGATTTAAACAGGGTGAGGGGAGCTATTCAACGGACTGATTTCTTCGAACGAAAATGGGACACAAACCTGAGAACTGAAATACAAGTTCGGAATGCGCTAAGTATTTGCGAAAAAAATTGATGAAAATATGGTCTGTAAGTATATGTTTTGGATTCTTTGGTGTATTCAATAAAAGGCCGCCTCCAAGTGGCGGCTGTGTCTTTCGCAAAAGAAAGAATATATAAATATTTGAGTCAGTTTTTGTACCTCTGCTATTGAATATTATTAATATCACGGATATACTCCATTGTAGATTTTATTATAATTATAGATTTTTAAACTCGAAAGCCTTAAAGAGTCGGCCAATCCACAAATGGTTGAGAGAATTCGGGAGGAAGAATTGCTAATTCCTCTATTTACTCTTATTACAACTCTAATTAAAACCGAACTTGAGAAAGAAATATTAGTGAAAATTTCTGATTCCGCGAACCTTTAGGTGAAATTGTAACACAAAGAATACTGCTTTAATCTTCTCCTTTTTTACAAAAATGCACCGAATTCATGAAAGTTATCCTAAAGGTCGGGATCTTATATTATGCATAAATTTTATATATATATATATATATATATATATATATATATATATATATATATATATATATATATATATATATATATTTTAAAAGTTATCAGCCATTTTTCCTCACCACTACCGTCAAGAAAATCATAATTCTTCCTTAATTATCTACCTGATAAAAAATTCCTACATATAGAGCAAAATATGACCAAGATTAAATAACATAGGAAGGCACTCTTTTTATATGAAATGCAGACCATTTTTAAAAATAGGACGAGAAGACAAAAAGTAAAACAACAATAGTTCATGTATTCTCTACAAATATACAGAAAAGAAAGCAAACTATAGAATATTCGTTTTTAGCCTTAAAGCACGCATTTTAAACTCGAAGAGCCTACAATCCCTTCTCTTTTGTATTTTGTGTAAAAGAAGTACAAATTTATAATATTACTGATAAAATGCGGTAATATTCCTCTTATGACGCGGTTTGTATTCGGTCTGAAAAGCATCTTAACTGGGTTTTAGTATATTCAAAACAGGAAGAGGGTTGTCATTTGGATGAAAGACAGGAAAGAGGCGTCTCGAGTGAAAACATCTGTCGATTGAGGCCACTTTCGAATGTCAAATGCATTGATGAAATAAATACAGAGCAACATTGGTGCAGTCAACGAAGACGATTCCCATCCGAGATTACGTTAAAATATGCTCATTAAGATGGAAAATAAGGAAGTACGCATGCATACGTGATGCTGAGAAGCTATCGAAAGTGACTAGACTATAAATAAATTCGATATGGACTATAATTAAAATCGTTATTAAAAAAAACAGTTAGTTACTCTGAAAACAGTGGTGCTTTCCTGGCGTGTGCTGCAGATGAAGCCTTCTCGTGGCTAAACTGAGCCATCGAAATATCTAAGCTGGTGAATCTGCAGTTAGTTAGTCTACCGTGAAACTTATTTATCCGGAGATGGAATTATTTATTAGCGAAAGGATCATTAGTAATGAAATATACTATACATGAAGCGTATTAATAATGTAGTGTTTAAACAAAGCCGGTTTAGCGAGCTGTCGTTCAATCGAACTGTTGGTCAAACGTCGGACGAAGGAGGCGATTACAGAATAGATAGCAAGTGAATATCAGACTATAGCAAGTGAATTCCTCGTTGAAGATGCTTTTAAAGCGATTGAGCGTATAACATATAAAATATATTCGTCATAAACACCGTTTCAGAAATGAAAATAAATGCGATCAGGAACGAGATTGATGGGCACGAATCAAATTAAAGGGTGATTAAAAGACGGATGGAAATAAATGGAGATCCCTAATGAATGCATTTGTACGAAGGGATTAGATTTAAAAGATTGACCTTACAATGAAGAATAAAGTCCTGAATTATTTTCGCAGATTTCCAAGTTTCTATCTCATAACAATATTTAAGTTATCCGTTCATTTTTTATTCTTAGTTCTTTAACATCCGAGTTTGATACTGGTCCGTTATACCTCCCAGCATGATGAAATCAGTTGGATTATTAGGAATCCTATATCATTATTTATTTTTTTTATTTGTTTGAGATAGAATGATACTCATGGAAGATAGTTAGGGCGTGCACCCAGGAAAAATCCCAAGGAAAACGGACTTGAAAGAATTATGACGGGTCTTGGAATCGAAGCCCGTTCTGCACACTTTTTTATGCTAAATTCCTCTTCCGCAGATGAACGTGCATCTGAAGAACCATTTTACATTTAATACGACTCAAAAACGCTGACACTTCTTATTACAAGTTTTTCTGGCTGTCAAATTTCTTACATTATGAAAAGCAGATAGCTAATAAACATTCGGTGGGTCGCGAGATGCTGCAAAACAACCACAAAGATGCTAAAGTCACTTCAATACTGATTATTACTGATAGAGAATAAGATATATATATATATATATATATATATATATATATATATATATATATATATATATATATATATATATATATATTATAAGAAAGAAGAGGGTGTGAAAAACCAGCGCAAACTTACCGAGAGCTAAAAGATATCATGATCATATGGATTGGATAGTTTGATTGGATACATCGCAAGTAATCTCAGCACAGTTTCTACGGAAATTCCTGCGGTGAGCATTCCATCCGTCACTAAGGAGGCACCCCAAACTGCGGAGGGATTCCAAAATAGAAATGATCTCTCACCATCTGAAGTCTTACCTGAAAAAAGAGAAAATATATTATAATATATTCTAGTTGCCCCGTGCGAAACTTTAACAGACGAACACTGATACTCAATTTCCTCACGCAAATACATTTAATTAAAAATACATTACAACAAATACTCTAATCGCTCCAAACGAATGCACAAACACTGAAACATACCTAAAAATACTCTCCTTTATAATTTATATCAGTGTCCGTTTCGATATACCTCTATTGTAGCGATAAATATCGTTATCTACACATCCAGTAACGAAACTTTATGGGTAAATTCAAGGTCTTACGTTTTTTAATGCCTTACCACATCAACCTAAACGAATCCCTAACTTATAAGAGAGATTTTTATATGACATTAAACGCCATAAATACTTTAAAAACTTTCTTTTATAATCATCAATAGTTCTCGTCATCACTATAACGATATATGCATTTTATTTTATAACGAATACCTTAAATAACTCCATGAATTTATCACATAACGAATTTAGAGAAAAATCAAAACATCACTAGCAGCCTTAAGTAAACTGTCTGCATACTGGTAATGATGTGTCACTTAAAACTTCAGGTTAAACTTTTATAACCAAAATAAAACAACAAAATATACCTTATGCATCCACGTTACTTATTTATTTCCTAGATTTTTCTTTTCACACAAAAATATAAAAATAACTACTACTCGTCTGCAGTAAAATTGCATTTTATCCATTCCCTGAATCAGAGTTATTCAATTAATGAAAGATGGGCAATGGACGACGCCTATGAAAATTATTCTTATTCAAGGAATCTCATAATTAAAATGGTATCAAACAAACAGGGTTGTAAATAATTTTATAATACACACCATTCCGCTAAACGTCACTTTAGTTTAAGTTCCAATTTAGATGAATTGAATATTAAGCATAAATTTATAATACCGGGTAAAAGTGAGGCAAAGAATTTTGTATTCAGCAGTGCTCATGTTTCTGTGACTGTCGTTCTGCTCCCAAAAGTTGCAAGTTTATATCGGTTTATTAAATAATTATTTATAGTTGCGTACGACGTCGAGGTATTCATTCATGGAGACTATAATATGAATTGCGAGACCTGTTTCAATTATTTTAAGACCGAGAATAGATATCTCTATCCGATTTTAAAAATTGTTTACAAACATCTCTAATCAAACTAAATAATCTGTATATAGCAAGCCGGGTATTTTTACGTCTAGGACGAAACACGATGATTGAAATAATAACTCAATTGTTTAACCAAATGGTACATTTTTCATTGGTCTGACTATTTTTAGCAAGAATCGGGAAACGTTTCTTTCAAATAGTCACTCACTTATATGTATTGGTGGAGTAATAAGGGAAAAAAACCCCGGTCACCACAAATTTGTTTTAAAATAATATATAGAGGATAATTCCTGATCCTTATGTAAAATGTATGTTCATTAACTCATAAATCAGCATTATAAACTAAATTACTAGCTAGATAGGTTTTAGTTAGGCAATGAAAAAATTTACATCACATTTTAACTGGAAAGAGTCTGCATTCCTCTTTTAGTTAAATCATTTATGCTGCTATATAAATAATTTATTGAGCTCCTTCTTTAGAATTTCGTGGGCGCTGAAACATTTTTGCTATTCTGTATTTAATTTCCCTATAGGTTTCACATGTAAATCTTCAATTAGATAATTAAAGTATAAGTAATTATAATATTTAGTTAAGTTTAGAAGCTTATGCAAGCTATAAAAAATAATATTGAACATTTAGGTAAGGGGTTTTAATATAATGGCAAAAATACTACAAATTTATGCTATATTGATTTAGTTGATCGAAAATAATGTTGTAGGAAATTCTTTGTTTACTACTACGATATCGATGGCGAGAATCGAAATCCAAACAAGAAGTTTAACATAGAAGACGACAAAATCCTAAAGAGAAATCCTTTTTGTGGCGTGAAAGAGACTTTTTGTCTCACAGCAAAAATAGTGTATTTTTCAGAAACGTTTGACTGATAACGCTCAATCGCGACCCCAATTTACCTCGAGAATTTTTCATCGTTAAATAAAATTCACCATTTTCGCCGTAGTAGAAGGTACACGAATTTTAGATTGCGGGATTAATTATTGATATCAAATCAAAATAACTCTTTTCCGAAGAATTTATAATTATTAGACGACTGCATGATTTTGTAGTACGACGAGGAGTTATAATTGAAATCAGAATTCTTTTCTTTATCACAACATGCCTATTGCATTTATCACGACAAAATGACATTCCGAAATTGAGATAAGGATTCTGTCTTAAATCGTGCTTGGATATAACTGCTATGTCGGAGAAAATGAAATGCGTGCTAAAAGAATGTGCAGAAGTAATTAAATTTGGAAATTAAACATAAATTTGAGGAGGAAAAATGAAATGCGCGACTACAAACATAGACGAGAGAAATTTTCAGAAATAAAAAGTAGAAATTTGGCATGATTCGAATGGAATGAAATTCCTTGTTTTTCCTTAGGAATCTCGCCATTCTTCTGTTACTTTAGTTCCGCTGAGTGGAATTTCAGATTGAATGCGCTGGGGAATGCAGTGCGCACGGAATTCCGATATATTTCCTCTGCATCCACATATGAAAATTCCTCTACACGGAGAATGCACATGTGCAAAAATGCCGTCAATTAGATATTATGGGGAAAGAAAAGGGAGGGGGGCAAATCAACGAAACCAAAAGAACGGCTCACGGATTCTAAAATCTATTATTCGATTTTCCAGAACGTAAAATTTAAATGAATTCGGCGCACGATAACAAATGATAATTGAGGGAAACAAATCCTTGGGAGTGACACAAGCTGGGAGAAAAAATCAGTGGACATTCTTTCAGTAAAAATCGGTTTTTCCATTAACTTTATAGTTCTTCCGTACAATTTTTCTTTGTGTATTTTTCCTTAATAACTTTAATTGCACAAAATAAGACTATTAAAGGCACTGAATCAATACTTTCGATCCTTTTCTTTGCCAAGTAATTAATTGAGAATACACTTTTTCCAAGCTAAAGATTTTAAATTTGATGTTCGTTATGAATTTCATTTAAATGTATTCTAGATAGCTACGAGGTATAATTCAAGTCATGTTTATGAGTGCTGAAAGAAGGAAGGAAGCATTGGTTCGGCCATTCCGTGGGCGCCATTCGAATCACGCTATCCGCGGTAATGGGAAACGCCCATCTTAAAAAATTATCTCAATTGTACGGGACTACAATAGATCCATTATCACTTCTAAAGCCAATAGTTGTTACTACAATATTTCTAATTACATGAAACCTAACTTCAAAAGCAGATCGAACTGCGATACGAGATTCGACGCTGAATTTAATTAATTATCTCCACATCATGTTTAAGATAAATTGGCTAGAAATCCAGAATAAATGGTCAGAAAAATAGTAGGTTAGAGTCAAACAGTATCATAAAGGGATTTGATGATTAATAAGTCTCCAGTTGTGATTGTGATTCGGAGGCTAAGACCGGGAATCCAACCTCCTTCACCGGAAGCACTTCGAATATTTTATTCCTGTGGTATAATAACTCAATAATTACGATCAACTTTGAAAATTGTTAAAAACAAAACTTCTTATTCAAAGAAAGCTCCCGATATTGTGGCTGATGGTATGTTTCTCGGATTGAAATTTATTTTTTATTTTTTACTATTTAAATTAACGACATTTTAACAATTGGGTTCAAAGTTCATTTTCAAACTGTAACGCCACAAAAATTTTCGTAAAAGTAGTTTCCACTTTTTAAGACTTTTAGTTAGACTATTTTCGACACCTAATTTAGTTCTCTTTACCAAATAAGAGCGAATGTCCTTTGACAACTTTTCCCCTGGGAAGTCGAGACCTGACTAATCCTCGTACCGAATTTCCTTTTTAAAGAATCCTTTTTTAAGGATCTCTCTTAAGAGATCTACTTAATGGATTACGCCTCTGAAATATTTTGCGAAATTACGACTCACATCTCCGATTGGATGAAACGTTTAGATTCTGCTAAAACAAAAATATCGAGAGCTGATAGCGGAAGTTTTGACAAATTCTAATTAAGGAAAAGAGATTACCCTTTCATTCGCCTTATAAAAAACCCCTATTGAATATGTGGCCTCATAAAGAAGTTATTGGGTTGCTCTTCCTTAGTTTCTAATGAAAAGCTCTTCCTGGGCGCAAGCAAAATGAATGGACGGAGAGTGAGATGGCGGAAAAAGAAGAAATAGCTCTTTTAAAGTGATTCGAACTACTTAAGAAAGAAAGAAACTGTTTCGGAGAGATGAGGAAATCATGTTCGCCTTAAGTTTGAGCCCACTTTGGGAAAATCTTAAGTAACGCAGGGGAAGCAAAATTTATCAAGGAGTTTAATTCGACATCAAATGAAACGCAAAAGCTCTGATTGCTAGTTTTCAACAATGCACGGCAAATATGTACAATAGTGGGATCGTACAATAGCAGCTCATCAGAGCAATCAGCTTTAGTTATAGGAAATTTATGACTCAAATATAAAACCACCTTTCTCCCAAATATTAAAAACGAACTCATTGGAACAGCTCTAACTTTGTTTGAAAACTTTCATAATGTGCGGAACTTTGGCTCAATTTTCGTTTTGTGTTACCATTTTCCATCAAATTAAGGCAAAAATTTATTTCATTACGAATGGGTTTTCCTCTAGTGTCTTCTTAATAATTATTGATAAAATCAATCCAAAAGCGTTTTAATTTGTTATTGGTGCCCCATCTATACAGAATTATTATAAAATAGAAACAAATTCAGATCTCTATTTTCCTGATTGTTGGAATCTAACAAACAAATAAAGAGACGTTAAAAAATTAGTTCGTTAGTATTTGAAGCATTCATTTAATTAGACGAAAAGATGGATTATCAAGAGTGTTCTAATGTAAAAATAACAATTATAGGCATTTCAGAAGTTATCTAGCTCTTGGATGACAACGCGTAATTAGATACATACACTCAGAAGTTTAAATAAATTTTGTCGCATTGATGTTTCCTAGCTGATATTATTTTTCCCAAGACTTACCAAAATTTCTACAAATTATATACCGCCAGCTAAAAACAGTGCTGTCTGTTTGTAAAGACATTATTTCTGAGTCTGGTTAGATTCTCAACCCCACATGTCTTAGTAGTTGCTAAAACCTTAGAAAGTATAAGAGACTTTTTTACAGGATGGGAAGTGAAGTATTTTTCTTTTGTTTAATGTGCAAAAATACTATGAGTCAAGCATATATTATATGAGTGCAAGACGATGAATAACAGTTTCTTAGGCTTCGATAAGGAGTGATCGGTTGATTTATGACATTATAAAGTGTCAGTAAGGAGCAATCATATTGTCAGGAATGAAACGAAAACGTAAGCAAAAGGATATAAACTCCAGGTGTGAATTCGGTATTTTTTGTTCCAGAGTTTCAATAATATTTGTTCAAAATCGGTTTTCTCTCCGGTGTCAAACTTTCGATTCACGAAGCGAAGCAGGTCTTGATGCATACCGACTTTAGGAGCATTTCTAATCAATCTTCTTTTAGATCACATTTCCAGAATATCAAGATAAAAACTAGAATTTAATTGAAGGAGAATCCCAAGTGTTGCATGAGTAGTGTTTTAATAAAAGCACAATTCGTAGCAGCAAAACGAAAGGTCGGCGATAGTCCAATCTTTTCAGCAAGGAGCTATTTAACGATGAAACGTTGAACAAAATATCATAAGAAACATCGAGAAGAAGTTTGACAAAAAAGCCATTCCAATTTCAACTGCGTGTTTTTGACGCGTGTACTCACTTCAGTTTTATCAATCGTCAAAAAAGAGGTGCATCCATAAAAACAAAGAATCGCTTTCAAAGGAAGACCGCATTTATTCCTCCGATAAAATAAGCTCTTAAAAAAAAAAATGAGCAGCTTTCGCTATCAACTCCGAGCAGAATCAGATCAAGCCTCGTTTTCTTGCTTCTCATCCTTTCCTTTTCCGACGCAAAAAATTCCCCCCAGGTTATTGAATCGCACATAAAACGAAAAAAAGTCCGAAATCATCTTTCGTATCTCCCGCCGCACGTCACATCGATCGCACCGCCATCTTTGCGAGGGGAATATCAATCGTAAAACAGGTGAAGGCGCGCAGATGGGATTGTTGATAGGGATGTTAGTTAGCGTTGCTTCTGAGGATTCGAGAAGAAGAAGAATTATCGATCTGCTTCTTCTTTGACTTACTTCCATCACATGTTTCACTATCTCTTTCTCTTAATACGGAAACAACGATCTACTTATTTATATAATTTCTGATAGATCGATCTTTCGGTAGGTTCACGTGCCCTATTCAGTGTCCTTTCTGTAACTTCTTGGTAAGCAATCCCACCCCTTAACATCTTTTGTCTTTCCTTCCCTTTTCTTAGGATTCTACCCTCGTTCACTTTTATCCCTCTCCTCTATTTGGCCCACCCATTACCTACGTCAATTTCTAATTACAACTATAAATACTCTCTCCTCCCCAACCATCTCTAGAACCTACTCGTTCTTTTTTCTATCGACCCAGCTTATTTTCTCCATTCTACGACATACCCACATCTCAAAAGCCTCTAATCCTTTCATATCCTCTTTTCTTAACATCCACGTTTCACACCCGTACAACATTACACTCAAAACCAAGGATTTTACCAATCTTTTCCTGATTCCTTATCAAGGCCCTTCGTCATCAGTTCCCTTCGCTTCATGAATGCCTCTTTTACTAATGCTATCCTTTTTCTAATCGCTGTTGAGCATCTTCCATCCTTAGAAAGAAGGCTGCCCAAGTATGGAAATTGATTTACTTTTTCTAGTTTTTCCCCCTTCCACCCTTAACGTTATCTTAATCTTCTTTTCCTTGGAAAACTTCATTATCTTAGTTTTCCTTACATTTACTTTCATCCCGAACGACTTCGCTCTATCGTTTGGTGCATTTAGTAAAAATTATGAGCACCTTTCAGACAATAGCTTTGTAGTCTGCATATATTACTGACTTTACTACTTCCCCATTAACTTCATCCCAAGCTTCTTTCGCCATTTCTTCTGAATATATGTTAAATAGTGATAATGGACAGTCTTGGTCTTACTCCGCTCCTCTGCCCGACTCTCAATCGGCAGCCCAACGGTCTGATTAAAGGATTGACCTATAATAATTAAGTATTTTCGTAATTTCTCAAAATAAAAGAGAAGAGATCACATAAAAGGAAATCGAGGAAAGTCTTTAACACTTTTAATCTATTGCCATCGCGGTTGTTTTTCGTATGCTCCAAATTTTCTCAAATTTTCCCAAATATTCAAATCCAATAAATATAGAAATAAAATAAACTTCACAAAAAGTGAAGTTACTACAAAGTTTTCCTTAACTTTTCATAATGACAGCGATGATAAGAGTGATGGCATTGATAAGGAACAAGTTATTTGTGTTACTTGCTACGTTTATGGCTTGGTGAGGAAAGCAACGACAATCCACACTCCTCATCTAAGCCTCATTCCCCATCATTCTACTTGATAGCTAAGGGATGAGGTTCTGTTTAACATACCTTACAGTTAAATAGTCAAATTAAAAAACAGGTGTCTACCCAAATCATTTAATCAAGGCTATCTGAGCTCTCACATTCCACGTTTTGTAAATGTATTTTATAAAGTTCGTTTTGAGGAAATAAATTTTAGAAAAACACTCTAACACACCCGGTATTACTGTCCAACTAACGGAAAATGTACCATTTGGTCACAAGATGGAGTTGATATTTTAATTTTCAGATTCGTTATGGACGTACAGATATCGGCGTTGTCAAGTTTGGAGTTTATTGTTTACTTGGTTACCTTTGATGTAGTAAACAAATAGTTTTCTCATCAGAGAGTGATATCCATTCTTTTAAAATGATCGAAACCGTTTTCGCGAGCAATATCATAGTCTCCATAAAAGAAGACCTCGACGTCGTACGCAACCATATCAGTTTAATGAACCTTGCCTCTTTTGGGAGCAAAACGACAACCTCAGAAACATGAGCATTCTCGAATATGAAGTTTTGTGTCAAACTTTGGCCCTGTATTATAAATATTTGTTTAGAGTTCACTTCATCTACATTGAAATTAAGCTGAAACGATGTTTAGCGGAATGGTGTGTATTATAAAACCGTTACCAATTAGTGATGTACTATTTTGAATAGGAGATGCCTTGCATGAGAATAATTTTCATAGCCGTCAGGTTGTTCAACTTTGAACAACGTTGCATCGTATTAATTCCCGGTCGTTTTCTATCTAAGAACAATATTTCAGTCAAAGAATAGATAATGTCGAAAATTTATGACTATCTTTGAGTAAAGATAAGGATATCATACCTGAGATTCCAGAAAACTCACTTGCATGTTCGCGATTATATTGCTAAAAGGAAATTTTTAAAACATTCGATAACTTTTATATTCTCACTCTCTCTAATACGTATATTAGGGATTTCATGTAGGTTCAAGTGGCAAGGCATTGGAAAACGCCAGATTTTGAATTTTCCCATCGAGTATCGTTACTGGATGTATACATATCGATATCAAAACGAGGTAAATCGATACGCACATTGATGTGGAAGATGTGTGTTTTAGGTATATTTTAGTGTTTGTGTATTCGTTTTTACTGATTATAGTGTTTGTTGAAATGTATTTGGGTGGGGAAATTGAGTAACAGAATTCGTCTGCGAAATCTTCGCACGTGGTAATTACTTATGTTTAATCGAAATTTAATGAAATAGAAACAAATCCTTCAGCACGTAGATTTCTCTGGTGAGAAAAGGACATCTAAATACTAATCCACTTCCCTTTGGAAGAAAGTCAAGAAAGACTTGAAAAAACAAAATATTGAATTCCCTTAAATTTGACATATCTCATCATTACGGAATAAAGGCAAATCTTAAAGATACATTAATATTGGTCGTTCACCGATTCAATCCCGAAAAGGAATCGATTTTCAGAGTGGATAAAATAGTTGAGAGGAAATTCGTGAGCCGCCTTTTCGTATTACTTTAGACCGAATGCTCCATAATTTGATAAATGGCAGTGGGTGACTATGGGAATTGGTGTTTACGGATATAAAGTGAGATCAACTACAAAAAGAGGGATTGAGGGAACTTCACAGTACTAAATAAGAGACAGCATTGCTGCAGAATAAATATGTAGTATTGCTATTATATTAAGGTTTCATTATGAAGATTTGATGGAGGCACTAAAATGAATGGAATCGCTCATACCCCAGTAACTTTGATATTATAATGAATTAATCGTAAATAAAGTTAAGGGAGAATTAATTTTCTCAGAAGTGCTTTGTCATGATTGATAAAATTACACATTGCAAGTGTATGGCTTTTAATTGTAGGAAAATTTGAAACGTGCAGCTTCATTATATTTGCATAACGCTTAAATGCTCAACCTATAGAGAGACGAACGGTCTGCCGAGGAATACTTACGATCTATCCGTCGTCTGTTTTTACTTTGTCTATTATTTCATCTATCTTCAAGGTTTTTGAACTCCAGCGACAAATTTTAATGTAATTTCAATAACAATGTTGGACAATCTCTCTATCAAACAGAGATTTGTTTGTATTGAATGAATTTTGGAATAATGAAGTATGCCACTTTTTCAACCACTATACCGTAATTTTGGACGCAGACTTCTCCGTGGTTCAATTCTGAAATGGGCCCCTCATTCCGCAGAAGGGGAACATATTTTCGAGAGGCCATTTTATCCCTGCTTTTATTTAGTGTTTCCACTCCATCTAACGCTTTTTCATCATCACTTTATTACATCGATTCCCAAACTCAATTTTGAGCATATTCTTTGGCCGAATAAGAAAGTATAAATCATGAGACGGAATTTCCACGATATTTTTCTATTAAGATATTTTCTCCTATACGAATAACTTCTCAAGTAAACGGGAGATTCTACTTGAATTTTGACTATATCCTTAAATGTAACGAACAAAATGACTCACTTTATACTGGTCTTATCACTCGGGCGTATTTTAGGTCTCCCATTCCTTGTGCCGTGCGCACTTTTATAGTCCTTATTTATATTTTTTTCGATTCTTCTGCTTTAAAATACCTCTTCTATCGAGGATGCATAGCTATTGGGAATTAGACAGGAGATCTGCGAAATTTTTGATAGTGAAATCGCAATTTCGGAGTAATATTGAGAATATAATATATATTATAATATATTGTGGAATGATTCCCATGATATTTGGTGGAATTCATTGGTGTTACACACAAAAAGAAGGCAAAGCGTGTATTTTCCACAATTTGAATCATACAAAATAAAGCACGAACCGGATACCGGATGCTTATGCTGACATCTAGAGAGGTAAAATATTATTATAAATATGAAAAATATTAAAAATATATTAACTAGTTGCCCCGTGCGAAACTTTCGCAGACGACACTGATACTCAATTTCCCACCCAAATACACTTCAAGAAACACTAATCGTTACAAAAAAATATACAAACACTAAAGCATACCTAAAAATACACACCTTAATATTCTTTATCAGTGTCTGTTTCGATATACCTCGTTTGTAGCGATAGATATCGCTATCTACACATCCAGTAACGACACTCAACGGCCAAATAAAAAGTCTTGCGTTTTCTAACGCCTTACCACATGGATCCAAACAAAATCCCTATTATATTAGAGAACGTGAGATTATAATTGTTATCGAATGTTTTAAAAATTTTCTTATAGTAGTATAATCACGAATACTGCACGTCATCACCATAACGATACATGTATCATATCCAATACCGAATACTTCAATTCACTCAATTCATTTTTGACTAAATGAATAATGGTAAAGATACAAAATATCACTGCCAGCTTTACCTAAACTCTGTCGTTATAAATACCACTTCCTTTTATACTGGCAATGATGTGTCGGTTAAATAACAAAGATAAAACAACGAAACATACCTTCTGCATCCATGTTATTTATCTATTTTCTATGTTCTTTTCTTCATACCTGAAATATAAAAATAACTACTACTCGTCTGCAGTGATCTGATCTGGGAGAGGAGAGCTAGAGGGGAAGCTAAATGTCACACTTTCATACGAACATACATTGTGTTACATCGTCAAAGCGCATAGCATTATCCCCGCATTCATTGAAAGTCACGAATAACTCGAAATTTTTTAAAGTAAGTTTTGCTAATAATAATTTTTTAAACACTTATCTTACATGGTTAATGTGGCAAAATAATACATTTTTGTGCTTCGGAGATAGCGATTGAGAATAAAGCTTGCGCTTTCGTTACGCTTGTATTCCTTGCTGGTGAGTTTTTTGAAATCGCAGGATATCCTTTTCTTTACTCAGATATATGAGTAAATGTTGAATATTATCTATTCAATGAGTGAAATATAAACACTGAGAATTATTTTATATCATGTTTAGATATATAGAAAATTTGCAACATACGAAAGTTTCACCAAAATAAATTTGATTACTCGGAGAACAACTTAACGACCTAATTATTTTGATCGCATGACTCGTAATTAATTTCTCTAATTTTTCTTTGAATACTCCAAAATCTAATCATAATACCCCAAATCGAATTTTAAATATTGTCGATCTTAAATTAAAACTACCGGGAAGTAATATGATGCAAAATTACTCAAACATACCACACGATAAAACCGTAACGCAAACTTTCATATGCGGTAATATTCATGTTTCTTTGGCTGTCGTTCTGCTCCCGCAAGATGCAAATTGGCTTACTTATTAAACTGTTGTGGTTGTGTATGACATCGTAGTTTTCGTTCATGGAGACTGTAATATTAATTGCGGATCATTTAATGACCGAGAATAGGTCCTTCATCCGATTTTAAAACTTGTTTACATTCGTCGCTAAGTAAACAAATTTAATCTGTATATAGCAACCCGGGCATTTTTTCGTCAAGGACGCAACGCGATGATTAAAATATTAATTCAATTTGTCTAACAAATGGTGGATTTTTCATTTGTCTGACTATTTTTCGCAGGAACCTGACAACTTTTCCCTGCATTCACTTATACGTATTGGTCTAGAAATAAGGAAGAAAAGCCCCGATCATTAAAAACGCATGTTTTAAAATAATATATAGAGGATTATTATGAAGATTCGGGGAGGAACGGACATAATAAAGAATATGATAGAAGCAAATTTCTCGGTAAACTGCTCGGTATAGGCGATTGAGTTAACTGCCTCATTTCTCAAGTGAAATATTTCATAGGCACATTCATTTATTTGACCGAAAGCTTCCTAAAAATGTAACATCACAATGAAGGAACACAAGGTGTACCTCTCAATTGGTGTTTATTAGCAAAAATGTGGCATTACCAATCCTCGATACTACTAAATACTTTTCTATTTGCAAATAGCAGATGTTAATGGTAAAGATAGTGTCAAATGTTTACGATGGAAGTATTCGTACAATACCTGATAGCGAGCATCGCAAAGAAAGATGATTTATCAGTAAAATCGTGTAGAGGAAAAATATAATTCGAGATCAACGTCTGAATCATAACCACCTCAGCAGAAGATACAGGAATATTATTTTCACTTTTTTCGGATTAAACATCATAGCCCTAAGATGCTATAAATATATACCAAATCTCGATCACCCAAGTTGCCATGGTCAATAAGCCACTTGGAATTATTGTCGCCTCGGAGGAAGCAAAGAAAAATCCGATACTGCAGTGAAGACATGCATTGAAATATTCGATGACCTCTTGCATTGCTTACTAGACCAACGCAAGTTGCGTCTAAAAGACGATCTTTGAAAACAGAATAATCATGAAGAAAACGAGTTCATGAAGTAAAACTAAGTTAACAAAGAAAAGTTTATAGTTGATGTGATGAAATTGAGATTTATAGCTCCACACGAAAATTTTGATTTTTCCATCAAATGTTTGACATTAAGATTATATGCATTAATTAATCAAGAAACAGAAGGAATCTTGTAGCGCTGAATAGGAGTGTGAAAATAGTTCTATTTGAGTATTAATGCGCTTTTTGAAATAAATACGGGCGAATCGGAGCTGCGCCATACGAGGGTGGTTCAATAAGTGTTAGAAATGAAGACACCAATAAAAAAAAATTTCATTTTTCAACATAGTCCCCTTTTAGAAAGATACACTTATCCCAACGTTCCTGCCATTTTTTTAACCCCTCCAAAAATAGGATTTGTCGAACTCTACAAAATACGCCTCTGTCTCGGCGATGACTTCCTCGTTTGAGCTAAATATTTTTCCCGCGAGTCATTTCTTCATGTTAGGGAACAAGAAGAAGTCGCAGGGATCGGGTGAATACGGGGGGTGCGGCAGCGATCCATAACGCAATTCATGCAATTTGGCGGCGGATGAATGTGCTGGTGCGTTATCGTGGTGAAACAGCACCTTCCTTTTCGCCCAATGAGGCCGTGTCTCCTTCAATTTTTGTCGAAGCGGTCCAATAACTCACTGTAGTATTGTCCAGTGATCGTTCTTCCTTTTTCTAAAAAATCCATGAGAATGACGCCCTTCGCATCACAAAAAATCGTCGCCATGACCTTTCCGGCAATTGGGATCGTCTTCGCCTTCTTTTGAACTATATCAGCTATATCGTTACTCGGTTGACGTTTTTGACGTTCAGCTATTATCCTCATGAATGTCTTGTAAACAACAGGAAGGAGACTGATGGGGCGGTATTTCTTCAGCTCTTCCTTGCTTCCTTTCTTGTGCAAAAGGACTATTCTTGCTTGATTTCAGTCCTGGGGGGATTTTTCCTTGTTTCAGGCAATTAGTGAATAACTGCGCTAAAACGTGTGCAACTTCTGTTCCACCAAGTTTTAAATATTCTGCTAACACTCCAATTATGCCTCCTGCTTTTCCGTTCTTCGTCTGCCTTATTGCTGCAATTACTTCTTCTGGGAGAATAGAGAGGGGATCTCGTTGGTTTTGGCTTGTTTCTTGGTTTTCCTCTTCAGCATTTTCTTCCTTCTCGTATAGGTTGCCAAAGTATTCTTCTACCGTCCTTAGTATTGCTTGTCTGTTGCAAGTTCTTGTACCATCTTCCTTCTGTATGGCTAAAATCTGTTTTCTTCCAATTGCTAGGCATTGTCTGGTCTTCTTCATACTTTTGCTGTTTTCTATAGCCTCTTGCACAATTCTCTCATTGAATTTTCTCACGTCTTCCTTAATTGCCTTTCTAATAGCCTTACTAAGCTCGACGTATTCGATATTATCCTTTTGTGTATTGAATTCTTCAGTTCCTTACGTCATTTCATCATTTATCGGGTGCTGTCACTTAGGATTCTATCTTTAGCTCTTCTTGGTGTGCTTGCTACTTCTTCTGCTGCTTCCTTAACAGCTTGCATGACTTTGGTTTCTAGTTCTTCTTCTTGAAGTGTTGAGAATCTATTTTTTAGCTCAAGCTGATCTTTATTCTTGTTTTCCTCTAGTTTTTTGATGCTTATTTCATGTTTCTTGCATGAAATCAACTTCTTGCGTTCCATTTGGAGATTAATCTTCAATCTACATTTTAAGATCCTGTGGTCACTTCCAGTGCTAAAGTTATTCAAGACTTCATAGTCTGTTACCGTGTAGAGTTTATTAACCAATAAGTAATCTATTTCAGTTTTTACTCCGTTGGGTCCTCTCCAAGTCCACTTCCTTTTTGGGTTCTTCTTGAAATATGTATTTGTTATGTACATATTGGTGCATTCAGCAAACTCTACCAGGCGGTGACCACGTTCGTTTCTCTGGCCCAGTCCAGGCCCAGTTTTATAATAGTGGGCTTCCTTATCATGCTCAGTGCCCAGAGTCTGGTGAAATTTTTCAATTTCTTCTTCGCTGCTTGCTGCAGTTGGTGCGTAGACTTGTATGATCTAAACAGAGTAACGTTCATTTATCTTGAGTATGAGCTTGCAAATTCTGTCAGATATACTTTCTATCTTCTGTACATTGTTTTTCCATCTCTTGTTGATCAGGAACCCGACACCTACTAGTCTTCCATCCTTAGTACCCCTGTAATAAAAAAAATTACCTTCCTTGAGTGTAATCAAGTCTTCTGATTTTCGTCTAACTTCGCTGAGACCGATGACGTCCCAATTTATCTTCTCCGCTTCAATCAGTAGTTCCAGTAGTCTGTCTTCACTCTTCAAGCTGCGGCAGTTGTAAGTCGCAAAGTGGAGGGTGGTAGCTCTTTTCCTCATGATGGACCTCTGTAATGCCACCACCTCCCGGACATCCGAATGGGTGGTGCTTTTACGTCCGGATAAATTTCCATCACAGAAGCTCATCATGAAAATTGTATTTGCATTTGGGGGATGAAGGACAATAATTCACAAAGCTGTCCTACTACCGGTTGGTGAATGCCACTTTCACAATTTGGCTGGAGATATTGTTGAAGCCTTCTTAACATGGTTGAACCTGGGCTATGCATCGCCTCGAACCTCCGTTAACACCCCTCCGCCCCGTTGAGGCAATGAACTGTGGCGGTGTGAGGGGATATATATATATATATATATATATATATATATATATATATATATATATATATATATATATATATATATATATACAAACACACACGAGTAAAAGTAACTTGAATAATGCAAACTAATCGGCGAATATTTACCAAAACATCCTATTACAGTTGGAACTGCTTGCATACGTTTCCTAAGTTCACCTAAGCTTAGATCAAAACGGGAAAATATATCCCGTCTGGTATCGAACCAAGGTCCATTGCCATAATCTTTACCGCCGATTAAATTTCAGTAAATACCCTTCTTACTGTATGTTGAATTTGGAGTCGCTGTGATAACGGGAAGGTAATCAAATTCCGACTTTCCTATTTCATTGTATTGTAGAACGCAAATGGTACCCTGGCCTCGAACCAAGGACCATTAGGGTATTAGGTAAACGGCTTTCGTAAATGAAATGTATGGTAAAATATAAATGACTCTCTGGAATCAAACCAAGGACCATTAAAGAAACGGCGAACTGCGTATATGAAATTTATGAATCACTTCTATATACATTCCGTGTTTTATCTTTATCTCTATCCAGCTTTTCGGGAAAGCATTAAATAAATCTTAAAAAATTCCGCAATGCATTTTAAATGGGACATACTTTGCACCCATCGAACCCACGCACATTTTTTCACATAATAATAATAATAATAAATCGTCTTTATTCGGGCGAGATTGAGACTGAAAAGTCTCTTCTCACATGGTACTATAGAAAACCACGTCATCCATGACCTCCGTGATTTTGATTCCTCTCTCCTACCAAAAATGTCCCAATATAATTTCCAAAAATCCGCGCAATTCATTCTTACGGGGAAAATCCAAAATCAGAATTATGTTTCCGGTAATGTTTCTGTGATTGTCATTCTGCTCCCAAAAGATGCAGTGCGGCCGGTTTCTTAAATGCCGTTCCGTCCGACGTCGAGATCTTCGTTCCTGGTGTATAGCATTTCAATCGTACAAAGAGAATAAATATCCGATGAGAGGATTTATTTATACATCAGAACAAACGTGACCTAGTAAAAATGAGCTCCAAACATGACAATGCCGACACATCCAATAACGAAATGGAAAATTAAAATATTAACTGGATTTTGTGACAGAATGGTACATTTTTCATTACTTGGACTATTTTTTAGCAAGAACCGGGAATTTTCTGCTTTCAAATGGTCATTCATTTATATGTTTTGATGTAGTTGGAAGGGAGAAAAGACCAAAACTAGATGTTTATAAGTAATTAGACGGAACTATGGTAAGAGTGTTCATATCTTTATAGGGTTCATAGTATCTAATCTGTCTTCCGATGAAGGGGTGTTTATCCTCTCACGATCAGTATCAACGTGAATTAGTCATTCGACCTTAAAATTACTCGAAAATGCAAGTATTATAATAACTACATCAGTAATATAGCAGTGACGCCGGAATTTCGACAAACTGAAACTATGCGAAAAGAAAATTCATCAAATCGAGAGACATGTTTTACCGATGAGTGAGCAAACCGCGATCACCGGATCCGAGATGCGCAGGAAGAGAACTTTTTTGTTCGATTCCAAACAATTTGGACATGCATTTGATGGATAACGGGGGCGTAATGGAACACAGTTTCCCTCTCTGGCGACTGAAAGGTGCAAATTAATGTAAGAGGCTCTCTCTTAGAACTTCTTCGTTCTCACTGACGCCTCGGGCACTCCGGAAGTATTTTTAAAATAACTTTTCAAAAGTACATCTTCCTATAGAATGCCGATAACATTGAATTTTTCATTTAACTTTGCTGCTGTTCATGATAGCTCAGTATGGAGCCTCTAAATAAGCATTATTGCTAGTCAACGGCATGGAATCCATTATTTGCACCGACGTTTTTTATATACCATATTTTTTACTTACATCCATTATGATATTGTACTATTGCTTAAAAATCTGAATTATGTATGTACAATTTAAGATAAGGGTAATTGGATATGAGAATATTAAGTTACTTATTGCCAATTTCCCCAATAATAAAGATAATTGCATACACACACACACACATATCTATTATATATAGCTAACTCTCCGGGTATACCTATAAACATGTGTATAGGTCTGAAAAGTTTCCGAAATTTCGCTATTTCTCGACAAGTTTTCTGAAGATTTCTGAAAAATCTGGGGTCGGAAACTTTTCAGACCACCCTCGTATACAGGGAATACGAATTCTAAGCATGTTCCACAAATGCCGTGGACGTGAAATTTTTACGACGTACTAGGCCTACCCTATAGATATCAGAATAATTCGGAATTTAACGCCAGCTATCATGGGTTCAATACCAGAATGTCCCAAAAACCGGAATTTTCCCATGAGAATGCATTGCGCGGATTTTTGAAAATTATTTTCAGGCACTTCCCAGTAAGATGAAGGAACCAAAATCTCGGAGGTTGAAGTTGAGGTAGTCTTTTATAGTACCAATGGTAACAGAGGTATTTGAAAAAAAATATTTACGCGATTAACCGTTTCTCCAATGGTCCTTGGTTCGACGCCAGAGCGTCATTTGTATTCTACCATGCATTCGAAAGGGGGACAACGGAATCTTATTTTAGGACCTTTCCAATAACATATGGAATCCCCCAGGACTAGAACCATTCAAGAATAGTCCTTTTGCACAAGAAAGGAAGCAAGGAAGAGCTGAAGAAATACCGCCCCATCAGTCTCCTTCCTGTTGTTTACAAGACATTCATGAGGATAATAGCTGAACGGATAAAGATTACTCTATCATCTGCCCAGCCTAGAGAGCAAGCAGGATTCCGAAAGGGCTTCAGTACTATGGACCACATCCACACACTACAAGAAATAATCAGCAGGACGAATGAATATGAGATGCCACTAGTACTATGCTTTGTGGACTATGCACAGGCCTTCGACCAGGTAAGTACCTCCTCTACACTAGAAGCTCTGGAAAAACAAGGAGTAGATGCAGAGTACATCCGTCTCCTACGCAGCATTCATAAAAATGCCACAGCCTCAGTAATGCTACACGAAGTTACTGAAGAATTCAAGATTGAGAAGGGAGTTAAACAAGGAGATTGCCTTTCCCCAATTCTTTTCACAGCTGTTTTGGAGGAAGTTTTTAAAACCTTGGACTGGGAGCAGAAAGGTCTGCAGATTAATGGGGAACACATCAGTCATCTGCGCTTTGCAGATGATATAGTACTCTTCGCAACCAACGGAGAAGATCTAGCTTCAAGACTTCATGAACTGAACACAGCAGGACAGAAAATAGGACTCAGGATAAATTTAACATAAACAAAGGTAATGTATAACTCTTTTGCAGCACAAGAAACAATCAAATTTGAAGGGACGCCTCTGGAGGTCTGCTCAGAATACACATACCTAGGACAACTAGTGAGAACAGGAGAGAACAACAGGATTAACGAAGTGAACAGAAGAATTAAATTCGGCTGGAGTGCCTTCGGAAGAATTGTACATAATCTAAAGTCACAAATGCCAATGGTCTTGAAGAGGAAGGTCTTCAACCAATGCATTCTACCAGTGTTGACCTATGGAAGTGAAACCTGGGATTTAAATGCAGCAATAACCCAGCGACTTCAGACGACACAAAGAAGTATGGAAAGATGTCTGCTTGGGATAACAAGAAGAGACAGGAAACGGAATACCTAGGTGAGGATGAAGACAGGAGTGACAGACATCATAGATAAAGTAAGATCACTGAAATGGATGTGGGCAGGCCATGTGGCGAGAAGAAACGACAGCCGATGGGCAAGAGCGGTTCAGAACTGGAAACCAAGAGATAGATGTGAAGAGACCAAGAAGAAGACCAAAGGACCGATGGAACAGAGAGATCATTAAGTACTTAGGGGTGACATGGCAAAGAGAAGCTCAGAATGGAGAGAATGGGAAAGCGCTTGGGGAGGCCAACATCCGACATCGGATTGAAAATGGCTGATGATGATATGTATGTGCGTGTGTGTATGTGTACGATGCTTTGCAGTTAACCATGGGAATAAAATTTGAACCTCTTCCAAGTATCTGTTGAGTTAATCACCAGTTTAATTGCTAGCTATTCTTACCAATCAAAGGTAAAACTTTTTCTAACTAATGGTTTTGTAAGCCAAAACGCTAAAGTTACATCACTATACAGGACCTTACAGGTGATGACGTACAAATAGTAAATCAAGAAATTAAAGAAGAAGTAATGGGTATGTTGTGATCCCCTCTCGTTCTTTCCGCGAACGACAACGATAAGAACAAACTAAAGGAGTGCCTCACGGCCACTGATAGACGCTGAAAGGCCGCTTAAATATCAGTAAATGCAGCAGTAGATACATCTCGATGGAATGAATTACCAAGGGAAGAAAACAATTAAGGAGAAGCGCAGGATGGTGCATAAAGAGTGAGTGAATCGCAATATAAATGTGATCGTAATGAGAAAATGGGGTAACAGCAGGAGCGGATTTAAGAAGTTAATGCGAGAAGGGAAAATTACTAATTGAAACTCCACAGGATAAGTTAAAAAGTTGCATCGTTATGAAGATAACTTTGGCCCCATCGCAAATAGGCTATTGTCTGGATTAAAATTACGAAACTATGATTCCCTAAGCGATCTGATAGGCACAATACTCTTAACACTATCAGATAAATAGCTTAAATAGAATTTGAATATCGATAGCACTCAATGTAGTTTCTTTTATGGCGAACCCGGCGGACCTGTATGCCAAAGTCGATGCTATTTTTTATATACCATCAAATATTAACAACTTTATTACTAAAACGCATATCCAAAATATGACCAAATACAGCAAAAATGCAAGATTTTTTGCAACGAAGAACTTCACTCGTCACACAACGTCATAACATCGTCACCTTTTCGTAATGCAGCATAAACGGTTCACCGCCAAGAGAAATGAGTAAAGCTCAAGATTGCGTACGCTTAGGGTGTTGAGTCGTTTCATTGAACTCGACAAATACTGCAAGATAATATAGGAATAGTGGCCATAAAGAAAGGAATTGAAAATCGGTCGATGAACCTTTCATCAATTATTTTCCAGATGATGCCTTGACCAATATGAAGGAATATATTTATCGGAAAAACTAATAGCAATTAACGTAGCTAATAGAATGTTTAATTGTAATAATAATATAATCGTTTGATTCATCTTCAGGTTTCATTAAATTATAAGTGAATGCAATTCCCCTTCTAGTTTAAAGGGCTATTTTCTAATGTGACCACAAATTCCACAGTAGGTGTTTATTAATGTGGCGACCGGTTTCGAACTACATGTTCATCATCAGGCACAAAGTCACAAAAAGTTCACGAGTATATAAGCGAGAGGAGGAAACGACAAAAACAATCAGAAAAAGAGGGTGTACATTGGAAAAGGAGGGCATTAGTTGACCTTAATGTAGTCTAATCTCAGAAAACTCTAGATAAGATTAAAACGTGAAATTTACGATTAGGACGGGCTTCTATATTTAAAACCATGCATTATGCTGACCGGTTCACATAACGACGTTCTATGCATTTAGCGATTACTATGCACTTCTTATAAGATAGCAACATTAGTCTCCATAGTAACAGATTCTCTTTGTAATACAAGATTCACTTTTATAAAGTCAATGCTGAAAACACTTCATCTCATACAGAAATAATTCACCCGTAGATATCGTATTCATCCGTTTATTTGTTTTGTTATTACTAGCTGAATTGCCCATTGATTCTCAACGGGGAAAATAGATGTAGGATTTAATTAGTAATGCTATTTGTGTAGAAGTGACCATTCCTCCGTTTGCATATAGGTATGCATTTAAGCTTTCATTCTATGAAAATGAACCAGGAACAATATTTATAATGTTGGATTGTAAATACTTATAAATATAACTCTAGGATTTTATTTGTATGCATTTAATGTTATTGATAATATGACTTAAGTTGCCTTTACACGAATGGAGAAGATAAAGGAGCTTTGAAGACCCAAATAGGTCCCAAGCAAACGTTTATGAATAGATTTCAATGCAACTGTTTCCTATTACTCCCCCATAATTCCACAAATACTATACATTACATTAGACTATAGATTACATTAGACATTATTTAAATCCAGGGGGTTTAAATCTCCTGGAGAAGAACTACGTATTATTTCGGAAACTTGAAAGTGCTAAGATGTACATAATTCACTTATGCTATCATCATAATAGGATTTGATAATCAATTATTTGAAAATCGTTGCAAGAAAACATTATTGAGTTCGACTCCATATCTTGTGAAGATATATCTTAAGAGAGATGCAATATATAGTCTGTAGTCGAACCCATACAAATTTCGATTGATATCATTGCATGTTACGGGAGCGTCTCCTCTAACTTCCTAGAGCAGAAAAAGAACAGGGAAGAGTGTGGAATAAAGTTCAGTGTATCCCACTCATTTCTTAAAGAAGAGTGATTGAAGTTCCCTGGCAAGTCAAATTCATATTCAAGTCAAGTCCTAATTCAATTAGTAAGCGGACAGCTTCCAGTATAAGACTTAATCAGGACTTCTATTCCAACACTGCATTAGCCATTAACTAATCATTCTCGATTTCACAAAATTGTTTTTAAACCATTCAAGTATTAACCTTCAACAGGAAATTTATCCCGCTCTGTTGTCGTTCGTTAATACTATTTGGGAAGGGCTTTGAAGTTTAACGCAAGAAAAAACACTTCAAACGAAACCCTGAGCATTAATTCTCAGAATTACTGTAAAGTGCTCAATTACTTGAAATGCTTCACAATGACTTTCAAGTTGCTGTATTACTTTGCATGTAACTATGATTGCTAAATTCATGATCCTGATTATTATATGAAAGTCTATGAATAGAAAAACAACGAAGAGAGGCGTACTCTTTTCTGGTTAAAAGTTTTCGCATAGCGCGAATGTGATCATGCAAACCAATCTTTCAGAAGGTCAATAAATATAACTACATAAATTCGTCAAACATATTAAAACAATTATAAAGAACGCACTTACGGTATTTCGTATGAGCGTATGAGTTATTCAGTGATACTTAAATAGAAGAAAATGGATGTAAAACAGCTGATTTCGCCTAATTGCTCCCTTGCAGGGTACAAAAGAATCCAAACAGCTAGATTCACTAAAGTATTTTTCAGAATTTACAAATATTAACGCAGGAAAGAAAACTCTGCCATTCTCCATAAGAATCCTCGGTATAAATTTGGGAATATTAACTAAGGAATAATTCTATAATTTATGCTTGTTTTATATACACATGATTATCCTCCTTTTCCAGAATAAGTGGATTGTTAGTCTATAAAAATGATATATTTATTATTTATATACTTCGCCCAAAGTCCTGAAGAAACTACGTAAATATTATGGAACAAAGCATTCCTCACTTGCGTGCGTATTGTTCTATCAGAAATTATTTATTTATTTCTAAGTATACTGCAAGTAGAATTACTTCTGGTGGCATCCCCAACCATTATCTATAAGGAACATAATTAAAACCAGAAATTCCTACACCAGACGTTACACGAATAAATATTCCACAATTAACGTCACTACCCACACAGTACATTATTCAAACACCAAAACACTACATCAATTTATATTGAACGAAAACAACTGAAACAATACCCTCTTACGGTCTCTCGTACGTGTGTGTTTGCATTCGTTGATACTTCAACAGGAGAAAACACGGCAGACTGCAATGTATTCTAGAATATGCTTCCATAATGAAAAAATCAACCGACTAACTTTATCGCTGGATTCTTCAAGGACATTACTAAGATTTGGTGTAGGAACAAAAAGTAAGGATCTAAAGCAATGTGTTATCAAATTAAGCTGCGCGCACTTACTGACTTTCGTAGGTGTGTTTTATGTATCCGATGATTCTTCCGCAAGAGAAAACGGAGTTCAAAAGTATTTATATAAAGTATATGATTCATAATACCCAGAACTAAACGAAATCAATGAACAAACCAAAAATAGTCGCAATTATTAACATATGCAGTTATTGTTTGTGCTCAATAGCTCAGGGAAGGAGGCATGAGGAACCACACAGCAGAAATACTCTTTCTGATTTGCAAATAGCATCCGAGGAACGAAATCGCTGTTTTTTTAATTTCTCAGCTTAGGTTGTGGAATATCAACTAAGTAACGAAAACAACGCACAGTCCAAAGAGTTTACGGTAATTCGTATTTGTGTGTTTGCATTCGTTGATTGTTCAACAGGAGAAAAGGGGACGCACGAAGCAATGTACGAATATTTTTCCATAATTAAAAACGTCAACCGAGTAACGATATAGCTGATCTCATTAAAGATAATAGCTATGATTTGATGTAAGAACCAAAGGTAAAGCACCAAAACAATGTTTATCAAATAAAACAATGCGCACTTACTGTCTTTCGTAGTTGAGTTTTTATGTATTCGATGATTCTTCCTCAAGGGAAAACGGAATTCAAATTATATTTACTGAATGATTAAAAATACCCAAACCACAATGAAAATCAATATAAAATCAAAAAATCCATTGAACATTATGCAGTTCGTAAGAATCACACGAACGTACTACTTCAAAATCTCTGCTATAATATCGAGAACGTATATGTGTCCTTTTTGTCGCTTGATATCGGTTTGATAAAGAAAAACTCCAAAATGGCTGTATTTTTGTTCCTGCTCTTTAAATATCATAGTTTACATTCGCTGAAATCTCAGTAAATTGCCTTCTCTTCATAAATTCTGACATCAGTTCCTACCATTAATTCGGTATGGACTTATGGTCCATGGTATGGTGACGGTATGGTCCATCTGTTTTCTTATGGGAAAATCAATGTATCGGATTCAACAATCACCTCGGTCGTCAGGGGGTTGTTTACCACGACGAAATTTCACAACATTTACGTTTATTTTGTCATAGTTCTCGTAATTTAGATTCGAAAAAGGTATTTTACGAAAATAATAGGATTCTTTATTCAATTTACCTTCTTTTGGTGCTTTCCTTGACGTCGTAGGAGCATTATTTCAAATTTAATTCTGTAAAAGTAACAAAGCCTGCAGGGTACAAAAACGAACTTTTCGTGCATTCCTTATGGAAGTGTATTATGGGGTCCTGGGTTCGAAGCAGAGCCTTCATAAAAATGAGGATAGTTTTCGTGGGGCTTCCAGCATATTAGAAATACAATGCAGTTTGTCTCATGGCTCTAGGACAAATAGTTTCGAAAATAAAAGGGGGGACGGCCAGACAGACGGACGGACACTCCGCTAATTATATACTACTACTGAAATCAATATGTTCTGGCATTACTTTGTGGAAAGCCATAATAAATTATACAACTTTGTAATTTTATATATATTTATATATACTACTACTATCTATTCCCAAACATGAAGAGATTTCTTCAGGGGAAGAAATTCACGTCAAATGAAGAAGTCATGTCCGAAACAGAGGCCTATTTTGGAGGACTTGAGAAATCATATTTTTCGAAAGGCATCGAAATGCTCGAGGACCGGTGGAAAAAGTGCATAGCTCTAGATGGAGATTATACTGAAGAATAAAAAAGGTTTTCAGGTAAAAAGTTGATTTTTTTATTTGTTAGGCTCGGGACTTTTCAGGCCATGTAGTAGTATATATACTTATCTTATATATAAGATTTATATAATATCTCTGCAATTTTGCTATTCCATTGACTCCTTAATGAAGATTCTCGATTGCATGAAATTATTCGTACATAAATATATTAAAACTCCGTCCTTCTTTGTTCCTGAACTCCATGTTGGTCATTGCTAGAAATAGTCTACATCTGTTTGAATATATGTAATAATGTTACGCCAGAACATAGATATAACTCGTACCTGTTGTATGTCGCGCAGAAATTTCCGTGAAATCCGAGTTTTTGAGTATCGGATGTGACATTCCTTCGCATTTCCAATGATATCCGAGGCTGTACTCATTAATTTGAGCTAAAAGATATTTTTAACTTTGAGCCTGTTTTTCGATACCAGTGCATCTATATCTGGTTTGAAGGAGGTAGTTGAGAGTATTTTCAAGATGCTCATATGAAATTTTTGTTCTAACTTTACTTTTGGTAATACGGGAGAAAAGTTACTCGCAAATCTACGTACAGAGACGTCATAAACAGGGCGTGAAGTGAAAATATTTTTCTTTAGATAGGTAGAACTTATAAACGTCCAATAGAGTCACTTGAATAAATTTTTCTCTAAGCTGCATATCTGATTGCAACTCTACACATTCCATTTGCAAGTTTGCAGTCAACGTGTTAATGTCAACAGAGAATAGAGTAACAAATATACTGAAATACAATTGGTGTTTTCTAAAATCTTGAAATCCATTCTTAAATTCCTGTGACAAAATAGCAATTAATGCTACATATTTTTCGTTACTTACATGACTTTGTTGAGAGACTGTTTCAAAGTGCATTTAGTTATTGTTCTTAATTTGAGATTGCCACACTTTCAGCTTAATTTCGAATGCCGTCACTTTTTGAAACATGTAATTTATTAACTAATTTTCACCTTGGAGACGCATGTTCATTTCATTTAAATGATATCCACTAAAAATGCTAAATCAGCCAACCAATTCTCATTTTCCAATTCCGGTACAGGTATTCCTTTTGTGTCCATAAAACATTTTATTTCATAGAAACGTTTAAGCGTTTTACCACGACTTAACCACCTGACTGCAGTAAAGTACACACTATCTCCATAGCTAGCTTCCAAAGTATTCAGAAACTCTTGAAATTGGCGGTGATGTAATCCTTTTGATCTTATGAAATTTATTGTTTTGATGACGACGTTCAAAATATTTTCTTTTTTAAAAGTCGTTGCACACAAATTCTCTTGATGTATGATACTTCATTGTAGAATTATAAACAACACGAAAGGAATATAGAGAGAGCCTCTTGAGACATGTGCTTATCGGTGCCCTTCCAGGGAGTAAAGAAAATTATCACTAGAGAAAATGCAACACGATACTTGGTCAAATGCTACTAAATAACAAGTGCCTGAGTACTCAATACTCAACCTGTGATGTTGCAACGTTCGTTTATTTTCCGGTTACGCAACGCACGAGTGGGCTTTGAGGGCCGCCTGTCTGGTCTAACTAATCAACAATTCAATTTAAATTGTAAACACACTCACGATCGAATCGTCATCAGGTGGAGGATTATTTATTTATCCATTTAAATCCTTATTATGGTATCATTCATAGAATCCCGTAAGTGTGAGTGGTAGTGTACAAATTGAGTAAGTTCATCTTATTCTTTCGGTGCATAGGATTAAGCTGTATTAATATAAGAGTGCGAAATAAACATTTCCAAAGGTAAAGTGATGAAAGAAGGATAGATGTATTTATTAATGTAATTGTCGTCTCATATCAAGTTTATAACAACCAAGTATCAACTAAGGTCAACCCTTACTCTAGTTCAAAATCCCTCAAATCTAAAAACAATGGATGTTGAGAAGCCGGAACACCTGAATTAATCTCAAAAGGAAGTTTAGGCTAAAAGTGACCGGAAGGGCAAGAGTGGTGCGCAAAATTGGACTTTCGATCGATGCATTACGGTACTGCGCATGCTCGCACGAGGGAGAAATTTGAATGCTGCGTATTTTGGAATTTGTGAAAAATTTGACCGCATTGCTTCAACAAGATTGTAAGTCATCATTTGAAACCTACATTATTTGCTAAGATAGGTAACGAATGAATACGTCGAATTCGTACTTATTTCATTTTCATCGAAGTAGAATACTTGGTGTTCATACTGAAGGTCTTCTGCGTTTTTTTTTCAAGTATTTCCCATCCCATTACAAAACAGAAAAAGAAAAACACAGAAATAAGTATACTGTGATTGACGCATTGAGTTGTCATCGAAATTTTTTAAAAAGAACGACCACAAGTTGAAACTGTATCACCGTCTGCTTGAGTTCATGGAATCAGACATAATGAAAATTTTGTAAACAGAAAATATTAAAATTTGAACGGGAAACTTTCTCTCGTTTGTCGTACGTTAAACTAATAAGATATTTAATTTCTTATCAAAAATTCATGAAAAACAATAAAAAAATCTTGTATTTTAGGTGATTGCAGGTAAAATGATTAATATTTTCATTGATTATCTATATGATTTCATCACAAAAGAAGCTCATTAGTTCAACGTAAGACAATCGAGGAAAGGTTCTCGTACACGTTTAATTTTTTAAATTCTACGAATAGCTGAAGTAATTTTCGTATACGATACATATAATTTGACAGAATTGACATATGAAAATTTTGTGGAAGTTCAACTTACCATGGTACACAATGAGATTACTTTGACCAATCTAAATAATATTTTAATCGATTATAGACGTTCGATTAAGAAAACGATGTTTTTGGTCTGAATCATATCTTCTGACGAGAATCGAAAGCGAATTTAGGATAGTCACGTATTTAGCGTATAATGAAGTCCTCATGAGAAAATCAGCAATTGACGATAGGAGTTACTTAAAGTCTCATCAACCTCAAGTTGTGAAAATTTTCTCCCATCAAATATTATCATAGAACTTTTTCTTAAATATTATGCGGTCATAGAGGCATACCTTGGCATTTTATCTTTAATTTAGGTTGCTAATTTCATTTAAATTCAAAACTTCTTCGTTATATACCATATAATGTATTATTTGCCCATAAGGAAACTATAGTGAAATAGAGATATTATAATAGTATATTGATGTATGCGGATATTTGAAACGTAGTCATCGGACTACTGTATTGTTAAGAGAAAACCAAGAATTCTCCAATTGGCGGTAACCGACGTGCGCAATTCCTCAGAAAAGGATTATCGCCAAATGAGGATTTTCAGAAACTCCAGACGCGAGTTTCCGAGGCTTCCATCATCAAATAAATGCTGAATGAAAAGAAAGTGAGGTATTTGTTAGTCTTAGGGAAAAGAAATTCCCATGCACTCCGTCGGGAACCAAATATTTTTCTTTTGAAATATTTCATTTTATCCCCCGTAAAGTTAATGTATAGCTTTCACACAAAATATCGATGTGGAGAGTATTTGCTCATTCAATAGCTAAAGCAGTCTCATTTACATTCTTACCTTTTCGACGAAGATTATACATGATTTTGAAAGCATATATTATTTGAACTCTTCTTCACGACGTGCAGTTTCAAACCATCTATAGTATAGAAGGCTACATTATTTCAATATAAGCTTTTATATTGTATTCTTCAATGATTATATATTAAGGGTTTTACTGTGGATGGGATTCATTCAACTTAGTTATAAGGCAAAATAATGTAAAATATTTAAAAGCATCGATAAATAAGACGCTGCTGATTTTTTGGAGCCATTCGCTGAATTGGTTTTCGCAGATCGGAGTATTTTTCTCTGGAACTCGCACTAGAGAGTATGCACTCGCGAAAAAGAGTCATTTGAAAAGGAGAGATAGAAATCCCGACCGGTATGCGATTTGAACATCCGAAAGACAGCCGCTGCACAGTGGGCTAGAACCGAAAAAAGCTGGCTAAGAGGCCAAAAATGGTTTTCTTGAGTACGGGTTTTGAAACTTCGCATAGTTATTACAAAATGATTGAACTTTATGTTCCCGTTTGTATTTTTTCGATATCTTAATGCGTTAAAAAGAAACATGGCGTCAAACTTGAACAATTTTCACAGAAATGGGCAGTCTCGGATTTTTCGGATAAACGTTCAAGTTTGCATTTTTGTGGAGAGTATAAATTGATAATTTTGGATAAAAAAACGATGCAATAATCTACAACGATTCTTTATCTTTTGACTGGTTGCAATTACTGCTTACAAAAATGAGTTTTTGCTCACTTAAAGCAAAAAAAGGGCGGACACGTTTTTCGGACAATGTTCGAGATGTAGTAAGGATTATAAATAGGAATACGGCCCTAATGCATCGAGTCTCTTATACCACGTCATATTCAAAAGTGTCTAGATGTGGAATCAGAAGAGACTACTTTGGGAATTAAGTCGATTTTTCGTAAGCGCGGTGCGTTCCGACTCACCGCCGTGGAATCCCCGAATGCAGTTTCGCTGTCTTTTTGGTGGTATGAAGTCTAACGATTGGCCTCTTTCATGTTAAATTCTGGCTAACTATCCTTAAAACATATGTGAAGACAGTTTAAGAGAGGAATTACATACCTCTAATTTACACAACGGACGTGGAATTAAGGAAAGTTTAACATTCAGGTAAAATGCGTCTGCGTTTAAAGTAAAATAATGAAAACAAATGTTAATGCGGATCTAAATTCTACAACTCTTAACTCTATGACAATAATCTCTATTTAAAACATAAATATTTATACTACTTAATGTATATCGTTACCTTATTGCAGCTATCGTCTTATTCATCAGAAGATGGATCTTGTGAATCTTTCACGAAACCTCCTAATATCTTTGTTTCTTGCCTCCTTCCTCTTCCGAGTGTTTTCCTAAAGGAAGGACTGCATTTTATGCAATTTATGTTCCATGAACAAATACCTTATGTACTGTCAGAGTCATGTAGTACCAAGGATACTACATGGCCTGAAAATTGCCGAGCCTAACAAATAAAAAAATCAACTTTTTACCTGAAAACCTTTTTTATTCTTCAGTATAATCTCCATCTAGAGCTATGCACTTATTCCACCGGTCCTCGAGCATTTCGATGCCTTTCGAAAAATATGATTTCTCAAGTCCTCCAAAATAGGCCTCTGTTTCGGACATGACTTCTTCATTTGACGTGAATTTCTTCCCCTGAAGAAATCTCTTCATGTTTGGGAATAGATAGTAGTCGCTGGGTGCCAGATCTGGTGAATACGGGGGATGTGAAACCAATTCGTACCGCAATTCACTCAATTTGACCGTCGCTTTCATTGACGAATGAGCTGGTGCGTTGTCGTGGTGATACAGCACTTTCTTCTTTTTGATGTGTGGCTGTTTTTTCTTGATCTCGATGTCAAAACGGTCAAGTTGAGCAACGTAGTAGTCGCCTGTGATTGTTTTTCCCTTTTCCAAGTATTCAATCATAATGATTCCATTTGCGTCCCAAAAAACACTCGCCATAACCTTCCCAGCTGACTGTTGGGTCTTTGGACGCTTCGGACGACTGCTACCCGCTTCTAACCATTCTGCAGACTGCCGATTGGACTCAGGAGTGTAATAATGTATCCAAGATTCGTCCATCGTCACAAATCGGCGCAAAAAGTCCTTCTTGTTTTTTTGAAACTAGGCGAAACCACGCTCGGAATCCTCCACACGTCTTGGCCAGCTTTTTTCGATTCTAGCCCACTGTGCGCTGGGGCGGAATCGCTTAATATTTACGAATTAAATCAAAGTGACGAGCGCTCATTCGCCCACTGGAAAACGATTCGCGGATTTTTTTTCAAATTTCTCGGGAAATAAAAATAAAATCGTCGGAAAAAATGAATCTCGATGTGAAGCAACTGATTCGTGAAACTTTGATACGCAAATACAAATTATTAAAGAAAGTAAAAAAATGCATATTTTTGGAAAACTTATCCGCTTCTTATATAACTTCCAGAAATCAAAAGAGGAAAATGAGTCTAATGTTTACTTTAGTAATGGTTTCGTTAAGAGCGCTCCGACGTCTCAGGGCATTTCGCAGGTGGGCACCCACCGGGAATCGAACCCAGGTCCGATTTCATCGAAGCCCGCTTGCCTATCAGGGAACCCTAATGTTTACAATTTTCAAAGATTACCAATTGAAGATTCTCTTTCTTCCTAGATTAAAACTTGCGTCCCCTGAATCAAGACAATATTTAGAATATATTTTAATATGCGCTGCTTACGTACGTATACATTTATTGGAATTGTCGCTGTGCTTGCATTCACAATTCTACCTTACGGCGTCATTCTAAATTGAAAAAGAAATGAAAAAGTTCCCGCGATGAAAATTCATGTTAAGTAAAAGATTTCCATCCGATTTTAAAACGAGTAACAAATTGCAGATTCTGGAAACTTCCGCGAAATTCAAAGGAAGAGGCGTAAGAGTTAAAATTAATTCGCTGGAGAAAATCGACGAAAGAGAATTGTACCTGCCAAACGGCGAACGCTTTCATTGAAAGAAACAAAAAAATCAAGACAAGATCGATATGAGAATGAAAGGGAAGGAGACAGATCTCAAGAATTCTGTCAGAAATTCGCTCTTCTTCTATCGATGAGCTATCGGATTTTAACTGGATTAGAATATAGTCCTTCAATGTCACATTAAAGAACGCCCATATATCAAGTCCATACCGAATTCTGAGATAAACGGCGAAGAGAAAAGGAGTGCCGTTAGATAATGCCGACTTCCGATTTTTGGATGGCATTTATTTTAATTACGGCCGCATCAAAATATTTCTCCTCCTGTACGATAGCCGGTGGTGGCGATTTTGAGTGCACTCCGCTATATATAGCGGAGTGCACTCGATACGGCGCCACTTTCGCACAAATGTGAAGTAATACTTACTGCCGTTTACTCAAATGAGTGGAATGCCTCTTTGCGAAAGCATTCCCTCTTCAT
This sequence comes from Pachydiplax longipennis, assembly GCA_036926295.1. NCBI lineage: Eukaryota > Metazoa > Arthropoda > Insecta > Odonata > Libellulidae > Pachydiplax > Pachydiplax longipennis. The sequence continues at coordinate 72,826,470 of JAVFKF010000002.1, read as the reverse complement.
GATGACAGAACGTTTACTGCGTTATTTGCACTAGAAATACTCATGAGGAGAATGTGATAGCAATGTTACCATACCATTTAGTTACATTTCTGAAAATTCAGACCCTGGCGGATCCGAAATGGGTACATAGAGGGAAAGCTACTCCTATTGAATAGGGCAAAGGGTATCAAATATGGAATACTTTTTCTAAATACCTATTTTTGCCATTTCAATTTGTTTAAAATTGTGCTTAGTAATCATTCTCTAAATCTTTGACCTCTTGGACATCGAACCCCAAATAAATTCATAGATTAATTAAATAACTTTTAAGATTTTAGGAAAATATCAGAGTCTAGCCAATCCCATATTAGGGTTGTCATATGGAATTGCTGGTACTATTAATGCGGAATATTAGAGTACTTGTTTTGAAAAGTGAACAAATTACGCGAACTTAAAAATAACATTATCTCTTCGACATTTCATTTCATGCTTTGCCTCTTCCTCCCCTTTTGTATAAAAGGTAACATTGCCTTCTGAAGTGGCTTAAATAACATAAAAGACAAAAGAAAATGCGTGTCTTTGCAAGATGGATGCAGCACACGTTGGATGGATGGGAATCGTAATTCATTGGCTGTATTTGAACTCTTAGGGGAGAGGAAACCACACAAAAAAGAAATAATCTCAGACTCTCCTTTTTTCCATTAATTCGGACCAAATTCAATTATTTATCTCGTCGAAATAGACGCTTTCTAATTGAATTTTTATATCTCTTAATAATGAATTTCCTTTCAAATGGGTAATTTAATAATAGCAAATTCTCCTACGGGCAAATAAGGCACTGTTGACTCTTTGCTACATCTGCTTCTGTTATTAAGATTTAAAAGCTATTTGAATGGCTAATTTATTGAACACTAGCTGAGGCGCCCGTTGATTCTCAACGGGGATATATAAATAAGCAGTAGATAATATATTAGGTAATAATCTGTGCAGAGGAAAGTCTAACATCTCTCACTTAGCTTGGATCAATGAAAATGTTATCCTAAATGAAAAGTTTCATATTTTCTAACTTCTTATCATTTGAATGCAAATCTAGAATCCACAATAAGAAAAGGAATCGTCTTAGATTTTCTTTCTTTAGGAGTTTCCTTAACTGTGTAAGGTGATTCTCTCTTGGGATATTTCCTGGGTGCACGTCGTCTCATATAATAATTACCCATTATCTTATGTTTCTTTTAAATTTACTTATTAAGATAGTATTGCTTAGCTTCACATTGAATCCAATACGGTAGAAAATTTTGATGGAGACAATACTACTTGCAGTTTGCTCACGAATATAAAAGATCGCCCGTGTAAAAAATGAGGCTTTTGATTAAGTTATCATTTACCGGAAATGCTAATTTAATACGCGGTATTAGAGTAACGGTTCAGACACCCACTGCCACACGCCGAAAGGCTGCACGCAGTATACATTTATCAATTTGAATTTTTTCCAGCTTAAATCACACTTAGTAGCTTCATTATTTTTAAATAGAGTCGGCAAAGTCGAGGTGATAAAGAGACTTATTCGTTTTCAATGATTACTTACCTATGGACCTAAAATACCCGTGTATTCTTATGGGAAAACGCAATACCTCGGTTTCAACAATCGCATTCGTCGTCAAGGGGACTCGTTGTTTATAGCCTCAAAATTTCACGAAATTTCCGTTTATTTTAACCGAATTCTCGCCATTTCTATTCGATAACGATATTTCGCGACCAAAATAAGAATCTTTATTCATTTTTCATTCTTATGGTGCTTACCTCGATTTCGTAAGCCTATTATTTCTAATTTAATTTTGCAAAATAAATGTGGCCTGCAACCGATAAAACTGAATACCACGTGCATTTCTTATGAGAACAGTTTTTCTTGTCTGGGTTTGAACTGGGGACCATCAGATAAATTAAAAGTAGCCTATTATCTGCGCAGGGAGTACATTTAACAATCGTGAAAGTTTGAAAGTTGTGCCATTTATGGTTTTCGAGTTTTAGGCGAACATACATACATACACACATACACACATACATACACACACCTTATTTTATTATATTAGAAGATGCTAGCAACAGCTTCTCCGTGCTTTTCGGAAGCAATAAACACACTCTTTTTGATGAAAATTTTCATTTCAGTGGGTATTTTTGCAGTGGTTTTCTGTAATAGCCAGAGCAGTATTACACAGATTTGCGAATAACTTTGTTGTATTCCATGATGAGTTAAATCAGAAAATCTTTTCATGAATATACAGGATCCTATTTAAATATTTGATTCTGGTTTTATGATTATTCTTATGATTTCTTGATTTATTTCTTCCGCTATGGAATGCTTCAAAGTTACTTGCAAAATTATGGAATTTACCCAAGAAAACTATAATACAACCATTTTATGAATGATATTACATTACTTTGCGCATTGGACATATTTTGGATAAGTTTGGTTAATCATTATGTAAGGGTGAACGATGGTATTCAGAATAGAAACATTATCACGCTGAGAACTACTGTGGGTCAGGATGCGTAAGTCGAATAAAGAGAAGGTAATTATGATAACTACAACATTGGGAAAATAATAATGTTAATCACTAGACGTGGTCCGAATCAACATTGAAACATCAACACGAGGCTGATTACTATTTTCTAATCATTTTATTTACAAGAGAGAGATGAATTTGAAATAATCTGTGTGAATTTGCATTTAGCGAGTGTTATGTTGAAATAATGAGGTTGACTTCGTTTGCATAATTCACTCAATTTATTCAGCCGAATAATAAAAATATAAACAAAATTAGATTCGACGTGTTCCGTTTGGAGAGGCGAAAAACTTAATAGATACAACTCGATTCCACATTAACTTAAAATGAAGACACATTCGTTATAATAACGCATTTCGGAATATATTACGATTCTAGCGCTTTGGCCAACAATTTCAGTTTTATTTCAAAACATTTTTAACATACCGACTGCAATAGTTTTGACGCCAAAAATGAACTAACAATGACATATTTACCAACAGATACATAAGTATAGCTTACGTTTGCCACAAAATCCTCTGAAATGTATCAGATTAAAATGAGATATTTACTAAACTAAAAAGAGGCTCCTTAACTCGGCCGATTTATGCTCAAGAAAGTCGTTTTAAGGATTTTCGTGAAGAATACGCGATAAGCTAAAGAAGTAACTCAAACGACCCCCTTACAAGGCGGCTAGCAGGTTATTTATGTAGATGTAGATGTAAACAACGTTAAAATGCATCTTTCATTAAAACGAAATATAACGTTATTATATAATATTTATGGTGACAAACTGATAGAGGGGATTGGAGGGAAAGTGGTAGGAGAAGAAAGTGTGAAAACGATTATATATGCAGACCATCAGGCTGTGATAGCAGAGAAATGCTACAAGAAATGGTAGAGAGAATCAGTTTGAAAGGAGAGGAATATGGAATGAATGTTAACATCGAAAAGCCGAAGGTGATGAAGATATCAAAGAAGGCTGGCCCAATACAAATTAGGTTGAATGGGAAGGAATTTGAGCGGATAATTTAAACATTTAAATATTTGGGAAGCACTATGACATCTAATGGTAGTTGTACAGAAGAAATAAGAAGTAGAATAGCTCAAAGACAGGCAACGTTCCATAAGATAAAAGGATTTTTGATGTCGAAGGACATCAAGATGGAATTAAGAAAAAGATTTGCGAAATGCTTTATCTGGAGTATTGTGCTATATGGGTCTGAAACATGAACATTAAGAAAGAAAGAAGAAAAATACTTTGAAATGTGGCTATGGCGAAGGATGGGGAGAATATGTTGGAAAGACAAGATCAAAACTGATGAGGTACTGAGGAGGGTTGGAGAAGAAAGAGTAATTTTGGAAAACATAAGGAAAAGGAAAGCAAGATGGATAGGGCATACATTAAGTGCAGAATGCCTACAGAAGAAGATATTTGAAGGAAAGATCAATGGAAAACGAGGAAGAGGGAAGTTTGGAATACTAACCGATTTGAAGAGAGGAAAATAAGGTCTAAAAAGGGATGCTCAGGATAGAGAAACCATTGACACCTGTCCATGGACAATGATGATGACTGAAACGATACCTGTACTGTTACGTATTATTTAACGGTAAGGAGTTTCTATATCAATCAAAGTATTAAAAGTATTAAAACTTTAATTTAAAAGAGACCTAATAAATGATTCAATAATATGAGAAAAATAAATTAATTTCTCTAACATAATAATTTTTACCTCTTGTTGCACCAAACGTCATAACTTAATGAAGATAGACCATATCTTACGCCTCATGGAGAATTAAAATCTTAAAAAGCTGGTCAAAAAAGATAGGAAATCCTTTGGATATTTAACTTTCCAATTCCCGCTTACTAAAATTCATCAGAACACAGTTTTCGGAAGTTTTCAATATATATATATATATATATTGAAATGAAATAATGAAAAGCACATAGAACGTATAATCCAAATGATAGTATGTGAGAGATATCGCCGCCCCTATGGACGAGAATCGAGCAGAACACGATGGGATTTTATTTGTTCGATTGTCACTTGTTTTAGAGCAGCGGTGGCTTATCGATCTGGCAGATTTAGTTGCACAAAAAAGAAGAATGTGGCGCCATCCCGATGGCTGTTGATACGCTTCCCAGAGTTGTATTTTTAGTTATTTCTCGTCTGATAACGGAAGAATGAAAAATATGAAAGAACAGGCAGCTCAAATGGCACGAAAAACGCATCGGTTTGGGAAGGGGGCGTGGAAATGATTCCCCATTATTAGTACATTATATGTGAATGCCGCTTTTTGTGCGGAATCTGGCTATAAATACAGATGAATACCACCGAACCGCAATTGCGATGTATAATAGCACAGATCGGATTTTTCAAACGAAATAAGGGAAAGGATGCATTCAATCATTTTATGAACCAAATAAAAATAAATTGAAACATATCTGCGTATTTGGAAAAGAATGAGGGCGTCAGATTTCCAAAGTGATTGCGAATAGTTGTAGAAATCATTAAATCTGTTTAACCAGACTTAAATCGAACTAAAAAAGGAAAAGAAAAAAACCAAAGAATTTGCGAAGGCTAAAGCTATTAGACAAGAACTTTGCGCTCATTAACTTAAAACCAGCAAACGCACAAATTAATAGAATTAATAGTATGCAGTCAAAATAGAACTTAATCTCAACTTTGGATTCGAACATATGACGAAAGAGTATGGGTCAATTGCTAAACCGTTACGTGTGAAAATTGTACGGAATTAAATACTGTCCATCAATGATTATTACGACATATTTTAAGAAGGATGCCTCGAAATTTTATTTCGAGTGAGTCAAACAAAACACGAAGTAAATTGTTAACAAATTGTAACGCCGATAAAATTTCTTATTGAGATTTGTTTTTAAAACTGAGTGAAGATACGTTGAGTGGTCACATGATAATTTCTTTAGCAATACATACTACGATTGGGAATAAAATGTAAATTATTCTTTTCGATAGAGAGATATACGTAAGAGGAAAGACGAAAAGAGTGACTCACTGGTTCTATGCCCCCAATTGGGGCAGAGAAATCTTTTCTAAGGTCTTTGGATTTAACATCAAGTAAATGTATAAAGCGATAGATTATGTACTGAGCGAAGTAATTCACCGATATTAAAATAGTAAGTTATATAAATAAGCAATAAATGGATGTACAAGTGCGAACTTGGTTTCCTTATCAAACTCTTGGTATATTTCTTGGGATAAAACATACGTTAATTATAATATAGCGATTCATTATACGTAGAATTTTCTTTATCGAAGGTTACGGTATGAATTGGAGAACTCTAATGCAGAATCCGTTTACCTAATGTATCCGTAATGAAAATGCAACAGTAGTAGATGAAATTAGAAAAAAGAGAAACTCCTTCATAAATATCAAGCCGCTTACAATGTTTTTTGTTTTTACTATGCCTAAACTTACTTAATGTGTTCTGAATTAGTAATTAGAAACTAGTGTAATCTAAAATTACATAATTATTTCAATTCTAAAATTATTGTTTCGAAGATATTTCTGGAAATATCTGCTGGAATATCAATAATCCATCTCGATGTAAAACTCGGACATTTTCCGTCTCGATGGGTAACATATATATTAACTCTAAGATCTATGTTAACTGGTCGCGTTGAGTCAGGTAATATGAGGATATATTGATATATTTTCTGGAATAAAACAAAAATATCACAGATATTTTTATTTCATTTTATATTTTACTACAATGCTTTCTTGGATAGGAAAAAAGAGGATGTTTTATAGATTCAGGATAAACAATTACCGGTGAATTCGATAGTAAGGTACCTGAGTAGAGTGGATGAAAATTCCTGAAGACGATAACTTGTTTGAAAATAACGGATAAGAATTTAATATTGATAAAGTGATTTTAATAATGAATATAATACGCTGAATGTTTCTAACCATAATGCAATAAAATTGAAACAACAGGTATTTGACATTTTTAAAAAATTATTAATATCTTTGAGTAAATAAAAGGATATATCATACCTGCTACCTGGAATACCATCATATTCCAGAAAAATCACCTGCATGTAATAGAAGCGTAACGAAAGCCCAAGCTTCCATTCACATTCGCCACGCCAGAAGCACGAAAAGATGGTGTTATTTTGCTTCATTAACTACATAAGAGTAATATTTCATAAACTGATTTTTGTTATGTGCTTTTATAGCCGACGTGGACTGACCACAATATTTATATGAACTGGGCAATGGATTTGATATGCGCTTTGTGTGGTCGTATGAAAATCCCTTTACTCTCCCAAATTAGTAACATTTTCTCTCATTTTATGCCGGCAGGGAGAACAAGCTTTCAGCTGGTCATTTGTTAATGAATATCTTAAAGTATTTGAATAGATCTGATTCAGCGAATGGATAAGATTTCACTGCACACGAGTAGCAGTTATTCGTATATTTTCTATGTGATGAGAAAAACATAGAAAATAATTAAGTAAGGTGGATCCGTGAGGTATGTCATATTGTTTTATCCTGGTTATAAATGTTAAAAATAAAGCTTTAAGTGGCACATCATTGCCGGTAAAAAAGGAAGTAGCATTTAGAATGACAAAGTTTACGCAAAGCTGGAAATGATGTTTTGTATTTTTGTGCAAATACATGATGTGATAAATGTATTGAGTGAATTTGTGTAGGATAAGAAACATATATCGTAATATCAATGACGCGTACTATTCGCAATTACATTGCTAAGACGAAATTTTTAAAACATTCGATAACTTTTATATTCTCACGCTCTCTAATACGTATATTAGGGATTTCATGTAGGTTCAAGTGGCAAGGCATTGGAAAACGCCAGATTTTGAATTTTCCCATCGAGTATCGTTACTGGATGTATACATATCGATATCAAAACGAGGTAAATCGATACGCATAATGATGTGGAAGATGTGTGTTTTAGGTATATTTTAGTGTTTGTGTATTCGTTTTTACTGATTATAGTGTTTGTTGAAATGTATTTGGGTGGGAAAATTGAGTAACAGAGTTCTGGTTTATTTTCCTCGATAATTTTCACACTGGATAATTAGTTAGTGTTATAAATACTCCAGCGTATCCTCGACCATCCTCTTGAAATAAATATAATGGACATTTCATGAAGTTGTTCTGCGACTTACTCCGACATTACATTCAACCGTATATTATCGCATTTTATTACAATTCGGTGCCTTGTTTGGATTTGTTTTGGATTTTTAAGGTGTTTTATAGACGTTGTAAAAAAATTCCATCCTTTATTTTCCATGAAGATGTGTTGCTTTTCAAATTTATATAAGTCCCTTTTGCTAGATCTCTAAGCTACTGATATCCATAGTACTACCTGTTATTATACTATTATTACTAGGCTCGTGAAGTATTTTCTGTCCTTTCCTTGTAGTTGTCCTATTTCCTAAATTATTTTTGAGATTTTTAACGCAATACATCAATTTATCACGTAAACTTATTAATAATTAGATATATTCATATGATACATATAGTTATCGTGATAATTTGCACACCATCATCTCTAAAACACTTTTTCCAAGATACGCTTAAGTTCTTTTGAATCTCTTCTTCGCCCTCTCTGGTCCTTATATGTTTCGAGGGTTTAAGGACGCTTACGATGGCTTAAATGGAACATTTTCCACTCACAATCTCTTCCGACTCTATTAATTTTTTCAAAACTATTCAGTTTGGCCTATTCTCAACCGCAGGCATTGAAAAATACATTGCATCGCGGGAGATTAATCAGAATAAAATGCAAGCGATTCTCTTCCCTCCAAAATGAACGTGTCTCCCGAGAGTATTTCCATACATTTTTTAAAAGGGTCGTGCTGCCGCTATCCCATCATGCACTATTCTCTCTCGACTTAATGAATGGAAGGGACCATTGGGAATATGAGGGAGAAGAGAGGTGTCTGAAAGGAAAGCAAAATAAAAGATGTCTTCCATGGATGTATCAGGAATACACACAATTAAAGCGACCTCAGCCTTTCTCTAACTCGCCATTGCGATTTTTATGTATTTGAGATTTAAATTTTCAGGTCGTTTACATCAAGTTGCATATTCAGACTTCTCAAAGCTTAAATAATCGACTTATAAGGGAATTGCCACATTCAGAGCTTCCTTTCGATGTCTATGCGAGACGAAGCTCTTGAGGGTTGTTGAAATAAAAGATGCACCAATTCTGCAACAATTAAATTTATACTACGATATAAGAAAGATATAAAACGGGCGTGATGATCAATTATTTTTCATTTTCAACATTGCGAGGAATTTCCAAGAAATTGTTCATTCAATTATCAGATTGAGAGAGACCGCGATGCATTATGGGTGTAAACTAACAATATGAGGGATAGGCAGAGGTAAAAAGGTCAGCAACGGTGTGAATAGTTATATTAAAAACTTCAGGCCGCTAATTGGAGGTTAAGCTTAACCTTCCGATAAGTTTAGATGCAGATTTAACTATAAATTATTCAGATATTTAAAGGGAAGGGAGAGAAAAGTTCATGTTTGTCTAAAGTCTATCGTCATCTTTACGAGTTCCTTCATAATTTGGTCTTCAAGTTAATATAAAAGTTAAACTATAGAAAAAGATTCGCCGTCACCCCTTTATTTAAGTAAACCAGAGTAAAATAATAAACTGATAGAATTAATTATTAATTAGAGAAGCCCGAAAGAAAGAAGCCTAAAGTACATGGAATTTAATATTTCCATAGAGTATGCAAATTAGAGATGCCAATCTCGGCTCTTTAATTAATAGCCACTCTTAAGAGTGCAATTCTTTTTAACCCCCACGTCTCCCCCTCTCAATTTCTTTGCTTATCACCTCTAATTTTTTTATGTTAATTTCCATTCCTTCCGGACCCTTCCTTTTCTGACCCCTATCTCATGTATTCCCTTATTCCCTTTCCGAATTTCCTCCGGTTTTTATTTTTAAGTTCCATCTCCACTCCCTCATGCTTCCCAAGGAAGCCACGAGATCAACCGTGTTGCAAACGAACGCCTTCACTCATTCCATTCAATGGCATTCTATGCTGTTGTATCTATGCCCCTTTACATTTATTTGTGTTTAACTTTATTAAATAAAGGGATAAGTGTATTAATGTAACAATATATAAAAAATTCTTGAATGTGTTTTCATTATGACGTGCTTATTTTTCGATTGTAATTCTATGGTAAACAGTATTTATGAAATTTTCATTGGTTTTCCTTTTTTTACTGGAGCAAGACACCGATTTACACACACATCCATGGTTCGTATCATGAGAATTTATTACGCCAATTGACATTATTAATCTCATAAATCCTTATTTTTTGTTATTACTTTCGTAAGCACTGAATTCAGTTCTTGGTACATGCACCGGTAGGGAAATTATACTGAGCGTAAGTGGTGCGAAGGTAGACTACAAATGGTTGCCGACCTCAATAGATATCAAATTATTTATTTATTAATTAACAGATCCAACAATAGCCATGACTGGCAACTTACATAGGGTACAGTGGTACAATAAATTAGAAGGTAAAGAAAAAATTAATAAACAAAACAAATAACAAGAAAAGAGAGGCAATTTAAAGAATGGAGGCGTGGGTGTTGTTTATTATAGAAATGAAAGTAGATTTGGGAGGAAAAAAGGAGAATGTAAGGTGTTTTTGAAGAAAAGGGATCTTTGTTAGAATAAATAAATAATGTGAAGAAGGTGAGAGAAAGAGGAGAGGAGATCTGAGGATGGAATGAAGTACTTTCCTCCGTTGAGGAAGGGGAGGGATATTTAGGGAAGAAAATATTTGATTTCATGAGTAACGGGTCTTTATTAACACTAATAACTTATTTAGAATTCGTATTTGTTCAGATCAGAGCGAAGAATATTCAAAGATTGGAATGGATTGCAAATCAGGTATTCCAAGAGAAAAGTGCATCTGAGACGAGCGCGCTTGAGGATTCAAGAGCAGTTGAGAAAAGGCAAATAGAAGAAGCAGTGAAGATTTAGATGAGTAGAATACAGACAACTAAACTTTTGTAATCAATACTAAATTCCTGGTTGGGAGAATCGCGTTATGAGCGGGATATAGGGGATAAATTTTTCTTCCATAAAACTACAGGGAAGGTTTTTTTGGGATCTTTCATTTTTAAATAATTTGTTTGCACCTCAAAAAGGGAATTTTCCTTAGTTTGACTCGCCACAGCTGAAGATATCTAATGCTGCATAATAATGGTTGCTTTCTCTCGTTATATATTTTTAGAACCGTCTGCTATTCGAACAGAGAGAAGCTTCTTTTTTCACCTTATTTTGGTCACTAATCGATGAGGCAAGATAAACAGTTAATTATGCAAACGTCAATTCTGTGTATTGACTGAGGATTGCAGTGCATCCTTGTAAGTGTGGTTTTTACCATATGTTTGGTTAGAAAGGAATAGCGCGGAGTGTTTTGAACCCATTTTAATATATTAGTTTTATTTTCTGATATGCCTTTTATTTAGTTTCATTTCCGGAGATGTTTAGGTCTCAACCTGAATTGCTGTAATTAATTTTTATGGACATTTCGAACAAACTTCGTTTGGACGCAACGGAATCCATAAAAGGGCTGATTGCGATGGATTTCTCCTCCTGCACTTTATCACAGAGAATACTTGATTTAAGAAAGGAGTTGGTTTATTTCTCTGAGTCGCAATATTTTATTTCGGAAAGATTTACGAAGATGCTCTCCGGCGAAAGAAAGGAGATTCAGAGAATTCACGTTTGCAGATCACTAAATGATCGTAAACGAACCTGCTACTTTTGACGACGAGATATAATAAGAAAAATAGACGTTTAAGAACTCAATCTTTCCGCGAACGATGTGCGATAATAACACATTAAAAATACTTTAAACGTTCAAACCCTCTTTCACACGCCGAAATGCCTCTTGCAGGATATTTATGTAAATTTATACGCTGTACTCAAATTCTATAGAATAATACAATTGCCTGAATACGATTGCATTAGCAGAAAAATTATGGGAAAGCGTCACTGATTCTTATAAGATGTTGCTTTAGATAAAGGATGATTACTGATTAAGGGGAATCAAACTTCCTTGACTGAAACTTTAAATAATACAAAGAAAATAATATAAACTCTAACCCAATACTAACGAAGTTGAATGCCGTTAATGCATTATTCATCGATTAGACTAAACTCTTCTTTCACAAACATTTTCGGCAAAGGAATGATTGAAGAATAATGATCGATTACATAATCGCATGAAGGGAATGAAATAACAGGGTAGAAAGACATTATTTGAGATTTTTGAGGCGATGCCGACTCTTAACGATTCCCTAGCGACGTTCAGTTATTAACGTAGCCATTGAAAAAATCCGACTTGAGAAATGCGTATTTCGGTAGGAAGTTTAAAGAGATTCTTCTAGCAGGAATCTTGCTGAGGAAAATAAATTGAAAACGTGGTGTAATATATTTTTTAACCTATTTCTTTGTTTACCCATATCTTTTGCAAGCTATTAAAGTAAATGTTAAGGTAATCATTTCAAAATGTTTACTCGATTGATAGAGAGAGCATTACCTCATATATTATCAGCGAGCGAACATGATGGAGCGGGCAAAACATGTTTTTAATTAAAATGAAACCAAGTGATTTAGCAGAGATGCAAATGCCTAATTATATAGAAAGGAATAGAGATTGTTATTTTGGAAAAGTGAAAAAGAGTGGACACATATGTGTTCTTGTGGGACTATAAGAGAGCAGCGAAACAAACTTTTATGATTTTCTCACAACTCTAACTAATGTTGTTGTAGGGATTCCACATTTCTTCCTTTTTTCACTTACAATTATTAATCGTTCATGATGCTTAGATTACTCATATTTTGTATTTATTTCGACATTTTGAAATTTTATATAAAATTAGTCCAAATTCAACACTTTACTACTTTCCTTATGGTCACTGTTAATATATTCCCTAGCAGTGATTTTCGAACAACAACATAACCACTATCGAGCTGTACCAATATTTTTGCGATCCGTTAATATTCCATTACGAAAAGGCGACAAAAATTATGACGCCGTGTAGACATAACTATGTCGTGTTAAAATCTATTACATGGGTTTTTCAATTGCTTCTTTGGATATCCGTTTTAAGATCGTTACCAAATCGACTTTTGCATTCCCTCCTATAAGTGGAGATTGATTCCTTAGCTGCAGCCAACGACAAACACTCATGCAATGTATTCACTACAATCATGAAAGCAATATTCACTTACATAATTGGATATGACGAGGTTTCAAGGCGACAAAGCAAATCCGTTCAGGAAAAATACCTCAGTGAAATTTATTCTTATATGCTTCCAATAATTTTTCTTCGAATCCGCATCAGACAACTCAAGCTGTTTTATGTTAGACGCTTCCACGCAATGCATTTTGCAGCCATCGACTGCACGATGTCTATTTTAGATAAAGTAGCATCGCTCACTCAGCGCGAGAGATATCTGAGGGATACGATATGACGTTTATCTGTTCTGACATAAGGCACTGTGAGAATAGATGAGTCTCGTTTCACGAGCACAATGAGAGTGCTCTGTTTATCTTCCGAGTTAAAACATTCCAAGGCTCATTTGCCATAGTACATGGTCTACTAGATTGCAGAGCGATACAAGAAAAAAGGGTATTCTACGAGGGTGGTCTGAAAAGTTTCCGACCCCAGATTTTTCATAAATCTTCAGAAAACATGTCGAGAAATGGCGAAATGTCGGAAAACTTTCAGACCACCAATGTATTACCGTAAATTGAATTAAAAATAGCAGTTAAGATGGCAAAATGAAATTTTAATCCATAACAGTAAAGCCGATTAAATAAAATTGCAAATTTCATTAGTTAGGTACATACATAACAATAGAAACGTGGATCGAAATTTTAAGGAGGAAATCATAGTTGTATGTTATATTCTTAGTTCAAGTTTTACGTAAAGAGAAGCGAATGTAATTTATTAGGGTTATTTTAGGTTGGGCAACATTAATTTATTTTGAGGTTAAAACCGTAACTGATCTGCAGAGTTGTTTGGAAGAAAAAATAATAAAATTTTCTTGCAACGCAATATACTAAGAAAGGATCTATTAAATAACAATGTAGAAAAAATCTTCCTTCGTCTATAAATTGACTGTTCTAAAGATTCCAATGACGAAACAAGGATGTATTAATCAATGTCTTTCCGTCTATTTTTGTACCGTAAGACTTTCTTCCCCTGTTAACTGCCAATACAGAAGACTCCCAAAATGTTTCCGCCTCAAGCATTGGGCTTGATCAGCACCTTGGATGTGATATTGAAAGGGATTCAGTGGATTAGCCATTTCATTTATTAATTTATTTCCAACTTATTTTACGTGATAAAGGAGGAGGATAAATCAACCAAGGGACCGTTTATGCGTTTAATAATAATAATAAGAAAATAAATAATTAACTCTTAAATGAATTCACTTGGTGTCCTGTCTACACGTGGATTAGAAATTAGCTGTTGAAGTTACGCTTTTATTTTGAAGATGTTTGCAGTTGAATTCCAAGAAATATCGATTGTTCATATTAATTTTATAAGCACTTGGTGCAATCGAGATTCAAGCGACCAACGAGTAATATAAATAACTAGTTGCCCCGTGCGAAACTTTCGCAGAGGACACTAATACTCAATTTCCCACCCAAATACACTTCAAGAAACACTAATCGTTACAAAAAAATATACAAACACTAAAGCATACCTAAAAATACACACCTTAATATTCTTTATCAGTGTCTGTTTCGATATACCTCGTTTGTAGCGATAGATATCGCTATCTACACATCCAGTAACGACACTCAACGGCCAAATAAAAAGTCTTGCGTTTTCTAACGCCTTACCACATGGATCCAAACAAAATCCCTATTATATTAGAGAACGTGAGATTATAATTGTTATCGAATGTTTTAAAAATTTTCTTATAGTAGTATAATCACGAATACTGCACGTCATCACCATAACGATACATGTATCATATCCAATACCGAATACTTCAATTCACTCAATTCATTTTTGACTAAATGAATAATGGTAAAGATACAAAATATCACTGCCAGCTTTACCTAAACTCTGTCGTTATAAATACCACTTCCTTTTATACTGGCAATGATGTGTCGGTTAAATAACAAAGATAAAACAACGAAACATACCTTCTGCATCCATGTTATTTATCTATTTTCTATGTTCTTTTCTTCATACCTGAAATATAAAAATAACTACTACTCGTCTGCAGTGATCTGATCTGGGAGAGGAGAGCTAGAGGGGAAGCTAAATGTCACACTTTCATACGAACATACATTGTGTTACATTGTCAAAGCGCATAGCATTATCCCCGCATTCATTGAAAGTCTCGAATAACTCGAAATTTTTTAAAGTAAGTTTTGCTAATAATAATTTTTTAAACACTTATCTTACATGGTTAATGTGGCAAAATAATACATTTTTGTGCTTCGGAGATAGCGATTGAGAATAAAGCTTGCGCTTTCGTTACGCTTGTATTCCTTGCTGGTGAGTTTTTTGAAATTGCAGGATATCCTTTTCTTTACTCAGATATATGAGTAAATGTTGAATATTATCTATTCAATGAGTGAAATATAAACACTGAGAATCATTTTATATCATGTTTAGATATATAGAAAATTTGCAACATACGAAAGTTTCACCAAAATAAATTTGATTACTCGGAGAACAACTTAACGACCTAATTATTTTGATCGCATGACTCGTAATTAATTTCTCTAATTTTTCTTTGAATACTCCAAAATCTAATCATAATACCCCAAATCGAATTTTAAATATTGTCGATCTTAAATTAAAACTACCGGGAAGTAATATGATGCAAAATTACTCAAACATACCACACGATAAAACCGTAACGCAAACTTTCATATGCGGTAATATTCATGTTTCTTTGGCTGTCGTTCTGCTCCCGCAAGATGCAATATGGCTTACTTATTAAACTGTTGTGGTTGTGTATGACATCGTAGTTTTCGTTCATGGAGACTGTAATATTAATTGCGGATCATTTAATGACCGAGAATAGGTCCTTCATCCGATTTTAAAACTTGTTTACATTCGTCGCTAAGTAAACAAATTTAATCTGTATATAGCAACCCGGGCATTTTTTCGTCAAGGACGCAACGCGATGATTAAAATATTAATTCAATTTGTCTAACAAATGGTGGATTTTTCATTTGTCTGACTATTTTTCGCAGGAACCTGACAACTTTTCCCTGCATTCACTTATACGTATTGGTCTAGAAATAAGGAAGAAAAGCCCCGATCATTAAAAACGCATGTTTTAAAATAATATATAGAGGATTATTATGAAGATTCGGGGAGGAACGGACATGATAAAGAATATGATAGAAGCAAATTTCTCGGTAAACTGCTCGGTATAGGCGATTGAGTTAACTGCCTCATTTCTCAAGGGAAATATTTCATAGGCACATACATTTATTTGACCGAAAGCTTCCTAAAAATGTAATATCACAATGAAGGAACACAAGGTGTACCTCTCAATTGGTGTTTATTAGCAAAAATGTGGCATTACCACCATTCATTGAAAGTCTCTAACATCATTAATGTGGCAAAATAATACATTTTTGTGCTTCGGAGATAGCGATTGGGAATAAAAGATTGGGCTTTCGTTAAGCTTGTACTCCATGCCGATGAGTTTTCTGAAATCGCAGGATATCCTTTTCTTTACTCAGATATATGACTAAATGTTGAATATTATCTATTCAGTGAGTGAAATATAAACACTGAGAATCATTTCATATCATGTTTAGATATATAGAAAATTTGCAACATACGAAAGTTTCACCAAAATAAATTTGATTACTCGGAAAACAACTTAACGACCTAATTATTTTGATCGCATGACTCGTAATTAATTTCTCTAATTTTTCTATGAATACTCCAAAATCTAATCATAATACCCCAAATTGAATTTTAAATATTGTCGATCTTAAATTAAAATTACCGGGAAGTAATATGATGCAAAATTATTAAACATGCCACACGATAAAACCGTAACGCAAACTTTCTGATTCGGCAATGTTCATGTTTCCTTGGCTGTCGTTCTGCTCCCGCAAGATACAATGTGGCTTGCTTATTAAACTGTTGTGGTTGCGTATGACGTCGAAGTTTTCATTCATGGAGACTGTCTTATTGATTACGAAAACTGCTTCGATCATTTTACGACCGAGAATAGGTGCATTATTCGAATCCCAAACTTATTTACACTCGTCACTAAGTAAACAAATCTGTATATAAATGTAATCTGTATATAGCAAAACGGGCATTTTTTCGTCAAGGACGCAACGCGATGATTAAAATATTAGTTCAATTTGTCTAACAAATGGTGGATTTTTCATTTGTCATTTTTAGACGGAACCTGAAAAGTTTTCCCTTGAAATGGTCATTCTTTTTTACGTATTGGTCTAGTGATCAGGGAGAAAAGCCCCGATCACTAAAAAAGCATGTTTTAAAATAATATATAGAGGATTCTCGCCTCTAAACTTACACCCTTTTAATGGTCGCTGTTTTGACCTTTTTCGTCCGTCGAGAATCATTCTAGACGGAATTAATTTCGAAAAGTAGAAGAAAAGTTTCAGCCAATACATCAAGCGACTCGCAAAGAAAGCAACTGCTCCTGAGTTAATTTCCGCGAAAAAAACGGAAAAAGAAAAGGCCAAAAAAAGAGAAGTCTCGAGTTGGTTATTCCGATGTCTCGCTTGATTGATGAAGAGATTCTCCTTTCATTTTCCAGAATATCAATCATTTGTTTATCTTCAGATCTAACATAAATAACCGCCATGTTAGATCTATTAGATCTAACATGGCAGATAAATTATATTTCATCAGTACCAATATGGAAATGGCGGCAGTCATATGAGGGCAAATAAAAAGACCTCTTCATTAGGGGGGCTCACGTCGTACAAAGTTATTTGACAGACAGTAGTATTATATGGCAGCAATTTTATGATACGAAGTTTAATTTCAAATACTTAACAAAACGCAATTATATGTAAACCCAACTTTACAGTTATTAATATACCTACCTTATGTAATATCACATTTTCTCAGATTATAAGATACTAATAATTATATGAAACAAAAATAAAACATTACATAAAAGAATTATAATAATAATAATAATAATAAACGAGAACTATATAAACATAAAACTTCTATTTCAGAATTTTGAGCTTATTTTTGAAAATTTCAACATTTTTCCTTGGAATGAGAAGTTCTTTAGGTGTGTCATTCCATTCTCTTACATCGATAAATGAGTATTTCACAAAATGGGTTTTCTGTTCCTTCATTCTTAATCTGAAATAATTAAGAGCATGAAATCATCCCAGCCTACTATAGAGTTCAATAAATACTAAATTAAATATCTAACTGATCTCTTATCTTCTTGAAGAGGAAAAAAGCTTTTCCGAGAGATTTACGGCCGATCCCAGCGCCTCTGGTGGACACTATCCAAATATAAACGTGGATAATGGAGAAATCTTTGTTTTGGGAATAGAAAAGACATAAAAGAGTCGACATTAAAAGAAGGGAGCGGAAATACATTCCATTGCATTATTCTCCGTATAAATGAAATGGTGTTCTGACGTCTGAGAGAATAATAGAATTGCGTTTCTCAAATGGAATGTGAAAGAAAAGAAAAGGCACTTTTAGGAATGGCATCCATTGTAGGGATCTAAGAAGGAGCTTCATTTCAGTTTTCATGGAATTCATTTGTAAATTGGTCATTGCGCAACACACTCTGTTGTTTTATATGCATGGTTTAAACCATGTTTATATATACACACTCCTATTTCAGAATATTTTTGACGTTTTTATCTTAATATCAAGAAAATAAATTCATTTTATTAGTTAGCATTTACGAATCTTGTTTGTATTAGTGAATTCTTAGATTTCTGCTATTATATTTTGATATACTTTTTGGCTATGCTTTATAGTGTTCACAGTAACTTATATTGTAACCTGATGATTTTTATTTCATTGCATTTTATGATTATATCTTATTGATACTTTACTATTTGTTATAACCGTAAAGGTACCCTTTCGTTGGAACTGCCAGCCGTACCGGGTGGACGCGAACGCCAACCGTAACTTCCGACCGCGACTGCTAGTGTATTTCGCTGTCACAGCAGCAGCCAGCTTCTCTCGAACCATTCAGTTTGCTAAGGTGAAGGGAGTACACACGCGAGTTCGTAATATGGATTCTGATATCATTCTAGCTTTTTTGTTAGAAGAGGAGGAAGAAATAATGGATATTTTAACGAGAACCAGCTCTAATAGCATATTCCAAACTCGAACAAGTGAAGGATTTTATGCTAACTTAATATCTAGTCATTTGCGGAATGATGAAGAGAAATTTAGAAACTATTTTAGACTCAACCCATCTCAGTTCGATTTCTTAAGCTTGGTGAAAGAAGATATACTAAGATCAGTTACTAATGCAGTGCAAACTCCGTTCCTATAATCTTGATCTTTATGGTCATACAAAAGACGATAAATGCCCACGTACTCTATAAATTGTTCGTCTTCATCATCCCTAAAAATTTTTCTTGACATTGTACTCGAAAAAAGATCTAGCGGACGCAAAAAGATATAGCTTGTACACTTCTCAGCAGTCGCTATCGACTGCCAGACTGCTTCTTGAGACGCAGCAGTAAGGAGAGAGAATCGAGGACGTCACGAACGTCGACTGCCGAGCAGTAAGTATGGTCCGCCTGCAAACAGTAGTAAACTGCTGGCAGTAACGTCCAGCCGCTACGGCGAGCGAAATAGTACCTTAATAGTATACACTCAGTGTTTAGATCCGTCTTAACCTAATTTAAATATAGTAAATTATCAATAACTTGATATTTTTCAATATTTTTCGCAGATTTTTCACACCACCATCTTTCAAACCATTGTGTTTTTCCCAAATGCAAACTAAGCTTTCTAAACCACACATAGTTTTATTCAGCGCACTTTTTTCAAACTATTAGAAATTTCAATAGACGAATGGCACTCATCATTGTAAATCTCACTCTAATAAAAAAGCTTTATTATTATTGATAATAATAAATATTGATCAGCAAATACAGACTGAGGTGGTTAAATAAAAGAGTAATTGAAGTGGGAACCACATGACTCATTCGCGAGAGGAAGAATATTTTATTTGCAGGATGAACTTGCGTTAGAATAACTGCTACATAAATAAAGTTCTCATTTAATTGTAAAGAGTTATGAATAGAGGAATGCGTATATTTCAATTTTTCCACTTCGAAATGAACCCAAATATTCCCAATGAACACTTCGAAATCCCAAATTAGATTTCCCCATGCTTAATGAATATGACTAAAGATGCAACTACAAAATCAACAGCTGATCGCTCTTAAAGTAACTACAAGGAAGTTACAGACTCGTAATGTGGATAATATTATTTGGAATACTTTAATAATTTAATGTGTATGGAAGAAGAAACAGAGATTAGGAGAAATAATTGGGTGGCATGGAAATAAGAGTCACCCGATTTCAGAACGTCATAATTGTACAGTTGAAGAGAATATTATAGAGGAGGAGGAAGAGGTGAACATATTTGCGCTGTACGCGAAATGGAATCAATCATCTGTACTTCCATCGCTTGATAATATTTTCGCCCCATTCACATTACTGGTCATTGTTTGTTATCATTGTAATGCTGTTTTCGGTTTAGGCGGCTTTAGAGTCGATGATCGCGGTCAATGCTGCCTCAAAGGGATGTACAATATTTGTACCATTGAAATTGTATTATTATTGCATTATACTACAGTTCTACCTCCTATGTTTTTGTGACGTAATGGTTTCTCTCAGAGAAATGAAATATTTGGAGTCTGATTTTTTGGAAGATGGTATTGAGAAACTATTATATTTCTTTCTTCGATTAACCCTCTCAATTTCTTTACGCTTTCTCTCGATTCTTGTGATGTTCAAATTTATGTCTTCCATGTATTTATCAATTCAAAAATACAAGAGTTGTAATAGTCATTTCATTGTGATCTATTCAATTTTCCTTTACAATATTCCTTTGGAATAAATACTAGAGTAAAAGTGTTAAATACACTGAATATCTTAGATAAAAGGGTGTGATTAGCTTGAGTGTTCGGATAATTAAGAGTCTAGTTACGGAATATCTGAATGTGAAATAGATTGCCGGAAATCCTAAAATAAATAGATGCAGAAAATGAGAGACTATTTAAATAAAACATTGACCCTGGAAAACTATAAAATCATATCCTCGAGAGCACCATCACCGCACGAAGTATCACGAAGAAGCATTTCCAAATATTTTATTAAAACTGAAGAATAATTTACGAATATATTCGTCCTCATTGAAAAGAAATTCGTGAAAAAGAGAGAAAGATTTGGCGAAAGAAAAGGGGGCGTTTTAGAAAAAGATAAATGAAAGAAGGATAAGAAATCGGAAACAGAAGCTCGTTTCTGCCTTTATTTTCTCCTTTTAATGAACGTATCAAACGATGCAAAAATTTTCGGACGGATATAATTCTATTTCTTGTTTACCGAATAAGTTTCTGATGAAAAAATTCCGCATATTTGAAAATTATGAAGTAATTTATTTTTGTCAACCGGTTTTTTTTTATTTTATCGGATTTCCAAGCTAGATATATGTAACCAACAAGCATCACTTAAAATGATTTCTTTGAAAACAATTTTTCTTATGTTGAATCGGCGTGAATGATATTGAAGCGGAGTCTAAATTCTATAGGCGAAGAAATTGTAAATACTCGTTGAGGTAACGAAGAAAGAGGTCATTTTCTTAGAATAGAAAGAAAAAGGGAGTGTACGATGGGAAAGGGAGCTGAGGCTGAATATTTTACTAGCGATGTGGCCAAACATAGAGCATAAGAGCATGTGAATAAATAATGGAATCAAAGTGAGTGAAAGGAATTATTTTCGGAAAAGCAAAGAAGCTGAGGAAGATCAGAAATCTGACCCTGGATACATTTCTGATCTCAGAAGATCACACGCTGTATTCACCGATGATATGCCTGCAAAGATATTTACTCAAAAGAAACTGAGTGAGAAGGAATTCCTTTCTAAAGGACGTTCAATATTTTAATCGTGCTTTTTTATCGTAGTAGCTAAAGTTAAAAATCCCTTCTGCAGTATCTGTTAAAATTGAATAATATTATTCCTTTAAATGAAATTTGATTGTGACACAACTAATGATGTAATGGTGTAGATACAAATATAAATAAATAGGATTAACAAAATTTTTCTTGTTTTCGATTTCTGAACACGTAACTTATTTTGAATTTTCGAAAAATCCTCCCTCTCTATCCCAAGAATACAAATAAAAAATGTAACATATTTCGTAGAAAATTGATGGAATTGAAAGAAACTTTGCACATGAACTTGTGCGACTGACACTAAGTTATAAAAGAAGTGAAAAATTGTGACTCGGCTGGGACTCGAACGCAGGTCTGCCACTCTCCAGGCAGGCGTTATAACCACTGATCTACAGAGCCACTCAATCTCAATTCTGTAATCGGGAGATTTTACCAGCACACGAATGCTCAGTAGATAGAAGGCGTTAGTTTTAAAAGGAACTCTGAAGAGAGAAGCCACGAGCAGCTGGTTAAATACAAAACAAAAATAAATTCTTGGTGCATATCTAGGTATAAAATATGCGCACTTACTATAAATTCGTGGTGATTCATAAAATGTAAACCATTGTTTTTATCAGCCACGGTTATCGATATTAGCCTTTCATTTATGTTTAGCATTGCATCGAAGCAAACAGCTCAGTAACCGAAGTTTCACTGGAGCACTTATTTATCGTATGCAATTAAATACATATATAAACAATATACTTCCCTGATGTAAGGAGTTTTGGTTTTCAACTGAACGTTTAGAATGTCGCAAATAGTCAGCCAATATGGCTACCTGATTAGCGTGACTGAGATGAAATCGTTCAGATTTTAGATTTAGATTAAGATTAATACCCCGCAAGCCGACAGTGGCGTATGGCAGGGGGTGTAATGACACCATCATCTTTTATTAATCACCACCACCACCATCATTTTTTATTTGCTTCTCTAATAGCCCGCGGGAAGAACGACCAAAAATAACTATCTGTCCTTGAGATTTCTTCCTTAGTGGGTTTTTAGGCATTTGGGTGTTTTTTTTTAGGTTAAACTACAATATTAAGAGCGAGAATTGAAGATTAGGGAGCTTATTCAACGTGCTGAACACCCACAGTAATAGGCATGCAGTTACATGTGAACCAACTCAGGTAAAAAGAGTTAGTTTTAATGATGAGGAAATGAATTAAAGGGTAGAGCAACGAGAAACCCGAATTATAAAAGCGTGGAAAAAGAGTTAGTTGTGAATTGTAGAAGCATACGAAACAAGCAGCCGGAGTTCCTTAATCTTCGAGCGAGATTTTCCCTCCCGACTATGTTGTATATCGAAAGGATAGACTCTGTAGAACAGGCGGTGGAGTGTTTATAGCGGTCAGAAATCATTAAATCAGTGAAGAGTACGTAAGTAATAGTACAAGCGAAATGCTTTGCTGCTCTATTCTGAGACAAAACGGAAGTTCATTTTTTTATATCGTTCTCTCGATGGCGATAGTATAGATGATCATTCATTAGAGAAAATAAGTAAGAAAATGAAAGATCCTATCATTTTCATAGGAGGAGACTTTAACCTTCCGTATGTTAATTAGCAGAATTTTACATGCTCAATTACTAGCAGAAAAAAGGAAATTTCGCAAAAATTAATCCATACCTTCTCGGTGCTTTAGATCAGGTGAATAGGACGATAAAAGAATCAGGTCAAGGTAACCTTCTTGATCTACTAGCCACTTCCCACCCACAGATGACTACAAGTCTCGATGCAGTCGACGGAATATCAGATCATAATGTCATAATGGATCGTATTAATGTAGCAGCAGTTAACTCTCTGAAACCACCGAAGCAAGTATATGTAATCCGCAAAGCATAATTTTCAAAAGCTACATAATCGAGTGCAAGGATGATTTTCATCGCTTTGTGGTTCGTAATTCAGTATATGATAGTTGGATAGAGTTTCTCCGTATAATCAAGGAGGGTTTAATTTGATGTTTTCCAACTGAACACATGCGTGATCATCAAGAGCCACGTTGGACGAAATCTAAATTACGAGCATTGCATAGGAAACAGAGAGTCATTCCCGCGCGATTACGAAAACTCAGAGCATCTGGAGATAATCTTGGGCGTCAACAACATAATTATAGAGAAATGCGTAAAATAGTTATAGAAGAAACACAGAAAAAATATCAGGAATGCAGATCTAGAACCTTGTTAGAATCACTAGGTGGCGATCAGAGAGAATTTTGGTTGTATGTCCATGAGACCCATGGAGGCCAGTCTTCTGTGTCTAACCTAATAAGCGAAGAGGGAGTCACCGTGAATGAACCAACAGAAAAAGCTAATTCGCTAAACCAGCATTATCGGAAATGCTTCACTGTAGACAATGGTCAAGTTAATGACTTTTCTGTGCGCATTGATTCGGAGATGAGTCCCATAGATATATCAGTTGAAGGAATTGCGAAGTTATTACGAGAGATTGAAAGGAAAAAGGCGCCAGGGCCCGAAGGAATTCCTGCAGTTATCATAAAAACTTTAACCGATGAGTTTGCTCCCCTTCGCCAAGTATTCTATTAGAAATCACTGCATACTGTCCCAATGTCGTGGAAGAAAGCAAACATCACTCCGGTTCCTAAGGACGTACTTTAAAACCAGACGACTATAGGCCCGTATAACTAACTTCGATATTTTGCAAAATTATGGAGCATATTATAGCCAGCTCAATCACGCGCTTTCTTGATGAAAAGGAACAATCAATCAGAGCTAGCATGGATTCCGTAAGGATAGGTCTTGTGATACCCAGCTATATAAGAGAGTTAGATCAGACGCAGTTTTTCTTGGGTTTAAGAAAGCCTTCGACACGGTGTCCCATGAAAAGCTTATACAAAAGCTAAGTTTCAACGCGATCGACGGAAAAGTGGTCAGATGGACAAAATGCTTTCCAGAAAATAGATCTCAGAGAGTTGCGTTAGACGGAATATCATATCACATCAGGTGTTCCGCAGGGAAGTGTCCTAGGGCCGATCTTATTCCTCATATGCATTAACGACCTAGCGGATAAAGTAAAGAGCAAAGTTAGATTGTTCGCCGATGATGCCCTCATATACAGAGAGATTTCGTCAGATAATGATATAAGTGTATTACAGAACGACTTGGACGTTATATCAGGACGGTGTAAGGATTGGCAGCATGATCTAAATCTTAAGAAATGCGTTGCTATGAGTTTCACCTGTCTACAAACGTTATTCCTGCACAATACAAAATTTCAGGACGTCCCTTAGGGTTCGTGCGTCACAATAAACATCTAAATATCTAGGAGTCAAGTTTAGAAGTAGTTTATCTTTTGAAGAACATATTCGAGATGTAATAGGTAAGGCGAATAGAATGCAGAGATTAACAGTTAGAACGCTGAAGGAATGCTCATCAAGAGTAAAAAATAGCTTATTTTTCTCTTATTCAACCTAGTCTCGAATATTGCTGCGCGATTTGGGATCCACATGAGGTAGGTTTGGTCTTTGATTTAGAAATGGCCCACCGTAGCAACCTAGAATAACTTGTTTTGTTACAGGAGATTTCAGGTTCGACAGTAGCGTTACGTCTTTGATAGAATCCCTCGGTTGGAATCCGCTTCAGGAGAGAAGAAACGATTACCGAAGGAAACTTTTCGAAAAGTTCCTCGGTTCCGAACTTAGAGACGAGGTGAATGAAATTTTGATTCCGGTTAGTAATGAGCGCGATCTCCGAGAGGCATCAACAAAGCGTTATAAGGAAGAAATAGCACGGACAGATAGTTATTTCTGGTCGTTCTACCCAAGAGCTATTAGAGAAGCTAATAGGGTCGATTAGAAAACGACAATGGACACCCCTGCCATACGCCAAGGGCAGCTTGCGGGGTACTTATCTAAATGTAACGCCTTACTGCACAACATCTTCCACTGACGCTACTGTCCTCCCTCTTCTCCGATCGACAGTTCTTCCTCAGATCCAACTTTTCATCAGATTACCCTTCCTCATATCTTATATTATTCCATCTTTTTCGATCTCTTGGTCTCCAATCATAGATTTGCTTAACGAATCTTCCATGCGGTCTAAATAACAATTCTTTCTCCTTGAATTAGATAGTTTATTTCTTCAGTTCTTCCAATCCTCCACAGTCCATATTCATTGCATATTAGACCATTGATTTTCCTAATCACTTATCTTTCAAACACATTTAGTATGTCTTTATGTCTAATGGACTTAATGCATGCAAATGAATTCTTTCAGAATATTTTCTATCAACCTAACTTGATATTTTGTAAGGCAATTGATTTTATTATGTTTAATTCTTTCTTATAATTCATTTGGAACAGTGGTACTTCTAGGAGCCTATTGATCATAGAATGAAAGGCAGCGTGTTCTGCCGTTTCTGAAAAACAATAGCCCCTGGACTTAAACCAACCGAAAAACACAATGTCTCTTGGAGAAGGATGACATTTCTGGGGGAAATATCCAACCGATTAGCAAGAGAATCAAGTGCCGGTTTCTATACCCCGCCAACGATAGGAAGGCTTTTGGAAAATAATTCGAAAGATAAAGGGAATGCAGCGGGGTGTTATTGCCAGACGCGCGGTATATCGAGAGAAGTGGCAGATTCTTATAAACAAAGAACACGAAAGGGATCTCCGAAGGGGGTTAGAAATTCAATGTTTAGATAGAATGAGTCCCCTGAGGACGTTATTCCTAGAAGACGCTGCCTAGAAGACAAAGCAACCACTGAACAGTCGTGTTCTTTTCTTACATTAGTAAGTCTCCGCCTCTACTTTACGTATAAGGATGTTGCCATCTGAAAGATATATAAATGGCAAAATTTTCTGATTGATCTCGTGTCGCTTAGAAAAGCAATGTGCTCCAGTGTAAATAAAAGTATTCTCTAAGCATCACCACTCCGAGAGAACCATGAATACCTCCTCTCTTGCGTTAGACACACTGATCAAACAATAAAAAAGCCTTTATATCGAATTTGAATCCTAACTACGTTCGTTACTAAAAAGGAGTAAAAACCCACTCGTATATTCCAAAATTCTGTAAAATCGAAATCCGCATTCGGAAACATAAGGAAAGCGAGGGCACCGATGCGCCAGATTGAGATAAATCATCAATCTTGATTTGGCTAAACGCAGAGTGAATCGATGAAAGGTAATTAGATTACAAAAGCCTCTTTCACCACACAATTCGTTGAGCATTCCATTAGGACAGAGCTTCCAAGTCGCTCGGTTTTATTCTTACCCAGTAACCATGGTAATATACGTAGAATGTTATTGCTACACTAAAATTATACAGAAGATAAGAATATAAATAATTTTTTTTAATAAAAATGCAGTTTAATCTCACTCAATCTCGGGACAGTCAATGCGACGCGACGTGTACATAGGGTGGTCCTTATTTTGCGAAAATCTGAATTTCTTTCGGGACGCCCCCTAGAATTGTTCCATTTGTTCAGTAAATAAATTGAGTAAAATTTTGCTTGAATTGGATAACGGAAAGACGTGCAGCATCGCACTTGAAGTTTATAAATTTCATCAATGTTGGCCATTTTTCGGACATCACTGGCGGTTAGGGAGACTTTCCATTTTTGAACCGTCTCTATTATTTTATAAATGCATTATTAGACTTAAAACGTAATTTTACTCTTTTACTATATATTTTTTAGACTTAAAACGTAATATTAATTATATCCGCGCAGGAGTTTTCGAGATCCAACCCTAATAGTGAGCGTGCGTCGTCCGCTCGAATCCATGAAGTTCTCTGCCGTGTATCCCGTCTTATATTAATAGCTCTAAATTAATTTTTAACATTGTTATTCTAGATAGCGAAGGTATAGTTTTACTATACATTTTTCTCCCTCTATTATTGCGATTGTGAACAGATTAGCTATCAAATTCAGAAAAGAGATATTCCGCAGTTTGTGCTCGCAAGACGCTGAAAGCTGGCGTTGGAATATGAATTTTTTGACAATGCTCGATTGATAGATGGTTGATTGATAGATGGCAGGTGCCTTTGGAACGTTCTGTGTTTTTTCTGTGGCTGAACCACGCGGTGTCTCACTATACAGTCCACTTAAAATAAACCATTCGCCCGAACTGAGGATTACTTTTCCTAAGCTTCACTTAGGAAATCCATCCCAACTAAAATCCACAATAATAGTTCTCTATTAATTTTAATCGCCTTTTACCAGTTCTTATCTCTTTTAAGGTTAAGTGGAAGCAGACAGTTTACCAATTCAATGCCCTGCCTTTGTGGAATTCCGTAATAGGAGCATGGTTGGTAAATTATTTAATCCAATACTTAGTTTATTCTCGTAGAGAAGAAATTGAATACTTTATGTCCTGAATTTTATCAACAAAGTCGAATTTTAACGCTCACAATTCATATTGTGATCGCTTCTGATCAGCTCTGCCCTTTCGTTGAAACCCGTGTCATTAAATTGAATTCTGGAAGTGAAGAAAATGAAAAAGATCGCATTCCAGCTCTCCTCTGTTTTGGATCACTTTTTGTCTTCGCATACCACACGAAGCTATCATTTCATGGCGATTTGCTCTTTGGCTTGCTGATAGTTTCGGAAACAGGGATTTGAAAGTTTACACATTATTTCTCTATAGCAAAACGAAAGAAAGACTGAATTCGAAAACAACGTTAATGGATAGGGTTTCCATTTCACCAAATCGCTCACTAAAAAAGCATGAACGGCAATATGCTGTTTGTAAACTGCATGCATGGTGATGTATACTTCAAGAATATAATCACTATTTAGAGAGAAACAGTTTAAAATTCCAAAATTTAACAGTATCTGTCCCCCCTCGCATCCGATAGTTTCAACGCTAATCGCGAACAAAGAAAGAATACAATTGAGTGAGCAAAATAAGGATCGCTTTAGAGAGACTACAAACAACAAACGAATAGCTCAAAAAAATCCGAGGGGTTATAGTGAAACATCATAGGATGCTTAAATGTACTGAAGCATTACAAAATTCATTAATAGTCAAGAATAAATATTCGAAGATACTGTTTAAAAATTCGTAATTTCAGAAATAATCCGTAATGGAATCTATTTTAGCTTGCGAAATTCAGGAATGCTTTGTATTTCACGTCGAAGATCGATAGGTGAAGAAATTATGCGGTGAACGAGGACTCGTTGGAAATTCTTGGGAGTGAGCGTGCGGGAGGAGACCACAGAATAATAAGCAAGAAGGTCGCTGTTTAAATAGGAATGGGTGAGTTCTCACGGAAGCGCATTCGCAGGATATATAACATTACTTTCATTTTCATCATTCCATTGAAAGAATATCCCACAGAAACGTATTCAGAAGAACGTTATAACAGGAATCGCTATTAAAGTTTATGATTGGATTTTACACGGGCATCGAATTATTGTTTGGTTTTCCGATTAATCGATGAAGTTCATGTACCATATTTGGAATGGTATACGTTACTTAGGAGAACAACTTCCGTGGCATTTCTCAAAGAAAATGGAATGAAAAATGGGATATCTATCTAATGAAAGACTGTCGTACTGGAAAGTTCAGTGATTTAAATTTTTAACATTAAAATATTAGGTCGCGGTGACGGAGCGTTTCAATCCCAAATCCCGGATATTTTTCTTAATATGAATGGTAATCATTGCTATTGATAATTGGGATTTTATTTCAGTTATCATTTAATAAATTATCATTATTATTATTATTATTGATACTGGTTCGCAATATACTTTACGATAAAATACCAAGAGCATATATTATTATCGAGATCGATTGAGTAAATAAAACTACTCCTTGAGTCACACGACAAGATACAACGTTCCTAGCACGAATTACCCCGATATACAAAAATTAAAATATACTACGACTCTATCCTTCACTACAGCATGCTATAGTATTCTGAAAGCATCGAGCAGGGAAGCATCAAAATGGAGTGGACGGCATTTCGTATTCCGTGAGAGTTGTCAGAGGGAGGGGTTCTGGGAAATAGTCTGTCGAAAATAAGAAGGTGCCTTTTTCGAAGACAACTGCTTCACGTACAAATTAAAATCGTTATCCGACATTAATATAGTTTAACAATTTAAATTATACATTCCCGGAGATATGATGTTTGTTTCGAAAAAGTATTCTTTAAGAGGGTAAGAATTTTGAGATGAACTAAATTATCATACCACTACATTGATTTAGTAAAGAGTGTTTATTTATTCTAAAAATTAAGGTTTTACTTACTTTTCTTTGCGTTTTATTCATGGTTGATTCATATGTAAATGCGTCAATTCGTATACACATACTTATGTTTGAATGAACTCCATCTTACATGGGCATTAAATTGTATGATAAAATCCCA
This sequence comes from Pachydiplax longipennis, assembly GCA_036926295.1. Taxonomy (NCBI): domain Eukaryota; kingdom Metazoa; phylum Arthropoda; class Insecta; order Odonata; family Libellulidae; genus Pachydiplax; species Pachydiplax longipennis. Next base: position 72,796,372 of record JAVFKF010000002.1, on the reverse strand, counting down.
AAAAGTTTCTAAAAAATACGGATATAATGAACAAAGACTTCGAGAATTTCTTTTAAAATGTAGCTAAAGCACTGCTTTTACTCAACAGTTGAATTTCTATTAGACATCGATGTATCCTGCTGAAGTAATATATCCTACTAAACAGTGATGACATTTATGTTTGAAATATTTTAAATGTCCTTTTAAATTACAAGCGATAGTCTTTTATGTAAACTCGAGTGACTTTGGCTTGTGTGATTTTTTGCAATTTACATATTTTATGTAATGCACTTTATGACAGATTTTTCACCCAAAACCCTCTTGAATAGTTCAATGCAACCTTGAGAATGACGAGTGGTATTATTTGCGTCCCCCCAATTTTTCATCATACTTTTTTGCTTTAACTTCAGTCTTTATTCTCTTGTTTTTAAATTATACAATATAGATTTTTATGCGCCTGAATATAATTATGACGCAATAAATTACTACTGATAGTATTATTACGAAATTACTGAGATGTACAGATTACTGAAATGAAAGGATTAAGAAATGGTTCCCATCTTGGTCTGAAAAATTTGAACGAGTAATCTGTAGCTGTTCCGCGTGTTTTCTTTCTTATAAATAGAAAAGAAAATTACCTCCTCCTTCCCTTTTCGGGAATTTGGTAGCTAATAGAGGAGGTTGTTTTGGACTAATCCCGTTCTGCCTTTTCAACAGTGTTCAAGTTGGTGAAATGAATCTCGAGATAGTTAGCGATGCGTCTTCTCATGACTCAGTTACACCGAAAAGTACAGAGAGAAAGAGAAAACGATAAACATGAAATAGAAAGATAAAAAAGAAAGTTGGTGAACGGAGAGAATGGCAGTGAAAAGAAAAAGGTGTGATAAGAGAAAGGCTGGTTGATGATCTCTCTCTTATTACAAGAATCTATTAAACACTATGATCGTTATCAGGCCCGAATGGCTTAAATGATCGCTCTCTTTGGAAAAACAATAGGCGTTTATATCCGTGATAACACATGATGTGTGGAAAAACAAAAGGGTACGTAAGATGTGATTGAGAACCTAATCTAGCTCCTAGAAGCGGAAGTTCTATTGGGCAATGAGTCTCATTTCGTTATAGGGAAAAGCACTACCCCCAAAGGTGGATTCCACAAATTCGAACGATCAGCTACGAACAATATTTTTATATTTAATACTACGGTAATATTTTATTTTTAATTCAATAAACACATATGTGGTGGATGGGTAGGATTTTTTGTGCAAACAGAAGAGCCTCGTTTCATTCAACAGAGATATTCTTATCGCCTATCATTCAAATTAAAAGATAAATCGATAATTGTGCTCAGAGATACCGCTATTAACCAAAGCAAAACATTGGATTCTGCATTCGATCGAGAAATGTATATTGAAATAGATTTTGCAGTCTGATATAGGCTGATGAGATTCAATGTCCTAATTTACCGAGGATTGGCCAATTAAATTTTCATTCCCAAAATAACGCGCATTTTTTTATTTCAAAAAGTCATCTCCACTATAAAGCAGTGGTTATATTGGTCATTGCCACGATTGAAAATCGTTTTAATTCATTGCACAGCGAGCGATACATAGACTTCTCCGGAGAAATGTATTTCACCGAAACAATTCACGACTTTGGTGTCGATGGTTTGCGTCACCGGAATCGATAAACCGGAAAAGGTAGTGACGCAACTTCCGCCGAGTAATTCAGCCGAAAGAGAATCCCGAGATTGAAGAGAGAAAAAGGGGAGAATCCAAGAATGAATGAATCTTTCAAAGGGGAACTTCACATATCGAGTCGTTACACACTTCATCCTAAGTGCATTTAGAGGCGATTTTTCTGGGACAGCGACTTTGGATACTCATCTCATGTTGGCGCATCATAATACACTCCAATCGCCCTCGCATATTTTATATAAATTATTTAAAGAGTGTACGGTTCAACCTTATAAAACGAAATTTGTAGAAGCCTTGTGATTTTCATTCCGAAGCTTATTAAAAGTGAATCTCGGAATATGCTTCAGCACTTTACGTTTCACTTTTACTCAATGTTTGACTTTTCCGTGATTCAAATTTCCTTAATGGACCAAACATTTTCACGAATTTAATGTGCTTTGATTGCATTTACAGGGACTCGAATAAAATAAGACATCGATATTGACTTCTAATGTAGATAATTTTAAAGATAAAGAATTGCTCTTTCTAACAATGTACAGCATGTTTCATTACAGCCGCTGATAAGGCATCTTTTATTCCGGTGTCTACAAGCAATAGATCAAGTCACCATAGTTGTGTTGATCGTTAAATTTCAAACTTGAGTAGAAAAATGCAGAAAATAATTCTTTACAATGTGGGAAATTATGGAAGATGTGATCATACTGGTTGCTTATCGATTCGACAAATCGATATAACGATTCGATATCGATCGATCAATATCGATTTTTCTACGCGAAAAATTGCCATCTATGCTTTCAAATACACTTCTAATAGAGATTGGCATACTTTATCTTTTTGATGGAGCACTTAATGTTAGAGAAAGCCAAAGAAAAATAAGGCAATTCATTCGAAGCTTACAGTTTTTGTAAAAATTATTTTGTTCCTTTTTTAATTGTTGAACGTGTTAATATAAAAGGTGTCGGCAACAATCTGTGGGTGAAAATAATTTGGATAATTGTGCCAGAAGAGCTATACTCGTAGGATGACTATGATTCAATTGTTTGATGTCTAAAGCAATGTAAACGCGGTAGTGTGCTACAGAGTTTCGTCTGTGCTACTTGTCTAAATAAATCTCTTCTTCCTCAGAAAATTTCGGATCGGAAATTCCATCTTCAGATCTCCGTAAATTCTCTTAACTCATGACTCTTTATCTCACAAACATCCATTTTCTTACAGATATTTAACACATTTAACATTTTCCCCACAAAAATCTTCCATTGACCTTTTTTTATCTAAGTCTACATTCATTTCTATCATAATTAGCCTCCACAGCTTAGTTCTCTAAATTCTCTTCGCTTGTATTTTTATTTAAATGCATTAGCTTTGTTCTTATAATTTAATTTATTCATTCTCCTAAATTTCGCTAAAGCGCAAAATCTCTGGCGCAAAGGTCTTCAAAATGAAGAAGTAATTTAATTGCTTTGTCCAATTAGAAAATCGGCGCTCTTAAGAATTCGGAGAGCATTGAATTCTCGCGATGCGTGACCACACGGATTCGTATCATATCGTCATAAATTACAGCTTTTCAGGGAAAAAAGCACTAATTCATTCGTAAAAAACCGCTTTCCCAAGAAAAAGTGACGATTTCTTTGATGACTCATTCGAATTTTAGGATGCCCATTCAGATGCATCCCCAAGGTCGATTATAAAATAATCATTGGAAAGGCTAAAAACATCATGAGATTGGAATGAAAAATTAGAGCGAAATAATGGAATAAAATATTTGAATGCATGATTGGAATAAAAGACAGGATTAAACATTGGAAAATGAGGGCACAATTCTTTTAAAATTTGAAAAAGAGAATGGATAAGTATTATTTTTTATAGGTGGGATAGCAACCTACTTTGGCTAATGGTACGACAATTAGCTAGGAGAATCCCCAAGAGGAGCAAGTAACCATTCAAAGGAGATCACTAAAATGAGCCGTTGCTGCTATGGGACCGACAATTCTCTCAAATCTTGTTCCTTCCAATGAGAACGTTTTAAAGGTCTTTTCTATATACTCTATATAAATTTCCTTACTTATATTACGATTACTATTATCATCTTATAATAGACGTGCCTCCTTTTTATTGTGGAAACAATCTTAAAAGACATCTCGGGGTGCTAGAATAAGTTTCTCTCTATAGCGGAATGGGCTTTTGATATCGTATATAAGCTATTTCATGCAGCATTATATATTTCCTGACCTGCCGTACACTCACTCACTCTTCAAAAATTATCTCTGAAATATTTCGATAACAGAAAAAAACAGGAAAGCAAAACTTTGAAAAACGTCTATCATTTTATAATTTAATGAAATGAAGATACCTGCGAATTTCACTCAAAGTCGTCGATTTACTTCAAAATAATGCCTCATTTCATACATAAAATTTACTTAAAGAAATGAAAAGACCACAGGAATAATTTATTTAGCAACCTAGGTTTCAACGCGTCGTCTGGCCTTATAATAAATTATTCCTGAGGTCTTTTCATTTCATTAAGTAATGGATTCCTACCACTTAATCATGCCTGAAGCAATTGATAGTAGAAAATTTACTATTACACATTCGTACTAAAATTTACATAAAAACACGAATTATATAATTTTATGCTTAAAGTTTATATAAGATTTCTGAAACTATTACTACGGGACAGTACTGACTTGTATATTTTTTTGAATTTCATGAAATATTTTTAGAGGTTCGTCAATGAGAATTGGAATATTTGATGAATTAAAACTCCAAAAGTAAACTCATGAGACTATTAACGGAGACATAAGTTACTAGGAGAAGCAAGAATAGTATTTCTCGAGCAATGACTATCTTCTGACGTTTGATAGAATGAAATATTCATTTGACGTGTCAGCTCCGATTGAAATTTATAAAATAGGTGCTACCTTTGACAGGTTTCGATCGAAACCAAATTACAGATGATTTTGGTTCGATTTCACGAAGGTGTGTTCGCGGAGACAGTTCTGAACCAGTTGGAAACTGCGGCGCATGCGCGTGATGATTTTGGTCATTTAGAAGAGTTCAGAACCGAATTCTGATGATTCCTCCGGTATTTGGGGAACGAGAGAAACTGTAGCGAACAATTCCTAACTAGCAATAAATTCAGAATTCGGTTCTAAACGCTCCCCAAAACACCAAAATCACCACGCGCATGCGTCGCAGTTCCGAACTGGTTCGGAACTGTCTCCGCGAAGTTACAGTTACATTTAAAGAGCATCAACGTAGGCTCATTCTTGTGACGTATGCCACTCACAAGGATACTATTTCACAAATGAAGTATGTTAAAGATTATGAGAGCTAACCTCAGATTCCACGGCTTTTCATTCCATTTCAAAACCTCATTTCCTTGCCACGAAGGGAGGGGAAAACTAATGAAATAAGAGGTCCCGACTTATTCCTCTCAAAGAAGCCTTCCTTACAAGTCATTTCAAGCAGCTGTGCCCCCCTTCATTCATTTTATCTCAAGAGTTGAGTGATTCAAGGGTGCAGTGTTCGTCATCAATCACTGACTAAAGTCACTTATCAAACTGTCTAATTTACAGGGCCAAAATTATTAACGCGAGAATCTCAAAGAAATGTACATCAATTTAAGTCTGTATGTGTATCGATTACGTAGCATGTAATCACGTATGTGAATTGGCTGTCTTCTCCAAATTGTGCGAAAAATACATTATGTTATGAAAAGGGTTCAGATGAGAGCAATGAGCTGTAGAACACAAGGAATGGGTAATGGGTGGTTTTGCACCCAGGAAAAATCCCGAGGAAGAATAGACTTGGAAAAATCCGGGATCTTCCCGGTCCAGTCGAATTTTTTAAAGTCTATTCTTCCTTGGGAGCTGTAGAATACACAAAGGGGACAGGAACATATAAAGAGCTAAAGTGCCACCTTCTAAATGATTAAACCTTTTGATAATCTTTTTATACCATCGTCAACAATTGAATGTCAACTTTATTGAGCAGAAATTAATGGGGAAAATCAATAACGTAGAGAATCAAATGCTAATCAGAAGGACTAGGGTGTCTCCACCTAGGGTGTGACTAGGGTGTCTCCAATGACTAGAGACTGGAGCTAGTCATTCCCGTTTATCCTTAGGATTTAAAGGTGCTAGATATCTATCCCTTTCCTAATATGGTGAAAAAATAATACTGCAAATTCAAAATCTACAGAAATGCCCTTTCGGCGTGTAGCAGGAGGTAAATAAAGGGAAATCACCACTCAAAAATGTGATAGTTCGTGAAGCTAAATTACAAAGGTGTGGAAATCTCCGAAAGAAGTAATGAATCTTAATGCTGTGTTACGGTCGGGAGCTAAGAATCCATTTGCGTCTTTGGTTCCCTTTTAAGGGATTGCGTTTAGAAAGGGATGGTGGAAGAAGGATAGATAGAGCCCTATGGAGAAACAAAAGTGAACGGTTGAAAATACAATCAAATGCTCAATTTATGAAAAAGGTAGCGAAGCTGTTTAAGAATTAGTTATGGGTTTAAACTGCCGTCTTCTGATCTCTTCGAATTCTCTCCGAGAAAAACCTGGGCATAAAACCGTAATAATCTTTGTGTCGAGAGAAAGAAATTCTGTTCAGTTTCCATTTGCCACAGTCAAACTGATTAAAAAGATTCTTCCCGCTCTGAATATTGTAATACGTAGTTTCATTAAGTTTGCTTTATTATTTCTTGCTTTCTTATTACTCTGAATTTTAGAAAGGAATTTAAGTAAACCTTCCTCTAATTAGAGCCAATGGTATTGCTTCGAACCGAAAATCAACTGGTATAAATAACAGTTCCGAGGGGCGGATAATTTCAAACTAAAATAAGCAATGTCGGTGCAGCACTGGTAAGAGCGCAGCGAGGGAAACCAAGCAAAGCGTACATATGTATTCCATGATTGACTTTCTGATGTTGAGCGAACAGAACTAATCTGTGATACGTCAGGCCTAGTTATTCTGTATTGGAATAAAATTCGGTTCATTTATAAAATAAAGATCAGGGTTCCGTCCACTTCTCGCGCCATCATTTATTCCGGAATGACTTTTGCTCGCAGAGCTATTCTTTAATTGCAAAAGAAAATCCCATTAAAATGCAATCATTAGGTTGTGTTCCAGCAAAATATACGCTAAAAGTATGGCTGTATACTCTTAGAGATACAAGGAAGACAGTGATGAGGATGCAAAACTCGATTTACCAACGAGAGAAAAGTCATTTCTGATAAATGATGATGACAATACATTTGATCCCATTCTCGCAGACGATCTAATATTGCATTAAAGGGACGATGGCTCTAGGGTAAAGATGATTACTTCCGAGGAGTTTGTCTCGAGAAAAGCGGGCATATATTTTATACATTTCCACGTCCCTATCTTATTTCGAAGCATTCATCTCTCTTTCACTGATTTTTCTGGTAAAACACAAAATAGGTTGCAATATTTTTAACACGCTCAAAAGCGTTTTACTGCCACAGCCTCGCTGCATATCATTTCATCCTTTCTTTATTCAACTTTTCATTTTCCTCTGCAAAACCCTTTTCCTGCCTCTCCTTCATTTCTCAAATCGAAGCACTTCCAGGAAAGTTATAGTTTGGACGCAAAAAGAGAAAGCAATCGGCAACGAAAAGCAAAATTTCAGAGGTCTTCCTCAATGTAAACGTTAACTTGTTTATGCTCAGTTTGCCATTCGAGTCTGATTGTAGTTTCAGTTAGTTTGTTTGCTTTCACTCTGTGCAGAAATTGTCGATTTCTACTTTTGAATCACCTTCTTTTCCCATCATCTCAATAAAATTATAAGTTGGAACTTCGCACTCTTTGTACACATCAAGGGCTTCAACAATGCCCTGATTTCACATATATTCAACCGAATTTGCGTAAACACTTTCGTTATGTTTTTCCTCGAATAAAAAAAACTATGTAAGTCATAATCATTTCATCACTATCTGAGTTTTCCCCCTCCTATAAATTTTTAAGGGCGAGGTGAATATTCGTCGAAAAAAAAAGAATTTCTTAAGCAGTGCTGCCAAATTTACAAACCTTAATGTAAACAATAACAAAGGCCTATTGTTCTGTTTTGCAATGGGACCCTTCCAAACAGATGCATGCTCGCATGATTGCTGTCGTACATTGTTGATTGCAATGCCAAAGTTGTAGTTAAATATGTAGGAAATTCCCTCTGAAGAAATTCGATAAGGCAGCTGATTATCCCTCCATAGAATGAAGCCCATTTAAAAGAAGGATATTTTGTAGGATGGCGAATAAACACCTAAAGAAGTCAATCAAAGGAGTTTTATTTCGAGGAATGATCCTTACGAAGAATAAAAAAAGACCACCTCTTTAAATAATAAAGGCGTGAGAGAAGGGACAAGCGGAACGGGTGGTTTAAGGGTTGTTTAGAAAGGGAAAGCTTCCTCCGTCCCCCGCTACACGGAGCCACTTTACGCCCCATCCACTAAATCTCTGGACCCTTATTTGAAGGCCTATTCGCTCGAAATCAATGCGGCGGCCCATCCCAAACGACCACTTCCGAACACACATCCCTTCATTTGCCGACACTTTTCTGTTACTCTAACGTCGACTCTGAGAGTACAATATTTTTATTTATCCAGTTGGCAATCGATTCGAGGCCTCTAATTGTACTTTTGATGTACAAGAGTCCGGAAGTCGATGAAACCGCTGATTTACCACAGCTCATTAGTAAATGCAAATAATATCTAATAGGGAAATTGATGTGTACCCACCAAGTACTTTTCCATCCTAAATTTATACAAACAGCATAGATATTTAATTTCAAATAAACTAACTACATATTTAAACAAACTCCGATGCTCTGGCATTGAAGTCACTGATTAAAAACGTTGGTAGAAGATCATTGAATATTGTGAATTTAACTCCAATTTGAAAACAGCGAATTCACGAAAAGATATAAATTTATATTGAAAACAATTTTCGCTTTCTATTTATCAACGTTAGAAGGATGAACGAAACGGGCATAATTAATTTGCATGAAAATAACTCACATGCTGCTTCATAATTCAAAGTTTTATTACCCTCTTCTGTGTTGGATTTCAACAGTTACTCCCGGGAATTTTTATTACAACGTTCTGTGTTGTAATTCATTTGCAAAGACGAAAAATGATCAACTTGATATATTTTATGCAATAATAGAATCTTATACAATAATCTCTGTCGAGTATATAGTTATATATTTATATATTTATTTATCTGATGTCAGTAACTCCCGAATGCATGGAAGACAATTTTGATATTTAATTTCACGCACTTCCTGATAAGAGAGAATTATGACGGAATTCATTGATATCGATATTTTGTTTACTTGAAGTCGTGGAATCGATTCCAAATTACGAGAATTTGGACAAAATGAGGAAAAATTTGTCATATTTTTGGGTATAAATAACCATTCCCCATGACGAGGAAGGCGCTTGTTGAATCGGAGCACAATTTTTGCAGCTTCGACTCTATGGGGTCATCTTCTCCTGAATGTATTCTATTTAGTAAAAACTGAATACTTTGGTCGAGGGGAGAAAGATTTCAACTGTTTCAAATTATATATTACGGAAACTGTAATTCTGGAACCATCGCTAACCAAAGTATCACAACATAACCAAAGAGGAGACTTTGTAATTATTTTCAGCAATATTCATTTTAACCGAACTGGTTCTGTGAAAGCATATTCAAGTGAATCACCAGTCGCATTGATAGAACGCATTCGCATTCACTGTCCTCCTACGTATCCCCACGTTCACCAGAATTTTGACGGTACAGTAAAATAAACCATGGTCTGAGGTATGCCAAACGAAAAGCTTTGCAAAGTCTGTTTATTTTTTAACAAATAAATGCAAGTAAAAAAAGTTGACTATGTTGTACTTTCGTATTTAATAACTTTTAAAAAGAAACTCAGATGCACGATCGATCTTCGATGGACCAATTTTCAGTTTCATTCGTGGATTACGAGAATAAACACCGTTCCCCTATTCGCTTGCGACGGAATTTACGGCCACTTCTTCCATAAAGACAATCCCTCCACTCTGCAGCGCACTTAAGGAAAGTCCTGCCTCGAGCGACCCCTCTGTCCTATTTATTGCTCAAACTCCCCTGCGGAAGTACGAAAAAATGAGTCCGTATTTAGGGTTGGTCTCCTGATGAGGGGAATATCCATCCTTCAAGCGATATTGAGAGAAGGGGACGCCCCTTTATCCTAGGAAGAAATCTCGGTTTATTCAACTCTCTCCAAAATGTGTATGTATGTATACACACGCAGAACCATATGCAACCTCAAAATGATTACAGTAAAATATGCTAGTAGTTTCGAGGGAGTGATCATTAAACAGTAAAATTCCACTTCTTTAGAATAAAATTTATGCCCTGAGAGTATCCGTAGAAAGAAAAATTGTTTTTTATATTTATTAGGAATAGTTCGAAGTGATCAATGAAAAGAAAGATATTTCAGCTTTTTAAAAAGTTTACATTTTCATAAAAGATTTGCTAAATATCCACTTAATTTTCTTATCTAATTCGAGAAAAAGATATTTCGTCGCTTAAGTCATTAACGGAGTAATGGTTCACGAAAGATTTAATTATGGTTCTCCATATTTTTGCATCCCACTTATGTGACAAGATATAGCACAGAAGAAAACTACTTCAAGTAATTTTCTTCCATGTACTTATAGGTGCATACAAAATAAAAGGCGTAGATTATATTAAGCATTAAATTAAGTGAGCAAATAATGAAATTAATAGAGTAACGCCAATCACGAAGAAAAGAACCCCTTCTCGCCTCACAATAAAGACGATTTATTATTATTATAAGATGGGAATGATGTTGAAAGACAAAAAGTGCTGAGAAAACGATTATGAAAGAGAAAATGGAAAAAGGGGAAAGAACATATGGATTATGATTTACGACCCACTACAGAAAAAATACGTTTTCAATATATTATATTGCGCATGCGTTAGGGGACGAACAATACGATATCTGTAGCTATATATATATATATATATATATATATATATATATATATATATATATACATACATACATACATATAACTATTTTACCCAACACTATGGATGGGAGAATTTCTTGGTATAACTTGTACGAATGTAAAGCAATGGTATATATTGCGTATATAAAACTTTCCTGAAAGGAAAAACACGTCATAACCTCCGCAGCAGGTCTTTCATTCTAAAATTTTCGTCAAAGTGATGACATGTTTAACAAGTTAACGAAAAGTATGAATAACTTAATTTAGGAGTTACGAACTGTTTTTCTTTTCAGTATGTATGTTATGAAATTCCACGAAATCAAGATTGATCATATAAATTTCATGAGATCCATTTGATGTGATATTTTATTTTCACTGTATCTCTGATATTTCCTTGAGCAACAGAAAAATGAACTTTCACGGCTCGCTTTTAATAAATCTTCCATAATTTCATGAAAGATGCTCCTAAATGAGATATGCTCTTAAATCTTTGTTTACTGGTTGCAATAGCTTGTGTTATCTATCCTATTTCCATGAGAAACCAAATTAGTGATGACAGGATGGACCCACGGATGTAATTGTAGTGGCTAAAAATTGAGGATATTCAGCCTAGAGTTAACAAACAGAATATTCCATAATTAATCCGAGTTCAACTTTTGAGCCGAGCTAAACAATTAAAAAGTGTAACTTATTACCACAGACAATGATTTCATTTGTGACGACTTGATTCGTCAAAATGAAGATGTAGACGGAACTGGTCGTTACAAATAAATTCATTGTCTTTAGAAAGTAATAATTTTTTTAATCCTTTATAATATTCGATAGCTCTTGACAACTGTTTTGTTGAACTTTCTAAGCTTCTGCCAACATGTGATGCAAAAATGTTTACAGACGTTTGGCAAACCGTCGTAAGTTTGGGACTTGATCATTAAATTCGTATCGACACTACTTACCTCTGAAAGCACAGTTCCGTCCTCATTTCCGGGCCCCTTGAATCCAACGGGTCGGCAGTTTTATTGCGAATAATCGTCTACAGAAACTTTAGCACAATAAGAAAACGCCGGTAATTGCTCTTTTAATTTCTACTTTATGATAAAAGAGACCTAAAGTTTTAAAAACAAGCAGCTCGTTTCCAAAGAATGAACCTTTAGAAAAAACTTATCTATGGAGATACGTATACTTTGCAGCGTTGTCATGATTTGTTTCATTTGTCCTGAAATCCCTAAAAAACCAACTATTTATCGGTCGATGCGTCCCTTTTTCCAAACAATTTCTTTGTCTGTGGCGTGAGATTGTGGCAAGTAAATAACTACGACTGAGAAGCTACAATTGTGTGGAGAGTAAATCCGTCAAATTGTGGAGAAACCGCGAATTGGATTCAGATATTCAGCAGAAAAGCGCTCTTATAAAAGAATCCAGAGCCCACATTTCAAAACTGTTGTGCCATTTAACCCGAAAGTGCGAATTCCGAGACTGGATTATTTCTTTTGAGATCTCTTTGATATGTAGTTTCAGAAGACATGTCTCCTCCTCATTAGGAACAAACACCTGCATGAAATTGCATCTCGAAAAGTCAGAAACTTTCAATCGTATAATTCAAATAGTATTTATTTATAATTTTAGTCTTTTATTTTTTTATTCTTTAGGAAATGGTTTGTTTCTGTTTAGTTTTTCATTTCGAGATCATTGCTTTCTATGTGATTTGACAGGGAAGGAAACATGAAAAGCATAAATTGAATGCAATGCATCGCGTAACTACTACATTTCTAACACCGAACTGTAGATGAAAGGAATTTTAAGGACACGGTTATTAATCTATATAGTAGAGTATACTCCTAGACCAGTAAACTTATCATGGGGTAGCATTAAACCCATTATTTATTGCGAAACTTGACTTTGTCAGAATTTATCTCCTTTATCTCATTACAGACACCACAAAATCGCATGCTTCTACTATAATTTATTCCAAACGTAAAGAAGAGGTTGTTACCTCTTTCTCTGAGTAAATTACTTTTCGTACGAAAAAAGTACGATTCTTCAATCTGATTTTCATAAAACTCGAGTATGTCACTTTTTGTTGAAAGAAAAGAAACGGCGGTCAATGAAAACCTCAGAAAATCACCCGCCAGAATCTACCCTTCTGCCCCGCCGATGTTCGGCGTTTGGGGATTTCTTAGTTTTCTCTTATGGTACTTTTTATTTAGTTCAAAGTATGCTAAATTTGTTTGTTTATTCAGTTGAAATTCCTTTTTTCTTGAAGTGTGAATGCAGAAAAACTAATCTTTTGTGGATACAGAAAAACGGATATTTCTTGTGAAAGCACGTATAAGAGGAATGGAATCTAGATAAAATTTTCAAGTAATAATTAGTAAACCCACAGAAAAAGCGATTCGCAAACTTGAGAATACATTTGAAAGAACAGGATCCTCATAAGACCAAGTCAGAAATGCAAGGATAACCTCTAACAAAACTGAACAAATTCTACGAGTGTTGCAAACTGAAATCCTGCTATGGAGGTCAATTTTAAATGCTCAATTCACAGAGTCCAGGGAAAATGCATATCTAATGCAATGAACACATTTCGTACGTGAAGAAGATTATTTTATTACTTTTAGCACATGTTAAGCAAGGCATAAATAATGGATCTTAGTGATTTTTTATAAAAGTATCGGACAAAAATTGGAACACCTTGCATTATGAAGGTAACTTCGCCTTCTATCCATTGAGTGGACAATTTTGGTAATATCAGATTTGCAATGAATGAGAAACGACTGATCATTCGACCGAAGATACGAACGCGCACCTATATTGCTTTCGAAAGAGTTGCCATTTTGCATTGGCATCTTCAAAACGTAAGGTTTGGATCAGTAATATTTACGAGGTAAGAAATTCGAGTAATCGCGCTATTTTTCCCACATCTATGACTTTGCAAAACAATGCCAGGAATACGACAGGGAGCTCGAGTAAACGTGACATCGAAGTCTTTTTATAATTTATTTGCACAATATGCAATCATATAATATTAAAAGATACAAAATTTTAAGCAAGTGCAGTCATTTTCGACAGGGGGAGTTAACTAATCAGTGAATATCTTTTAGAACCTCAGAAAAACTTAGCATGGGGTAACAATATCCGGAGTATATTTGGGCGGTCACTTAAGAAACTCTGATTCGTGAAAAATAATCTGTAGAAGCGAAGAAAAAGTCTGCGAGGGATGCTACTGTGCGGTTATTAGGCCTCTCTTTGAGCAGTGTATGAGTGTAAGCTAAAATAAAAATGAATAACTATAAGCAGTAGATTTCGTGTAGCATTGCTACGACTAATCACTGAGGTCTCAGAAGGAAAAAAGGGAACATTTATTTGAAAGAAGATTCAACCAAAGACTCAATTTACTTGTAAATTCAGAGAGAGTAGAACCGACATTAAGCCCCCTCCTTGTTACATGGGCCGCTCTGATGAGGAAGATCAGAGAAATAGATAATAGAACCGGTTTTTTCCGAGGCCTATACGCGAAAATAATCGATTAAGGAAGTAGAACCATCGTGCATGCACCCGCATGCAGAAAGATAGACGGTTCCAAGGGTAGCTGTAGATGTATGCACATTCAATCCACGAAACATAACTCCAAATTGACGTGTCCATTTCTAACGGCGATTAATAGCAAATAGATTCCACTGATAGGATGGCACTGAAGAGATCGTTTAAAATCAGAGGGAAGGCCAATTGAGAGTAGCCTAAGATGGGAAATACAGGGAACCAACATTTATTCAAAGAAGTGCCACTCACAGAGGAATCAAACATTTGCCACTCATACAAGATAGAGAAATCAAAAATTCAAACAAAACAAACAAAATAGTTGGAGGACTCACTCCACAGCTGAGTAAATCAATATGTAAGAGATTCCATTCTAGAGTGAATAACACTCATTCGAAAATTAGAGATAAAAAATTCTTCGCTTTTATTTTCTAATATAAAATACGAGGAATATCGTTATATCCCGGTATACGGCATTCAATCTTTTCCATCAAGATTTGGTACTCTTGGACGTGCTCCGCTGCCCAATTCCCCGAATATCGATCCGTTATGCAGCGCCGACACACGAGAAATTCTCCACGCGTGCGTAACTTATGATGGAAACGCATTAACTAGAAAGAAACTGCCATTCTAGAATAACAATATCTATGACCAAGAGGGATACGAATCAACAAAGTGATTACATCGGATCTTGCAAGCACATTCATTTGAAAAGATAACTTATTCAGAAGTAAGAAAAAGGATTCCGTTCGAATTCCCAATGAAAAAGCAGCCCCAATTAATTCAATCATTTCATGAGCAGTTTAATTCATGAAAATGAAATTATTTTATAAACTTAGTGCACATTCAGAACGACTCATTTAAATAAATAAAATATGGAAGTAAATGAAATTACAAAATTTGTGTCGAAACGAGATCGTGTATTAGGGTGTTCAATCCTGTCAAATGTTGAGTGCGTTATCCTATTAGGATAGAACCGGGTGAAAGTGGATTGGACCAATATTCCTGGGTATTTATGAAGATGTCCCTTTAAACAAAAGCTCTGGAATGGCTTATGTGATAAAGAAAGGAAATGCAAACGACTGAATTTCTGAGAGTAATTCCAGCGGTAGTTAAAGGGAATATTAAAGGGGATGGAAGCGATTGAGAAGAGAAAAGAGTCATCGCGTTTTATCAATCAATCGTGTTGTTTCCTGTAGGATAGCGACTAAAATATCATGACTGATATGTATTTTACCTGAAGACCAACCGTTTAGTCTGGCAAATCAAAGCAAAATTTGGGAGGTTGGGAAAAAAATACTAAGCATTAGCAGAATGAATAGTAGGAGGACAAAAAAATCCGCTCTAACAGACCATTTATCAGACTAAATTGATGTGAGTCATAGATCTCATATTGATTTATCACACGTGATTGAATCAATACAACTCTCGCATCCATTAAAACCCCTAAAGGCAAGCCAATTGAAACATCTGGAAGTCACCATTAAAATCTACATTACTTAATCTCTCCTTTTGGTCCCAATTAAGTATTAAAAATCAATACAAAAATTGCTTTCCTGTCTTCTTTAAAGAGGTAAAACCCAGTTAATACGTATCCTGACTAGTTTTGAATTAGAAATAAAAATTGTGATCTACGTCGTAAAAACGAAAAGGAATAATTGTTTACTTTGCTTTACTTATGACAACTTATAGAGACTCCGCGGATTAATATTGTGTAATACAGATTGGGCATATTTTACGAGGATGGGCTGTTGTTTTCATACAGATTCACTTCCTTTGTCACTTGATAGTGCTCAATTAGGGAATTTCTATCCAGAGACTTCAACCATCAACTATCAAATGAGAATTGGCTGCAGTGCAAAATGGTAAATTGTGCCTTTTAAGTAGTAGTGTTAAGTTTGGAAAACACCGCGTATTAAGCGTCTTTTCGTAGGGGTTTTGGTAGTTTATTGCACCTGATGATGACGTCGTAGATGCTACTTTATGGATTGATATGGGTTTACTTTCTACTGCAGAAAAAAAGAGTAAGCCTATGCGAATGTATAATTTAGGAGTCTCCTACTCATTTCCAAGTGAGTGTAAGAGAAATTCCCTTTGTTTTATTCTCTGCCACTTCTCCAGATATAGAAGAGGAAGCTGAGGAAGGGGGCAGGTGAAAGGAGAAGATAAACGAAGAAAAGGAACGAGGAATCCACACAGTGCGTTTATCGAAGTACCATTGAATGATTATGGATCTCTTTGAATACATCTGCTGCAAAACTCATAATGAACACACAAAGACGTTGAGGTCTCATTCGTCGATTACTTAATCCGATTCACTGCAATAATCACATTGTGATTTGAGAGCGAAGCGAATAGCTGATAATCGTTTGCATTACGTTGAATAACCCTTAGAACGAATTACAATCGGATAGAATCTGAACGATATTTTTACTGCATATAAAATAAATTTTTGCAAAACATCGTGATCTATACACATAATTACTACGATAAACATCGTAATGCCACTTTCTCCAGTAGGGTTCTCTTCATCCTCCCTAAGTTGCACCCTCTTTGGCCTGGAAAAGTAACTATTTCGACTTGGAATAACGCTTCCTGACAAACTGAATAATCCACCACATCTCGGCCGAAGCTATAGATTTACATGCTGACAAAATCTGTACTCCATTGTTCGTGTGCATAAAAAATGAAGGAATGATGAGGTTAAAGGATAAAAGATTTTTATCCTTTGAAAAGCGCACCTGATGATGACGCAGTTAACCAATATACATTCATAATCATGTATATATTATGATTTAAGAAAGATATTTACTTAAGTGAGCTGTGTAAAAATTCTATCAAGACGATGTCGTATAAGGTCATTAAAAAAAGGATCCGATCCATACATGAAGTACTCATTAATGGAATTATCAAAAAATTCTCATGAACCGATGAATAAATTTTGATGAATAAATATACTCTTAAAATAGTCCATAAACTTTTACCATTATTTGGATGAAATAATGGTAGTTAGAAAGGAAGATATGATAGTAGTGCAACAGTAAAATGAAAAGCAGTGGGAGATTAGGAAGGGAGCGAAAAAGAGATTAGCAAGAGAAAAAGGAAAAAACAGGGAATGGAGATAAGAAAGAGTGGGAGAAGAAAGGGGGATTAAGAAGAAAAAGAGACAAAAGGGGAGAAGAAAAAGTGAAGAGGAAAGAAAGACGATTAAATGGAGTGAATAAAGTGGTGATGCTTTAAGTACACATTCGCTGCTTTACTCTCGACTAAGCGAAACAGATAGGAAGGCTTATAAACCACTAACGATAAAAATAATTAACAATTTTCATTGAAATGAAGAAGATTATTAGTTTTAATTGGACATTCAATATATCATTATTTGTTTCACTAGTTGCCCCGTGAGAATATTTCGCAGACGAACACTGGTACTCAATATCCCAAATACGTTTCAACAAACACTCCAATCACTACAGACGAATACAGAAACTCTAAAAGTGCACACTTCATATTCTGTGTTATTGTCCGTTTCGAAAAACCTCGTTTATAGCGATAGGTATCAATATCTACACATCCTGTAACGATACTCTATGGGTAAATTCAAAGTATTACGTTTTCCAATGCCTTACCACATGAACCCACACAAAATATTAGAGAGCGTGAGATTATAAATGTTATCCAATGTTTTAAAAATTTTCTCTTTGCATTATACTCACGAATAGTGCACGTCATCACTATAATGATACATGTATCTTATCCTATACCAAATACCTCAATTCACTCAATGAATATAACTCTGTCCGTATACCGGCAATGATGTGTCACTTAAGGCTTCATGTTAAACTTATATAACCAAGATAAAATACACCGGAATAGACATCAGACAGAGAATAAATATGTATGATTTGAGTTGACAAGAAAAAGAGTTGTGTGCTGATTTAACTAAAGAAACTATTGCACGGGACACAGGATATCAGAGACTTAAAATCGAAATATTTAAGGACTTCAGAAAATTTCACTTCAAACTTCAAAAAGTTGAGTGTTGATATGGCATAAGCACTGACCAATATTTTAAAAACAATTCTATAGGAATAATATATTGAGAGCCAAATTTCAGCTTTCAATCCTCTTTTTGTAAAGAAGTGCAAATTGAATTAAACAAGGAGATAATCACCCCATTATTGCCAAAAGTAAAATATCCAGCGAAGATTTTAGAGTGCATTTATAGTGGAAACTCCCATAGAGTGAAATCAAGCAGTCTACCATAGTTGTAATAGATAAAATAGATTGATAAAATAGTGAAAAGCAGTAAATAAAAAAAAAATCATCGCTTAAAATAAGTAGAGGCCATTTTGCATTTTCTTTTACAACATACTTTCTCTCAAACTGCATCCTCTTATGCACAGAAAAGACCTTTTCTTTATAATGTAAACTCTATAAGTATCGTATATTTGAATGATGAAAAGAAATGATGTATAAATACATCAGCGAATAGTGGAAGGAATCGGTAAATACATACATCTATCCTGCAAACCGCCTTTCGGCGTGTGGCAGGGAGTAGAACATAGTATTAAAAGTGTATATAGTAGTAGTATGCATAGTATTCAACAGCCAATAGTCAACAAATTCGATAGCTTAAAATAAAAAATTACTAATTTCGTAGAGAAGAATATCTTGACTTTTCAGTATCACTCTAAGAGAACGAGTTGATCACCGTGTTTTCTTATGACGAATATCCATCATACCGAGAACTATAAGATGGCTCAACGGTATAGGTTATTTTAATAGTGAAAAATAGGATATTAGTAAGGGAATCGTGAAAGCGGTCGCACTATAGAATCAATGTTGATGCGTATTAAATATCTTACTTCAGTTGTGAAATTCCACGCCTTGGAATATTTATTTCACAAAGATGAAACAAAATCAAACAATCCCAAACAACTGTGACTCCAAGTAATGTAAAACCCCCATATACTAGTATATTTAAATATACACGGATTTATGCATAACCTTTGGATCATACATATTTTGCAGTGAATTTAAATTTCACCGGAGATAATCAAGTATTTATAACTTCATCTACACAATCCCTCTTGTGGATACAAACTAAATACTGTAAAATCAGTTTAAAACGCTCCGCCCACTTAGCGATCCTATTTACTCTATTCACATGATAAATATACTCTCACAAGGCGGACTGCCTCAATCGATACACCGATTTCATTATTCTTCCTTAATTGTCCACCTAGTAAAATTAATTTATTTTAGAGGTAAAAATTGACTAAAATTAAGCAACAGAAGAATACGCTCTATTTTTACGAAAAGCAGACCATTCTTGAAAGTACAACGAGAAGAAAGCATTGCACACCACAACATACATTCTCCCTGGATGTCTATATCTTTGGTAAGTAAACCAAAAAAGGTTCCTTTTAGTTTTTAAGGTACGAAGCACTTATTTTAAAACTAAAGAGCCAAAACATCCTTCTCATTGTCTTCTAATATAAAAGGACTAGAAGTTAGTTATATGACAGTTGTAACGCGATTCCTCCGTCTTAATCGGGCGGTAGCGATGGTTTGCATAGACCCTTAATCCCAAAACCAAAAGTTATTTATTCAGCGGCGGCATTTCCTCTATATTTAGCAGCAGTGCAATCTCAATTATAATGGATTTATCACTCGAATACAGAAGCCAAATGAATGCAGATCATAATAACGGGAGCAATACGGAATGAAGGAAGGTGGATCAGTGCGTGCCTCGGCTGGAGGGAACTCTTTTCCACGGGAAGAGAGGATCTAACAAGTACATTAACCCTGCTCTTTTATGTATTTCCACCAGACTAAAAAGTAACTACTTACTGCAACAGAATAATAATTTTTAAAATTTTTGATAATAAGTCATTCTTCGATTCTTATTTTATTTGAATAAATATGGACGCTGGTCCCAATAGAAGCACTTTGATGCATTAAATATACTGCGTATTTATTCACGGAATCATCTTCGCAGGGAGATATCCTTTTTTCTGAAATGCAGAATTTCGTTAAATAAAAGAGAACGTTTATTTACAGTAATGAAAGTAACGCGGAAAATAGCATCATGCTATTTCTGAAACCGAAACAGAAGTCCAAATGTTTTAATTGTTTCAATGATCACATATATAAACAACGAGTATCCCGGGTTAGCCTGGACTCGAAGCCAGTACCTCTAGCAAGGGTCACTAGCCCACCACCTTATTCGGCATTATATATTGTATTGAGTATATATGTCCGGATCATGCCTCGATAGATATAAATTTATTTCATTTCACAAATGACACGGAATAGCAGAAAATGTATATTTCATTTGACCCACTGGCAGACGGGTAATTTTGAAAAAATCCACCATATAGTACATTCTCACTCATTTATCTCATAATATGATTGCAGCATTAATTTTTACTAAAATTAAACAAAGATTTAAGATAATTTGTGAATTTAATTTTATGATTTTGAACTTTTGATTATATGATTTAAGATTTAGAAAAAGTTCTGTCCGTTGGAAAGCGGTGTGATCTGATTCGGGCAAAACTGTTAGATTTTTCTCTCAATGCACTCAAAGCTTATGAAAACTTGCTGGAGGAACACTCACATATAACAAAATGCAATGAAAAGAATGGCGGACTGGTTGCTCTGATTAGAGATAGTGATGAAAGCGAGAATAATGCTGAGGAGGATTCAACTTGGGAAGATTAATTCACAGGTCGCAATATGATGCTTCAGTACGCAAATTACCTTCTAATGGCAGGTGATATAAGTAGTTACCGAGTTATGCAGAATTTCGAATAATCAATCCCTCGTAATATATCAAACGTTGCGTAAATTTTAAGACAGATATCCTCAGTCATTAACGATAAAGATACCATAAGTATTGAGATCGCTGGCGTTCATAAAAGGAAGATAAACTGCTCGTGATGAACAGTATAACTGCAGCCAAATTATGAGTTGTCAAGTTGATTTAAACGACGCTGTTTGTGAGACCATAGCACTTGATAAACGCTTTGGGTAGAACGAAATTCTTCCTCTGAAGTTCGAAATGAGCCCATCATGACTGCAGAGCATTATCCTTGCAGGACAGAGATGTTTGTGCAAGATGGGTTCCATAACCGCGTTCCGCCCATGAAGCAGTGCTATTGCAGCAAAACTTTACTTGGGATATCTTTGGTCGTTATCATCTTGGAGTCTGGCTATTATGAACTCAAAAATTGTAGGGGAAGAAATCTGGCGGGAGGATGGCATGACCTCATCTTTTAAAAATGTTACCAATACATCAAAAATGCATACAAGAAGAAGGAGATTAAGTAGAGAAATAAAGAGAAAATAAAAATTAATAAATTAATCGTTTTTATAATTTACCGATAGAGATTTTATTTTCTTTAGCTTAAGGAAACTTACTTTTCGAACGCCTCTCGTATAAAGACTTGTTTGCCCTCGGGGACGAACGCTTCAAAAGGACCTTCGATTAGCTGACAGGGTCGTCGCTGCTCCTCATTTACTTTTACTCGTCTCCATTTCGCAACAGCTCGCTCATCAACCATTTTAGCACGTGCAGAGCAGTGCAAAGGACTCAACCGAAAACTCGCGAATAAGAAACGATACAACCTGTTGTATAGAATTGCTGTGAGAAATCAGTGAGCGTTTCTCGGTTGCTTTGGAAGGCAAGATGTGAACCTTTAAGAGAAAAAGGTTCGATCGAAGACTAAATTCACCTAATAAAAGCAGAGAGAGTTCTTTCGTAGAAGATGTAGCCGATATTATGTACTCTCTTTCTTACGTAGCCCATTCTGATGAGAAAGATCAGAAAAATAGAAGTTGAATAAAGAATTAATTTTTTCCCGAGAACAAAAGTAATCTATTTGGGCCCTGCCACGCGTCGGAAGGAGGCTCAAATGTGTAGCTGCAGAATTTCCCAAACTAAATCAACTGAATGTGAACATTCGGACAATCTGTAGTTTCAGACATACGTTAAGATAAAAATAATCGTGGTTTCATGAGATATTTTCTTAAGAATTCACTATTTGACAAACAATTCCGATTTGTCCTTATTAAAATTTGAACTAATCGCTAATTATTAACAGAATGTAATAACGACCGAAAAAGGATACAGCGTTTTTATGTTAGTTGATAAATAAAACACGTTCTAAAATTAAAGAAACCTATATATGATAATATGTGAAAATTTAATTATTCGAGTTACTTTTCTTTGGAAAGATCCCTAAAAATATGTTATTTGCATGTTTTCAAATCATACCTAACGATATTTTCCTGGTTGTAAATAATATTATTGATACACTTTGTATTCAAAAAACCTTGTTAAAAAGTAAGTAAATAGATATAATAGTGAAGGTAGGTGTGTGTTCACAGGATGAAGATCGACACTCGCTCAGACATACTTTGGCGACGTCCAAACAGAATTTATCGCTAAGATGAGGGAATAATCCATGAAACGTACCTTTCCGCACGTTTTTCTTGGAAAGGTGCCGATAAAAATTGTTCCTTGATAACGCTATAGAAAGCCGTACAATGAAAACCACAGAAATTATACCTCATCATCTGAACTGCAATGAAACAAACTAAATAGTTTTAGGTTTCTCTATGCAACCCACTAATACAAATAGCATCTTTCTTCGATAGTTTTTACAGTAGTAATTCTATCAATGGAATATTTTAAGGGTAAGTGGTTCCTAAAACTCTCCAATCGCCGTGATCGTCGGATCAACGACTTTCTAAGAAGCTATAAGAATTCACATGTCTAACTAATAGGAATAGTAAATGCATGTCTTCATTAAAAAAAAAAGCAGTATAGCTTAATATTAAGCACATAATAGGCATATGCATCGTTTCATCATTTAAAATACCACAGTTTTCCTCTAATCTCCCGCCATAATCCCCACCGGGTTTTTTCATACCTAATTCTCGCCAAAAATATTTGTGGAGTATATATCTTGCTATTTAACTACAAAAAGATACATTTGACAAGCATGTTGATTCCCAAAACCGAGAGCGGCGTGCGGCTGAGGACTTTGCAGCGGTTTCGAAATGTTGGTTTATTTATCGCAAACGGTCGCAAAAGCAATCTTCAGATTCCTCTTCAGAAAACATCACAGAATAGTATGGTATAAGTTAGCTCGTTCTCTTCGATGTCCATTTTCACTATTTTCCACGCTTTAGACAAATATTTGCTCTAAAATAAGGGTCCGCCATTTTGTTATGTAACGTATACTAATATTCAACTGTGAACATTAAAAGCAATCAGAATGAAAGATAAAAGATAGGTTTATAACATCGCATTATTGTTTATCCGATAATTTTCTTCAAATGGGTTCAGCAGCGGCTGGAAGTGGATGAATTTCGCAAAAAATCGAAGACCGGTGTATTTCGCGGAATTTGGTCAACTTTGACTTTGTATAATTTAAATACGCAGGAATCAATTTAAGTTGAATGCAAAATTTATTCATGAATGCCAAGTTTCAAATTCCTAACTAAAAAAAACCACTTTCGCATTCTTGGCCAGTGATTCTCTCCTATTGTGCGATGTTTACAAAGCATTTGAAGTTTTCCAACGAGTCACTATTACAGAAACAAACATACGTTTCTATTTGTTTCTTATGGCATTGCAAAATCTGATCCGCTCGCGACTACAAAATGAATATAACGTTGAAGAAGTGACGACGCATCCGAGAGTGCGAATAGAAATTGCTTTATTATTCCCTCTAGTTAAAAAGCAAATCACGATAGAGGAAGCTGGTACAGAGAGAGGACCTGCACCGATTGATTGTGGGGGAAACTAGAAATTTCTCATAGAAAAGAAAGAAATTATATACGCAAAATAAATATTATATGATCATCTGAACAAAGCAAAGAAGTACACTTCTGATTTTTTCTAGGATACATAAAATTTACTTAGCCATTTCTAAGAAAAATGCAAAAAAAGTAATGAAATGGGATTGGGATGGACTTAGCAAGATACGTACTGCGTCCGAAAAGGAGCTAAAGGAACTGAAAATTCCGGAATGAAAAAGCAAACTTTGTTAAACTTTGTTCTGATTAATACTATACTATATTTGTCAAACATTATTTACTTCATCATCAAGCAGAGAGTACAAAAATATTGTGGAATGTGGAAATTTCTTTTTTTTATGATTTTTATATTCATTGTTGCAGGTAAAAATTATTTTTTTTTAATTTTAATGGATCTCTGTTAAGTGGTGTCTGAAGCAACTGGAGGTGAAACAATCATACGTGACTGAGACTCGAACCCAGATCTTCCCATTTCCCGGCTTATGTTCAGTCCAATGAAGCTGAGCGGTTTCGCTCCTAAATTGCCTACAATGTGGGTCCATATGAATTCAAACACTTAGAATCCTAATAGTGCACTACAAAAAGAATTACTTCACGCTAGAGTTGAGTTGAAAGTAATAAAATACTGTGTTGAGGTTATTGAGGGCAAAAAGCTCACCAAATATCCGAGAAAGCCGCTATGTGTAAAGTAGGAGTGCATCTCACCTGAAAAAAGAAATAAATTGGAATAGAAAATGTTATAATCGAAAGATTTCACAAAATGATACAAAATATTTGACATCACTTGAGTTTTAGTATGAAACATTTCTTAGTAGTGAAAGAAATTAAAAAGATAATCTTCAAGTTTCATTCAATCCATAAGTAATGAGGATTAGTTTCAACAGTCAAAACAAAATGAATCGACTGGCATATTACTCAAATTTCAGACGCAGATCCATTGGCCGGCGCGCCGACAGAAGTAGTTCTATTAAAGGTAAACTATTTATAAAATATGAAAAGTTTGCACTTCAAGGCTCGTAGTGAATACAGGAGGTTCAAATTTAGGCCGCTCCAGTTGATTCTATGGATCTTAAGAAAATGGAGGGTGAAAATGCCTAGAAGAAGTCAAAGTGGCGAAGTAGAATAGTAAGACGGAAGAAGTGAGAAAATGCAAACAAAATACTTCTCTATCAATAAGAAGGGAATTTTCGTCAAATTTTAAAACATGAGTTTACTTAAGAAATGCAAACAAAATATTTGATCGGTATATAAAAACCCCTCAAGCCGCCATATAAATTCGGATTGAGACGGTAAATACACCAGAATGCTCATGCTTTCACTGCTCTGGTCGCTTCTTTCTCATGGATCCGCGAGCGAAATCAACATAATACTACAGAAAACACATTCTTGATAATCATTTTGAGAAATACGATTAGAAGATTCGACGAACACATTAATTTATGCACACCGATGATTTAATTTCGTTAGCGTGCCGCCAAACACATTGTGCTCTATAAGTACTGTCCTCGACTTCAGTTTGCATTTACTGACCCTCCGAAAATTACCGCAGGTTGTAAAATAGTAGGGCTCTCTTCAAAATACAATTTCCAGTTCCATCTCAGAAATTCAACGAAAGAAAGTTTATATATTTTATATTTTCTATATATATTTTATGAGCTGCCACCGGACAGTTGTCCACTAGCAACTTGAGATCTTATATATAATTAGCGGAGTGTCCGTCTGTCCGTCCCCCCTTTATCTTGGAAACTATTTGTCTTAGAGCTATGAGACAAACTGAATTCTATTTCTAATATGCTGAAAGCCCCACGAAAACTATTCCCATCTTTATAAGGGCTCGGGTTCGAACCCAGGACTCCATAATACGTTTCCATAAGGAATGCACGTAAAGTTCGTTTTTGCACCCTGCTGGCTTTGTTACTTTTACAGAATTAAATTGGAAATAATGGTCCTACGACGTCAAGAAAAGTACCAAACGAAGGTAAATTAAATGAAGAATCTTATTACTATCGTAAAATATAATTTCCGAATCTAAATTACGAGAAATATGACAAAATAAACGAAAATTAATTTTGTGAAATTTCGCCGTAGTAAACAACCAGTCCCCCTGACGACCGAGGTGATTGTTGAATCCGATACATTGATTCTCCCATAAGAATACAGATGGATTTTAAGTCCATACCCATTTAATGGTAGGAACTAACGTCAGAATTTATGAAGAGGAAGCGATTTACTGAGATTACAGCGAATGTAAACTATGATATTTAAATAGCAGGAACAAAATTACAGCCATAATGTTCAATGGAATGTCACCAATCGACGCCATAAGGGTAAGAAATTCTCATATTCAAAATACATAGCGGATTTTAAGTAATTTTTTGAAGGCTTTCCCGATTACATGGATACGTGGGATCAGGCATGTGAACAAAAGTTATATGTGCCTATGATATACGCGGTTCAACGTTTCCCTAATAATCCTTGCTTCGGTGCCAGAGCTACATTTTGCATTCTACCATACATTTTAATGCCGATAGACATCTGCCATATTGTTTTAATTTTTTTATTATCGAGGAATAATGTAATTTACATCGCATTGTGAACTCCGTTTCTCACGTTGTGGTATCAACGAATGCAAACACACATATACGAAGAGGGTAAGTGAGTATAATTTCTTTGGATTGTGTGTTTTTCGTTTCATAGTTGATATTCCTTTCATATTGCCGAGAAAGTTAAAGAAAACCAGAGATTTCGTTACTCGGTTGCTATTAGTAAATCAGGAAGAATATTTCAGAGGATCCTGTGCGTGATCCACAGTGTAGTTTCTCATGCCTCCTTTCCTGAGCCCATAATATAAACAACCACCTACATATGTTGGTAAGCAGAGCGGAATGAATTTCCTGTTGAAGGTTAATATTTGAATGGTTTAAAAACCATTTTATGAAATCTACAATGGTTAGCTATCATGCAGCGTTGGAATAAAGGTCCTGATTAAGTCTTATACCGGAAGCTGTCCGCTTCCTAATTGAATCTGGAACAGGGAACTTTAATTACTCATTTCTTAGAAATGAACGGGATACACTGAACTTTCTTCGATACTCTTCCCTATTCTTTTTCAGCACTAGAAATTTAGAGGAGACGCTCCCGTGACATCCAATGATAACTATCGAAATTTGTATGGGTTCGACTACAGACTATATATTGCATCTCTCTTAAGATATGTCTTCCTAATATATGGAGTCGAACTCGACAATGTATTCTTGCAACAATTTTCAAATAATTGATTATCGTATCCTGGTATGACGATAGCATATGTGAATTATGTACATCTTAGCACTTTCCAAAATAATACGAAATTCTCGTCCAGGATATTTAAACACCTCTGGATTTAAATAACGTCTGATATGTAATGTATAGTACTTATGTATTGGAGTAATAGGAAATAGTTTCATTGGAATCTATCAATAAAGGTGTGCTTGGGACATATTTCGGTCTTTAAACTCCTTTATCTTCTGCATTCGTGTAAAAGCAACTTAATTCATATTATCAATAACATTAAATGCATACAAATAAAATCCTAGAGTTATTTATAAGTATTTACAATCCAACATTATAAATATTGTTCCTGGTTCATTTTCATAGAATGAAAGCTTAAATGCATACCTATATGCAAACGGAGGAATGGTCACTTCTACACAAATAGCATTACTAATTAAATCCTACATCTATTTTCCCCGTTGAGAATTCAGCTAGTTGTAAATAAATTAATAAATAAATATAAAGGAATGATGTTAACTATGAAGTGAAGAAATCATAAAATGAAGAAAAATTAGAAGTTAGGGACTGCTATTGTTTAGCTTCTATTTTCCTCGTTTTAACTTTTGCTTATTTTTTCCTCGTTTAAGAGTAGTATTCTTCCGATTATGAGCTAAGACAAAAACTAGGTAATAGAGCAGGAGTGAAAGTACGAGGGGAAAAGATTGATATGATAAGATTTGCAGATGATATAGCAATTCTGGCGGAGAGTGAGGAAGAGCTGAGGGAGACACTAGAAGAAATGGAAGCGATATTTGGCACCCAGTACAACATGACTCTAAACAAAAGTAAAACAAAGGTAATGATAGTGAGCAGGTATGGCACGAAAGTTGAACTGGATTTAGGAGGAGAGATTTTAGAAACAGTGGACGAGTTCACCTATTTGGGAAGTAAGATAACATCAGATGGATACTGTAAGAAGGATGTAGTGAGCCGGATCAACCAGGCCAAGACAGCCTTTAATAGAAAAATCAAGCTCTTCACCTCTAGCAATATTAAGCTGGAGATATGAAAACACCTGATAAGGACCTTCGTATGGAGCGTCATGCTCTACGGCAGCGAAACCTGGTCACTTGGAGAGAGAGAAAAAAGAAGAGTGGAAGCTTTTGAAATGTGGTGTTACCGCAGGATGTTGAAAATATCTTGGGTGGACATGGTGACGAACGAAGAGGTTCTTCGAAGGATCGGAAGAAGACTGGGGCTGCTCGGAATGTTAAGGAAGAGACGGACTATTTGGATGGGACATATACTGAGGCATGAAGGGTTTGTTAGAACTATACTGGAGGGTGCTATCGAAGGAAAGAATTGGAGAGGCAGACCTAGATTTGATTACTTGGGACAGACGGTGAAGGAGTTAGGCTGCCGTTCATATCAAGAAGTAAAGAGAATGGCACAGGATCGTGAAAGATGGAAAGCTGCTGCAAACCAATCTTAGGATTGAAAACGAAGAAGAAGATGCACACGAAGCAAGTGGTTGCGTCATTAGCAATTTAATGCATTGAAAATAGACATCTTTGTTGAAATCGTTGTTCTTTACGAATCCTAAGTTCAAATTTATTTTTGGCATTCCACAGTTGCCATCACATCTATGAAAAAGACCAATTTATTGTGTAACCGTAAGAACAACGGCATCGTATTATTGTACCGAAAAGAAATCATAACTTTTTCTTCTGTATAAGAAATTTCTAAACACGTCAATATATATTTTAGAATTCATTTAAGTTGATCTTAACCTTTTCATTAGGATAATCACGTCTTAAAAGTGATTATATTCTTCGAGTCAATCCGCCGCGACTACTTCATTTAAGACGGTATAATGGACGTTATATAGATAATTTTCTCCAACGGTGCAATCTTAAGTTTTGCACTACATCACTCAGTAAGAAGATAGGGAATATCATGACTTACCAGAGAAAGTTTCAGAAGTATATACCAAGCTTAGAGGAAGTGTATTTTTAAATTGGCCGCATACCATTATATCGCATAGCATAGCATGTAGCCGCGATTTCTCTACTTTCAAATACATCCTTAAATGGGAAATAAATTCAATCGTTAAATAAATCCAAGTCTATTATATTTCCCTTTGACTCATTTAATAGGAATCTAATGATATTTCTTTCGAGGCAGGTTCCCCTTCCCTAAGTTATACCTTTATTTACACTAAACCACTCGACTGAGGATGGTTGACTATTTTTGCTGGTTGGATACCATTTACAATGCTCTCATATGATATTTTGAATGGATAAAAACAAAAGAATATTTGAATAATAAAACGATATAAAATGTAGCTTAAATCAGACGTCTGATTCTCCGAGATTTTCCCATCGTTTTATGGGAATCGAGAAAACGTACGATAGAGTCAAAGTGGACCTTATTTCAGAATCAGGAATGTCTAGCCGAAATTGCATGCAATTTAAAGGGATCTGAATAGAGCAATGACATAAAGGAAGGAGGAATCATACAGAGGCTTATTTAAGGTCGGATTCTCCCTCACGGCACCATTACTTTGCTCCTCGGAAAGCATTTTCCTCGAGAATATCATTTCCTTCGTCAATTTATTTGGTCCACTCGGAGAAGGGCGACAACCACCCCAATCAGCATATCCACTCACACATTCTTTCCTTCGGCTCTTTCTCTTGTGTGAGAATTGATAGTTTTACCGATTCTCTTTTCTGTGATTCGACTACAGGTTGCAGGTACGCATTACCAGTCTATCCTCCAATCAAACCACTTCGAAGGATATAAGATTACGAAGTGATTTTTATTTTTGACAAATAATGCGTTCGGAAAGAGAGCGAAAAGAAATGAAATTAAGCTATGAAAAGTAAAGAATGATAAAAGCTCTTTTCTGAACAGATATTTTCCAGTTGTGAAAGCACGGCAGCCAGAAATTTGGCGATATTTTCCGTCTAAAATCATAAATACTATTTCAGTAATACCTAAAAATGAATTTCAGATAACTAAATGACTTTCAAACGGGTCGAGCAAAGGAGAGAGGAAACTAAATAAACTTTCTGCAACTTCATCTACTCTTCATAGAGTCTACGTAACTTAACACGGCCAAGATCAAGGAAGAAAAAACCTGCTAATGATGAAATAATAAAATCAGTCTAAAAAGTGAGAAACGAGAGTATGCTCTGGATCAGATGATACTATTCCATCGTTGATATTATAGTTCGTCTATATTTACCAAAACATTTTCACGTACGTTTGAAACTCCTTGCGTTTTATAATGCTTTTCCTTACATCTTAATGAATGCAATTTGTACAGCCACTGTACTGTAATTTTACGTAATTTTGTCTTGCTTTTGTGATTTTCATGTCATTGCATTACATCTCATACTATAAGTATGAATGTGCATTTTTTACGGGCATCTTCTTTGCGGAACGACTTCTCCCTCGGAATATTAACTTATTGTATCCACAACTCCTGTAACCACACACCTTATTAATTTTTTAATTGAGAACAACAGCTGAGAAGAGACTTTTCAATCTCACTATCATAATGCTGCTACGTCATCACAAAGGAGACTCCTTAAAGGGGCTCTTTATTGGATGACCTTTTTAGAAAATCAATTGATCGCAGCGAGATAATGAGAGGCATTTTGCTAATGCTAGAATAAATGGATCATCCGAAACGAAGCCCATGAAAAATAAACGACGTGCTTAACTATTCGGAGGGAAAGCGCTATAAAACCAAATGAAATTTATCGCTAAATAACTGTATGTTTGGCAAGGAGTCGTATTCTTTCTAAGCTATATTTGGGCTGAATAAATCCAAACACCAACATCAGTGCGAAGCGATCAAAACATTAAAGTTGGACATTATTGAACTCTGTTGCTAAAATACATTTCTTCTCCAATAAATAAGCATTCATTTGAGAGAAGGCTTATAAGATACGTCTGCCCAACACTAAACGCCATACTGACTACTAAAATCTGTGCGGAGGGAATTTTCCATTCCTTAGTTATTCAGAATGCAATTAACCTCTTTTAAACTTCAATACGATTCGGGATAGCTAAGCGGGTCGAATATTGTAAAAACGGTTCGAATCCCGGTGGGGCGAAATGAAGTCAGCTGTCCAAGTTTTTAAAAATTACTACTACTTGATAACGTGACCATGACGAATACCATTAATCAGCATAAGTAGCTTTGATTTCTTTTAGTTATGAAGAAGGTTGGCAAAAAAATGACATTAAATTCCCCTTCTTTCCGAAAAAAAGAAAACATTCATCAAGATATTGATTCCAAGAAACCTAATCAGTTCTCTCACACAGAAAGTGGTGCATTCTTTCGGAAAGTCATCCCTTGAGATAGCTACTTATTAAAGTATGATACACACACAAATCTTTCTTCCCACTGTCTCTGATAATATTTTTCATTCACTTTGATTTGTACTGAAAAATCTCACTTTAAACGCGGAGTTGAATGGAACAGACGATAAACGAATTAGAATGATTCAGTGGAAGCACATCTGATGGCAGATATCGGAAGAATGTACTGGATCACCGCAAATACCCTTCCTTGCATCTCTTCGACATTTATTACAGATTTAATTTACGTTGCGTCATTCCATAGCAAATGAATTCAATCACAATCCATGCTGATGTAGTAAAAATGAAGTTAACTGACGGAAAGGGAAGAAACAGGACAATTCCATTTTGAATAAACGAAATGAATATTGCAGGTGATTCGTCTTTCCTTTGCTTAATTGAAATTGTCAGAGTTTCCAAGGGCTGAGTAAAATCACTGAAGGCTATTTATTTTGTGGTAACTAAAAAGGAGACTGTGGTTTTAATGAAAAACTTATAAAAAATTATGAGTTGAGGAAATTCTCTGAGGCTTAGGTTAGGGATCCCTGAAAGAAAGGAGATTGGGTTGCGATAAATTCAGAGAAAGCAGAGGACGTAATCGGTTATCTGCAATCCCCTCATACAGTGAGCGTAAAATAAGACAAGTCCTTGTAAGCACTCATAACAACAAACTAAAGAAGTATCGAACACTCGGTGTTTACACCTGACACACGCCAAAAGGCAGCTTGCAGGGTATTTGCGCAGGTTTGCAAGTGAATTCACTGATGAAGAAAGTTGTTTGTACGTACCAAAATCAGTTTGTAAAGAGCCAACGTTCTCTAATATTGTTTGCATAAGAAGGCGACTGAGAACGCTTTCTCCTGTTTATACGCCTTCAATTATAATTTCGGCTCCATGAAAATTTCAGTTCCGATCGGCAGCAACCGGATGAAAACTTTTTTCGCTCATATAAGCCAAAGGGCGGTCATTTTTATGATTTCTCAACAATCTTACGTCAAAGTGATTCAAAAGTGTCCCGTAGAATCGAAAGAAGGACAACGGGACTATTATTTTCGCTCGAGTGAACCATACTTTCATTAATCAATGCATAGTCTGTGTCGTTTTCTCGATGGAAATTTGGATTTCCTTTGTGCGATTTAACCATAGGAATCATAGGAAACCATAGGAAAACATAGGAATCGCTTGCGGGGAAGATGAAGACGTGCAGTAAAATAAAGAAATCAGAGAAAAGAGAGAGAAATTCGACGAGGGAAGGTGATGGAGAGCAGATGGAAGAAAGATGAATAGCGATATAAAAAGGGCGCAGTAGGCAGGTGCATCGGTGCGAAAAATCAATGTGTCATTAATCATAGCGACGAATGGAAAGGAGATTGAAAGGGGGGTCGAGAAGGGCAAAGAAGAAGTGTCTGCACGTGAAATATTTTCATCGAAGGACTCAATCCCTGACGTACATTTTTGGAATGAAAATTCGAAATAGATGAAATACCAATGAAATCAAGGGTGGAAATAACCGAGAAAATATCGCAAAACTAAGAAAATGCGTGAAAATAGCTTATTGAGAGCTTTGATAAGGCATCGCCTCAAGTAATTTCAACATAAGTAAAGCCGGACTTTCGTAGCGAATCTTAATTACTGAAGAGCATGTTAAAAGCAGAGAAACAAGTTAGGCTCTATCTACACATCTTACTTTTGTAATACCATAATCTATATCTATACTATATAATAAATCTGTAAAGAGGGTCGTGTCTGTATGTTGAAGGAATTTCAAAAATGTGTCAGAGATGGTCATTATAATTCACCCAAATTCCGAGGCTCATTTTTATAAATTTTGGCTGTCTCTTCACACAAAAACGACGGATTTTGATGAATCTTGACAGAAAAATGTTCTATAACCTCCAGTGACATTAAAGTTACTTTTTATTCCTATATGAGGCCCCAGTTCGATCCCCGACGAGGAAAACCCTTCTCTTAGAAATACATTTAAATTTCACCTTACCGGTTGCAGGCTTCATTACTTTTTTTGATTAAATTAGGAAGAATTGTCAAACGAAATCGCGACGAGCACCAAAAGAGGGGGAATCGGATAAAGATTTCTATTTCCGTTGCTAATTATTGTTATTGGGACGAATTTCGAGAATTTTGATGAAAGAATCGAAACTCATGTGAAATTTTTAGGCTATGAGCAATCGGTCCCCTTGACTACAAATTCGATTGTTGAATTCGAGCATTTTCCTGTATGAATACAAGAGGCTTATTTAAATGCATTAATATGAGTGAATAATATGTCAATAAAAGGCATTATTCAGAAATTTTAGCATTTGCAGTTATGAACATTTAGCAGCGTCCATGCAAGGGTATTTCCATACACAAGCTTCGGAAGAATTCCATATATACAAGTGATTTTACTGTATTAGCAGAGAAAGTTGGGGATTTGGATGGGAAAGCGATATAAGAATTGGATGAATAGAGGAGCAATATGACCACCATAGAAGCGATGATCATTCAAAAGTTCCTTATAGAAACTTGCTCCATAATACTCATTACAGTAATCGTGCGATTATTTCGGGAAGACGCGATCTAATGGTTCGGATAATGGAAGAGTAATTCACTTTTTGTGTCATGCAGAATAAATCAACGTGTCAGCAGGAAAGAAATGTATGTTCAAAGAAAGGAAGCGGAAATGAGGGTAACTGGTTTCGGAAAATCTTCCATTTGTTTACTTAAAGGGGTTCTTTCCCCCGAAGAAATACGACGTTTATTTCCGTTGTGCCTTTTGGCGGAAGCGGGAAATGGTTTCTAAAGTGCCTTAAAATGTGTTCAACGAATAGAGTGGTGGAAAAAGAGATGTCGTGCTGCTTAAGGAGAAAATTGATTGAAGAGAGTCCGTCTCATTGCTCAGCTGCTGTGATCTTCTACATAATTATGATACCTTCTTAATCGGAGGCATTTGGACATTTTTGAATTCTGGAACAATAGTCAGAGTTCAATAATTTATCTGCGTATATTTTTCAAATTCCATTCTTTTTTGTCACAATTGGTATACTATCTTGCAGCACTTGTCGATTTATATCAAATTACACCTTACTCTTGAGCTACACTAATTTTTCTTCGCGTTAATATTTTACCATAAAATGGTGACCATTTTATTACGATGTGTGACGTCACGCGCTCAAGTTCCATGTGTTCTTATATCTTTACCGTATTAAAAGACGTTTACTTATTTGTATATGCGTTATTGTGATGAAGTCAGTGAGATTTGTTTGGTAAAAACGGAATCTCAGCATAGACTGGATTCTCGGTGTAGCCCTTTAACTCCTTAAGAATTCCTTCAGATGTGAAGTGCCGCATTGTTGGAGAAGGCATGAAATCGTGGCTGGGAGAAGGTGCAACCGAATACATGCACATTTAAATCATTCTGTAGCGTATGGAAGTTATTTTCTAATGTAGCAACCGAGAAATTTCGATAGGAAAAGAGAGAGGCTGAGAAACGAAGGGCAATGGAGCTCATCGCAAGCGCTGTTTCTGCAAAAAATAAAATATAATGGGTATCCTCTATATATTATTTTAAAACATGTTTTTTTTATGACCGGGGCTTTTCTCCATTATTACTCCACGTACTAGACGTAAAAATACCCGGCTTGCTATATACAGATTATTTAGTTTGATGAGATGTTTGTAAACAATTTTTAAAATCGGATGGAGATATCTATTCTCGGTCTTAAAATAATTGAAACAGGTCTCGCAATTCATATTATAGTCTCCATGAATGAATACCTCGACGTCGTACGCAACTATAAATAATTATTTAATAAACCGATATAAACTTGCAACTTTTGGGAGCAGAACGACAGTCACAGAAACATGAGCACTGCTGAATACAAAATTCTTTGCCTCACTTTTACCCGGTATTATAAATTTATGCTTAATATTCAATTCATCTAAATTGGAACTTAAACTAAAGTGACGTTTAGCGGAATGGTGTGTATTATAAAATTATTTACAACCCTGTTTGTTTGATACCATTTTAATTATGAGATTCCTTGAATAAGAATAATTTTCATAGGCGTCGTCCATTGCCCATCTTTCATTAATTGAATAACTCTGATTCAGGGAATGGATAAAATGCAATTTCACTGCAGACGAGTAGTAGTTATTTTTATATTTTTGTGTGAAAAGAAAAATCTAGGAAATAAATCAGTAACGTGGATGCATAAGGTATATTTTGTTGTTTTATTTTGGTTATAAACGTTTAACCTGAAGTTTTAAGTGACACATCATTACCAGTATGCAGACAGTTTACTTAAGGCTGCTAATGATGTTTTAATGTTTGTTTAAATTCGCTATGTGATATATCCATCGAGTGAATTGAGGTATTCGTTATAAAATATGCATATATCGTTATAGCGATGACGCGTACTGTTCATGATTATGTTAATAAAAGAAAGTTTTTAAAATATTTATCACAGTTAATATGGCATAAAAATCTCTCTTATAAATTAGGGATTCGTTTAGGTGAAAATGGTAGGGAATTAGAAAACGCCCATAGAGTTTTGTTACTGGATGTGTAGATAACGATATCTAAGGCTAAAATAGAGTTATATCGAAACGGACACAGAATATGAAGGAGTGTATTTTAGGTATGTTTTAGTGTTTGTGTATTCGTTTTTAGCGATTAGAGTATTTGTTGGAATGTATTTGCGTGGGGAGATTTTGTATTCGTCTGCGAAAGTTTCGCACGGGGCAACTAATTTCTTATTAATCTGCATTTTCCGCAGAAGCACTTATATTATGCTAAGGTAAAGTTAATAATGGTAAAGTAGGAAAATAATGTCTATGTCTTCCCTACATAGTAATTCATAACACTAATATAAAGAATAGAGGATGTTAAACAGAATTACTAAAATTAAACTATTGTAAAAATAAAGGCATCCCATATTCCACTGTAATTATCCATAGCGGTGGAATAATGATCCAATACTAATAAACTAAGTTGAATGAATAAATATTCAGTTAACTTCACGAAGTTAATGAGATATTTAATAATTCCAAATTATGGTGAATTTAACGGAGAAAAATCTGAAATTAAGTGCTTTTAAACAAAGGAAATTGGCCAACGTAATATACAGTAGAAAAAAGTCGCAGATTAATGCCGACATAATAAAATGTTTACCTAGCATCGTAACAGTAGATCCAATTTGAAAATGATTAAAATTACCTCAAATAAATGAACAAGGAAAACAGACGCATGATCGACGAGTTCACGATCCGCTTCATATCTCCAGATTTACCCATTATCATTTCTTTCTCCACAAAAACGCGATAAAAGGAAAGGAGAATAAATTCCCCAGAAAAGAATAAATCAAGACGAACGATAAATTCCTCAGAGGCAAAAAACACATCTCCAAGTTAATCATCCTACACTCATCTCAAGCACACGTAAATAAAAAGCGCTGTTTCCCCGTTTCGCCGCAGTCATTCAAGGGCGCCACCTTAGCATCCCCACCCACTCATCGAAAAAAAGAAGAAAGGAAACTCTCCATCATTTCCAGGAGCAGATTGAGAATTCCTTCCACCGGAACACTTTCCCTCTAAGCATATTTCCCTCCCTTGAAAAGACGAAACGTGGTGTTCACTCCACTTTATTTAGGCAGTTACACTTAAATAAGCCGCACAAGACACGATTTTCCCTTTCACGCAAGAAAATGTTGTATAGATACTGCTTAGGATGCGGATTGTACTGCAGCCCGTCAATCGCATGCTTCAGATATCCTTTCCTTGTCTGTAAGAAGGTCACTTTGAATGACTAATTTTGTGAGAGTAAAATGAATCGAAACAAAGCAATCTACATTACACCGTCGGAGCCGACTTCTCTATCAATTTTTCTCAGGGCAGATTTAAGATTCGCATATCCGTATTTCCTTCTGCCACAATTTTAAGAAGTAAACATAACGAAAAGAAAAGGATTGTTTCTTAGGCTGTTGAGCCCTCTCACCACTGCTGTCCAAAATTAGTAATTCTTCTGTAATTGTCTATTTGGTAATAACTGCTCCATTATACAGTGAAAATGACCAAAATTAGACGCTCTATTTGTGCAGATAATTATAGTGGTCTTCTGCGGCATCCGAAACACTGACAAAAGTTATTTCTGTTTCACTTGTTTTGTTATTCCACCTTCCGAAAAGCATAGAAGACTATTTTTTTTTGCCCACAATAGAAAACCTCAAAATTGAGGTTTTTCGTGAATTAAGTATATCAAGTGCTTTCAGAACCTTTAACGAATTCAAAATAATGCTATTATAATTTATGAATAAGTTGACTAGCAAGATTGATACTTCTAGAATTGCGTAATGTGTACGTATGTCAACTTCATTGAAAGAAGCTTAAATAACTATTATGAGGCCTCAGATGAGTGCTCGACCTCTATCTACATCGAAGATAAATAAGACTAAAACACTGCGGATTCTAATTAGTACAAATGCGATAACACTTGATGTGAAAATGCCACGGGAAAATGTAGAATGAATCACTACTATTGGTAAATGATTTATCGAATTCCAACACTCTGGTATGATCCACTTCATTTAAATCTTCCCCACGAATCCATTCAGACAGATTTGCATGTTAAGAGTGCTTGAATTGCATTTTCTGAAGTAAAATATATTAGTTTAAAGGCGCATTATAATGGAATTAAACAGAAAATGCAGCAGCTTTCCTCGACAATTCGATTCCACGCGATTTAATTCGATTTTCTTCGCACTACTTTTTTCTATCCAAGTCCCACATTTTCCCTTTCAAATTTGGACAATTTATCAGTTAAAAGGGTATAAATCATGCGTTTAAAGGGGAAAACAAAGGCCTTATATCAAGAGAACCGTACTAAAAGAACCGACCTTGTTCATCCCGATGGGCTTCACATTAAACATACGGTAAAGATAAACACTCTGCTGCCCGATTAAAAAGCGTATGCGATGCGTCGAAAGTTGTTTAATTTTCTCGAATTATTTATTTGATGAAATTTGGTTCATCGTGTTGTGAGAAATAACAAAATTAAGGGAAACGCTCTCTTTTTACGAACTCTTAAAATATGCAACCAGAATCACGTCGTATGATTAAAAATGTGCCTCATTGATCAGTTAAATATTCACTTACACATTAAACACCCAAACAAACATTCCTTTTTGTTTTCTAATGGATAAGATATAGAAATGTATGTATCACGGTTATGATAATATCCCGTTTTCTCTCCAGAGAAGCGCATTTAATGCAATACCAAAGAACTCCAGGTGTTCTGGTCGAAATTTGTGGGACGCCATCTAGAAGCAGCTAAAACAATGCGTAGTATTTTGCACTCATCATCAGGTTCACTATAGTCAGA
This sequence comes from Pachydiplax longipennis, assembly GCA_036926295.1. Lineage (NCBI taxonomy): Eukaryota > Metazoa > Arthropoda > Insecta > Odonata > Libellulidae > Pachydiplax > Pachydiplax longipennis. The sequence goes on along the minus strand of JAVFKF010000002.1, from coordinate 72,757,317 downwards.
AATGAGGGTATTTAAATATTTTTCAAGATAGGAAATGAAGAGAAGTCGTATCATTAGTTGAGGTTCGACTATAGTGTCCCTTACGATAATTATTTTTAATAGGTGAAAAGAGAAGACATAATTTTTATAGGCATTCCTTGTACAATATTCCACACGAAATAAAAATTTCGTAATTGACGAAGTAATCTCGTGCATATAAACATGAACATGTAGCGTAAATTAACACGCGAAAGTTAAATACCAATTATTCTACATATTATAGAGACCTAAGACCAAAGTAAAAGATACAAAATGAAGATTGCAGAGGTTTTCATAACATAAAAGTCATATTTAGTTTTAATACGAAGATCTACTCCATTGTATAATTTCTTTGTACAATAATCATGTGATGACGAAGCATCTTGCTCTTAAACGGTTCGGCGCACTGACTGCGGCAAGACCATCTGCTATGAAAACCCTTTCCTATCCAGGACAAATGGGGAAGTCGTCACCCACAAGCGAGATCTGATGAAATTAAACTATCGACAAAAATGTGCCATTAAAATGGATTAATTGAGAAAAACTTATAGAAAATTTAGAGAGAGTATGGTGAATGTGTTTGTGAGAGTGTTTGAATATGTTATTCAAGTTAACATTAGCTTTCCACTTTCTAAATTTGGGATGTGAAATCATGAGTAACATATGAGTTGTGTTGTAACTTTTGTTATGTATCATATGTTCTAAGAAAGCAGAGAATATAACTGGAAGACAAATGCTTCCTTTGCTCCGCTGGTGTAATAACCTTTCCATTCTAATTAAAAATCCATAACAGCAGATTTTTTTAATAATATTGAATCAGTTTCTAGTGTAGGGAAGAATGCAGAATGTTTTTCATCGTTATATTTCGATATATTTTGCTTCCACGTTACTCCATTTGTGTTCCGTGTTTCCTCAAGTACAATACGACAGCATGAGAGATCATCATTCATCCTTGCTGAATACCGAGAAGATTCATAGGGTACGTATACCGTTTACTTTCATGACTTTTACAATCAGTGAGGAATGCAATCCTCATGCTTCTTCGGCTACCGGTTGAGGGGATATTACAATAGAGCGTTTCACTCAAATGAAGGTGTACTAAATAAAAATATCGACTCCTCTTAAATAAGAAGCTCAATATTCCATTCTGTAGTATGATTTTCATTCAGACACTAAATAAAGAAGGCATTTTACATTAGAACATAACTTTACATTCTGCATAGCAGTACTGAAAATCATCTGGAATTCGATTGAATTCGTTCGTTCAGTGAAATAAATAATTAATCAATCCGGTTATAAATAATACATATCAGGAAATTGCGAAGGAAAACCAACTTCATCGTCAAAAGAACGTATTTTTAATTCGGCTTTACGATTATATTCGCCATGGTATTTAATTAAAAGGCCCATTTTGGTCGGGATTTTAAGGTTTGTTTTGCAGGTCTGCGGGATCTGTTGGAGAAGGGAAGGAAGATAATAGGTATAGATAAGAGAAAAAGGGGGATAAGAAGAAGCAGATTGGCGCCAGCGAAATTAACTTCCGGTTGCTCAAGATGAGAGACACGTGCGAAATACTTTCAAATTTAAAGACTAACGACATTATGGCTACTTCCACTCCATCAGTAAATATCGTCTAATCAATCCCTAAAATTGAATTGAGAAAACACCATACTACAATTTGAGACTTCATTACGTTGGAAATTATCGGAAAACGTTCCGTGCAAAATTAAGTTTGCAAATTTTTCGCTTGAATTAAAAATAAATCACTTACTACCGAGATTGAAAATATTGAATTAGTAAAACTTGTACAAACAGATAGATCTCTAAAACATTTATGAAATACGTCGAATATCTGCGCATCCTATATTGAGAAGTTATTTTTAGAATAAGTGAAGTATGGTTGGTATTGAACCCAAAATTATAGGAATATCGACATGAAGAGGTACCAAAATGTCGCTCGATGGCAACTCATAATCTTATTTCCGTAACGGAGTTTCATAAAGTTGCGGCTTCGTCGCTTGACGTCGCTTTATTGTCGGTAGATGCGATGAGAAAGTTAGAGAGCGATGTTATTTCTCCTTGGTCAGGCCCCATCTCGAATACGCGGCAAGTATATGGGACCCAGCGGATGAAACGGGTACCCGCGAACTTGAGAAAATTCAACGCAAAGCGATACGTTTCGTTAAAAAATGCTACGAGAAAAAGGTAAGCGTCACGAAGATGCTCTCAGATACAGGTGGAGCATTATTGAAAGAAAGGCGGTTAGAAGCTAGGTTGCGACTCCTTAATAAATTTAGAGAAAGCACGTTTTCCCATGACGTAGTTGATATTATGCGACCCCCCTGTTACTTCGGCCGATCCGACAATGAGAGCAAAATAAGAGAAATAGACGCTAGAACAAGTCGTTTTAAGAACTCATTCTTTCCGCGAACAATACGCGATAGTAATGGGCTAAAAAAGTAGCTCAATCGTTTGGTGTTTACACCCCCTGCCACACGCCGAAAGGCGGCTTGCAGGGTATTCATGTAGATGTAGATGTATTAAATGCACTTAATTAATCTAAGAATTTCTTTTGTGTTTCGATGCCCGAGAAGTCAGCCAGATTTAGAGAATATTTTCGAAATACAATTTTGAACAAATAAAATAGGTGATTTATTCAACTATTATTTGAATTATATAAGAATAACGATGGTAATAATAAAAATTAAATGGAGGTTATAGTTTGGAGTTTTTCATGACCTTTATCTGGTAGTACGAGATTGTCAAAAAGAAATCTTTAGCATAAAGTAATCGTCTTTTTCTATTTCAATAGTACGGGAGTTAGTTTCGGCATCTGATTCCACAGTATTGACTATTAATTTGTCTGAGAAGAAATTAATATTCATAATGATCCAGAGGAGCTAAATGAACCTTCATTTCAGAAATTGGGATGGAGTTAATGCCGGAATTATTACGTCGAATTGTATACTTTTGGAGGAAATGAGTAACTTTAAATACGAGATAAGAAAGCAAAGAACGATGTACTGTTAATGTACTGAGGCTGCAACCCTGAGAACCAGGATCGAGTCCCGGCTAATCGAATTTTCTGGGCCATAAAATAGAAAAAGTCTGTTCTCGTGATATAATTGATTCCATTGGACATGCTTGAGAAAGTACCACCATGTATAGAAAACCCTGAGTAAGCCTTCAATGTTTCTCTCGTTCATTAATTTTCCGTAGTATTCCAATACAATATATCATTAGAGGCAGTAATAATCTCGATCGATGTCGGGGTTTCTGCGAATTTTATTGCGCAATGCTGTGGCTGCAAATAACTTGAAAGTATCGTTAGTCAGTTTTTAAGACTTCATCGCAACATGCTCATACTGGATATATTATACTTTTCCCGCAGACATCATTTGCTGGCAAACTTCGGAATTGACTTTGCAATAGTTGAAATCAAAAATTTGCTGACCTTTCAATTAGAATGCAACTAATTTCTATTGCTCCTCTGTTTCCTTTAATTTGATTTTAGAATCAATCCATTAGTTTTGGTACATCTTGAGGGGAGTCGATACAGTCAAAGAGAGATGCTAGTTATTCGTTACTTTAAAGCATTTTCTTGAATTTCTTAATATCCAATTATAAATAATCTTTGCAATTAGAGCAAACAAATAAAGCCGAAATTCTGACCTCTTGAAATGACTTAAACTAATTTCCTACCGAGAGAAATGGCTTTCTGATCGAGATAAATAAAATTAAAAAATAGCCTATTTTGAGTATGTAAATCCGTACCCTCCTTATGCCGTTTAAATTTAAAATTATTTACTCAACTCGAATCAATTTAATAGCCCTATTTTCTATTTAAGATGAACCATTTTCCATCGTCACTTCGCACTCATCACAACTAATAATTTAGAGAAATAAATACATCCACCGTTTGATATTCGCCAGCTTAGAGTTATTCTGAGTTTTCAATAGTTATTTACCACAACAAATGTAACAAAGTAAACAGTAAATTCCGTATATGGCAACGCCTAAGAAAACTCAAAAATTCGTGTTATAACTCGAATTTTTGACCAAATGGTACATATTTGGTCAGACTATATTCAGCAGGAACTGGGAAACATTATCTTCTAAATGCATTGAAGGAGTGTGCAGGGTGAAAAGAGCCGAAAATAGATGTTTAGAAATAATATAAAAGACGATAATGATGTGTACCTGCGTTTCAAAATTCAATAAATTAATTTAAAAACCTAACTTATCTCTTTTACGTCTTCAGTTTTATAAAATTTGTTATAAAATTTCAAGAGGTTTTATTCGAATGTCTCCTATAAATATAAAACTCCTATAATAGAAAAGACTGCAGGAGTACGAAATAGAAATTAGGCGTTTTCATGAAAACGGAGCGGAGATTGGATGAAAAATAATTGTGGTTCGAAAAGAGTCCTTTTATGATACCGAAATCTCATCCGTCGGCATTACTTTAATTAAGTCAACTGAAACAGAACAGAAATATGAAGGGATTAATTCGACGAAATTGGCCCTTTTCTTTGGCAAAAGATTAAGAAATTCGCATCCGGTTCGGCCACATGTCTAAATAAGAGGAAATGAAAGGCAATTGAGAAGGGCTTAAGAGAAAGAATGGCTTTGATTGAACCCCTGAAATAATGGCCTCACTGAGGGATTTTAACAAACACACAGCTTTCATCCTCATTCTCCTTACTTGATACCACATTTTACGAAATTTAACACATGTTTCTATATCCATAAAAGACTAGTTTTTTTTTCTACGTAGGATCAGTGCATATACTAGTTTCCCATTCACACGAAATGACTCTCTGAAACTCCCATGGATTCAACCATCCGCTTTAGGCCGCAAATTGCTTACGATCGTGGTGAAAATTGCTTCATAAATGAGTAGAAATCATCAACATTAAGTAAAAAGGAAGAAGCTCTCATTGTACGGCAAGAAATCCATTCTTAAAATAGAAGGAAATCAATATTACGCAATTTATAGCACACTAAGTTCGTCTTTGAGAGCACAAGGAAAGAGTGCTCAGAGATCAGAGCAACCGACCGGCAATTGGAAGACCCGCGTTCGACCTCCGGCTCGGTCAGGCTTTCTTCCTGCTCGTTCTCCGTTGTCAATAGCACATAATTGAAAATTAAAGATCCCCAAAACCCCTTTGTTTTGCTAAAGAAATAAAGATTTGTAATATACCGGTTAAAGGGATTGCTCTGCGTACAAGGCGGTTTGCACTCTTAAATGGATCATTACTATGTCACATTATGAAACAGTGGTCTAAGGAGTCCATCCTTCTCTTGTTTGACACACTGGGGTGTGGTACATTCCAAGCCCACGTTAAATTTAAACATGCAAACCTGAGAAAATCTATTTTATAATCAAAATCGCATCAATAAAATTTTTAAACAATAAAAACATTCCTCGTGTTGAAAATGTCAGAATTTTCACAAAATTCTTTGCATTCGTTTAACACTTTTTTTAGATAATTCAATAATATACTATTTTTCTCTTGTAGTACTTTATATTGAGCAAACTCCAATAAACCTTTAGCCATTTATATGAAAAAATAAAAAGGTTATGATTTTTTTAAGAACTGGATTCACTCCGATATTTGAATTTGTCAAAGGTACTTAATTGTATCTTTTGTTTGTTATATGACCCATATAAATTCAAAACGTAAGCTTTCGAGAAGTTTAAAAACTTTTCAAGAAAATTATTAAATAGATTCCTTGTAATAGCGTGTATCTCAAGTAAGGTGTTGAAGCGTATAATCAGCGGAGAGAGAGAAGACTTCCTGTGATTCCGAAAAAATGCTGGATTTATTTTCTGCGAAAATCAAAATACATTAAGTTATTTTCATAGTTTTCAGTTGAACATTTTCATTCAAGTTTCAGTCAGAAAAGAATTCAAATTACGTAGATTAAGCACAAATTAACACAGTCAGCGAAAAGGTATTTTATAAAACCGATTGCGCAGAAAATAAATTTATTATTTTCAGAAACATTCCACCGGCGGGAATAGCAGGCGACTTCATTTCTCCTTGCATTTTCCTGAAAACTCTTGGCATTCCTAAGACATCTCAAAAGCTTTTAATAGGAAAATTAGCAAAATAGGCGTTGATGAAATGGGGTATTGGTGATACTGGGAACCGTGTTTCTTGAAAGAATAACTCAAATAGTTCGAGGAAAATCATAATCTCCTCACAAAATTCTCGAAAGTATCACCATCATATTTTTCGTTCGATTATTAAATTAATTAACTTGCATCAGAAATTAATGTCACTCTTTGCAGAATGGATCCCAAATAAATTTTTCGCCAACTTTCTGTACAAAAGCTGCGTAAAAAGCCATAAAATGCCGTAGGAAGGCCTTTAAATGATTTACGTCACGATGATGGATATGGGGCAAATTTGTGGATAAACTTCCATAAATGTTCTGTAAACCATAGTGGAGTTGTGGATTCTGAATTAAAAATCAAAACTGTATATTTAGAAAGCAATAATGGGTGCTATTAATAAGCTGAAAACATGACGAATTCGCTGAAGAGAATTTTCTTTCTTTCCGATGTATCTTCAGAAGATTACGGTTTCTTTCCAACCTTCTTCTTGAGCGGTGCTTTAATCTCAAATAACTCTCTCCAAACGAATGACGTACGTTTGATGACGTCATTTCCATGGCTATGATCGAGAAGGGGGGTTGAGGACGATTTATTTTAAGAAGAAGAGCTCTTTCCGATACAAAATGTTAGGATGGACAATCTAACGGAGAGCCAACGCGAGTAGAAGAATGAATAATTTTCATTAAGTGGCTAAGTAATCAGCATATTACATTATTAAATTCAATCTAGGTGCATAAAGATGTCGCATTTTTATTGTAAAGCAGTTATTTGTGGTGGCCATGGTTACAAATTTATAAATATAGCAAGTTGAACGCCATTGCTATCTAGAACATTGTTTATCAAACGACGATATTTGAAATAAATACTTCGTTGCTACGGAAGCTTTCCCAAACGCTCGCAAACAAACAATTTGGAACGATCTTAAGCTGAGCATATATTTTTAGAGGGAGTAAATTAGAAAAAAACTATTGTTATTTCGTGTCCGTCCTGAAAATTGATCAAGCAAAAAAATAGCTAAGCCCAGCTCTAGTTGTCCCCATGATACATAAACGAGGGATCCGCCGATAAATATTATTTATTATCAACTCAAATAGGTGACAGCGCATGTCCGCAAATTTTGAATGTGACGTACTGTCCGTGCTTGACGGGTTTCTGTAACGACACTTACGTTGAGAAGAGCGTTTCTTAAAGACGGAAACAAAATATGCTCAAAATAAATCTATATTCGAATGTTTGGTCAATGCAGAGATTCCAAATTCTCACAGGTATCGTTCATCTTTGGATTCCCTCAAAAGGCCTTTCTTTCGAAATAACTCATTTTATCACATCTGTAATATCACATCCATAAACACATTTCAAATGGAAGATTAAAATTTATGCAAAGCAACACTGATAATATTCTCGTGATAGCCAAAAGCTTTGTTTAATCTTGTCCGGTGAAATTAGAATTACATTTGCAATTTGAAGAGATTGGGAAACACTGCAAGAGCTACATATCCCGGAGGTCTATTTTTAAATTTTAAACATTTTATCTTAAGAAATTAAGAAATTAAGATTTTTTTTACTATTCATTTTGCAAATTCTACACAATATACCTTGGCCCGTTGGATACCGCTTCTTCTAACCTTCTTGTCTTCAGGTGGAGTATGGCTCTAAAATAGGCCTTTTATTATAAGAAATCCAATTGATATACTTGAATGGAGAATGGTAGAAGAATAAGCTTACATTTCTAAAACCACGTCATATTTCATCAAAAGAACAATCTCTAATGGGTTTCACCTATAGAATTTCGAATCCAGTATAAGATCGGCATTTAAATCTAATTTGGTCACTATTAACCCCCAGTATAATTTTAATACCAAATATTGAACGCACTTGGTGGTTGTACGTATTCCCGAGTGGCCATGCGAATTTCCAGCTGAGGGACAAGAAACATTCCTGCTAGAGGACAATCGAACAATGGACCTTGGCAATCCATCGGTCATATTGAATTATTAATATCATTTGCAGCGGAGAAGCACTGAATATTTCATGCATAACAATTCGAATTTTTCGATTTTTCACTACGTCTTTAGCGAATAACCAAATTGAATAACCGATTTCATTCCATGATTATATCTTTAATGAAAGGGCAGTGTAATGATATTCTAAAGATCGGAAATCGCTTTTCCGGCAACGAAGATTTTCCGCTTTTAAATATCTGTTCGGAGGTTTTTCACACACCCCTTCTTGCGGTTTTTTTCTGCTGTGAGCTATTTTTTCCGAATCATACAGAGTACCTCTCTTCTGCGCAATAACTTATATTTCAAATTTCATATGTTACATGCTTTGTCATTTGCGTGTCATAAGTATGTCATATGTATATTTATATGACGAAGGGTTAGAAGTAATCGCAATCGCATATGAATAAAGACGCTTTATTGTTATTACATAAAAGTCACGCTGGTCCTTTTTCCCATAAAATGAGTGTAAGTTGGAAAGCGAAAGCGAAATGTAAGAACAACTGCGAGATTCATTAATTGAGAGCGTTACTTTCATTCGGCGTGGAAATTAAGAAGCAAAGCATAAGGAGGAAGTAGTAGAATGCGTTCCATCTGTAGAGAACGAATTAAATTAACGTCAGTTTGCATGCTAATGGCTAATTAAAGCATTTCATCTCCCTCCGAAGGAGAACTAAATCAGCGGCAGAATGGAGTGCTAAAATAATGGAAGGACAACGCCGTCAATCCATGGGTAGATTTTCAACTCTTCGATTTAAATTAATATGATCAATCACGACTTGGTGGAATGACCACCTTAAAGAGTTTTAATTCGACATCGACGATAAGACGATTGACGACTGCTTTCATCAACTTGGTGAAGTAATAAATTAAAAGGAAAAATAATTTAAATGTATTATAAAAAATAATTGATGAATGTATGATAATGATGAATGATAAACCATTAAAAGTAATGATAGTTAATGCGGAAGAAGTAAGTAAATTTGCTTGAACAAGAAGAGAGTGTAGATGCAGTTACGTTGATGGATGGACTATTTAAATTATTTAGGATTAAGTTAATAAAAACAGCTTTTACTTGTATTTATACACCGATTAGTTTTTATTTGCATTCTCTAGTTTGCTTTTGATAACGAGTATTAATTGCCAGTTTTTATTCCTCTAACTACCGTTTCAACCAGAATCACTGACCATATTACTGGTATTATGATCAAAACTGCCACCTGCTTTTTAACCAATCCGCATGGATAAATGTATAATATCAGCTATAAAATGCCCCATCATTACAATCACCACGGCAAAAAACATCTCCTGAAGATGTCAGTTGACGAAACATGTCAAATTAAAAATCAGTTTGGAAGTTACGAAATATTCTTAAGATGGCTCCATACTCCCAAATTCATCAAATCTCGTTACTAAGGTCTAATAGTTATAATTATGTTGCTTTTAATATAATAATAATAAAAGCGTTCCATGCTTATTACTATAATGCGTACAGCGTATGTTTTTCAACCTAAGAAAGTAGCCGAGATATTGAATTTCAGGAAAATGATAATAAAATAACAGCTTTGAGTTCCTGAACGAGCTTCATAAAGAACAATGATTCAATTCGTTTATCAAAAATCGTTGAAAAGAAACATAACAGTTCGCTTTATCAGTTGTAGGGGACACTTGACGCGAATGATTGATTCAAATATGCGTTCTTATCTGTTTAGCATCGGTCGGTTTTAGTCATCGACGATTAATCGGTGGCATTATTCTTCGATTTATGCAGCAAAGACGTCGCTTCTTCCCATAATGCACTTCTATTATTAATATAGCCGACTAAAAACAGAGACGAAAGAAATAAGTATCGGAGGAAAAAATTTCGAAGCGCTCCCAATTTAATTTCCAATTAAACGGGAAGGACAGGACAGGAAAAAATGTTCCATGCCAAAAGTGGGTTATATTGGGACTAATCGACTGACGAGTGAGTTGCACTCGGAGAGAAACTTAAAGGGAAAAAGATCAGAACAAAAAGAGAAAATTTGGAATAAAATGGTTCGTTCCTAAAAGGATGAAGTCGATTTTTAAGGAGCGGGCACGCGTGTCCTCCCGTAAAAAGGGATCGACGCATTTTTACTGCCGCCGAGAATAATTTTCGAAAGAGGCGGGATGAAATGTTGAGCGAGATGGTTTTAATTTGGCCGGAAATTGTGCGGAGCCGCCGGTATTAAATGAAGAAATAAATCTATTTTTACTAGCGCGTAGTTGTTATATATTTTATTAAAGGGTGTCATTGGAGGTGCTTTCAGTCTTAAAGTAGATATAAACGCAATTTTTGGAAACTTAAAATCAATTTCAAAGTGTTGAAAGAATTAAAAAGACGTTGTTGAAGGAATTAAAATCAGAGCAAATAATGAAACTTTTAAAGCGGAAAAACTTGAATTGGTCCATGAGATAGGCTTAATAATAATACGTGTTGATATGGGCGAATTCTAATTCACTTATCTTAAACAATTTGATGGGTATGAATCCTTCGTAAAGATTTTTCTTAAGTATTTGATCGTAAACGAAAGCATTGAAGCAATAAAAAAAAACTTTGCGTTTCTTGTAAGTTTATGAGGATTATAATTGTTCAAGAGAAACACGGGATAAGGAGATTTTGCAGGCAAAGCCTGCGTTGATTGTTTTCAACAACATTTGTCTATTGGAAGCGTTGCTTAGAAAACAAGGTAGCCACGTAATAGAGGGGGAAGGGAAGAGTCGAGAAGATAGCATCGGAAAATAAGAAAGGAATTGGGATATTAGATGTCAATCACAAGGGGAGGGCCTCCAATCTACTTTCGGGGCGAAACTCGTCTGAGACGCTCTCCCTCACCTTTCTCTGCATTTCATATAAACCACGATTTATGTGCTTATTTGTTGTTCATCAATTATGACCTGTCTTTATATTGCATTTTAGGTCATGTCTAGGGCGGTTCCATGACAACTGAGCACGAATGAGTGCTAGAAAAACCGAGCGCGTTTCGTTTTCAGACGTTATTAATGGAACGAATACACATCAAACAATATTAAATTTTGAACGCTGAAACAATTGAGCGGTAGTCTTTTAACCAATTACTGATCAAACTGCGAAGGAATCGAAGCTGAAAATTTTATCTCTATTCTCAGTACTACTTTCTATTCCGTTAACAAGAATACAGCCTCCTGGTTTACCAAGTTTTTGAAGCCCAAATCACCGTTTTGCACATAAAATTTATTCTTTTCCTAATTAAATGCATTATTTTGAAATTCAAATGCATCCCTTCGGAAATCAAACATCTCACTTGCGATATTGTCAACGTTATGTAGTAACAGAAGTGATTTCCAGGCAGAGAAGTCAAAAATAATCATTTAATTGCAAGATCGTTCCTTCGTCTGTAGGATCCGGTTTCTGGAGATTCTGTAGATTTTCCGTTGCTACACGAAAATCTAGTAAATTGACCGTTACATTTCAATGGTTATCTCTGAAGAAAATTCGTAAACTATGTCAAAATTTACAAGCAAATATCCTAATATTTCATGCCCTAGTATTCTTTCAACGAATATCACTGAAATTAAGGTATTAAATTAATTTCCCATAACCTCAGGCAAAGCCGCACGAACCAATTGATTTCGAATCGCGCCTTAGTTCACCTAGAATTAAATCCACATTCATCAATGAATTCTATTATTTTTCTTTCTTCCGGACTGGTTTATGAAAAGTTTTATACATTACGCGATGCACATTTAAATGTGATTCGTAACTCTTTCTTAATCTTGTTATTTGTATTTCCTTTTATGACCTAAAGGAATTTTTTCGTTGCTTTATACCTAATTAATATTTAATTTATGATCACATATCTTGTTAAAATTTAATTATTGTGTTATTATTCCCTTAAAAGCTGCGCCTTAGACTAATATGCTCAAATGAACGGAAGAATTGAATTACGTGGTTAAAAATACATTCGGAGGTTTAAAGAAACGTAAAAATTATAGTTATTTTCTTACAGAGGCAAAAAATACAGATTATAGAGAAATTACAAGGATAGGTAAAATATATGTACTCAAGTCTTTAGTTCCTACTTCCTTTAGGGAAATTTATAACAATAATCTCCGAACTAGATATCGCAATTCAGGCGATTTTGTTGAAGTAACTGCCGATTCGCACAGTCTGAGGCTGAAGGTCTGTTGAACCCATGATAGCTAGCGTAGATCTCTGAGTTATTCTGGCATCTACAGGGTAGGGACAGTAAATCGAAAAAAATCTGACGTCGACGGCGCCTGTGGAACATAGTCAGAATTCGTATCCCCTATATCTATATCTATATCTATATATATATATATATATATATATATATATATATATATATATATATATATACGAGTAAAAGTTGCTTGCATACTGCAAGCTAATTGGTAAAAATTTACAATAAGTTCCCCTTACGGGTGTCATCTTCGAAGCTTATCCAGCAAAATTTTTAAAATTGCCGCAATACATTTCTTACGTTAGAAATTTTCATCCATCTGGCATCGAACTCACGGTCATATGCAACCTTTCTTCCACTGGTTCTATAGAAAACTACTTCAAACGCAAACGCTGTGATTTTGAATAGTCTCCTGCATAAAGAAAGGCCTCAAAACAATTTTTTAAAAATTGCGTAAATGACCGCCTGGCGTCGAACACAGGACCCGTTCGTGAGAGACAATAGCATATGAATGTTAGAGAAGTGCTACTCTGACGTGTTTCAAAGTTTCAATTCAGTATCTTATCGGGAAGGTCCTAAAATAAGATCCGTTATTCCCGTTTGAAATGCATGGTAGAATCGGAATGACGCTCTAGCATCGAACCAAGGACCTCTAGAGAAGCAGTGGACGTCATGAAGGAATCTTCTCAAACGCCTCTGTCACCATTCCGGGTTTTATCTTTCCAGTTTATCGGGAAGGCATTTTAAAAAATCGTCCCTGATATCAGCAATGCATTTCTTACGGAGGCATTTCGGACCCACCTGGCGTCGAACACACGGACATTTGGTAACATTTCTTCGTTTGGTACGATGGAAGACCATCTCATCTGTAAACACCGAGATATTGATTGCTCTATCGCATCGAGAACGGCCTCAAAACAGATTGAAAAATTCGCCCAAAAGACCGCCTAGCGTCGAACTCAGGACTCTTCCGTGAGAGAAGATAGCAAAATAATATTAGATACGTGCCATCCTTACTTGGTCCAAAGTTTCGATTCAATATCTTATCGGGAAGGTCCCAAAATGAGATTCCGCTTTCCCCATTTGAAATACATGGAGGAATCGGAATGACCCTCTTGCATCGAACCAAGGACCGCTAGGCGAATGATGATATTCATGGAAGAAAGTTTTCAAACGCTTCTGTCACCATTCAGGGTTTTATCTTTCCAGCTTATCGGGAAGGCATTTAAAAAAATCTTCAAAGATTTCAGCAATGCATTTCTTATGGAAGAATTTCGGACTCACCTGGAGTCGAAGTCACGGTCATATGGCAACATTTCTTCCATAAGAACCATAGAAGAGTACCTCAACTTTAACCTCCGAGATTTTGGTTCCTCTATCTTAACGATAAGTGCCTCAAAATAATTTTCAAAAATCCGCGCAATGCATTCTTATGGGAAAATTGCGATTTTTAGGAATTTCTGGTATCGAACCCATGATAGCTAGCGTCGATGTCTGCATTATTCTGGCGTCTAGAGTGTAGGGCCAGTACGTCGAAAAAATCTGACGTCGATGGCGCTTGTGGAACATGGTCAGAATTCGTATCCCCTATATCTATATATATATATATATATATATATATATATATATATATATATATATATACGAGTAAATGTTGCTTGCATACTGCAAGCTAATTCGTACAAATTTAACAATAAGTTCCCCTTACGGGTATCATCTTCGAAGCTTATCCAGCAAAATTCTTAAAAATTGCCGCAATACACTTCTTACGTGAGAAATTTTCATCCATGTGGCATCGAACTCACGGTCATATGCAACCTTTCTTCCACTGGTTCTATAGAAAACTACTTCAAACGCAAACGCTGTGATTTTGAATAGTCACCTGCATTGAGAAAGGCCTCAAAACAATTTTTTTAAATTTGCGTAAATGACCGCCTGGCGTCGAACACAGGACTCATTTGTGAGAGACAATGGCATACGAATAATAGATAAGCGCCACTCTGACGTGATTCAAAGTTTCAATTCAGTATCTTATCGGGAAGGTCATAAAATAAGATTCCGTTATTCCCGTTTGAAATGCATGGTAGAATCGGAATGACGCTCTAGCATCAAACCAAGGACCACTAGAGAAACAGTGGACGTCATGAAAGAATGTTCTCAAACGCCTCTGTCACCATTCCGGGTTTTATCTTTCCAGCTTATCGGGAAGGATTTTTAAAAAATCATCCAATATTTCAGCAATGCATTTCTTACGGAAGCATATGAACCCACCTGGCGTCGAACACACGGTCATTTTCTAACATTTCTTCCTTTGATACTATGGAAAACCATCTCATCTGCAAACGCCGTAATTTTGATTGCTCTATCGCATCGCGAACGGTCTCAAAACAGATTGCAAATATTCGCGCTAATGACCGCCTAGCGTCGAACTCAGGACCCTTCTGTTAGAGAAAAAAGCGAATTAATATTAGGTAAGTGCCATTATGACTTATTCTAAAGTTTCGATTCAACATCTTATCGGGAAGGTCCTAAAATAAGATTCCGTTTTCCCCGTTTGAAATGCATGGTGGAATCGGAATGACCCTCTTGCATCGAACCAAGGACCACTAGACGAACTGTAAAATTCATGAAAGAATGTGTTCAAATGCCTCCGTCGCCACACGGAGTTCGATCTTTCCAGCTTATTGGGAAGGCATTGAAAAAAAAATGACAAAATTGCAGCAATGCATTTCTTATGGAAGAATTTTGGACCCACCTGGAGTCGAAGTCACGGTCATTTGGCAACATTTCTACCATAAGAACCATAGAAGACTACCTCAGCTTCAACCTCCGAGATTTTGGTTCCTCTATCGTACCGATAAGTGCCTCAAAATAATTTTTTTAAATCCACGCAATGCATTCTTATGGGAAAATTGCGATTTTTGGGACATTCTAGTATCGAACCCATGACACCTAGCGTCGATGTCTGAATTATTCTGGCATCTAGAGTGTGGGGCCAGTATGTCGAAAAAATCTGACGTCGACAGCGCTCGTGGAACATGGTCAGAATTCGTATCCCCTATAAATATATATATATATATATATAGGTATATCCGGAGAGTTAGCTATATATAATAGATATCTATATAGGTATATCCGGAGAGTTAGCTATATATAATATATATATATATATATATATATATATATATATATATATATATATATATATATATATATCTATTATATACGAGTAAAAGTTGCTTGCATATTGCAAGCTATCAGTTGATTGCAGTATCGTACCAAGTAATGCCTCAAATCAATTTGAAAACTTCGCGCAAAAGACCGCCTAGCGTCGAACTCAGGACCATTCCGTGAGAGAAAATTGTATATTAATATTAGATAAGTGCCATTCTGACTTCTTCCAAAGTTTCGATTCAATATCTTATCGGGAAGGTCCTAAAATGAGATTCCGTTATCCCCGTTTGAAATGCATGGTGAAATCGGAATGACCGCCTTGCATCGAACCAAGGACCACTATGGCCGGCATCGGCAACCGTCGTGGGCAATTCCTCGGAAAAAGATAATCGCCCGGTCGGCCACCAATTATTGCGATAATCTTTTTCCGAGGAATCGTCCTAGACGGTTGCCGATGCCGGCACTTGGAGAACCTTTGTCTCTTAGTCATTGAAGGGTGAGTTCCTTTTCCTTTCTTTCATAAAAGTTATTGTTTAATTTAATAAGTTAAAGGTTAATAACAGTAACGTATTCGTCAATGAAAGCACGATTTTCTAGTTTTATCTTACAGCTTCGCGCAAAGACGACATTTTTGCTCCACTCACAAGAGGGGGGCAGTATGACCGATTCTGCCATAAATAGCACTTTGGTGTGATGGACCCTTGACGATACCGCAGCCATCTGTGTCTTGGGTTGCCTGGATAGATTGCGAAATTTGCAGTATCTCTTCTACTTAAGAAACGTTTTCATATGATTTCTTAAGCAAGCCCTCCCATCGGAATTATTTCGTTGAAAGACAAGCTTAAGATATGGCTGCATCGTAACTTATGATCGTATGAAACATGACTGCAGGATGAAATACGTAAAATAATTGTTAAAATACAAGTCATTTACAGTCCAAAAATGGAATATCGCACATCGGAAACAGGCAAATACTCAATATGAGGAACATTACGTCTCATGGGAACATTTCTAATTTTTACGCTAGTTCTGGGGTTAGGAACTACATTTTCTGAGTTAAAACTGTAAAACTTAGGCCCTTTTCACACACAACGGTTTTTGCCGTACGGTCGGTAATCCCCACAGCTTATCAACCGTATCACGGCGCAATTCCTGAAGAAGTATATGGAGCCTTTCACACTAGCGACCGTACGGTTTTTTGCCGTCCATCGCCGTGTAGCAGCCGTGTCATCCACTGCCATTATTTTCTTACAATCCAACTTATAATGCTGATTTTTCAGCCAGGTTACTACTTCACTAGCTTCGTAAATGTTCGACGGATCATTTGAATTGAGTTCATTCAATTTTCGCTTTAAACTTTGTTGTTCCTGCTATTGCTAAGTGTTTCATCGTCCAACATTTTTGAAACTGCCATTACATTCTTATGTAGTTTCCTGGTTTCTTTTGACTTTTTCAACACATCTTTTGCCTATATTAACTATGTTTTTATCATTCGCTGTTGAACGTAACCAGTCATCTCTCTCATCATTCCATTCAATCATTCCATTCCTAAAACTTTTTGATTTTTCACGTGAGGAAGAACTTGTCGCGAGACAAAACGAGATAAATGTTTGTTTCGTGATGATATCTTGAAGAGAACTTTACTTCTTGCCTTTTAAAGAGACAGTACACGGTCGCCGTGTAGCAGCCGTGTCATCGACTGCAAAGAACGGTGCCGTGACAGATAACGATCGAAGAGATAAGAAGTATCACTTTTCAATGAGAAAGAGATTCATCGATCATCCCATGCAGGAAAGCGACTTACAAATCACGTGGTTAGTATCAATATTAACCATAAGAAAGGCAGTTGAGTGCATCTTGTGTACTATACCGCTAAAACAGTGGAAAGTATGAATCGTGCTGCAGTTAATAAAAAAGGTGGAAAAAGTATTGTAGGACGTGCCTGCAGATCGAAAAAGAGAAAAATATCCTTGAAAAGGCAGGATATGGGAAAAGAAGATGAAATAACCTGCACCTCAACGCGAATTTAAAAGAAAAATCATCCATCGATATAATTGTTGACCCGTGACAAGGATATAGAATATTGAATTTTATTGCAGTCTTCTCTGCTATCAGTGAATTTGTTGTTTTCTCGAAATAAAAAGAGGAATGAGAGTCAGGAGGATTCAGTGATTGATTTCAAACTTACCATTATTTAATATTTGATGAATCATTGTTTTTAGTAAAAAGGCGTCTGACATTTAGTCAATATACCATCGAAATGAAAAATTGGGAATAAAAATATTTGTTTTCATTACCAGAAAAGTAGGGAACTTGTCAAACAAAGAAAATTGTGGCGATAAAATGGAATGATGAGAGAGATGACTGGTTACTTTCAACAGCGAATGATAAAAACATAGTTAATATAGGCAAAAGATGTGCTAAAAAAGTCAATAGAAACCAGGAAACTACATGAGAGGGAACAATACAGAAAAGTAAAGTTCACTTCAAGATATCATCACGAAACAAACTGTAAATGAAAATTACAACATTTATCTCGATTTGTCTCGCGACAAGTTCTTCCTCGCGTGAAAAATCAAAAAGTTTTAGGCGACGTGTAAATTATACTGCACGACGAAAGTTTTAAAGTTACGTTCTAATTAAATAATTTTTTACTAAGATGTGGTTACACGAAAATTAATCTCATGTGACTTTTATGCATCCAGATGATGCAATGAGCAATTGAAGAAACATTAGCCTCTTGTGTTGGATTTTAAGAATGTAATGGCAGTTTCAAAAATGTTGGACGGTGAAACACTTAGCAATAGCAGGAACAACAAAGTTTAAAGCGAAAATTGAATGAACTCAATTCAAATGATCCGTCGAACATTTACGAAGCTAGTGAAGTAGTAACCTGGCTGAAAAATCAGCATTATAAGTTGGATTGTAAGAAAATAATGGCAGTGGATGACACGGCTGCTACACGGCGATGGACGGCAAAAAACCGTACGGTCGCTAGTGTGAAAGGCTCCATATACTTCTTCAGGAATTGCGCCGTGATACGGTTGATAAGCTGTGGGGATTACCGACCGTACGGCAAAAACCGTTGTGTGTGAAAAGGGCCTTACTCTTATATACGGTTATTATACTTCACAATCACCGTCTTGCCGTTCGTGGTAATAGCTTGAAAATATCGAAAAACTCGTTATGCTAGAAAGTGTCATCAAAGTATGAGTATTCATTCTGTGGAAATATTATATGTATTGAGCATAATACATATGAATTGCACCCATCCCCTTCTTTCCATTACGTATATAACAGCCTGAATTCCCAATTAAGTACGTACCATCAAATGAAGCGAAGGATAAAGGAACGCTTTGCTATCCCAGGGCATATTCACTTCATGTTGATATTCTCAACCCATTTTTAAAGGAAGGATCTTCAATTCAACTATTGTCTTCGAAGTAATCGAGGAGTGGATATTTACACCTTTATATTTTATTATATGTTCACATATTTACGGTAATAAATATCATTCTTCAATTTCCCTTCTTTCCGATTCTGTTTCCGACTTTATACGTTATTTTACCTAATGTTATTTTGAAAATTAATTATTACTCTTTGAACCTTACGGGATTGAATTTTGGAGGGAAGTAAAAAAATAACTTGTATAATAAATATTTATAAATGATTAAATATGCGACTGTTTAATTTCATAAATGAATAAGATAAGATTGCTGCTTGATTGACTTGATTGATTGCATCATTTATGAGAATGCGGAGTACAAACCAATATTGATTTAAATATCTCATATAGTTTATTCAATTATCGATAAAAGGACTACCATTCAATTGTTTCAGCGTTCAAAATTTAATATTATTTTGCGTATATTCGTTCAATTGATAACGTCTGAAAAGGATACACGCTCAGCTGTTTGCGTCGCGCTCATTGTGGGATCACGGTTTAGGAAATCTGTATAAGTTAACATTATCGATAGGTTTGTGCAGTATTTTCACACTCTTTGTTTTGGGTTCTTATACTATAAATGTCCTCAGCTTCATTTAGGTTTTTAATCCACAACTAGACTTTCCTGTCCTCTATTCATTTATTTATACTTTCTTCGATATATTTACTATTAGTTTGATTTATTAGACGATAGATGGAACTTAAATCACCTTTCCAACACCGGAGACTTCTCTTACTCCGATGCGTCGAAGAAGAGCTGGAGGCACAGGAGGCGGTGATCTGTGGATGACACCTCCGAAGTCCGTCCGAAAGGTGACATTGGGTTCATCTTCACCAGAAGAATGCCTCTTCCGTCGATGAGGAGAAGACAGGTTCAACTTTTGTGCGGCCCTGCAACATCAATATTCATTAACCTCCGCTATTGATCACTTCAAATAAACAAACATCCATGTGGTGACTGATCTTGGGTCATAACATTAACGATCTATGTATCAATAGAGAAATGGGAAATATGAATATACAAAAATATTGATCGTGATTAAAAAACAAGTAACTGATTTACTTATCAGTTGTACATTCACATGATAATAACAAGTGACACCAGTGTTTATCCATCCAATACAGCAATTATTAGAGGAAAAACAAACTAACACAGACATCCACACTGAGACTGAAAGTCAAACCTGCGACAGGAATCAAATGTATACTCCCACAGAATGTGCGATATGTTTCGCTAGCACCATCAGGCAGCTTTTATTTTGCAATCCATCAATATATATAGAAGAAACATTAAGAGAAGAAGGGGAAGAGACTGAAATTATACAAAGCAAATCTCTATACTACTAGTGAGATCGTAGGAAAGCGAGCAAATGTGGGTACCGTCTTTTCCGATCACCTGTACCGTCAATAGATTTAGTACTGTCACTTGACGCTGTCGTCTGCCAAAGATTTTTTCGGGTTCTTTAATGTTTGCCCATAAAAATATTTTATTTTTACAAACTTCTATAATGTCAGAAGAGAATAGAAGAAACCAAAATTAGAAGACATTTTAAAATTTAAGTTTAGAGCATTTTCCATAAAAAATAAATTAATATCAACGCTTAAAAATTAATTTTTTAAATATTTCCTTCTGGTAGTATTATGATCAAAACGTACAAGAACTAATAAAACTAATAAGTTAAAGGCGTTGAATAAATTCCATAGGTTTACCGTTGAAATAACTCCCACAGGCAAATGTTTGCAGTGCTAATATTTGCAACGAATTTCTCCGCTGATGAGGTGCACAATAAATTCCCAAAATGAGAATTATTTCAATTTCATTACTTTGTGATAAGCAGAAATTTTTAGGTACTCTTAGGAACCAAGTAAAGGGAGGAAATTCCGAGTAAATGAATAAAATAAAAAGAATTGCACAGATTGTAGAGGACCTAAGAAAGAAAACCAGCGATATCACCTATATTCGAAGACTAAAGAAATAAAAGTTAGGATACATCATTCGCACGGCATTTCGAACCCTCGATTCTGAACACTGCATTTGTCTGAATTTGAATACAAACACTTCTTCCACTTGAATTCCCTCTACATGTTTGCACAGATTCTTTCCAAGAAAAAGCTTCACAAAGACACCTATCCATGCTTGTTTTTTCGCAGCAATCCATCCTTATGAATACCGGCACATATTCATGGAGGAAGTCAAATTTCATTTGGCAACTCACATTGTATTTGGTTACACACTACGTTTATCTACGGAAAGTGATGAACATGGTGTTCATTGGAAAATTATTTAACCATTTTCTGTAGCTGTAACATTAATTGCCTTGGATTTGCCTTATGAAAATTGTGTATGCATTCACTTGTATAAAACGAAATGATGAATGCTATTCCAGCCTTTTGCTGGAATTTAAAAGTAGAGAGGGAAAATAAGAAAAGTTACGTACAAGAACTAAAATGTTGTAGTATTATATTAAGTATATAGGGGAATCGATACGGATTTAGTTATATATTCGAAGCATAAAATTTCACATAATTCATATACTTGAGTAGAAATAGATGATGCTTTCCCTGTGGATTGAGGAGTGTATTGCAACTTCACATAGTGAGGGCGACGGCGAATGCCGATCGGTCCTTCATTCATTGGTTGGGCCAATGGGAGCGTCCATTTTTCCTATGATTTGTTTCCATGTAGATGGTACGTCGCGGTTAACATTGTCTCGATAGATTCTTTTGCGGTCCCAATGACTGTCTGAGAGAACTTTGCCGCCTTGGAGTTCACCTTTTGTCTTGTTTTGATTCAGTGTTCCGCAAGAGCTAACTTCTCAGGTTGGTGTAAGCGGAAATAGCGTTGATGTAAGCCTTGTTCTTTCCCCTGTCGTATTGGGGAAAGATAAATGTTTTTTCAAGGTGGCCTTTATTCCAATTCTACTCTCGATATCGCGACGGACTCTCGGGCGGCAAGGACGTCGTTCTATGTCGGAGGAATTCGCTTTTCGGTTAGAGATTAGGATTAGTGCCAGCCCGAGAAGAAAAAGACTGACCTTCTGGACGCCTTCCTTATAAGGCTTTCGTTGGTCAAATGAGCGGTCCCTTTTTTCTTGCCTCCAATTGCACTTGTCGCGGAGGAAGGAGTAAGGATGCTTTCTGTTTTAGCACTTTTTTGTAAGAAAAAGCTTTTCCCGTTCTTCTGGTCATGTGAAGGCCGAAGTTCAAAGCATCCTCACTACACCCCGATGTGTACCGCACATGTAAGGACTGTTTTTACTCCGAGTTGGTCTTGCACACAGGAGGCTGCCGATTTTACTGACGGGTTTATGAACCGTGCGGTTATTACGTTTTCCTAAAATCATTGCAATTTTCCTCGACGTCGGGGTTACGCAAGGTCGTCACTGCAGGTCCATCCTTTTCCTTGGGATTATTTCTATTTCCTGGCCCTTTTTAATGTCACATCCTTCTTCTTGTATCCGTTTTGTGCGTCCTAAGATGTGTAACTCCATCCTTTATGCTCTGAGATCGCAAGACTTTATTTGGGCCGGGTGGTTCACTTTCGTTTAAGTAAAGATCGTGGTTGAAGATGGCTGCAGTCGGCCGGTGAAGTCACGGTTGCAATCCATAAAAATACTCCTCCAACAGATAAGAAAATGTTCACTTGCGACCATATCATCACAGAGGTTATCAATCACCGTGCATAAGATTATATTTGGTGGCCCATCGGAAAATATTTGGTTTCGAGGAAAATATCTGAAAGAAGAGTGACGGAGAATAAGGTGAGAGATATGCTGCGTGTTTCATTATTAACTCTTAAGATGAAATTATCAAAGGAAACTGAAAGTATCGTACTAAATACGTTAGAAGTACGAGGGTCATCCGGAAAGTAGTACCCGTTAGTGCCGCATGAAGTGCTGACGACGCGAGTAGCCGCTGGACAAGGTCAGATAGCTTCAGTGGCTTGTCTGCCTTCTCTGAGCCAAGTTGCGTGACGCTAGCATTGCCTGTGTTGTTTCTGTGATTGTTTACAATGTTTAAAAAAATTGAGAACGCCGCCAGTTGTGAAGTGAGGGCAGTGATTAAATTCCTCAATGCAAGAAACGTTCGCCCATGTGATATTCATCGCCAATTAAAGGAGGTGTATGGAGACAATGTAATGGACGAGTCGTCTGTTCGGCGGTGGTGTCGCAAGTTCAACATGGGGAGGGGGAACACACACGACGATGAGCGTTCGGGGAGACCGTCTGTCATTACAGACCAACTGGTGAGCTCAGTTGACGAATTCGTGAGGAACGATCGGCGCGTCACAATTGATGACATCTGTGAGCATTTTCCCAATGTTTCTCGAACAATTGTTCATGAAATTGTTAAAGACCATCTGCATTATGCAAAAATTTGTGCAAGATGGGTCCCTCGCATGCTTACAGATGAGCACAAAACCAAGCGTATGGCTGCAGCACTGACGTTTTTGGGACGTTATTCTGATGAAGGAGACTCTTTCTTGACTCGCATAATTACTGGTGACGAAACATGGGTTTGTTATGCATCACCTGAGAGTAAACGACAGTCAATGGAGTGGCATCATGCTCATTCACCAAACAAACCAAAAAAATTCAAGACAGTTCTGTCCACCAGGAAACTCATGGCAACCATTTTCTGGGATCGACGAGGTGTATTGCTTATTGATTTTATGGCCCGTGGAGACACTATTAATGCCAATGCGTATTGTGAAACATTAAAGAAATTACGGCGGCCAATACAAAATCGGCGGCGAGGTCTATTGTCTACTGGTGTCATTCTCGTTCATGACAATGCCAGGCCTCATGCAGCTGGGATAACACAAAGACTTTTGCAGCAATTCAAATGGGAAACTTTCGACCATCCACCGTATAGCCCGGACTTGGCCCCTTCAGATTTTCATCTCTTTACAAAGCTTAAAGACTTTTTGGCGGGGAAAAGATTTGACAGCGATGAAGAACTTAAAGAAGGAGTGACCCTGTATCTCAATGAGCTGGCGGCGGAGGACTATGCATACAGAAACTTGTCACATGTTATGACAAATGCCTTAATTTGCTTGGAGATTATGTTGAGAAGTAGTTTAAAGTATCCTCTTTCAAATAAAATTTTTTATGTTTGTTAATATTTACTTTTGTGTCTTTATTTCACGAACGGGTACTACTTTCCGGATGACCCTCGTAGTATTCGTTTTAAAATTACAAAAATATTTCTAGACGTTGCCAAAAGAATTTTCGCTATAACTTCGTGATTAGTACATTTCTTGACATAGTCTGCGTGCATGACGTGAAGGCCGATTAGATTTACAAATACTCCTCCAATATTAATTATAAAAGCTCTAAAGATGTAATTAGGAATGTATTACATTCAAAATAAAGAAGACTTTCCTCAGGTGTAATTCACGAGGAAGGGAAAGCAAAGCCATTACTCTTATCAAATGCTTCCTTCCCATAGCTCGTTTTCCTTAGCCATCATTTTCAAAGATCAATTGCATTTTCAATGGAAAATAAATACGAAGATAGAAGTCATGAATTAGTTGTGGGCACTGTGGAAAGAAAATTAATTTCGTCCATGCAGGGATGCCTCAAATAAATCAATAAGACCGCTTTAATCCGTCATGACATTCACTGCCGATCTTATGGTATGCTGCTGCTCTAGATACGGGAAATACTCCAGTGAATACGAGAGATATTTGTATCCCTTGAATCGTTGGAAAATAGATGTTGTAAGATAAAAACATTGACTTTGTGGATGATTCAAAGTTAAGAGTATGTTGAATAGGAATGCGGAAACATGCGTAAAGGAAAAACTCACAGAATGTAAGTATATTGTGATTTTAGACTGGGGTAGTTTACCTTGACAGTCAAGGCACCAAAATAAACCGATACTACCCCTGAGATTTTATTCTTTGTTTTACTTTTGATTACAATATTTCTTATCGGATTGGTATTTAAACCTTTTCTTTATCTGCAATGACAACACATCAAATTTAATGTATGTATGAAGAATCGACGTTAGGTGGAAGGGAGGTCAACTTGAGGCTAACCACCTATATGCATTGGAATTTAAAATACTTGAGAATTGATTTGACCTGAAAAAGGTAGAAAATTCCAATATGCTCCGGTATGACGCCAAATACCGAGCGATTAGGAAGCCGTTAGCTTCGTTAGGAAGAAATGGTAGGAAAAAAAATCCTGACACAGACTAGAACCCGTTTTTCTGTTCCGAGGAATTCACTTTTTCCCACCTTCACTTATTCCTTGGACACCACTTGGAGTAACTGATCAAGAAAATTCTGTCCATTTCTCGTGTGTGACTCTTAGTGTGTGAGAGAGAGTGTATCAAATTTCCTTCTTACGAATGTAGTGTAAGTGTATTGCTTACGAATTGTACAGCCTAAGGATGGAGTGAAATCTTTATTAACACAAACTAAACTCATCGAAGTACGCTTATTCTGATTCGAAGGAAACGAGGAAAAAGTAAGATGCATTTATTGAGTCCGTCGGTTTTGAAGCATGGCCGCCTTTCAGCAAAACTGGAATGATCTATTTGAGCCAAGGTGAAATGAATATTAGAAAAAGAATGAATGCTGCTGGATGAAGTGAGAAATGGAGTCGGCAAGAAATTATTATGTTCACGACAGATAAATCACCGTTTATCAATCAAATTTGGAATAAGGAAAAAAGAAGTGTTTGTGTGTGTGTGTATATATATATATATATACGTGTATCTAATATAATAAAATAAGGTGTGTGTGTATGTTCGCCTAAAACTCGAAAACCATAAATGGCACAACTTTCAAACTTTCACGATTGTTAAATGTACTCCCTGCGCAGATAATAGGCTACTTTTCATTCACTTAAATGTCCCCAGTTCGAACCCAGACAAGAAAAACCGTTCTCATAAGCAATGCACGTAAACTACTATTTTATCGGTTGCAGGCTACATTTCTTTTGCAAAATTTAATTAGAAATAATAGGCTTACGAAATCGAGATAAGCACCAAAAGAAAGAGAAATGAATATAGATTCTTATTTTGGTCGCGAAATATCGTTATCGAATAGAAATGGCGAGAATTCGGTTAAAATAAACGGAAATTTCGTGAAATTTTGAGGCTATAAACAACGAGTCCCCTTGACGACGAATGCGATTGTTGAAACCGAGGTATTGCGTTTTCCCATAAGAATGCACCGGTATTTTAGGTCCATAGGAAAGTAATGATTGAAAATGAATGATAGTATATGTTCATAGCAGGCAATATTCTGAAATTTCGGTATTTGCATTTACGAACAATTTACTGTGTTGATTCACAGGAGGCAACGTATGAACATTTAGGGAAAGTTTCTTTATTACCTCGAATTTGCCAACTCTATTTGAAAATAATGAAGCTACTAAGTGTGATTTACACTGGAAAAACTTTAAATTGATTAATGTATACTGCGTGCAGCCTCTTGGCGTGTGGCAGTGGGTGCTTGAACCATGACTCTACTTTCCTAATCGTCTAATACCGTGTATTACATTAGCATTTCGAGTAAATGATAACTTAATCAAACGCCTCATTTTTTACACGGGTGATCCATTGTATTCGTGAGCAAATCGCAAGTAGCATTGTCTCCATCAAAATTTTATCCCATATAGGATTCAATATGAAGCTAAGCAATACTATCTTAATAAGTAAATTTATAGGAAACTTAAGGAAATGGGTAATTATTACACGAGACGACGTGCATCCAGGAAAAATCCTAAAGAATGAAAATATAAGACGATTCCTTTTCTTATCGTGGATTCTAGATTTGCATTCACACGATAAGAAGAATATAAAACATTTTCATTTAGGATAACATTTTCATTTATCCAAGCTAAGTGAGAGATGTTAGATTTTCCTCTTCACAAGTAATTACCTAATATATTATCTACTGCTTATTTATATATCCCCGTTGAGAATCAACGGGCGCCTCAGCTTGTACATATATATATATAATTGAGAATGGATTTAAGATATACGAAACCAAGCATTACAAAAATCATCCGAAGGCTTAAAGCAAAAATTTCCTTGCGAAGTATAATAATTATTCAAAGGCTGTGGCTTTTCAAAATCGATTGAACACATTTTCATTTCACGCGATATCGGCGAGGATATTTGGAGAGGAAGGCAACCCGCGAACACAAGTGTGTATCGATGGGTAGATAACCTTCCAGGGTAGAGTAAACACCTCAAATGGCTAACAAAAAGTTTTCTAATGTGAATATCACTGTCCATACCTAAAACACGTTTTCAATAAATGATTCGCGTTAACTTAAAGAGATTTCATTTTGAACATTCAGCTCAAACTGTATAAATTAATCAGCGAGAAATGCAACCTTCAGAGCACAAAATTAGACTTCGATGAATGAATTTTCCATCGGAGGATTTCCTAAATAGATGTGATTTTAAGTGCACCACGAATTGAATTTCTTGGCTATAAATAGTACCATGGCGTAATGATATAAAATTGTACACCTCCACGGAGATATGAGGATCATTTAGCACGAAAGATCCTCACAGCCTTACCATGAGGCATTAGACGAATCATAATTTTATCCAGAATAAAATTCGAGACTGAAAATTGGCTCAGTAAAATAAATCACATCTTAAGATACTATGTCTAAACTGTCACTCGCAAAAAATATAATTTATATTTTCAACTCTGGCAACTACAGATTATATGCGCGTCAGAATGAACACATTTTATTTTAGATATAGGAAATAAAAACGACGTTTTTGAACACAAAGTACACTTTTACGTAGAAAATTTCGATAAATACAACCTCAAAAACGAATTTACACATCCAAGATGACCTAAAAGACGAATCTACAGAGGAGAAAAGAGAAGATCGAATGAAACAAAAAACGAAGCGTTGATGCGAGTTCCGTGTAGAGAGTCCTTTTACATCCGCACCCACTTCTCGAGAAACATGCTGAATCCTTCCTTAAGGGAGAGTGGAAAAGCAATCGATGATGGAAAAATGCATTTTTATTTCTACTTGAATGACGCGGAGTAAATGAGTTCAGTTTAATTTGTTCCTTTTCTTGGCAGTTTTTTCCTGCATTCTTTTCTTTTATCAGTACTTCATGTATTTTCCCCTCTTTCCTTCCTTTTTCTTACCCAATTTTCTTTTTCCATTCCTTTTATTTCCTTAATTTCTAACAAGCAATCACATCTAATCTTTAAAAGTGGCCAATCAAATGATTCTTCTAATCATATATATATATACGAGTAAAAGTTGCTTGCATACTGCAAGCTATCAGTTGAAGTCAGTATCGTACCAAGTAATGCCTCAAATCAATGTTCAAAACTTCGCGCAAAAGATCGCCTGGCGTCGAACTAAGATCCCGACCGTGCAACACAATTGCATATTAATATTAAATAAGTGCCATCCTGACCTGTTCCAAAGTTTCAATTCAATATCTTATCGGGAAAGTCCTATAATATGATTACGCTTTCCCCCCTTTGAAATACATGGTGGAATAGAAATGACGCTCAGGCGTCTAACCAAGAATCGTCAGAGGAACGGCGAACAGCGTATATGAAACATATGAATTACCTCTACGTGTATTCCGTTTTATATCATTCCATTTTATATCATTCTCGGTTATCGGATATGCATTCAAAATAATTGAAAAAATTAACCACCATGCACCCACTTGGCGTCGAACTCACGGTCGTTTGGTAGCATTTCTTCAGTAAGTACAATAGATAACCACGGCATATCCAACCTCCGAAATTTTCACCGTTCTATCGCTCCGAGTAAGGACTCAAAACAATTTTCGAAAATTTGCGCGAAAGACCGCCTGGCCTCGAACGCAGGACCCGTTCGTGATTGACAATGGCATACGAATGTTACATGAGTGCCACTCTGACGTGTTTCAAAGTTTCAATTCAGTATCTTATCGGGAAGGTCCTAAAATAAGATTCCGTTATTCCCGTTAGAAATGCATGGTAGAATCGGAATGACACTCTTGCATCGAACCAAGGACCACTGGAGATATGGTGAGCCTCACGAAAGAATGTTCTCTAACGCATCTGTCACCGTTCCGGGTTTTATCTTTCCAGCTTATCGGGAAGGCATTAAAAAAAATTGTCAAAAAT
Source organism: Pachydiplax longipennis (assembly GCA_036926295.1). Lineage (NCBI taxonomy): Eukaryota > Metazoa > Arthropoda > Insecta > Odonata > Libellulidae > Pachydiplax > Pachydiplax longipennis. The sequence goes on along the minus strand of JAVFKF010000002.1, from coordinate 72,728,225 downwards.
TTCAGCAATGCATTTCTTATGGAAGAATTTCGCACCCACCTGGCGTCGAACTCACGGTCATATGGATACATTTCTTCCATAAGAACCACAGAAAACTACCTCCACTTCAACCTCTGAGATTTTGGTTCCTCTATCTTAACGATAAGTGCCTCAAAATAATTTTCAAAAATCCGCGCAATGCATTCTTATGGGGAAATTGCGATTTTTGGGACATTCTGGTATCGAACCTATGATAGCTAGCGGCGATGTCTGAATTATTCTGGCATCTAGAGTGTGGGGCCAGTACGTCGTAAAAATCTGACGTCGACGGCGCTTGTGGAACATGGTCAGAGTTCGTATCCCCTATAAATATATATAGGTATATCCGGAGGGTTAGGTATATATAATAGATAAAACATTTCCTCTCCTTCCCTCTTCATTTCCATCTTTCTTCGTTTCCACACATTCGTTCAAGTCCCTGATCTATCAAAAGTTCTCCGATCTGTACGATGTTGCATTTTTGTATAGTATTTTCCTGATTCTTTCCCTAAATGTTCTACTCATAAATTCTTCATTTACCACTACTATAATTCTTCTTAATGGAAAGAAGAGAGAGAGAGACGGTCGTTAGTATAAACTTTAAAAAATAAATTACTCCTAAACCGTTTAAGGACTAAAAAGTACACTTACTTTTTGTTGTGAATCTTATGCTTTGGTGATGTCCAACGTTGTAGGGAGACTTATAGATTACGAGTAAAAGTTGCTTGCATACTGCAAGCTAATTGGTGAAAATTTACAATGACCTCCCCTTACGGGTGTCATCTTCGAAGCTTATCCAGCAAAATTCTTAAAAATTACCGGAATGAATTTCTTACGTGAGAATTTTACATCCATCTGGCATCGAACTCACGGTCAAAGGTAACCTTTCTTCCTCTGGTTCTATAGAAAAGTACTTCAAACGCAAACGCTGTGATTTTGAATAGTCTCCTGCATAGAGAAAGGCCTCAAAACAATTTTTAAAAAATTAGTGTAAATGATCGCCTGGCGTCGAACACAGGACCCGCTCGTGAGAGACAATGGCATGGGAATGTTAGATAAGTGCCACTCTCACGTGTTTCAAAGTTTCAATTCATTATCTTATCGGGAAGGTCCTAAAATGAGATTCCGTTATTCCCGCTTGAAATGCATGGTAGAATCGGAATGACGCTCTAGCATAGAACCAAGGACCACTAGAGAAGCAGTGGACGTCATGAAAGAATCTTCTCAAACGCCTCTGTCACCATTCCGGGTTTTATCTTTGAAGCTTATCGGGAAGGCATTTAAAAAAATCGTCCAAAATTTCACCAATGCATTTCTTACGGAATTATTTCGGACCCACCTGGCGTCGAACATACGCGCATAGGAAGAAATGTTACCATTGGTAACATTTCTTCCTAAAGTACTATGGAAGACCATCTCATCTGCAAACAACGTGATTTTGATTGCTCTATCTCATCGAAAACGGCCTCAAAACAGATTGCAAAAATTCGCGCATAAGACCGCCCAGCATCGAACTCAGGACCCTTCCGTGAGAGAAGATAGCAAAATAATATTAGATAAGTGCCATCCTTACTTGTTCCAAAGTTTCGATTCAATATCTTATCGGGAAGGTCCCACGCCTCTGTCACCATTCCGGGTTTTATCTTTCCAGCTTATCGGGAAGGCATTTAAAAAAATCGTCAAAGATTTCAGCAATGCATTTCTTATGGAAGAATTTTGCATCCACCTGACGTCGAACTCACGGTCTTTTTGTAACATTTCTTCCATTCGTAATATAGAAGACTACCTTAACTTCAACCTCCGAGATTTTGGTTCCACTATCTTACCGATAAGTGCCTCAAAAAATTTTTCAAAAATCCGCGCAATGCATTCTTACGGGAAAATTGCGATTTTTGGGACTTTCTGGTATCGAACCCATGATAGCTAGCGTCGATGTCTGAATTATTTTGGCGTCTAGAGTGTAGAGCCAGTGCGTCGAAAAAATCTGACGTCGATGGCGCTTGTGGAACATGGTCAGAATTCGTATCCCCTATATATATCTATATATATAGGTATATCCGGAGAGTTAGCTATATATAATAGATAGCCACTTAATCGACGTGTGATTGTCTCCCTACAACGTTGGACATCACCAAAGCATAAGATTCACAACAAAAAGTAAGTGTACTTTTTAGTCCTTAAACGGTTTAGGAGTAATTTATTTTTTAAAGTTTATAATTCTTCTTGTTTCCTTTGAACATATCCGTCGCTATCATACTCCATAGATCTCTCTGTTTGTTTATCGTACTCATTTACCAATTTGATCTTATTCTTTTCTCAATTTCCTCCAAAAAACACAAATTTTATTTCCTTCTTCTTTATCTTCATTCTACATTCCGCATAGTCTATCTTTGAAAAGAATAATTAATTTTTCATGAGTTTCCCACGCAAATGAATTTATCATTTATTTGGAAGGAATAAAGAATGCTTTCATGGAAAAGATATGTTCGGCAATAAGAAGAGGCAATTGAAATTTCGCTCAGAGATTCTGAATTACGGGAAGCGCGTTGTTTTCTTGACTAAAAGCGTTGTTATCGAACTCCGACGATGATATAAGCTTATTCAGTGAAGTTTGTTCATATTCATCTCATGAAATGAAATCAATTTAGTCATTGAAAACAAAATTCGTTCACTAAAAAATGGTTAGCAATCATAGCAGTTCTCCATTCAAATTTTTCTGATGTGCCTAGCAGGTTATAAGACCAAATACATACCAGTAAAAATGGACGAAACTAAAAATTGGATTTAGTGATCGTCCTATTTGAAAATAAAAAGAAATCATTTCGTAATTGATCACGATTTCATAAACAGACGTATATTAAAGATAATGAACACAATCGAAAGGTTATTAAAGGCTGTGACTACAAAATTATAATACATTTCATTCAACCCTGAATAGTTGACAATGTTTCCCTATAAATAGTCCTTAATTGTAAAATCGTGTTAGAATAGGATGTCAAACCAAAAGAACCGCCTTAGCAGCGTGTTATAATAACCCTATGATGGGATACATCATAAAAAGTATATCTAAGTAAAATGTACAGGGTTCGATCAATACAAGAGACTTTCCGGGATGAAGTTGTTCTGATATATTCTCGACGCGTTTCGAATTAAATGCTCTTCCGAATTCTCAAATGAAGTTGAAGCATTCTTAATAGTATCACCATGGAGATTTTCCACTGGTCTATCCCAGTAAAAACTCTATTCATAAGACCACTTCCCTTCTAACTCAGCTTCTTTAGATTGCAACCATACATTTATATACAGTATTTTTATTGCATTTCAGTTACCTGCCAAAAAATCACGTAAAAATTAAATAAAAAAGAGAGTTAGACAACAATTTTACAAGGAAACCATAGAATAACTTAAAAAATTAACTTTAAAAACATATATAAGAACTAGGGTTTGCATATTGCACTTAAGTACGTAGTGAGATCAAAATATTAAACAAGTGTTAATACAAGTTATTTATTATTTCAAGTCCTTGAGTGATTCTGAAAAAGTAAAAAGTAGATATTTTAAATATGGCACGTGCAGTAATTTTACGAATAAATTAAATTTGAAGTGATTTGCGGTGCATAGGTTCCCAAGAGAGGCAGCCCTCAATATAAGGACTCTCTTCGTTTCTTTAGATTGCACGAGTTCTAAAATTAAACAAAAATACCAAATCAGTTTATTTAGCTTGATCCCAAAGACAATCCATCGATAATCGAGTGGATAATGGATGGATGATCTATATACTATGGTGAATATCAATTAGTATGATCACTTAATGCACATCCAAAACAAGTAAATTCATACCAAATATTATTTATGGTTTGAGGAAGAAATTCAGATTATTGTAAAAGTAATTTTAAACGCCCCCGCTTAAGACTGCTGAATGAGCGTTTTTCTCCCTTTATGCTCCTTATAACACACTCCGATCACTCCGAAATGCTGTAGCCAATCCTACGTTCATTTGGTAAACCGATAATTGTTTAAATTATTCTTCCCCAACTCGTAAATATTGTCCCACTTTAAAGTAAAGAATCAGAAAGATTAAGAAACGATGGAAAACGCCTTCTTTTTATGAAAAGTAGACCATTGCCAAAAGTATGAGGAGAAGGCTAAAACAACATTATTTCTCGGAATCTCTAGACATCTATAACTGTGACACGCAAAGAAAACTAAAGGAGATTATATTTTTAGGTTTCACGCACTTATTTAAAAGTTAAAGAGCCAAGAAAACATTTTTTGTTTAATACAAAAGAAATTACACTTTGTAATATCCCTATGAGGACGCGTTTGAAAAGCATCTTAACAGAGTTTGAATGTAAATGCCTGACTAACCCATTTGGCCTACAAACGTCATTGACTCAGAGAATAGTGAAATTAATTGCGAAAGTTACAAGTTAAGTAAATGTAAACGTTTGCGGTGTTTTGAGGTAATTTCTATGAAAAAGGTACTGAAATCATACATAAGTAAGTAGATTTCGAGAGTGAAATAAATACTAAAAGAAAATCAAGGCAGAAGAGAGAAAGATTTATATTACTCACTTAGCGAATCTGTTTACGACTGCACTAATCCTCCTTTTCTGCCTGAAATCCCGTCTTTTTTTACGACTCCGAATAAATTTGGCTCGACGAGAAGTCCCGCCGCCTATTTCGGTGGATAGAATCGCTCTAACAAAGAACCCATCTGAGCTGCTGCATTTTTTACATTTATAGCTATATGCTGTGATAATGCCATTTTGATTACTCTTATAAATTCAGTCGACTTAAACATGAGCTTAGATTCGAAATTTACAAATTATCATCATCAAGATGTAGAATTATCACAGGAAATATTTAGCTAAACACCAGAGGACATTTTAAGTAATAAATTATGAATAGAAGAGAGACTTGGTGAAAACTGCAGTAAGGAGATCTAACGTTATAGACACAGTTTGCATAATATATTTATAGGTTTCCCGTTTATCCGGGAATTTTCACGCTTGAAATTTTGAGATAGTTAAATGACAAGAAAACGAAGAAAACAAAACTGAATTTGATTTTTAGCTCAGAAAACAAAACCTTTTCCGTCAAAAAGAATAAATGGCAGCTTTAGAATGCATGTATTACAAAAATGTGTCCTTTACTCCCATTTGCCTGTGTAAGAACTGCTACAATCTACAAATCAAGGCTTTTATTTAATCGAAAATGAGAATAACCATTGTATCTTTTCACATAAAACATAAGATTCGTATCAAAACCCAAAGCCTCATACAAAGAAGCAGGTTGCGCTAATAAAACCTTCGTTTATGTGTTAATGTTATGTGTGTCCGATTGTTCTGGAGATGAATCGAGAAAACGGTGTTCACCTACACCGCTTTAAGATATCTCGATTACGAAGGCCACAGCGTGAGTTTATTAAGCACCATAAATTACTCGCTGTCTCGAGAGTACACCAACACAAGGATCGATGTTTATAGGTGCCACTCAAGTGATTAACAAGCTAAATTTTTCAATTAAAATTCCCGTACAAACCTGACGTTCTCAAAGTCAATTCGACACGCATCGGATTCACAAGTGAATCTCATATTTGAATCGCAACCCAAATTTTTTTCCTTTTCATCTTTTCCCCTCCAATTCTAAAGCCTTCACTAAGATGAAAACCAATATTTTCTGAAAACAGAGGGAAAATACATATTGTTTACTGACGCTCAAGCACAAATAGAAAAAGGAATAAACTCTATAAAAACTGTAAATGTTTTTTGTCTTTGAAAGGATGCTTCTCCCCCAAGGATAAAGGGTGCCTGAGAGCGATAAACGTAATGATCACTCCGTTCTATCTCTCCCTTTAGAGAAGATGCTCACTTCCTAAGCCTCATCTTTTATTCATGCGTCTCTTCTTTAAAGAGCCAACTAAAAGGAGAAGAGCAGTATTAAGGGACGGCGCTGGGATATTGCAAACTATGAACAGCTACGAGATCAGTGATAGGGTTGCATCTTTGGTAACTCACTGCCCTCTATTCCAGGCTAAGGTCCTATCCAAGCTCAATCTGATGACAGAAGGACCAACCATACGACACCGGGAAATTATTTATATTATAAGTTTGTCGGTATCTAAAAGACGCTGGTCCTGATAAACGACTAGCGGAGTTTTCGTAATTTCTAATACATCGTTAAATTGAAAAAATAACCCAAAAAATAGTAATTAATAATTATAATAATTATTAAATCCTCTTTCCGTTAACCAGACAAATACAAAATGTTCTATTTACGCAAAAAGATGCGACGCAATATGATTTCCTTTTTAAGTTTCCGAGAATTATCTAGAAAATTATCCATGAGAAAATAGAAAGATTACGCATTCATCAATTCAAGGTGAGAAAACATGAAGATTACAGACTTTTACGAAAGAATGACTAAACGTGTTTGGAAAAATTTTAGATTTGATATTTATGAATTCATATGTATGGATGTGTTAAAAAAGTAATATTTCTCCATCTTTTATTCACAATAATTTATTTTTTTTTCACGTGAAATACACGGATATGGACATACACGTCGGACTATCCGGCAAATATATTTTCATAAAGCAACCAGTTCCGCTAATTCGTTGAAATCTTGTGAAGTACGAATTCGCAAACTCATCCACGAGTATTTTTAAAATAAAAAATGGTTATTACTATTTCAAATCACTGAAATTAGAGCTCTCTAATAACGATTTGTACTTCCAGAAGAGCCTAACCGTCTGCATATGATATTCTTCTCTAAAAAATACTCAGTATTTTAAGCTAATATGGACATTTTTCTTATAAACATAACTTTTGAAAACGTAAACATTGATTTTAAATTTACCTGGAAATTTCCCAAGTTTCTGTTTAAGAAAATCAATTTTTGACGTTGATCCTTTTCGTAGATAGGGTAAATATTTATTTTAATTTTGGTTGAAAACCCAACTTTATTATTCATAGGTTAAGGGTTCGTAATTTTCCTCGAGTCAACAGTTTACTTATATCAAGAAAACCATACTATTTTGGTGTAGTTTCTGTTCCTATATCGCCGACTTATTCATTCGAGCTAAATAGTAATTTTTGCATTGAGCTTTAATCTTTTTTCCCACTTTGCTTAAAGTTCTTCGCGTCCTTAAAGTTAACAGGAAAAATCGCTGCGACATAAATTTATGGAATATATGTTTATTTTTTTGAAGGAGAGCCATTCTTGGAGAGTCCAATGGTGAGAGAGGTCGTAATCCGGAATTGGGAAAAGGCGCTGATAAATATATAATGAGGGTAAGAGGGGAATCCGATTCGAAAGGGTGACGAAGCGCCGTGATTGTGAGGGAATGTATCAACGAGCACTCCAAGACCAATATCGATTACTAAAGGCGCATATCGTTGTGTTTAAAGACGGCAGTGCCCCTGATAATTATGTCATGAAGATACAACAGAAGGTGAAATATTAAAGAACCCTGGTTTTGTTCCGTGAGATGTTTAAGTAGACCAAATATTTTAGATATTTCGTAATTTCTTATTATAGCACAGATATTCGTCATATTTTCGGTACTACACTAAAAATTATTATTAATTCTTTCAAATTTCTTCATTTTCTCATAAAACATACTTCTCAAAATACTCAAAAACCTCAAAAAGTATACGTCAAGGTTTAACAAGGAGAGAAAAAAAATAATCAAAGCAGTAAATAACAAGCGATAAATTTAATAATAAAAATGTTAATTCTAATAACAATAACAACAACATAGTTGCTTTTTGCTGAACGAAACTAACTTCCCCATGTGAAATTTACGATGTCATCTAAATTATATATAAATTAATATTGTCATTATGAGATAAGCTACTTGTTTCTTTATAGGAAAGTAATGGACCGATTAGGGTACCCTGAGGGGACGTCTGAGTTAGCTCACAAATTGCTATAGTAACGTAATCAACCACTACTTGTGGTTTATTTTCATAGAATAAATCATTCAATTTTAGCGTTACATTCGCTCAACTTACAGGGGTTCATTTGCGTATCGTGTCCAATCAAAATATCAATTGACAGTTTAAGATGGCAGACACGAAATATCAGATTTTAAACGATGAGTGAAATGCCCTGTTCGTTTTGAAGCTCGTGGAATATTTATAATACATATGAGAGTTTTATTTGGAGGGAAAACCAACTTGAGAGAAACTCTTAACCATTCAGAGGTGGACTAAATAATGCATCGTTATCGGTAAAGTATATTTAAGAAAAGGCATTGCATTCGAGTTTACTACAGTAATTAATATACGAACCAATAAAACGAGAATATATCCCTATTCAAGGCAGAAATGAAAAGGGATATTCTGGATAGTTGGAATGAAGAGGGAAAGGGCGAGAGTTGGTCGAATGCTTATTGGAAAATCCGGGAGAATTGAGTGGTGAAAAGTTTTCAGCGAGAGGCAGTTTGCGAGGAGAAGACTTGTCTATTTAGACGAACGCCAATTTAATTGAGAGGAATTCGATTGAGTAATGCGAGCGAGTTTTCACGAAAGAATGCTTAACTACGATTCGAGATGTGGAGCAGCGCCGTCTCTCTTACATTAATTATGATAAAGACGACCGCACTGTGATGCGTCATATTATTTGATCAAAACAATTCCATGTTATTATTAGGGATCTACTACTATTCTTTTTATTGGGCAATTTATTTATTAATCGATAACTTATGTCATCTGCTCTTTGTTATTCGTTCATATTTTATGACAGCATCTAGCCTAATGAGGGCATTTAGAATTAAAAATCTCTCTGCCTGGCATTCGGTCAACCTCCATAAACCTACAGTCAGACTAACAATTTCGAATACTTTACATTACAAGTCAATTATAAGGAAATTCAACTACACAATTATTAATGCACCTATAGCATACAGTATCAAATTTTATTAGAAATTTTGTATTCCATTCCGACTTTTTCTTTGCATTCAATTAATGAACTGACCCACAAATTTAAGCCATAACACCTCATTCATTCATGTCTATCCAAAGAAATTGCTTCATTCTTAAATATCTAAAATATTCATGTGAATTCACTGAATCTGCTCAATAATCTTCTTCTAAACAGCTGTGCATATTTCGCTGCAAAATTAAAATTGCAAAGATCTTCTCCGAGCTATGAGTGACTGCATGAAATAGAAGCAAGGAAATATGTGGCGGTAACGAAATAAAAAGAATACATTTTATTTTCCAGCATTTCTATTTAAACGACCTGTTTCGTCCATCTTAATGTACTTGAGTTATACAAGAGTGTTGAGTTTTAACTCAAAATGAGAACTGGTCAATATGTACCTGAGAATGATCAATATGATCGACACCGACCATTTAAATGAAAAGTGTAGAAAACAAAAGTATTGTTTTTAGTTGCTTCCTCAAGGTTCGGCCTCGTGTATATAGAGCATGAATGTTTTTTTTTCAGTAATCATAGTGCATCATCATATCATGTGCATCAGTGCATCATATTCTTCGAATGTGAACTGGATGCAAAATGTCCGTCATCTCAGCTTTAACCGCAGCTCGACTTTAAAAGAACTCACTGTCGGGATGCATTGAAAGATCATAGGCGACAATTTTAATTTCGTAATTTAATAACCGAATCGGAGAATATCGGCAAAGGAAATCCCAGAAAGTAAAATGGAACGCAATTACGTCTGAGAACAGAAAATGAAGGTACACTGAAGAATGCGTGGACCAATAGGATTTTATCTGGGTTTTCATCAGAGTTTTTAATCTTATGTCAATCATCTCAAAGAAAACGGGGAGAGGAAGAGGGACGAATTAAAAGGTTTGTTGCGTTGATAAAAACTCAGTTCTGCAGAAAACAATGGAATTTCTTAAACAGTATGCGGTCCTTATGAAAGGAGTGAAATTAAAAGAGTAAATTTGGTTGCTATGTTATGGGTTAGACTGCATCATGCTCAGTAACTGCTGAGATGATATTTATAATTCGTACCTAGATCAGAAAGAAGACAGCCTAAGTTAAGTAGTGAGTTTTTCGTTTCAATCTCGTTCTAATAATACGTATTATTATTATAAATACGATGTACCATAAAGGTATGCTTTTAACACCGTGTTTCTCCTTATAATCATTATGAAACACTAAATTAAGGACTAAGGCGACCGCGGAAGGGTCTAGAAAGAAGTACAGAAAGCGGTGAAAGATGAAAGGAAACATTTCTACGATTAAAAATACACGAATAACAAATGCAAAGGTAAACTATCGATAGATATGAATATAATTCAGGCTTCTTTCTTCTCAATTTCACGCTGCGTCTGCCTCAACGCTTGAGAGTAACGAGATGGTAATTAAAACAGAGATTCCTTGAATTTAATCAGAGGCGCAAATTGACGCTGCATTTACATAGTCCATGCTCACGAATATTCTCCGTAAACACCCTTTAAACCTGCTTTCTATTACCATTTCCTTTATCCAGAGAGAACAAACGTTCATATTTTACTATCTGGTTTCTGCAGTACATCGAAAATTCTCTTCTATCTAAGATTGCGATTTATATTCTTAGCCTCGCTAATGACAGAACATCAAAACAACAGAAATTAACATGTCATTTCAAAATTTTTGGCAGTTTTCCGATGAAATTTTGCTATCATTTGATTCAACCGATACTTTTAAAGATAAAACTGAAAATGACGAAAAATAGTAAATTTTTTCCGTAGGGTTTCTGAGAAATTTTCATTTCACGATTTTTTCTTTTTCCGTAATTTTCTTCGCCTTTTTGATAGAATACGACATTCTATTTAAAATGTTAGTCGCGTTATTTTATTTCTAACACATGAGAGGAGAATCGGATTATATATTATTAACTATAAAGGACACAGTTTTCTTAAGAACATAAAAAACTACAGTACATTTTATGATTGATTATCATCCGATAATTCCGAAGAACATTTCTCACTATCCAAGGAATCAAAAACAAGCAAGAATGGCTCAACAAATTGCTAGCAAATACTTCTAATCTAGTAAAGATTCTCTGCTAATTATTAAGGTCAGAAAAACCATCAAATTTCAACTTACAGTTGTTTCGGTCTCTTTGAGACCTGAGCATGGCCGACAGGAAAGAACTGCCAGTTCTGTCCTGCCAACGAATATGGAAATTATTATTTAATTCTTCCATGAATAATATCAGATAATCCTGCCAAATTGCAGTGTGACATTGAATAAGTAAATAAACAATCTAGATCCCTTCAAACTCCTTTCTTTCAGCTATTCTTTCCTTCCAAACTTAAAATTTTCCTTCATTAAATATTTAGGAAAGGAACTGCAACAAGGAAGTCTCTCTCGAATATTGAGGGAAATTCTCATAAATATTCCGCAGCTTGCTCTCTGCTTTCTTTCCCCATAATACACTTACTCCTCTCGTTTACTCATTGCCTCTTCCTTCATTCTACTTAATTAGCTAGACAACACTTCTTTACATCAAAGAACATGAACTTAGAACAAGAAACGGCACTGTAATAAGACCAATGTTCAAATGGCGGTTAACAAATGAAGTGAGCTTGCATATCTTAGACTGTGAATGAAAGGACCTTCACTACCCTTCCAAAGGAGAATGATAATCGTATTACAAACATTTAGGAATAATTTGAGAATATTGACCATCGCCTTTCGATTATTAGTATCCATTATATTCGTCTCTTATTATTATTATCATTTACTTTATCCATTTTGTTCGCCTCCGTAGATGATAAAATTAGTATTTTTATTGCATAAGTCACCAACGTTAAAATACATCTCACTTTCTTAATGCGCATCACATAAAGGAGGAAAGTCGCAGTGGGTATCCAAATAATATTGTAAGGATCGCAAAAAGAGTGAACGGATGAAGATTGGATAAATTCGAGAATAGTTCATTGACATAGTGTCATCATCATGATCCAAACCATCTGCTTCCCTTCCTCTCTAATTCCATTTTTCAGCACACAACAGAGAACTTTATGAAGACAAACAAGTTCATACTAGAGCTACATGCCATTGGCTACGATGAGGGACTATTTTATTCTCAATCGCTAAGAATAGCTTCTCCTTATCCGTCATTATTCATCTCACTCTATCTGCCCAATGACCATCTAAATGATTTTGAGACTTCTTTGATTTCAGGTTATCTTTTCTTGCAAGTTGATTTCTCTCAAAAACTATTTGACTATGATATTGGTCTCTGTCACAATCTCGAAAAGAAAAAAATTCCACTAAAGATTTTTTAATCGAGACGTTTCTTCAACGTGTTCTTCAGACTTGAACGCGTTGATCTTCAGTGGATTTTCGAGATTGCATTGAATTAAGGTCGATCATAAGTTGCGCAAAGAGGTGCTCTAATAAGGCGCCCCCTGAATCTGGCGAACGATATATCGAAGTGATGCACAAATATTTTGATGGCATCTCCTCATCAACCTGCATCCCATTAGCGACGGATCGAGATAACTTTCCTTCAGACTGCATTTCCTCTGGTGACCGCCTTAAAGGAGCGGACTGCGAATCGCTTTTACAGTTTTATTATGAAGAATACGTTATTTAATTAAAAAACTTAAAACGATATGCGTTAAGCGATGCACATCTTTAGGGGAAAAACAAACTGACGTACTTCTGCAGCAAATATTTATGATTTCTAAAATGAGCGAGTTCAATGTCCGTTTCCTTAATTAACAACTCCATTTCGAGACCACAAAAGAAGGCAAAGGAGAAGAATATTTCGAGAAAATGAGACGCAACGAAATGGCGTATGAGAAACTCGAACGGGCTGCATATACAGTTGGAAAAGAATGACTTCCTTCCGCTTAAAAAGGATTTTTGTTTGCATTTAGATCAGATGAATATAAACGCCGAATTTTGATTCATTAAGTTATAAAAGAATCTTAAAACACTCTCGCTGCCTACGAATCAAATAACATTTACCTTTATTACGCCTACCTTTCATGTATCATGGATTGGATCCAAGAAGCGACTTATTAACATAGCCCTCGTAAAAATTGTTGTCATCGGCGTTGTTTGAAATATCGATTGTTCTAAAGTAATTCACAAAATAAATTTATTTATTTATTTAATATCGCTGCCATTTGGCAGCGGTGGACCATATTACTAAGAAGGGCAATGTTACATTATTAGTTATTATTACATAATAACAAAACTTTAATAGAAGATATATATATATATATATATATATATATTATATATATATTATTTTGTTATTTGTTAAAGTTTTGTTATATATATATATATATATATATATATATATATATATATATATATGAACATGAACATATAACATAATAATACATATTATCTGATTAAACTACATTAAAACTTACAAATAGTTTTGAGCTTATTTTTAAAAGTTTTAAATTTTTTGGCATTGAAAAAAGAACTTCTCCAGGTAAGGAATTCCACTCTCTAATTCCCCTATTAACGAATAAATATTTCGCTATGTCCGATTTCTGATTGCGTTCTATTATGTACCTGGCATTAAGTTCACCACAGCCCTCTGTGGAATCCACCATTTGTACATCTCAGCTAATCTAAAGACTTTCCTTATCGACTCTAATGATTCCCTCTTCAAATGAGCATTTTAGCTACACTTCAGCTTTTTTTAAATAATAACTTAAATATTATTTAAGTTATTATTTCCCAAAAAGCAATTTTGTTGCTCTTTAATACTTAATGATTTTCTAAAAGTATATACTTTTGCGATGATATTCGTATTTTTCAGCGAAAAATTTCAGCAAAATTAAAAAATATATAACTGCTGTTGTAAGAGCGTGCAGCTCAAACAGCACTTTCCAGAACTAATGGTCTGAAATGAGAGACATTTTTAAGAAAACTTCGTCCATACAACGTAGCGGATTTATTATATGCTTTATTGCAGTATTATAGTTAAAAATGCTTCGACAGCTGAGGTCATTTCGCAGACGGATTTCCACATGATATACTTTATCATTGATGTATTTAAAAAAAATGCTGTACATACGCTTAGCAACTGAAGGTTGACAGAGGAAAACCCTGCACCGTGGGAAAACACCGAAATAATATTGGGGAAAAACTCTCGAAGATACGGTAAAAAAATAAAATGGCAAAATAATAGCACAAATTTACGGAGGTGATGAAAAGGCCGCCTACGGTTACCATAGAAGTAAACATTCGTCGGTTTCTTGTTAAGACAAGTCATGCTTTTAAATGGCATCCGGTTGTATTATTCTAAACGGAAAAATTACGCATTTCATGGATCGCGATTAAGTATTTTACGTAAAAGACTAATTGACAACATTGACGATATATATTAAAGAAAGCGTTGATGTATCAGAAGTGGCCTACTTGTCGCCTAATCGATCGACTGCTGGAATTAACAGAAACAATAAACAATTAGCAGTCGTATTTCAAGCAGCATTCTGTATTTTGATAAACCTATGGAATTAAATATTTAATTATGCGCAGACGCATTATTAACTTTTAAAATCGAAGCATTAAAAACGATCCAAAAATGAAAATTCCTCTCGATGACCAACGGAATATGGCCAGAAAATTAACTCGTCAAACATAGATAACAGTTTTCAGCGATCTGTAATAACAATCCTCGAATCAGACACTAAAGAGAGATATTCCCTTTTCTAGAGAGAAAGTCCCTTTTCTAAGAATAGCTCAGTATTGTTTGGATGTGCTCTTTTGGTAGTGTTATCGATAAAATCGCTCGATTTCACAGCTTTTTCGTATTTACGAGCACTATCTCATCGAAGAATGATGAGGCCGCAGTTTTAGTTGCACCACAAATGTTTGCAGAAAGAGTTAACAAGAAGAACGACACCTATTTTACGGAACTCATACAAGTTTAAAAAATATCAAATCTCTTCTGGGAGCATCACTGGCATTCGGCGCGGAAGCCCTCTAAGTCCAGGCTCACAACAAATATGCACAAATCGCGTACTGCATCATCTCATTCGGTAAACACACGGCGAAGAAGAGAAATTTTCAGGGATAATTTATTTTTCAACCATTTAGCATGATGTAACGCGCGGAACGCGAAATGTTAGCGGAGGAAATCATATAAATAACGGTTAGCTCAAAATGCTCTCTATAGTCTTCTCTGGAATGATTTTCTTACTGCAGAGCAAAATCTAAAATTCTGTGCTTTAGCACTCCTCGAGCGTCTTTCATTCCAGCTTTAAAGTTCTGTCAGTTAATTTGAGGCGTTCTGAAGAGAGGGACATTTAGAGGAAGTCCCAAATTTTTCGTCGAAGACACTCCTGAAGATAATGTCATATACGTAATGTCTTTATCTTAAAAATAGATATCCATTTCAATTTATTGCTCCATAATAAGAGACAGGCGCCATTCGTTCTTTTATTTGCTGCAGTAGTATTGCAAGAGAATGCTCAAACCTTATCATTAAGGCCCGACTCTTCTAGCACCTGGTGCATAGCAATGGCTTGATCTCTACCACTCCACAGACGGTATGCTGGGAACCTCAAGAATATGTTTGGTTCTTCTACAGATAGTGATTACAGGCAGTCATCGACAACTCCTTTGATCACGGAAGGAGGAAACAATTTTCCGCCCCAGTGTAAGTTAAATGTATCAAGTTTTGTTTCTGCAAATACTACGCGGAGGTTAGACACATATTCCACCCGCAGTCTCTTAACGGTAACAACAAAGTCCCCGTACAAAATTCCCTTTTATATCTCCAATATTATACCTCCAAAGAGTTGATCCAAAATTGTAACCAATTATTTCCGCCTTGGAAGCAAAATCCTCTCTCGAATTGCCTCCATTTTTCAGCCCATTTATCTCCATAATTTGCCCTCATTTCTCCTTTTATCTCCTTCGCAAAACACATCACGAATGCCTTTGGCGAAATTATCTTCATAAGGCTGAGTGTGCGTGGCGTCAAGTATAACTTGTTAACTTTACAACGCATTCCCTGAGGCTCAATTTATGCAACACTCCAAGCATCATATCATCCGTGTATTTTTACTCGAATTTTCGGATTGCAGGCGGAACTCGTGAGATAGTGAGCTCTAACTAGTGAGCAAGAACTAGTGAGCGTGAGATATTTGAAAATGAATTTCAACTTGCTGGATTTAACGATGGATGAATGTGTTTGTGGTGAAATATGTCCTTTAAAAAAGAAATCGTTTTGAGGATAAATAATATAAATTCCTGTTTGAGAAAGAAATAAAGAATTTCGGTATCAAGGAGTTAAAACTGACACTTTCAGCGAAAACATGAAAATTAGCAATATGCCGAAAAATCACTCGCTATAAATAGGAGGTGGAAGATATCTCTATGTTTTTCACAAACAAGATTTGTAGATAAAAATCGTTGAATTAACTGAAGTTAGGAACTGCAGTTCCAGAAATACTCTGAATCTGATCATTCATTCATTGTAGTTAAGCACAAGAGAGACAAAAATTGATATAAGCGATCAAAACGATTCATTAAAGCAAATTGCAATATTTCGAAAGTAAAATTATTCAATTACTCCCTTAATTATTCCTTAATTTAATTTAAAATATACATATAATTACATATTTCATGCGATAAGTAGTGGAACTTGTGTACGTTAAGAATGAAATGATATTATATGAAATACATTATTTGACCCCGATAAAAAAGAATGTAATTTATAAGTGATTTAAATCGCAACCGCTCTTAACGTTTAAGGAAATTATAATCTCTGTGGATGATTCTTCTGTGTTGTGATTTATTCTATATATATATATATATATATATATATATATATATATATATATATATATATATACATATATATTCACACAGAAGATTCATCCACAGAGATTATAATTTCCTTAAACGTTAAGAGCGGTTGCGATTTGAATCACTTATAAATTACATTCTTATATATGTATTGATTGGAACAACTAAACGAAATAAACCATAGTAAAATAAATAAACGAAAGGAAAACAATTATCTCCAAGTGTACGTTGTCACGCGCAATTTCTTCTCTCCCTCCATCACTCTGACGAAATGACATCCGACGCACGCACATGTGTGCCTCCCCTTCTTTTGTTTCTTCCCATCATCCCTCTCCATACATAAATAATACGCTCTTCCACTCTCTCTTCACTCTAAGAATCCACCAACTTATCGACCTCTCGCATTTTTCTTTGCGCTCTTGATCGGCCATAATCTTTTTCTATCACCTGAAAATTTTAAATGAATAATGCGGCCTTTGAGAGGCACATCCCTACACATATACTCGCAAATATTTTACTACTAATGAATTACTGTAACGTATAATGCTTCGTAAGTAGACAAATATCTTAAAAATTTCAATCCAATGATTCATTTATAAGGATACTAGAATATTTCCTCGTATAAAAGGACGGAGTTAAATTTACTTTTTGAAAAATATTCAACTATTATCGTATACATTTGATTATTCTGAATAACAAACAATCGAATTGATAGTTTTTCACTACAACAGTGTTTTATGCCTTGTAAGTGAAAGATTATCTGATATTTTTTCTTCTGAAATATTCCATTTTGGTTATGTTAATCTATAGCTTTTACAAAACATCGATGGGGAGAGTATTAACTCATTTGCTCACTAAAACAATATCACCTTTTATTTACATTTTCACCTTCTGAATTATTTTGACGAAATCATCCATAATTTTGAGAAAGAAAGCATTTATTATTTGAATTTTTATTCATCACATGCAATTTTAAACCATCTACAGTATAGAAGGTTATATCATTTCTAAATTTATGTCGCTGCATTTAGGTTTCCAAAGTTAGTTCCAATTACTAATACTTTCGAAATGTCAGAATTTTCTTCTCCATACATTCCATATGGACCTCTCTTCACTATATATACTAATGAGAGTTAAGTGCAACATTCTCCTTTGTTGCTATTGGGACGGGTTGGTCATGCCCGAAATATTACACAAATTTTTGTCATTTTGGTAGGAATTCTCTCAATATCGACTCGAATACGATATTCCACGATCAAAAAAGAATATTTATTCAATTTCCTTTCTTTTGATACTTTTCTCGATTTCGTAAGTCCATTATTTCCAATTTAATCATGCAAAATAATTAAGGCCTGCAACCGGTAAATTGAAATTTACATGTATTTCTTATGAGAAGCGTTTCCCTTGTCTGGGATCGTACCGGGGTCTCATATCGGGAGAAGAAGTAATTTTATCGAGGTCATCTTCCTGTCAAAGTTCAAAATGTGTGTGCAATCGATAAACATGAACTTAACGTGAATTTCTTACTGAAGTGTTTTCGGGTCGTTCCAGGGTCGAACCAAGGATTCTTTGGATAGGAATGTATCAATATCTAACACTACATCGGGCCTCAAACGACTCCCAAAAACTTATAATCCTATCACGTAGGGAAGTGCACAAAATTAATGTTCTAATATTTCTCACATTTATTTCTTACAGAAGTTTACTGGCATCGAATAAATAAATATATCGATGATCATAAATAAGATATCTCAGATAAAACAACTCATTTACTAGGTGAACAATACATTTAAATTATCACAACGAACCGCAATCTTGTGTGACTGTAAAACGCATGTCACAAACCTTCCGTGTCACGAATTCTTGAAGACGTATAATGAATTCCTTGGGTTTATCAGTTCTTCTCTTCCCTCATAGACACGCATTTTATCCTTTCTCCCTAATTTTCCCTTCATTATCTCCCGTTTACATTTTCAACATCACTATTCCTTACATTTCATTCTCTTCCATTCCATCTCCCCTATCATTCCTTTCTTCCAATCTCAGATACTCTTAAAGCGATGCCGTTCAAAACGTCTTTTGCGAAAGGAAGCGCGTGAGAGCAGTACACTGAACTCGTGGGTTTTGCAATTGAATCGATCGACGCCGCCGCCGCCGCGTCGCACACTTCCCACCGCACTACGTGTTCGGAAATCAGAATATCACCACCTAAGGAATCCACCGTCGGAAATTCACTTCAATGCACTGACAGCAGTAAAGCAAGCTAGGATTCGTTCGGGCGTATCTGAAGACCATATATGTACATACAAACATGAACCCTGAAATACTTGTATGACTAATAAGGAAACCAATGATGTTGTACGTAAATTTGTATTTGGTAAGTTATCTTTTTGTAAACGTATTATTTTTAAAGGAATTAGTACTGATACATTGTATAGTTGTAGTTAGAAGTTAGTCGTGGTCTAATATTGTCTGTTGTAGCAAGGAGGTATTCGTATCGTAAAAGTCTCTTGTTGTAGGTAGATGTATTCTGATATTTGTATCTTTTGCTTGAATCTTGTACTAAGCAATTAGTACTGCCTGTAGCATTGTGTTATTTTATTATACTATTGTATCCACTGGACCGTTATGCTATCCGCAGTTAATTTATTAATAATAATACTAGCATTTAGAGTAAATGGAGATTTTATGGTCCCGAAATACATCTTAACTTTACTAAGGAATCGTATAAAAAAACGGAATGTCAACTGAGAGAAAAGATATAAGAGATGAAGCAAACAAACGTTTTCCATAAAAATAATAGGAAATATCCATAAAAACGTGATATTGAATGAGAAAGAAGAAAAAAGAAAGAGCTTATATTTTACAAGTTGCATAGCAGGGAAATGCGGAAGAGAAGAAGTAAATAAATACGAAAGGCTGCAGAAGACACAGTCTATGTCTCTAGTCTTTGATTCATGGAATCAAAAGAATACTCTAAAATAAGAACAGAAACATGAGTAGAAGTAAAGCAAAAACATTTGCAACAGGATTGACTCGAATACGTGAACTAACAAGGAGAGACCCTCACTTTTGTCCGGGGATTTTGATGAAACTTTTTGTGGTGGTGCTTAAAGTAGAGTAATGAAATAGTGTAACGGCGTTTCTCTGAATGGGCCTTAGTTTCAATGCAATAATTAATTGAAAATTGAAAATCTGAGTATAGGCAACCCCGCATTACACGCCCGTACTAGCCGAATCTGCAGGAAATAACACGTTTTTTACTAATATTTTTAACTTAATTTTCATTTTCGTTTTTAATTATTTTCCTTGTTACTTACTTATGGACTAAATAATAATAATAATAAATAGATTTAATCAATAGTCCCATTAAATAACCTTCGCCAGCGCTATTTCTTCATTTACGGTACTTAACGACGGCTATCCTAGGAGCACAAAAAGAACTTGCATTCGAACGATTTCGGATTTCCTATTCAATAGAAAGCGACTGCCTTCTAATGTTTGTAGCAAATACAACGTAATTGTATTGAGGAAATTCCACCAAGAGACTTTAGTAGTATCGATTCAACTTAATGTGGAATAGAACGTTTCATTGCAAATTTCGTCTTACAGTGAACATGGCATACACATAGCCTTCACCAAGATTTGGATTGAATTGGCTATTTTTAAATGTACCTTATACTGTCGCGATCTTAAAGAATCGATTGGAAGGAAGCTTTAATTAACTTTACTGTAGACCAATAGCGTAAAACGTATATTCGTGCACTAGTATTTTTTAAAAATACTTCCATATGGAAAGCAAATAATTCCAATGCCTGCCAAAGATGAGTGAATTCTTTATCTTATCTCTTTCCGGAAGGTTCAATAATTACAAATTCGAAGTTTAGAAAATTCATTAGCCTTAGTGAACATGTCATTTTCTCCAAGAATAAGTAAAAACTATATACACTCAATACTATAAAGATAAATACATTTCATTTGCGGTATTAATTTAAACCATAGAAACAATTAAACCAGATATATTGAATAATTCAGATGCCACATGTCAAGAGACATAATATTACTTTTCTATGTAGATTATTCATTATCCTTTCTCTTACATCTGTACTTTAGTATTTAGAAAAAGGCCAATTAGACAATAGAATGAGGCTTACAAGGCAAAATGATGGGGGAGATTCTTTGCATTCTTTTCTCAATGAGCTGGAAATCATCCATGTCATCATCTTATGAAATACCTCTACAAATATGCACTGAAAACAGCCTTTCGACGTTTGGTTACTTATTGTACATTTATTTTTATCAGTTTTATTCATCAGTATAATCCATTTAGATGAGAAGGAGAAATACATAATAGAAAATAGGAATGTAGAAAGAACGCAAAGAGAGAAATATAAAATGTACCGACATTACTGTCAAAGGCAAATAATAGTAAATAAAATAACGTTAAAGTATTATAATAACTATCTCACAGAAGTAATACCAATTGTAACATACATTGGCCATAATATTTATAACTATATATTGAATTTTATGAGCTGTAGGAACGAATGAGGTTTACCACGGCAGAAGAAGAATAAGATACTTTGACTTTATATTTCTTATTGAGGTAGGATTTTGGGAGTGCCAAGATAAAGTAGAACAATGAAACCATGAAAAAAATTGTTCATATAATTCGAAGAGGTAATAGATTAAAAATTACTCATATGTCAAAAATTAACTTTATCACTACCTGATTAAGACAAATATTATTCAATAGTTAGGTATAATAGGGGATACGGGAATAAGGTAATAGTAGGGGATACATTTTTCCTATGAAATTCCATAAGATATTTACATTTGTTATGAAGATAGATTAGCATTGATTTCTATGAAATAAATACCTTTGAGTCAAACCAGTGAGAAACTGAGAATCATGAGGGTGATAATGCAAGCTAACTCATCGTGAAAATTGTATGCTTTATTAAGAATAATTAATGTAATGCTAAATGTAACTTTGTGAAATTCATGACAATATACACGGTGGAATAAAGAATACTTCAGTTATCTTTTAGTACTTAGTAATGTTCTTATTATATCCCCCCAGTTTTGTTCATGGTGGCGACAATATGAAAAGTATTGAGGTATTAGTGATGCTTGATCATTATAATAATATCAACCGAAATTACAGCAAAATTTCGTGAACCTCCCACTCTTAGCATTCTGGCTCGGTGGACGTTTAACTCAGTCTTTAAACAAATTAAGTTACAGAAGTACTCAATGCTATTAATTTAGCATTAAGGTGAAATAAATGTGGAACTAAGAGATTCCCAGAGTGCCACGCATTCTTCGGAACCTTTAAAATTAGCCAAATTAGCTTATAATTATGTAAATAATGAATACCAAGCTGAAGTTAGAAAGAAGAGATCATATGGTTCACAATTTCTATGGACATACTCTGTCTATTGCCTTACATTACCCAACTTAGATTGTATGTGAAATAGACCACAATATCCGTGTATTTCCTTGTTAGAATAATCATTCTTACCTTCCAATCCTATATAATTCCGGCTTGATATGCACGAAGAACCCCGTATCCATTAATCTCACACCGGAAGTTCATCCATTCAGTTGCAATGGCATCTTAACACTACCGAGTTAAAGACTTACGCAGAATTCCCCAGATTTAGTCCAGATCCATGTGAACACCTGCCTTCATAAGAACTCCAATTTAAGTAATAATTATTCAATCGATGACTATGCTCACTGCTACACTTCGACGTGCTTTTCGAAAAATCACCGATCATGGAGCTGAAACACACCTTTATCCAAAATGCACAAACACAACATAATATTTCACATACACTCACAGCACAAACTTAATGTGATTTATTATTCATCAGATATCACTTTTTTAAGGCTTCTAAGACACATACCGATGGAAATACTTAAGGTTTTAAGTTCCTAGGTGTATGATCAATCTCTTCTTGAGGCAGCAGGTCTTGGCGTGTTTCCGCGCTTTAAAAGAGGATTATGGTCTACAAAATTCTGACAAACGAAACCTGCTCTTCACGTCATGTGGCCTTCGAACTTCTCAGTACTTTGTCTCGCTAAGTGGACTGTGTTCAAAATGGCACCGTTTACATTTTTCTGTGGGTTTCAAATTTGACAAAGGTGAAAAGGAGTTAGTGTAGACTGGATTCAGCTTTACATTCAGTGATATAATTGGAAAAAGTGTGAGTGGAAATAAAAGGATCATGGTGGCTGTAGTGCATCACATATTCCGAGTATGGAGCACATGTAATGGCGTCGGTAACTTGAACATGTCCTTCGCGAATATTAAAATCGTTTGTGCGAGAGAAGATAATAAGTCTGAAGAAGGCCTCGTAGAGAAGTGAAGAAGCTTTAAAATCGGATTTCTTCGCAGCTTGACAAATAACATAACCTGTATGGGCTTTGGAAGTGTGCTTTTAAATTTTCATGTATTCGGACGCAATAATCTGAATTAAAATTGAAAGGAACCAGAAGAATACTCAATGGTAAGTTATTTATTGCAATATTATTGGGAAGATTAGTTGGAAGAATATCCAACGACGTGCTTATAGAGACGAGACGAATAGCGTTGGCCGTGCTGATTAGGGAATCCAAAAAGGGACTAATGATTCACTTTATTTGAAAACTTAGAATTAGTTTCATAGTTTTAATAATGAATACGCTGAGAATAACAATACAGTGTTAATGCCCAAAATGATTTCTCTGGATCATCTCGAATTGAAACATCTCGTATACGTTTTCCTGTGCTGCCCCATCATTTCTTTTTTTATTAATTCATCTTATGTCCTTTTCCTTTCGGACTGTAAATTTATATTTTGGCGGTAGAAGTCGGTAGAAAATTTTTTATCACTAGCTTCAAAATACCTGATGAATCAGTAGTGAAAACGTGTGTAAAAGAGAGAGAAATATCGAGAGATTGCAGTAAAAACGATAAAACGGTAATAATTGATTTCAAATGCTGTATCTTTGCAATCTTTCGTGGAGTGATTAGGATTTAACAATATTTAAATCAATTTTATCGTAACTAATATTTCTATTGTAAAATAATATCGATTAAAATTTCGTAGACATTTTAAATATTTCATTACCTGCTATGAATCACATAGGAGATGGAAGATATTAAAATACAGCAACTAACCATATGTTTATTTATTAATTGCGTAGTCATTGCATTAATTCTTTTTAGATCACATTGCATAGTTTCATAATTTGAATGATTGGAATTCATTATGTTTCTCGTACCGTTGTTCATACCATAGGTTGAACGTAAGTCATAATTACGTCACACGGAGGTATCAGCTATTTTACGTCGATTTTAAGTACAAGGTTTTAGAGGAACGAAATGTATTCCAATAATTTACAAATTAAACTTATAATATGTTTAAATAAATATATTTCTAATTTAATAACTATTTATCGTTACTTATAAGTTACAATTTTCTCCGGCAGGGGGAAAAGTGGGAGGGGTGACAGTAAAAGTAACTGCGAGAAATAACAACCAATCAGATCTCACCGTTTCGTTGATCCGTTGATTTTTTAGGTTTAAACTTTAGTTGATCTAGAAACTTCGCCTGGTGTTGACATGCTGAAGAACTTTTACGAAAAAACCGTTAGAATTCAAATTTCTTGGAGGTTAGTAGATTCTATATCTAGTAATTGTGTAGCATAATTTAAGTTTTACATAGTAAGTTATCAAATTAGAACCTCTTAAATTATTTATAGTTAAATTAAGGGTTGGAAAGACATCTTCCGACGTCAAGATGGCCGCAGGACTTCTCGGGGATTTCTCCAGTTTCGGTAAGTAACATAAATGAATCTTGCTTGAATTAATTCTTAGTTTAAAGACAATAATTGATGTTACAGTTTTTAAGTTGTTATTTTTGTGACAATCGTTAGTGTACATGTTTTTTTTCGTTACGTAAGACTCTCACGATTGACTATAGATGATTTACTATCCCGATTATTCGTCGATAGAAGATATCGAGATGACTCGTCTTCATGATTTTCTTACCATCATTCATCATCCGATGATTTAGCTATGTACGTTTATTTTTTATCTCGTCTCGCAAATTATATTAAAGAAATGAATTTACGATTCTCAACTTCTAGAGACGTTATTTGACGAAAGCCCAAGGTAATCCTTCGAATTTTTCCGATACCACTTTTACTCCTCGAATATTTGCTGTATTAAGGTGGAAAACAATTTTCGGGGGTTTTTTTTACTAGAATGAGTCAAAAATATTTCCGACCGACATCGTAACGGAAATCTACATTTGAATTTCAAGCTGTCTTTGGATTCCTTAGCTAATTAAACCAGTTCCAATATTTCTGTGGCTTGATTTACGGATCGAAACCGGCCTCTATCAGTATTCTATATTTAATTTCAATTTGGAATTTTTTATTAAATACGTAATTTAAACGGAAGTTTTCATCAAAAGATGGCCGTCTTAGAATTTTCTTTTTGTTCTCTTTAACTCTGATGAATAATGCATTGTGTACGGTTTTCGTAGTTGTGGAAGAAATGGAGGGAATTTAGTATTCGAAACTGGCCTATATCAGTATTCTATATTTAATTGTCTTTGGGGACATTTTTTATTAAATACTTAATTTAAACGGAAGTAAAGATCAAAGGATAGTTTCCTTAGAATTTTCGTTTTTTTATCTCTGATAAGTAATGCATTGTAGAAGATTTTCGTAGATGTGTAAGAAATGGAAGGGAAAGGAAGGTCTTGAATCTGGAACTCCTAGTTGCCGGGCGGTTCCTCTGATGAATATCTCCATCGATCTCGGTACATGCGCGCAAGTGAGAGATGCATGTTTTTCTTTTTGAGTTCTTTCTGTTTTTACACTGAAC
This sequence comes from Pachydiplax longipennis, assembly GCA_036926295.1. Classification (NCBI taxonomy): domain Eukaryota; kingdom Metazoa; phylum Arthropoda; class Insecta; order Odonata; family Libellulidae; genus Pachydiplax; species Pachydiplax longipennis. The sequence goes on along the minus strand of JAVFKF010000002.1, from coordinate 72,702,568 downwards.
TGAATTAGCGCATTTGAACGCCGGAAATCATTTAGTAATTATACTTCACATTGATTTCAGTGCATACAGATTTCGTTTAGTGTACCCTCAATTTGAAATATAGCCATTATTTCTTTATGTATGTCGTGCTTATTAATAAATTGAATAAAATATAAAAATAATTTTACTGTAATAGTTATGATGTAGAACAGGTTACTGTTAAATATGATCTTAACAATAATCCTAAATGAATCATTATCTTTGCCAATTGCTCGCATTTATATATGCACAACACAATAATACCCTAGATTATAATACCACACAATATTACCCCATTGCTATTCGCAAATGAATTAATTTAGCGTTTCTATTTTTCCAGATTCTGACATCCTTCCCTTTCGGCACTTCTATTTCTTGGGAGTTTCTTTTATGTGATCGTGGAAAGGCACTTATGAGGAGTAAGCAGGAACAAGAATACCCGGAGAACCACAAATGGTGAGCAGTTAAGAGTTTTTCTCTTTTGCATTTCTTCTTCTGATGGATCATTATTATTTCTAAAGTGTAGAATTTGAGTGGTTGTATTTTCGGTTGTTAATTAACGGATCTAAACCAGTTGAAACTGATTGGTTTATTAAAAGGGATAACATGGTATATCGGCTGGCACGAAATGCATTATTGGTCCGTTATTTATCGTGTAACAGCCAATGTATATTAACATGTTTCAGAGGGAAAGTTTTGCATGAAAGAACGCTTTTTGGGGAAACATATTTTCAGCAGGAAATATAACATTATTAAATTCTTCCGTTAAAAAGAAATGGTATTTATAGTGCGATTTGAAGCCACATTTGAAATTGATTATTTCGAATTGCATATGGAGTTTAAAATTTTCTTTGAGCAGCTTAGTCGTGACCAATAATGAATTCTTTTCTTAAACTTTTTTCCATTACAAACATATGAACTGCTAATCTCTTCACTATATTAGATGAAAAGTACTCCTTTCTGTGCGGAAAAACCGTGTGGTACCGTTATCATGGTATTAAATAAAAATATAAATTCGCGTATTAATTCGTTTAGGCAAAATTCTTAGCACAGAGCAACTGTTAACATGGAAATGTTTTTTGGCTCTCAGGAAAATATCACTGCGAAACCATACCAAATTGTACAAGACGCTATTCCCATTCTAAATATATTTAAATAATCAGCTAGTATTTTGAGTTGCTTTTGTAATTAAATTTAACGACCAATTTACAAGAAGAAGATTTATGGCTATTCATCACTTCTAAGGTTAAAATATTAATTATTAAATGTTTGAAATAATTTAATCCTTTACCATATGAAAGACGATGAATACTCCTAGTAATTAATTAGCTGCTTAAAGAGATTGGTTGAATAAAGGAACATAATGTAATATTTTTTTCTTAACTGCTCGAGAACCAGGAACTGTATTGTTGGAGGGATTTTAATCAACAATTATTTTAAATATCGTTTAATTTTTTCATCATCTCCAGAATGTTTTATAATCAGCAGTGAAATGAAATTTTATGTGTTTAGGAGCATCTGCTATATTAATCAAAATTCGAAAGCAATTTAAAGATTCACCACCTTTTCGTCTTTGGTTTCATATATTATTGGTAAATTTTATCAATATTTTAATGTTATTCTTTTGATCTACATAAAGCTCACGATTTAAAACAGGACTTGCGTAGATTTTAACGCTCTAACTGATGATCCTCTCCTGGTCTCTCACTTACATCGATAGAGACGCTTGTTTCAAACGATACAAACAATTTGATCTTTTGAGTCAACTATCTCCTCAAATGTAAATGCATGAAGTGGATAAATCCAGCAATTTTTAAATATATAAATATGTTTGAGAAAGACATTCTTAGAAAAGATAACTTCGTATTTTTCGGGTATTCGCAACTATGTTTTTTTTATCATGACGAGTGTTTCGGTATCATTAGGACTTTCCGTTTCTCTTGTACGCTTCTTGCTTCACCTGCCAGTCAGTACTTCTTGAAACGAGGGAGGCACTTTCCTTTTCACCTTTGTTTGTATTCAATGAAAATCAAAGGACAGTGAAAAGTACATTGATATTTTAGGAAAACGACTTCGTTATCATCTCCAAGGACAGCTGGCTCTTTTTTCCTTCACCGTTAAGACATTAGCCCCTCTAAATGGCCTGTTTTCACTGACCTTCGAGTCTTTTCTCAAGTACAAGTTCTTTCTAAGTTAGGTAAACAAACACAGTAAATATTACATTTATCATTATCTTAGTTTCACCTCCGGTCTGTACATAAACAATTTCTTTAGTTATAACTTAATATTGCTCATTTATCATTTGCAGCCCCCAAAAACGTTCTGTGGGGAACGCAAAAAATTTTAAATATGAATCCAAAGCACGACTTGCTCTAGCATCTAATTCTCTTATTTTTTTGCTCGTAATTGAATCGGCCGAAATAGCACACGATGTCTCAAAATTTGTCAAGCTCAATCTAGCTTCTGGTATTCTTTCTTTCAAAGATTCCTAACCTGCGTATGAGATCATCTTCGTTACCTTTGCCTTTTTTCGTAGCATTTTACAAATAAATTTATCCCTAGCGCTGCACTTTCTGGAGTTCACGGGTACCAACTTAATCCGCTGGATACTCTAATATTTTCGATGGAATTTTATGTTTGAATTTTGAAGTTTAACTTTGCGATTAGTTGTTAATTAAATCGATGTCATTATTTCTGTTTCTAAAATGTGATTCCAATTCCAGCCGAACCTGTACTTTATGTTTAATTTCAATTGAGAAATCATTTTCATGGAACTTGTTCTTTTAATCGTAGTTAAGGTCGCTATAACTTACACATAATGATTAAGTAGAGTTTCGCAAATTACAATTAAAAATTCAGTTGCGCCATGAAGTGGTAAATATCATTCTAATTTCCAGTAGAACTTATAGCGCAAGTCATATTTCTGCGACATTTAGAGATTATGAGTTGTGTTTTGAACCAAATATGTAACAAATTTTGCAATTTAATTAAAAATTAAAATTCGGAACAACTCTTAGCATATTTCTTTAGTTTTCAATTATTTTTCATTCATAATATTATATATAAGACGAATCTGATTTTTTAACTTTGAAGTTCTCACTTATTTAAATTCACAATAGAGTGAGTTTATTTTCAACGGATGGCTTAGACAGTTACAAGGAAGTCACTAAGAAGATTCTTATATCTGATATTTTGAGGAAATCTATTATGAAGTTTTCTTCGAGATAATGATTTTTGGGTGATGTTCAAGGTGTAATACAATACTTAACGATTCTCTTACCAGAAATCGGGTACTGAATTTCAATAGTTAACTTAATATTTACTGTTTTTCAAACAAATCTTTTATTGATTTACTAACACATCTTTATTATTCATATTTGTTTGGATCGAGTTTCCATACTCATCTCAGTTCAGAAAAAACGATAACTATAGTACGTACTCTAAGTATTCCTCTTTTTCTTTTTGCCTTTCATGCTTGTTAATCAACTTTATAAATTACGAATGAATCTACCGTAAGGATGTCTACCTGGAATTGGATATTTTTTAATTTGGTCTTAACCAAAATCCTGCTTATTTGAATTATCATCATTGGCCAATACTTCATCTAACAAATGTACAATACGGTATCACCTAAAATTAAATTCACTATTCATTAATAAATTAATCTTCTGTTTCTATTCCAGATCCAGATAGTAGCATGCTTTCCTCCTCGGCAATTGTTTTACTTCTAAGTTTCTTCTGCTTGATACGGAAGAAGTTGAGGATTACCGGAGAACCAAAATTGGTGAGTAATTCAAAAGCAATATATAATATTTTATTTACCGATTAATAATCTCTATTCTGTTTTTACATTAAATATATCTAGTATACATTCTGTATAAAATGTATTAATATTAAATTTAGAAAATCTGAGTAGGTTATCAGTGAAAACGAAGGGTTGCATTGGTCTCTTCTGTCCCCCACAACATTCTACTTTTATCAATTCGTAGGAGACGAAGCGATTAAAAGGAGAGAACGGTTATCCAGCAAATAGTTTTCTGGCAAAAGAAAATAGTCCTAAATTATCTTTCGAATGAAGTTAATTAATATTTTCTAATTTCTGTCAAGAACAAGAAACGTCATTTTTGTTGAGATATTAATCTAAAAGTAATTTAGATAACGTTTAATTTTTGGTCATTAGCTCTCGATTATTTTATAATAAGCAGTGTAATGACAATCAATTTATGATGTCAATATTATAATAAGTAGCGTAATGACAATTTATGAGTTCAGTTTTCTGATGCATCAAGTGAATATCAACTCTCGTTACTGTCGATGATGAATTTCCTTATATATTCCTATTTAAGAAACTCAAATCGTGACATCAAATGTTTTCATGAATAATTAATTCGTTACGATCTTTTTAGATTGTTCCATCAAATTTTTTAGCAGGAGAAATGTTTTGGTGTCCTTAGGATTTTCTTTTGTCTTGTTTATTTTGGACCCCTCGTAAGTCACTTTTCCTCTTATTCACTCCCTATTATCATAAGACACTTTCCTTTTTGCCTTTATTTACAATCAATGAAAATGAGAGGCAATGAAGTGTACACTGATATTTTTATTGACTTTGTTATCATCCAAGGACATTTGGCTCTTCCTTTCTTTCACTGTAAAGACATTAGTCCCTCTTAAATAGCCGTGTTTTCAATGACCTTCGAATGTACACTCAAGTTCGACTTCCTCCTAAATTACCGTAAATACTACATGTATTATTATTCTATTTTCTCCTCTAATGTTTCCATAAATATTTATTGTGTTTTAACTTAATATCGCTCATTTGTATCACTTGCAACCATGCTTAAATATACTGCAGGGAGTCTGAAAATTCATATTTAAGAGTGTGAATGTGCCGTGTTTATACTGGATGTTTTAGCGAGATTTTTCATTTCAACTAGAGTTCGAATCTTATTGACTAATGTCGGATTCGTATTGTGATATGGTGTGTCCGTTTGCTATTCGTTAAATTCGTAAACAGGAAGTTGATTATTTCGTCTCTAGCTTATTATCGTCAGCTAGTACAAACATTCAGAAATTTATAATCAGAAACTTTTAGATCAAATATTCTTTTGCGATTGTAGTCCTTTTCGTGAGTTAACAAGTTTTGGTGAAGTAGATGGTTCGGAAAACATTTCAATCGTCGACATACTGATGGCCGTCTGGCACCAATTCCTAGAAAGGACAACTAACACCTTCTGGGAACATCCCTCCGAAACTCTTATCAATTAACAGCGGATTCCAATTTATTCTCTTTCAAATAATAGTATTCTTACATTATATGTGCCATGCAAATTTCATTACGACCTAAAATTAGATTGACTTAATCTATATATATTAAAAACGTAACGGTGTCTGTCTGTCTGTCTGTCTGTCTACAAAAAGCGTTTTTCTCGCCAACGCCAAGAGCTAGAGCGATGCTGAAACGTGCATTCGATGTAGACTGCTGCACCCTACAATGTGGCAGAATTTTCTTTTACCTGAACGGCCCCAGTTCGAACCCAGAGAAGAAAAACCGTTCTCATAAGAAATGCACGTAAACCTCACTTTTATCGGTTGCAGGCTACGTTTCTTTTGCAAATTTTAATTAGAAACAATAGGCTTACGACATCGAGATAAGCACCAAAAGAAAGAGAAATGAATAGAGATTCTAATTTTGGTCGTGAAATATCGTTATCGAGTCGAAATGGCGAGAATTCGGTTAAAATAAACGGAAATTTCGTGAAATTTTGAGGCTGTAAACAACCAATCCCCTTGACGACGGATACGATTGTTGAAACCGAGGTAATGCGTTTTTCCATAAGAATACACTATGATTGATATGTCCATATGAAAGTAATCATTAAAAATGAATGATAGTACATGTTCATAGTCCAGATGTCTGGTCCAGACCAAACAACTGCACCCAGAGGGTGCATGCGCGCGGCTAGTACTTTTGTTAAGATTCTATTGTATTCTCACGCTTGTTTGACAGATGGTTAGCAATAATTGTTGATGGTTAACGAAATTCGGAGTACAATGTTTTCTTCGTAGTAATCTAACTTCACTAACTCCTCGCATTTTATGATGTAATACTCTCATTCACTAGATATTTATCGGCCTGAAGAATTAATTCAGAAGAGAATTGGGTAACTCAAAGGATCGCGCACTACAGTAGATATTTCATGAATTGTGTCCCTGAAGAGAAGTTCTGAAGGCTTTCGTGTAGATTCTGATTATTACTTACTGATGAGAAAGTAAAAATGTATAACAATGTAACAATTGTCGGTAAATGTTTAAAAGATTTTGGAGGATATGAAGGGAACTCTACCTATTAAAGAATTCGTTCTCTTTTTCCACAGGTAGATCCGTCATCATTAACTTCAGAACTACACGTGAGTACTCAGTTTCTTTTCTGTTCAGATGAACTTACATAGAGGATATTAATACAAGTTTTGTGCCTACAACAGCAGTTATTGTTACATTAAGCCTAAGCGACAGTTGCGATCTTTGATTTAAATATCCTCTGCATTTTATATAAAGATGAGAATTTAACCATCAAGTTAACATTTAATTTACATTCAATAACTTTTTTTAACTTAAAACGTCAACGATGGATTATTGCAGCCATATCACAGTCAAATGCTGCAATGAATTTGACAACAGTTATCAGTAGTTTTCTTAAGAAGTGCACCATAGATGTACTAACCACCTGCTCTGTAGGGGGCGTGGGGAAGGCATTTCCTACAAACCTAGCCTACTCGTAGGCCTACAGTCGCAGGCATCTGTTTCAGGGGCCTTTCTTTCACCTTCTTCTGCAGGGGTGAGGTAACTAAGCACTCACTTCTCACCTGCTCGTTCTTTCTGTCTATGAGGTCGGAGCTTGTCCTTGAAGTTGTGGCAGGGGGCCCTCTAGGCATAGAGGTGAACCCTATAGCACGTCACAACGGCCTGGAGGGTCCACTTCTTAGGGTTATTAGGGTTTCCCCCCCAATCCCCCCCTTCCCTCCCTCATCGGCGGAGTCATCGGAGAACCACCGTTAGTGACGGTGTGTCGCGCCCAGGAGTAATTTTTGGTGTTGGTTAAAGTAAAGAGTGTGTGAGAAGAACCAGGAGGAATTTGTAAATGTTATAACGATTAAGGAAAGGTCAAGCAGCCACTTAGGAATGCTGTTATCATTTCACAGGTTTTAATTTTCTTCTGGGTTTCGCGTTCACGAATCTTTTAAGATACAAACACATGGGAGAATTCAAACTATCAGTAATTTAAGATAATATTTTGAAAGCGGAGCTCTTGAGCAAATATGGAGATTGAGAAAATTGCTAGCATTTTGCACGATATCTGAATAAACCGCATTTAAATCTTACTCAGATTTTACTAACCAATCTTAAGAAAATTATCAATTTCTGTTAAAAGAAAACAGGAATTCCATTCACATACTTTACGCGCAATTCATTTAGACTTCAGTCTTTTTTTAAAATTAGACTTTATTTCGAAGTACTTATGAAACTTATAAAGTAAGAGTTGCATTTGGAAATTGAATTTTATCTCCGTTGTACGCACTACATGACAGCAAACTAGAAATCCAACTTGCCCAATTAAACGAATGCAGTTCATCTTCACTGTGAATTAATGGAATTACGGTTCTTTGGTACACTAGTTTATTGATTAAGAAAATGACACGTTCTTGAGGATCCGACTCTAATGATTAGCTAACCACCATTCTATTATAGCATTTAATTTTATTCATTACTTTCCTTCACATCGGAACAGTAAAGGACAAATAAGTATTGTTTAATGACTGTAATTAATTATTAAAAATGACGGTAATTATTAAAAATGACGGTGGTTATTAAAAATGACGATGCATACCTTAACATTATTAATAAGGGATATAACTCATCTTAACTGACCGAGAGATTTAACGGCATGTTTACATAGATAGACGAGACGCAATACAGCAATATTTTAGTTTACATAGTCTATATTCCAATAATTGTGGGATATTTCAAGTTTAACATCACAAGATTATAATCGTTTTTTTCCTTTACTTGAGTTATCTAGTTGGGTGAACCTTAATACTACCTAGAAATAAATTAGTCGGTGTTTTTAAATTCTGAATTTTTCCCAAAACTGAAGGAAAACAAGTCACTCATCATGGACAGATAGTTCTATAAGTTTCTGGCTACATTGAAATGTATTTACGGATTAAAACTACACCATAGCCATCAGAGTACTTAATCTAAATTTTTGTTTTTGAAAGATTGCTTCCTTCCAAATTAAGTGTTAGATGGAAGAAGAGACAACATTGTCTCAATCTCGCCCCGCAATAAAGACGTGTTATTATTATTATTATTATTATAACACTCTAAACTCTATTCGATTTCTATTCTAAATTTCACGAGAAATTAATATTCCGAGAAACAAAATATTAATTTTAGAAAGATGAAGATTATATTTTGAAATGAAAATTAAATGAGAATCTATATCATGATCATCGGTTTCCAGCGACCACTAATTTTGGTAAAATTTTACGGAAGACAAAAGATATATGGAATCTCAGCTGTAACAGATTTCTTAATGAGGTAACTATAATAGCATTTATGAATATGTATATATATATACGAGTAAAAGTTGCTTGCATACTGCAAGCTAATTGGTAAAAATTTACAATTAGTTCTCCTTACGGGTGTCATCTTCGAAGCTTATCCAGCAAAAATTTTTAAAATTGCCGCAATACATTTCTTACGTTAGAAATTTTCATCCATCTGGCATCGAACTCACGGTCATATGCAACCTTTCTTCCACTGGTTCTATAGATAACAACTTCAAACGCAAACGCTGTGATTTTGAATAGTCTCCTGCATAAAGAAAGGCCTCAAAACAATTTTAAAAAAATTGCGTAAATGACCGCCTGGCGTCGAACACAGGACCCGTTCGTGAGAGACAATGGCATATGAATGTTAGAGAAGTGCTACTCTGACGTGTTTCAAAGTTTCAATTCAGTATCTTATCGGGAAGGTCCTAAAAATAAGATCCGTTATTCCCGTTTGAAATGCATGGTAGAATCGGAATGACGCTCTAGCATCGAACCAAGGACCTCTAGAGAAGCAGTGGACGTCATAAAGGAATCTTCTCAAAAGCCTCTGTCACCATTCCGGGTTTTATCTTTCCAATTTATCGGGAAGGCATTTTAAAAAATCGTACCTGATATCAGCAATGCATTTCTTACGGAGGCATTTCGGACCCACCTGGCGTCGAACACACGGACATTTGGTAACATTTCTTCGTTTGGTACGATGGAAGACCATCTCATCTGTAAACACCGAGATTTTGATTGCTCTATCGCATCGAGAACGGCCTCATAACAGATTGAAAAAATTCGCGCAAAAGACCGCCTAGCGTCGAACTCAGGACTCTTCCGTGAGAGAGGATAGCAAAATAATATTAGATAAGTGCCATCCTTACTTGTTCCAAAGTTTCGATTCAATATCTTATCGGGAAGGTCCCACGCCTCTGTCACCATTCCGGGTCTTATCTTTCCAGCTTATCGGGAGGCATTTAAAAAGAATTCCGCAATGCATTTCTTATGGAAGAATTTTGCATCCACCTGGCGTCGAACTCACTGTCATTTGGCTACATTTTTTCCATGAGAAGCATAGAAGACTACCTCAACTTCAACTTCCGAAATTTTGGTTACTCTATCTTAACGATAAGTGCCTCAAAATAATTTTCAAAAATCCGCGCAATGCATTCTTATGGGAAAATTGCGATTTTTGGGAATTTCTGGCATCGAACCCATGATAGCTAGCGTCGAAGTCTGCATTATTCTGGCATCTAGAGTGTAGGGCCAGTACGTCGAAAAAATCTGACGTCGATGGCGCTTGTGGAACATAGTCAGAATTCGTATCCCCTATATATATCTATATATCTATATATATAGGTATATCCGGAGAGTTAGCTATATATAATAGATATATATCTATTATATAAAGCTAACTCTCCGGATATACCTATATATATATATATATCTATTATATATAGCTAACTCTCCGGATATACCTATATATATATATACCTATATATTTATAGGGGATACGAATTCTGACCATGTTCCACAAGCGCCATCGACGTCAGATTTTTTCGACGTACTGGCCCTACACTCTAGATGCCAGAATAATGCAGACTTCGACGCTAGCTATCATGGGTTCGATGCCAGAAATTCCCAAAAATCGCAATTTTCCCATAAGAATGCATTGCGCGGATTTTTGAAAATTATTTTGAGGCACTTATCGTTAAGATAGAGTAACCAAAATTTCGGAGGTTGAAGTTGAGGTAGTCTTCTATGCTTCTCATGGAAAAAATGTAGCCAAATGACAGTGAGTTCGACGCCAGGTGGATGCAAAATTCTTCCATAAGAAATGCATTGCGGAAATCTTTGACGATTTTTTAAAAATGGCCTCCCGATAAGCTGGAAAGATAAAACCCGGAATGGTGACAGAGGCGTGGGACCTTCCCGATAAGATATTGAATCGAAACTTTGGAACAAGTAAGGATGGCACTTATCTAATATTATTTTGCTGTCTTCTCTCACGATCGGGTTCTTAGTTCGTCGCCAGGCGGTCTTTGGCGCGAAGATTTAAATTTGAACTGAGGCAGTACTTGGTATGATACTGTATTTAACGGATAGCTTGCAGTATGCAAGCAACTTTTACTCGTATATATATATATATATATATATATATATATATATATATATATATATATATAGATATAGGGGATACGAATTCTGACCATGTTCCACGAGCGCCATCGACGTCAGATTTTTTCGACGTACTGGACCTACACTCTAGATGCCAGAATAATGCAGACTTCGACGCTAGCTATCATGGGTTCGATGCCAGAAATTCCCAAAAATCGCAATTTTCCCATAAGAATGCATTGCGCGGATTTTTGAAAATTATTTTGAGGCACTTATCGTTAAGATAGAGTAACCAAAATTTCGGAGGTTGAAGTTGAGGTAGTCTTCTATGCTTCTCATGGAAAAAATGTAGCCAAATGACAGTGAGTTCGACGCCAGGTGGATGCAAAATTCTTCCATAAGAAATGCATTGCGGAAATCTTTTTAAATGGCTTCCCGATAAGCTGGAAAGATAAGACCCGGAATGGTGACAGAGGCGTGGGACCTTCCCGATAAGATATTGAACCGAAACTTTGGAACAAGTAAGGATGGCACTTATCTAATATTATTTTGCTGTCTTCTCTCACGATCGGGTTCTTAGTTCGTCGCCAGGCGGTCTTTGGCGCGAAGTTTTAAATTTGAACTGAGGCAGTACTTGGTATGATACTGAATTCAACGGATAGCTTGCAGTATGCAAGCAACTTTTACTCGTATATATATATACACGATGGCAATTATAAGTATAATAGAAAATTCCTTATTCCTAACTTAGTTAGTTAACTATATTTACTTTTAATGATCCTCTTAATGTTTATCAAGTTACATTCGAACATTTTCCGGAAAAAGCCTTCTATCAAACTGTCACAACCAAAAATACACCTTTTGAATAATTTATAATGACTTTTAAACTTTTATTGAGAAAAGGATCCATGTTTTCACGCATTCTAATATATCTAATGCCATCGATGGCTGAAATCATAATAAAAATCACCTTCAAATGTGATTCTGAAGTACCATATTTCTTCATGCATAAATAAGTTTCGAATAATTTGGGGTCTAAAATCAGGGTTCGTCTTATAAAATTGTCGTAGATTTACGTTAAAAACTGCTACGGTATTCTAGGCAGACCACCGCGTGGTTGGACGTCGTTGATAATAATTTTTGCGTTATTTGTTTTTAGCGATTTTTTTATTTGGTGTTATCCTCTCGAACTTATTAAACTACGCTTAGAGAGTTATTTACATTAGTTACTAGTTCTAAATTCAGGTCCTAAAATAAAGGATCACCTTATGAAAAGGAAATAATGCATATCGGGGATGGATAATTTCACAGCTCCTCCAAAAATCTATAAATCCAGTACAGTCGTTCAGGGTAGTCCTCACCTTATGATGTGAAATTGTTTTGATCACAAGTATATATCCCTTAAATAATATCCCTTTTATCCATTATATAATATCCTTTTTATCTGAACGTACTCTGTCCGGAGTATTGTTTGTTAAAGATTGCTTCCAATTGACTTTCAATAATCGGAAACGTAAATATTCCTTTAAAAATTATACATTAAATAAAAAATTAGGTTAATCTCGGAGAGCCGATAAGGTAACGCGTTCACTATTGGTGAAACTGTTTCATGGAGAAGCCCATGTGGAAATCGTCTCATTTGTCATAAATTCAGCTAGTTTGGTATGAATATAAACGACAAAATACAAAAACTATGAATTTTGCCAAAAAGAAAGAAGTTAACAAAAGCGATTGATGGTGGAAAATGTGATCAGTTGAATCAATTCCCCCTCTTGTTTAGTGTCATTTGTTAGAATGAAAGGTGCACATATATAAAGTATACCCAAGAATGCTTTCATGAAATATTGAGATGGGAAGGATTTCTAAAGAAAGTAATTGAAGGAAGAAGGGAAAAAGCAGAGGAGAGGAGAAAAGCATTAGGTGTTGGACGATTAAAGTGGCGGGATAAAGCAACAAGAAATTAAGGGAAGGGTGTTGATTTGGGAATTTTTGGGTACATGAATCTGCCATTAGCCACTCTTTATGGTAAACCATCAGTTTTAGGGCGTTCCAATCATTGTCCAGTAACAATTGCAATCATTCCTTCATGTTCATAGGCAGTAAAAACCAATAAAACACTTTTCAGGGGATTGAGTGAAAACGTGTTATAAGCAGGATAGCGTTTTAACTGGGATTTGGCAACTTTTTCTTGCTCATTGGAATGACCTTTGGGCCTTTGAGTAATATGCGGTTATTTTTGTATTCGAGAAAGAGACCGTTTATTGACGTAATCGGCTTGCCGATAGCTTTTCGACATCTTATGGATTATATGTATAAGGGGAAGTCAGCAAATATAATCAAATTTCTTATAAAATAAGCGATATACTCTTTGAATTCTAATCAAGCCAATCATGTAATTTTACGGAGAAGAAAGTTCGCAACACTATATTTTCTAGATGTTTATTTTCGAGGAATAGTTTCGCGTGCATGCTGAAAACATCAAACGAGATATTAAATGCACATCAGAAAAGGTGCTTACAAATAAACTCGTGGAAACTGCGAAGTTGTTTACTCTCTTCTCCTTCATGGCTTTCCACAAGGGCACGCCTTATCATACTGATTTACGTTACTAGCTGAGGTGTCCATTGATTCTCAACGGAAAAATAGAATGAAGTCGTATTATATTGCAGTTAACATTCTCCTTTATTAAGATAATTTAACTTTACTCATATTACCTTAAATAAATAGAACAGGTTATCCCGTACAAAAATTTTGAATCCTCTAAAGTTTCTCACAATTTAGATCCGAATTCTAAAAAGGAGAGACCCTCACTTTTGTCCGGGGATTTTGATGAAACTTTTTGTGGTGGTGCATAAAGTAGAGTAATGAAATAGTGTAACGGCGTTTCTCTGAATGGGCCTTAGTTTCAATGCAATAATTAATTGAAAATTGAAAATCTGAGTATAGGCAACCCCGCATTACACGCCCGTACTAGCCGAATCTGCAGGAAATAACACGTTTTTTACTAATATTTTTAACTTAATTTTCATTTTCGTTTTTAATTATTTTCCTTGTTACTTACTTATGGACTAAATAATAATAATAATAAATAGATTTAATCAATAGTCCCATTAAATAACCTTCGCCAGCGCTATTTCTTCATTTACGGTACTTAACGACGGCTATCCTAGGAGCACAAAAAGGACTTGCATTCGAACGATTTCGGATTTCCTATTCAATAGAAAGCGACTGCCTTCTAATGTTTAATAATAATCACTAGGTGCCTCATAGTTGTTTGTTGAATAATAATCGTCTCCGACCACATATATGCAGATAAATCCCTAGCTAACGGGAAAAAATTTAAAAATATTGTGGTGGTATCATCAAAATGGGGGAAATTGTCTACAGAGATATATCAGGGCTTCCTAAGAAGTGTAGTAAAACCATACGTGGCGACTAATCGTTTTCTTTTGATAGTTGATTCATGGGGAGGGCAGACAAACTCTGCAATTTATGAAGAAATATTTATTGATGACGAAAATATTCCGACGTGCACAGTAAAAATCATACCACCATACCATACGAAATGCACACCAATATGCCAGCCTTGTGATGTGTATTTTTACAGGCAAATGAAGATTTTCATTTCCAGGTTACAAAACTGTAATTATCTAATTCAAGAGAACCGCGAGATTAGTGCCCGGGAAGACAGCATTCGTATACACTCACTTGTGCATTTTCAACTTTCATCGCCGAAATTCAGAGACATGTTACAATATGCATGGTACGCATCAAAACTAGCGGAGGAAAGAAGTTTTTTCCAGAATGTGCGTCAGGTATGCTTCCCAGATGAAGTGCAAAAAATGAATTGTGATTGTGGAAGGCAATGCTTTGTAAGATGCTCATGGTGTAGAACCTATATATGTTTCTGTTGTTTTTATAACAACTTTCATCCAAATAATTGTAAAAAGACTTAAATTTTCCCATTTGTAAGCAAAGATTAAAAATTTAACATCCATATACAATTATTATTTTACCGCTCATTAGAATAAAATAAAATAAAAAGTAAATTTAAATTCTAGGAGGTTTCTAAAATTACTCGTCACTATCGGATCGTTTCGTATATTTAAAGGAAAGCAATCATAAATATATTGCTTCATGCTCTATATCGTGTATGATCTTGTAAATATTACGTATATGGCATCATTTCAATTATCATTTTACAGTTATCCGAGTTACTTTAAATTTTTATTGTATTTTTACCTTTTATATTGAATTGTTGAAATAGTTCATTCTTTCTTAATAGCCATTTACATACTCAAAAGGAGAATACTACTGGAAATATACGAAATATATTTTAGCATTTACCTCATAGATTTATCTCACACTTTTATGTGTTTTACGGGCTAGATATTTTCCAGGATTTAATATTTTGACGTTTATATACCAGGAGTTCTATGTCGTGTATAACTATTGCAGAGAATTTGAAAATTTTGTGATTTTGAATTGAAAGATACATAATTCTGTCATTTCTTCCGCCGAAGTTGGAAATTGTAAATCTAATATGAAATTAAAATCTCCTTAAATGTCTCAATTTTCTTGCTCCTTTTGTTGTAATTTATACCCAAAAACTTATTCATTATTGAAACTGATAAAATTTAAGAACACAATCAACATTTCCTCTCCTGATAATTGAAGATGGATAAAAATTATTTGTATCATGCGTAGAAGTAAATGATAGCAGGAGAAGTCACTCTCCAGTCATAAGCATTGCGGCACCACTCATGGGGAAGTAAGTTTCTTTCCAAATATCTATCAGTATTCGTTTCCAATAGAGAGACGTTTACCTTCACAAAATTCTAGTGGCTTCGATATATGTTGGCTTGAGTTTTGTTAGAAAATAGAGGTGACGTCGAGTAAGACATTAATTATGGAAAGTTTCCCGTTAGCTAGGGATTTATCTGCATGTATGTGGTCGGAGACGATTATTATTCAACAAACAACTATGAGGCACCTAGTGATTATTATTAAACATTAGAAGGCAGTCGCTTTCTATTGAATAGGAAATCCGAAATCGTTCGAATGCAAGTCCTTTTTGTGCTCCTAGGATAGCCGTCGTTAAGTACCGTAAATGAAGAAATAGCGCTGGCGAAGGTTATTTAATGGGACTATTGATTAAATCTATTTATTATTATTATTATTTAGTCCATAAGTAAGTAACAAGGAAAATAATTAAAAACGAAAATGAAAATTAAGTTAAAAATATTAGTAAAAAACGTGTTATTTCCTGCAGATTCGGCTAGTACGGGCGTGTAATGCGGGGTTGCCTATACTCAGATTTTCAATTTTCAATTAATTATTGCATTGAAACTAAGGCCCATTCAGAGAAACGCCGTTACACTATTTCATTACTCTACTTTATGCACCACCACAAAAAGTTTCATCAAAATCCCCGGACAAAAGTGAGGGTCTCTCCTTGTAAGTCCTAATGTAAAAGTTAGATAAGATATACAAAAGTAATAAGTATGAAAATAAAGCAAAGTAAAATCTGAAAATAGGGCATTCCTTCTTGGGTCACGATAACAGCGTAAAAATTTACAGATTGAGTTCTCTGTCTCCCAAGACTACACAAGCTCATTCGCATTACCTAAACAAAGATATATTGTTTAAATCCCTTAAATCAAGCAAAGATTAAGGATATGAGCTCATGCTTCAACTCAAAACTGAACTCAGAAGGCCATATTTACAAAGAGCGGTCATCGAATGAAACACATGGGAGACACTAATCCACTCGATGTGGTCAGGCTAGAAAAACTGCCTCATATTTTAGTTTAATGAAACAATCTCGCGCAAGAGTAGCATAAGTTGGCAGTTGGATGAAGACACTTAAAAGGCCGAAATTTGAAGGATTGCTTCAAGAAGGGTCCCTTCCATTACGAAGCGGGAGAAATATTCGAAAATTAAACGAAAAACTTCGGCTAAATTAGATGAGAAAAAGTAGCGAAAGTTTGGACGTGGAATGGAAGAAGAAAAATTATTATATATCGATCTTTGAAACGCCTAACTTGGCCAGGAAACTTTCAATTTTTCATTTCGAATTTCCTTAAATAATTTATTTTGAGCGCAAAAAGTCTTACTTGCATCCTTAAGTATTGCGTAAACTAAGCCATTCGCGAGAGTCGAAATATAAGACGGCAGAAGAATAGAACAGTTCACGAACTTATTACAATTTGATATGAGAAATGAATTTCGAAGAGAGGGGAAAATGAGAGAACGCTTTTTCTGGAATGAATGTTTCTTGTAACGTTCTTGTTTCTTGTTGATTGTAACCGAGTAGGACTTAATTTTACTAATGAAGCATGATTTAAATATTCCAAAATAATAAGGGTCCAGATATTTTTTGTATTCATGCAAGTTCCAACCATTTTCATACGTATAGAAGTAATCAAATTAAAAATACTGTTATTCACACGATAAGATTGTCTCACATTGATTCACAAGAACGATTGTCTTTTCTTATAGATGCATTATAATAATATTGTTACTGAAACATGGGACAAAAGTATTTACGACCGTTACTCTTAAATAAACAACAAAGATACCTGAAAATAAGAAGTGTATTATCTGTTTGTATTCCATTGAAGATTCTCCACCACTAGAGAATTCGTTTTCTGCATCGATAATTGACTCTTATGTAGAAGTTATACTTTCGGAATAGTGCAAATATAAGATAGACATCTCACGAGAAGATTTGAATTCTTTGAATTCTATACGAAAGTACTCGATATATACAAAAAATAAATGCATCGTTTCAAGGCACATAATTTTAATTTATTTACATACGAAATTGATAAATTAAAAGCATAGACCACTTAGGTCCGCTTCTTTCGTACTGCGATTTTCTTAACGCGAAAAATTCGATTTCCTTAAATTTGGGCGAATCATCGGAATTGGTGGCAGATTTTTTATAATCGTCCACGATCGCAGAACAAGTAGTAAGAAGAACAATCGCTAGGAGATCAACGATAAATCCCTATAAATAGGGCGTCGGCGCAACACAGCAGCGACAGGGAACACTTTACTTTAGAATGGAGGTGTTCTATTGACACCTTATTAAGTGCTTTGCCACAGTGAAAGAAGCCATGTAATACTGGTTGCCTTTTCGAAATATTTTTTAAGAGTGATATACACTCACAAAACACTGCTCTACCTTTCTTAATTATTCGATATGTTTACCTCTTAAGATGCGACTAAGAAGGGTGCTCTGAGAGAAAACTGATAGGAAGCGGTCTGATTCTCACAAGTGTAAAAATAGTGGAAATGAAAATCTATTTGAGACACTATTAGCGAATGCGGATTGCAGTGGGGGCAGGAAAGGAAGCAAGAAGTACGAAATCAACAGAGACCGAGAGAAATCGTTTCAAGAAATTCGCTTTCACGAAGTTCGAAAATTACGGTACATAATTCACCTTAACGTCAACTTATTGTATTTAGATAATCATTCCTTATGATAGAATTTACCACTGAAATACTGGATATCTCAGAATTATATGTCACTATTTGGCTTTATGTAGCCGAATATATTAATTCCTGCTACTTTGACGGTGGATTTTCGCGGATTTGACATTTGCTAGCCGAATGAGGATGCATGGGACGGTCAATAGCAAAAGGTGAAGGAGAACGATTAAAGCGATATCTCTCGGATTAAATGATAAATGGCTACGGGAGAATTTGGAGTGAGTGCAGGCGATCACAGCGCCACATGCGGAAAGGAAGGAACTATCCAACGAAGTATCCACTCAGCAATATTTCAAATGAAAAATCAACCGAAAGCACAGCAAGTAATGAGCGGAGAAAACAGCAGGCTGTGCTACGAATCGTAAGTAAATGAAGCGAAAATATAAGGTCTGTCAGGTCTTTATTACGGCTAGATTGAGCCTGAAAAGTCTCTTCTTTCGTCTAACCTTTCGTCAATTACATACATAAAAAGTTTTGTGAATAGAAATCCTTCCCCTTATTTGTACTTTTCCGGTTAGCGCAGAATAAACCATTTTATTTTTTATGTTAGTAATATTGTGTTTTAAAGCAGTATGAAAATCGTATGAAATATCGAATAAAAGTTTTGAGATCATTCAGTGGAAGATGAACGGAGCCAATGTTTACCGAATGCAGGAAGTAAGAGAGTACGTATACTAATGATTAGCCATCTGCAGATGGTTTTGAAATCGGCAGTGAATATGCATCCTAAACGAAGATTTTTATTCCCGCTCTTTAAGAATAATTTTTTTAAAGCAATTGGAGATTACAACGATGGAAATGTAATTTACAATACAGTACAATTGGAGATTGCCTTTCTATTCGCAATGAGAAGAAGAAACGAAATTAAAGTTGATAAGTATCGCATTTGCTATTTCTTTTGTAATGACGTAGGCAGCGAAGGCCATCCGGAAACACAACAGCAGTCTTTCACTTGAAAATCGATCGTTTTACATCTGAAAGATATTTACGACCATCTCTATACGATAATACCTATATACTATATATACCTATATACTATATAATACGATATACTATATACGATAATACCCCGTACATCGGGGTATTGCTGAGCATCGACTTCCTTACAATCCATTCACGTTTGATAGAAAATTTTAAAAAATAACAATTACATTATTTATGTCCATAACCGCATAGACACGATCAAATGACTGTAGCATAGAGTCGAAACAGAAGCACGGATAGTGAAGAATTATGTTTGGGTGAGTGAGATAGATTAGGATAGTACGGGAGCACTTTTTAATAGCTGCGGAGAGCAATGGGGAGTAGATCTTTTAGTGGAAAGTTTCTTAAGCGAATCACTCGCATTTTATCCATTGAAAAATATTGCAGATATGAATTTTGATCTCAACCTTCAAAGGGAAGTGCGGCGAATTATGGACCATGTCGGAAAAATTAATGACACATTTTTACGCATCTGGCTGCGAATCTACGAACTTACTTTCAACGACTACAAATAATTTCTCTTTGCATCTTTCAATAAATTTTCCAATTTCTTTTATCCTCCGCGTTTTAATCTTCATCTCCATTTCTTTTTACTGTTTCCTTCAACTTTCTTACGTTTTCCTCTCTTTGTTTTCTTGAATTGCAATCTGCGATCTAAAATGAGGTTTTTCCCTCATAAAAGCCTGCTTAAACGTACTTGTTAATGGTTTGAAACTGGGTGAGAATGTGTAAGACCACTGAAACGGATTTGGGTAGAGCACGTGACGACGTCACTCAAATAGAAAGAGGACTACAAAGGTGTACTTCGGAGTTACTTGGTAAAGAGAAGCTCAGGATATTGGAAATCGCTGATGAAGACCTTTTAAATCCGAATCCATTCTAATTAGGACAAGGATGAAATGGAATGTGGGACAACTTTGCCTCATAAAGACAACTGATCGCTTAGTGAATACTGAATTTCCTCTTTCGTCAAAAATAAGGACTTTGTTAAGAGAAAATGTCAACGGAGAGGTCAGCGATTCAATCTGTATAAGAGGAGTCCTCTTCGGATGTCCTTCTTAAGACGAAAAAGGACTTCTACTTCCCTAACCACTTTTACTCTTCATTCTTACTTACGTTCGCGATTTCTCTTGTTAAGCCGAAAAAGAGAAAAAGGTGTGATTTGTTTCACGGCAATGTTATAACTTACCAATCGTTATTACCGAAGGAAGTGAAAAGGAAAGTGGAAGACCTGGGTTCGAGTCCCAGTCATGTTGCTATATTTCCCTTCTGTTCATTCTTCGGTTTTAAAGGTTGCAAATCTACATGTGTAACCTACCTACTTTCGTTTTTCTTGTAAGGCATTCTTTCAAAGGAAATTTTCGATTCAACAAAATCATATCTCGTACGGGTTTCCATAATAAATAAAGCGTAAATAAATTAATTAGCAGCAGCATTAATTCGTTATAGACTTAAAATATACGTTACATGTATTCCATTCTACAAGCGATGATTTAGAGGAATGTGATTGATTTAACCACAGGATTACGGTGGCAGATCATTTCATTCATCCACTATTTCTAGCAAGGGATTGAAAATAAACAAAGATTTAAACGAGGCACCCTGTGTATGTTCTGGTGCAATTCGCGTGATTACTTTTCGTGATTTAAGGGTTACCCCACAATTTCCAAAGAGATAATCTTATCTTATCTGCTAAAAAATTAACATTGGCTACCTAATTCTGTACATTTCGGAGACTCTAAAAAGTCATAAGTGACTGGGATTTGAACTCAGATCCTCAACTTTCAGAGGTGACTTATCTAGGAAGGTATAAGAGTTACGTATTTTGAGATTGATAAAATCACACATGCTGGACGTCGATTGGTGAAACCTTAACTGAGAAGGAGATATCGCTTCCATCGGATAAAAGTAAGACTTTCTCTTTGTTGGAGGAGAGCAGGTGCGAAAGAATCGCCATCCTCAACTTGTAAATTTCTTACCGTTTAATCCGACTGTGAGGGCGCTGAAGCTATGGAATAAATCACGAGCAGATATCGGAATAATGGGGAAAATTCCTTCGCTAGGGAGAATTATTGGTAGCGTTAAGGCGAAACACAGCTGCCAATTCACCAACACCCCCTGCCACACACCGGCTCTATTTATGTGGATAGCGATGTTCACTGACAGCTCTCTCGATATCCAACGCTCTTCTTACTCTTATTTTCACTCATCTAGATATCAATAGAGCATTACGTTGGTTTGATAAAAGCCATATTTTCAATATTGTAATGTCTAACGTGGTACTAAATATGTCTTGATTTTTGTTGATAATGTACGTACAACATATTAATATCCAGTAAATTAATTATGAAACATAAATACATAAATATCAACCCAGTAAAGTAGTTACATTACTTATTTATTGTTTAATTTTCAGGGAAATAAGGCTCATGTATATATTAATATAATAATCATTGTAAGTTTGGAATATATGTATTGTTTATTTATTGCGTATATATTTTTGTATAGTCTGGTATATATGAGGATAACAAACTGCCTCCTGTGCCTTAATGTTAATAAAAAATAAATCCTAATATTGACGAAATGGGACAAAATCAAAATAGGAGTAGCTGTGAAAGCTCTTTCCACGCATAGGGACCAATTTTCTCGGGGAGTCGTCTCTGCTTGTAAGAATGAGTAAAGTAATCCCAGTCTTCATTTCATACTACTAGGATAGGTACACGATTAAATAGCTTCTTGGGGGATTTAGTGAAAAACACGTTATTATAGCGTTACAACCATTTCAAGATTCTACTTATTTTATAACACAGAATAAAAGTGAATATTTTCTTGCTCCTTAATTTTTAAATCCATTTACATCTTAAAACAAAACGGATTGCTTTATTTACCAGAGCCTTCAGGTAAACATTTCAGGTCAATCACATAGCACATGTGCGATGTGTCTTAAGCGGCATATTTAAAGGGACTGATCGAGAAAAGAGAGCGAGATAAACGGGTTTTGCAACCTACGAACTATTATTATTAAAAAGGGAAATGTTTAAAACATAAGATGACTGCCACTATTTCCTTCCCTTCTTTCAAATACAATCCACCCTCAGTCCCCTCAAACGCACTCCCCTAAGAAAGGGAAAACATAATACAGAGGGAACAATAATAAAAAAGAAACGGCTTTGCTATTTCCAGTGATTCCCACTCCATCCACGGAGATATCCTCCAAAAGGACCCCAGTGTGGATGAATTCCGGAGGAGCACTATCCACTGAAATGTATATCTAGACGAACAAGAATAAGTCAAGGTATGCCGTCATGGAATACTTTCTTAAGGAAATAACATAGTATTTACCATACAATTAGCCCCCAAATTTGGATTTTCATGCAATTACAATAACGAATCGAAAGAATATAACTTTATAAAATTTCACAAAACATATTTATTGGAGGACAAAGAAAATTGGTGAACAGTAACAGCATGAATTTATGCAATAGCATAAAACTCGGAAACAGCATCAGTCAACTGACTCACAGAGACATCGTTCAATTCAAACGGAATCCGAAATTTAAATAAGCAGCAAACAAGGATTATTAATGTAGGATAGACGAATTTAAATCAAAATATACGGTCATGTTTTGTAGCGTGAATAAAGGAAGATTTTACCGCTATAAGATAATGGAGTGAAAGACAGGCATGAATGTACTCCCAAGAAAAGGTTTATATCTAAGATGAACAATTAAATCAAGAAAGAGAACAATATATTTTCTAAAATGGCAGTCGTTGTTTCCAAAAGAAACACAAAGGTTAGAAAATCACGCAGAGGTATTGTGAATAACAGAAGATATAGGCTAGCCAATAATGGGATTGCACGAGATTCGGTAGTAAATTTTCAAACTCGACAAGACCTAAAAAGTGTGAACTCGCAAAGGATGGCTCACAAAGGGAAAGGGTTTTCTCCTTTAAAGGCGTTCGTGCGTCTGCTCTACGATCTATGAATCTATTATTTACATCCGTGATAGAAAGTCAAAGATCCTCCACGCCTAGAAGATCCCTTATAGGATTGAAGTGCCACATTCAGGGTACAAAGATGTGAATGTAAACCAATGAGGTAAAAAGGTGAGCAGTTTTCCGTTCATGTGCCATTTATAGCAATGGAACCACAAATATCATATTCCTTTCTAAATAGGACGCAAAACCTTTTTTTTTGTGTATACACGATGACTCTTTGAATCTTCTACAGAACATTGAAGAATGAAATTATTCTCGGTTAAAATTCACATGTCGTACATTGAAAAAGAACAGTTCTAAATGAAAAGAAACCCTCAAAGATAAGCCCCTCGAGCACCCAGTGGCGAATGCCTCAGGAAAACTGCTGCTCATTTAGATAATGATTTATTTATACTAAGCTTCACATACAGCGGTTAAGCCAATTTAAAGTGAATGCCAGCAGCAACAAAATAAAGCTAAATATACATAAAAACATGAAATAATTAAGCTTTCATCGTAGGAACTAGAATTTTGTAGTTATCTTCTGATGCACTACACTTAGACTATGATTTAAATAATAATCTATTATATCTTTCTTCCAAAAAGTGATAAAAAATTCTGCTCCCCTCTTTATTCAATATTTCAGAAGGAATAATCGCAGGAAATGGAGAGCTTTGAGAATTTGCTTTCGAAAAGGCGATCGGAAATGTTGATGTTCACAATTGTACTTAGTGTTCTGATCAGGCGGGAAACCGTATCATTCCAATGAAGATTTTCCAATACAGAAAGCGTATAAATTCTTTGACGATGGCTGTTTCATAAGCACGAGTCGCCCATTCAAATTAAGAGTAAATTAATCGGCTTTCTTAACGACAAAACGCCGCCGAAGAAGAAGAAAGTCACGACAAGAGAAGCTATTTCAGAGAAATTGATGTATCGAATATGTATGAGAAAAGGGGACAATGAACATGTGATTGGATGGAAAAGTAACGAGAATGGTTAGAACGAGCCTCCCGAAAAAAATCTCTTTCGAATATCTTCTATTTTCTTCTTCCCTCCGCGATTTGCATCCCCCTGGCGGATAAGAATAGAAACCCCCGGTCTTATCTTCCCTCCCAATCCCTGTAACTCCACACAATATGGCCACCCTGAGGGTTGAGATCTGCAACTTTGCATAATGGCCTGGAGACAGTGCGTAAATCAGGAAGGGAGAACGAAGGGGAAGTGAGATCTTACGTGAAAATGTTCCATATCGCGTTTGAAATCGCATTGCTTAAGAAGGGTGCTTTCGCATCAGTAGGAGTTGCTTTTGATACTTCTTCTATTAGAGAAAAAGTTATATTAGAGGAGAAAAGAGTTGGGCTGTATCTTAAAGAGTAACACGTATTGTAGAGGTACTGAATTATAAGATCACCAAAGTTTCAACCAACACTTATTACCAGAATTATCAAGAACATA
The DNA here is from genome assembly GCA_036926295.1 of Pachydiplax longipennis. Taxonomy (NCBI): domain Eukaryota; kingdom Metazoa; phylum Arthropoda; class Insecta; order Odonata; family Libellulidae; genus Pachydiplax; species Pachydiplax longipennis. The sequence goes on along the minus strand of JAVFKF010000002.1, from coordinate 72,677,918 downwards.
CAAGAATAAAAATTCACACCTTTTTGAAGCAAAGAAAGTAAAAGAAATGACGGATAATAAATATATTAATTAATCCTCCTTGACTACCGCCTACTATTTCATCATCTCTTCAATTTAATTCAAATTAGAACTTCGGAAATTTCAATGATGTATCCGGATTTCTCTAAATATACATATGTTTGGAAATAGTTTACACCTTAGTAACCTTGGATAAGGGTATTTTTCTTACTTTTTATGACATGATTAGAGGATTGATAGGAAATTTTGTATCCAAACTTACCTAGTGACTTGAGTAATAATTGAATTGAGAATAATTTAACTGTTGGTAGCCGATAGTGTAGGCAGCACCTACATCTCCCTGCAAGCTGCCTCTCGGCACATGGCAGAACTACTTAAACATAGTTACTCGAAAATAACGATTCTTTGCTTTCATATTTCTTTGTATTGAACATCGAAATCACATTTTCTTTCAATTTTTACATGTAATATTATGATAAAGAGCAATGTCTCCTATTTATTCAGAAATGGATCATTCAAATTCAAAGAAACGAAAGCTGATTATAAAACGTCTCCCAAAATTCGAGGTATATAATGAATTTCTTCATTTCTTCATAAATTAGAGATAAAGGCAAAAATTCCATTGGAATTGCAGCGACGAAAGAAAAACACTGTCCAGAGGAAAGCTTTCTTTAAAAGCGATTAATGATCTATTTAAAACGTTGCGATACAAACCGCAGTCGACGATTACGAATAAGGTTTAATTCCATACGAAGAGATATAAAAGCCAGATTTAAAAAAGAGAAGATTTCTTTCTGAAAAAATCCCGATGAAATTTGGCACTAGAAAGTGAGAAAGCAGAAGTAGCGCCATTAGCAGAACCAAGTCCTTTCCTTTCTTGGGAACACTCAGAAATCCAAATTCCACTCGCTCGAATAGTAGAAAAGAAGGATTCCAAGCGCAAGCGTCATTTGCCATTTTCGATCCAAATCACAGCGACCAAAATAAAAATAGGCTTCAAAGATTTCATGCACTAAATTTGAAGTTCAGTAGGAGTAGCTGCGGGAGATTAACACACTTGAAAATCTTGTCTGTAAACAACATAACCCTGAACCAGTCGAACATGTAATTCTAAATTTCTAAATTCTAAACTTTGCGAAAACTTTGTCTAGTATTTCAATTTATCGTCGAATTCAATCAGATATGTTGGTAAGAAAGGAATATATGAAAACGACAGTTGAAAAGGCTTCGCGGCCAGCGTCTCTTTGGGCTGTCTAAGAATCATAATCATTTTCAGGACTTGAACATAGAATTATATATCTATATTATGAATAGAATTCATGATGAACAAAAAGAAATATCTATATATAAAATAAATAACTTCCTAAATGTGTAGTACCCACCGTATGATGATTTATTTGCGTTCTTTCTTCGCAAAGTTCCTTCATAAATCGATTTATCTCAAATTTAGATTAATTCTTTACAGCAATCGAAAGTTAATCTACGGTACATTGCAAAACTTTACACTCAGTAGTCCTTTCGTCTCTACGATGAATAACTTCGACAGATATTCGAGAGTAAAGAAATTTCATTCCAGCAAATGGCTGAAGAAGCGGAACGGTCTGTGAAAAGTGTCATTGGATATTTTTTGGGGATCCAAGGGACATTCGTGGGATCACTGTGAGATCGGACGATAAAGCCGTCTTAGGATGAATGCAGGGATTGAAGGAGGTGATTTAAGGAAATTAGGGGATTAAGGGGACTCTTTCCCTATCTCCAGCCGCCTTTAATCAGTAGAAAACACATCTACATTTGCCACAAAACCTACTGATGAGTTTCCTCTATATGTTTATTTTGCTTCTTGCAAAAATACTCCCAAGTGGGTGGCCTCGGGTTCGATTCCCGGTGAGAGTCCACTTGCGCGAGATAACCTTAGCTGCGAAAAACATAACAATAGTTCGTTCTTTTTGTGAGGTTAAGCCAGAATGACTTATCTTCCACATAACCTTTACAGATATTCTAAGCACAAAAAATATATTCGAAGGTATTTTCTATAATTAAACTAAAACTAGAGAAGAAAGACTAATTCAAAATGAAAAATCGAAAGATGTAAAAAGTAAACAATTTGTAAAATCTAATACATAGAATCTGTAGTATGTAATGTGATTGCTGAGCACACCTTTAATTTCACTTTAGAGAAAGTGGTTGCGATTTGAGTGAATACAATTTTAGAGATTCTTGGTTTTCCTTCCGTGGAAATGTGAGGGAGTGAGAGATTCGTGATTTCACTTGGGATGGCTAAGTGAGAGCAAATGTATGGGATCCAGATTATAGAAGATCGAGAGGTTAATGAAGATCCATTTATTCAATATTTATAACTTTATTTCCTTTCAGGAACGAACGACCATGAACCTACTATGTACGGCCTATCTTGTTTTTCTAAGTTTAGTACATACTCTTTAAATTCCACAGACTTGGGAGTAATTTTGTATTTGTCCATGACAGACAGAATAAAAAAACGAGCAAAATGCTTCATGTGGAAACTATGTGTGCTTTGCAAAACAATGCAAAAGAAGAACACCAGACTATATTCGATGGATCGAATGCACTGGTACTTAAACATCGAAAACAGTCGCTTGTTCTTATTATGAAGCATTTTGCAAAGTTATTAAAGAGGATTTAGTTTACCCGTGAAAATGTTCCACATTTATTTATTTCTCCAGTGAATTCTTTACCCACATGCAAGACGACTCGGCATGGGACAATATTTTGCCGAATTAGATATCCTTGCCGTTACCGAATTTAGCCAATTATTTTTGATGAATCGCATCCAAAATTACTGCGAAGTACATAACAATGAGGCCCAATTGTGGTGACGAGCTAGACAAAGGTCTTCAACGGAAAACTTGGAATTCCTAAACAGCTTCAATGTAACCATTTTAAAATCAAATGAGTGTTCCCGCCTAACGCCGCCTCAACAATATCCTGGGGATATGCGAAGGGTAACTGACATTAACAGAATGAAGTTCTTCCCTTCCATGTTCAGCGCTCATATTCTCAAACATTATTCATCCCCCTCTCGAGGGATTGACCTCCGATGTTAGCATGCATTTCTCCTGGGACTATTCTATCGGGCCTTGCTTAGATTAGTTTACGTTCGCGGAAAGTCCCTCCATTTAACTCCCTTCTTTTATAAATGTTCTTCAAGGCGTCGAGTAGACGGATGAGGGCAAACAAAGCTTCTTCCCATCAATCAAATTAGTCCTCCCAGCAAAAGGATTTTATCACTCCATATGATCAATTCCTGATTTAATGCTAAAAGAATTTCTGTTGATACTAGAAAATGATTCACGATATTTGAGATATTTCTCCTTGTACTTTAAGGAATCTAGAGAAAAAAAACAGACGAAGAGGTGTTTCAGGGATTACCATGGATTCTTAATCTGATAAAGGCCAGATGATTGAATCACTCAGCTTCGTGTTCCTGAGATAATTCTCCAATCTGTAGCAATTTGAAGACCACAAAAATAACTCGCATAGACTTATTTAAGGGAATCGAAGTCTTTTTCCGGAAACCTTACAAATTTGGCCAGTGAAAAAGCACCAAAAGATAAAGTTGAAGGAAAATTAAAATACTATGCAATAACAACTCCTTAGATTAATTCCCAGTTTAAGGAATCGGATAATACAGACTATGATTAATGCTCATGAACTCTAGTTTAAAACTCCTCAGAATTCACAGAATTTGAATTCACGGTTATAAGTAATTAATTTCTTATAATTTATTAATAATAAAGTAAAAGACCGAAATATGTTTGAGAATGGATAACCCGAAGAAAACGAAGAGCAATCAATCGTCGATTGAAATAAAATGACATTTGAAGCTGAAAAATTTTAATAAAGAAATAAACGAGTAAATGAGCACCATGATTGGATGACATATATTTTATCTATAAAAGAACAACATAATCGATGTTGAAACTAAAATGGACGTACGTTGGGCATTTCACAATAAAAGAGTATCTAAGATAAAAATACAGTTCGAGTAAGAAGATACTTAATAAAATTGCTAATAGATGACTTCTTCCACTCTGCCAAAGAGGAAGACTTGCACGTAGAGAAGAGTTACTGACATAAAAAGAAAGGCGTATTCAAAACCTTTGAGTTTGAGGTCCCAGGTTCGAATACTAGTGCGGGCATTTATGCTCCCGGTCGTTTGTTGTTATGAGCGTACATTTTAATTGCGATGCTTGTCCACGGAGCTGTAATTAAACACCCTTCCTCATCCTTAATCTTATGCAACCGTCATATCCAAAGAGGTCAACTGGGCTCCCCATTTTCAGAGAATATATTAGTCGAATGTCACGCGGATTATCATACGATTGATTGCCACAGTGTGAATTAATGATTGCCATAATGGAGATAGTCTGAACTAAATTTAACAACACATTCTCATCATGTAATAAATACATGCACACCCTACCAAATGCCGGAAGGGTATTTGTGTATGCATCCATACTTTACTTTCCCGTATCTTTCTCGAAAAAAAGAATTCTTGAATCGAGTGGATCTATTTCTCCCTCGCAGTATCAAAACGATCAAAGTAACAAAGAGGACGCAGAATATAGACAATGTCTTTTTCGCAATTTCTCTGGATTTAAATTAAGCATTTGATTGAACGCATTTTCCATATTCAACATCCATTTTCAATTCAACGGCTAACAGGAAAATAGACAATTAGTGCAATGGGATCATATCCGTGCTCTGTATTTAAAGAGAAGTTTCTCTCTTTAAAACCCGGTTTAACCAACGGCAGCGGATTAATGGACTCCTTATGCATCAGTTACTCCGCTTCCCCCTTCATTATTTCTCCGCTACTTTACCAAACAGTTTAACTCCAACAGAATTCCAAACGAATTAAGGATTTACTATTGCAGTGGAACCTCAGTTCACGAATTCAACTCGTTCCGAAGTAAACTGGTTTTGTCGGAATTAATAGATTAGTCCTCTCCCAAATAATTGGTTATTTATACTTGTACAATCTGCGCTTACATTTCATCCACCACACTCATACCCTTTGCTTATATATACTCTAAAGCCAACTATTCTGCACTTGAGGATACTTCGCGTCGAAACATTTGTACATGCTGTGCAATATGTGGGTTTACAAACTATTTGAGAAATTAGATTTACAATTGGCGTTTTACAGCACATACAATCCCGACAACCTTTTCTGCCCATTTTTCGTCTGGATACGACGTTCTTTTCTTCGGAAAATGTTCTTGAACCGATTTGTTTGAGATGAACATGAACCACTGTTCTATCATCCCACTAAGTTATTCATTTACCTCTCTTAAATCGATCTAATATATAATTTGGCGAACCAATTAATTTTCGTTCCCTACCGTTTATGCTATTGTATAAATTGATCTCTTATCATAGAACTAAATCTGCTAAAACATGTGATATTTACAAGTGAAAACTGACGATCTGAGATATGAGTTCACCTGCAAACGATAAACGTAGCAGCCAATCTCTTTGGCCCCTACATTTCTCATCGAATTATTCAATAAGAACGGGACTTGAGGTCGAACTGAAGCAGAATTATTTGAAGGATGAACTTAAAGAAAAACCCTAGGATTTGATTCCCTTCAATTTTCCTCGTAAAGAAAGTGAGCTTCAACTTTGTTCATTATGAGGTTTACTCGTGAGGACGCCTTTTAATGAGGCCCAGACAAAGAGAGGATTACACTGGGAGTTGGAATGGGCTCCGTTGTCTCAAGGAAGCTAATGAATTCCTTAAGAGCACATAAACGAGGGAATTGACTCCCACCGAGCGCGCTATGTCGACGATAACTAACTTACAATCTGAATGGAGAGAATATTTGTTTTATTCAAATAACTGCTCAAATTAATTTTTAAAATACATTTCGTGTAGCCGTATGTGAACAAAAACGAAAGAATGGTGATACGGCACGGGAAAGTAATACCTACATTTATTCAAAAGCACTTTTACTTTCAAATCAATAAGTTTTACAATGAAGAGATATTGCATATATATTTACGAATCAGAAAAATCACAACGAAGGGTAGTACGTTTTGTAAAGAATTGCTATCTGTGAGCGACACTCGGATTCTCTCGGATGAGAATTAAAAGGAAGACGATTCAATCACAGACTTAACTTATTCAATACATTCAAAAAGAATAGATGTTTATGTGCCCCCTTAATTACATAGGCAGGCTGCGAGAAGGTCAAACAAATAGATGCTATAATCAATCGATTCAGGAGTTCATTTTTCTCCGCGAACGATATGCGAAAGTAATCGTTAAACTGGAACTGAAACACTCCATGACGCGGGAAAATATCTATTATTGCTAAAGAGATTTCGAATACAGATCGACGCTGCCTCATTACCGATTCCCGAAAATTAATACAGTTTATGAAAAATAACAAATTTGTACTGCCAGATTGGCGGTTATGCCAATTAACAAATATCAATTCTCTTAAATTGTGCATTTTCTTTGTTTAACGAATATCAAAAAGAGAAAGTTATAAATTTGACTCTTGGATTATTATAATATTGGCGATAATATAATATAATCCTTAGCTATATTCACACCTACGTTTGTTCCAATTAAAGATCAACTCAGATGTGTCTAGTTTCCAAAGTTTCAAAAGCACTTCAGCAAAGTTTCCTTAGAGAGTTTATGCAAGACAATTTCCGCTTCAGAGATTTGAAAGACGAGCCAAAGGAAAATTCCAAAGAGTTGTTCTCGAATGGGCTACTTCTGGACAGCAGTTCAGCGTATCCCGTGAAACTGTTCAACGAAAAAAGTTTAAAATGGGCCATTAAATCAAGCTGATTTCCTCTATTCCATATCGAGAGGAGAGGAAGTATTGAGCTCAGCGATAAGAAGCGAGATATGCTAACGAAAGCATGATCGAAACAGGAATGTATATTTGCTGAAGAGAGATTCACGCTGCGTTGGCGTTACACTAAAATTGGCGAAATTGGGGCAGTCCCAAGTATAAATACAAATGAAAATAAAATGAAAGACAATAAAAAATGCGAATAAAAGTACAGGTAAGATACAAATAGAAGTACAAGTGAAATACAAATAAGGTAAAAAATAGAATAAAATGGAAATCGGTCAAATAAAGAGATAACTAAAATATAACCAATGCATACAATAAGAGAAAAAATATGGGGCTCAGTGTTAGAAAGGATTAAGTTGTAATTTGGCTGTGTCAGTGGAGGTTTGATTTTGAAAGAGGAATGGGTAATAGTGGTTCTTAAATGCCGGTAGTGATGGGGAGTTTTGAATGTCTTTAGGGAGAGAGTTCCAAAGGTTACAGACGGAAACATGAAAGGATTGGTTGTAAATCCGTTCGGTGTTTTCGTATTTGAAGTTGATGGTTATTTCTAGTGCAAAGGTTGTGTATGCTCTGCATGGTAAAAAATGATAGATATGAGCAGTTCATTAATAAGTCACAAAAGTCAGCTCTTGCAATCAAAATGAATTACCCTGCTGAAAACACATGAGCCATGTTACATAGTATTTATACATTTGTCCTATTTTGTAATTCTTGTTTCATGTCAAAATTTCATTAAGAATAATACATAGGTCTTTTCACATTAATGCGTAATACATATGGTTAAAACTATTATAGTAAAATTATCAAATAATCAGTTTCAGTTGTATCAAAAGGTTAACGCGAAAACATACCTATATTGTACATAAACATGCATTAGATGTGGCCAACCAAACCGTTTAATTAGGCACTTGAAGGGAAATCTTAAATTAAAAAGTTCAGTTTCCACATCTATAGCGAATTCCAATTTTTAGTCATCAACGAAGGGAATATATTTGTCTGTACTACAAAAATTCAGGGTCCCGAGGGGCAGCGCGAAAGTGGCTTTGATTCCCGATCAGATCTCAAAAAACAATATTACTACTACGGCATTACTGATGATTGAAATTACGATTCACAGTTAGCATAAAATTTCGAAAATAGTTTTTAGCTATCAATCTGATCAAATCAGCAACAATCCAATGAAATCTGATTGCACTGATGATTTTAAATATTATGATTTGTGTAGTAAGGTTACATCATTCATTTCGTATTTTATTTTAATCAAATCAGAGAAATTGCAACTCTCCTTGACAATAGTTACGCAGTTCCGTAAACCAGGAATTATCTTTCCGCCAAAGGATATAAAAATTAAAGGCAAATACGCAGGAAATGCCATGAAACTAAATCATAATAATTATCGGATAGAGGTAGAACAAGTAAACTGATAGTTCTTTGAGATTCATGGATACCTAAGAGGAAAAAAAGTTTAAAAATAAAATGTGATATAATGTTAAAAGATGGCAAAGAAAAAATAGCCATGATTAATTTTTGAAGGATTTGGTATAAGATAGGGAAAGCGATTAAAAACAGAATTTGAAGATCGGTAATTACGGAAATGTTATAAATAGAGAAGAGGCATTAAGAGAGGAATAAATTGATAGTTTGGATTGGAGGGGAAGAGAGAATGAATGCAGAGAAGCCACATTTTAAACGGAAAATATGGATTGATATTCAATTGCATAGATTCAAAAAAAAATATTACCTATAAGTAACGCAAAGAATGAGTAGTTGTGTTCTACTAAAATAAAGAACCATGAATCGCGTCCGTCCAGAAGAGACTCTGTTTAAATAGAAAGGCTTTTTACGGGAACATCCGATCTTAAGCGGATGATTGTCAATTATCACGATTAATGCGACTAATTTGAGAAGAATTCTGTTCTTATATGAGCATGATTACATAAGAAGCACAAAATACAATCCGAATCAAATGGCAATTCTGATATTAACATGTGACTTTTCAGAATATCCTTATACATTCTCCAATGTCACCAATTAAAACCTTTGATAATAATGATTATTTTATTTGTATTTGAAATTCCGGAGCGTAATTCTGCCTTTATATTCGACAATAGTCTCAAACTTTCCATTATGAATGATCCATCATTGACTCATAAAAACAATATACACAATTATTTTGATCTGGGAGCAAATAAGCTAACACTCTATCTACTTCTAGATCTATTCGTAACATTATAAATTCCATTAATTTTTTGCCGAAGAAATAGTGTGTTATAGTTGAACTACCAGTTTTCAAACGTGTTTTTAGAACTAGTATATTTTGAGCTACTGTCAACATAAGAGATAATGTTGCTTATGAATTTTTCAATTCGAGAGTATTCATATAAAGAAATAAAACGCCAAAAATTACGTACATATAGCTATTTAAATAAACCATTCCTGAAACCTTTCTTTGAAATCTTTGTTTGACAATATAAACTGCGAAAACAGAAGTTTCAACAGAAACAGAGCTTTGGAAATATAAAGAAGAGGAGCTCTCTCTAGAAAATTAGAAATGATTGCAGAAGGGCACCTGTGGAATTATGGGAAACAAAGCGATGCAGAAAGATATCGATTGCATCAAAGAGACACATTTCAAAGAAATAGACTTCGTTCCAGAACGACAACTGTGCTAAATACTAGTTAGGCTAAGGAATAAGCCCTATTTTCCGTGGGATTTTAATTTGGCTCTTATCTAGAGAAAATTAATGCTTGATAGTACTTAACTGGAAATCATTGATACCTCCTGGGCAATAATACTTTAATTCGGAAAAAACAAAGTAGAGTGAACCCCTTTAAAATGCTCTCGCTTAACCTGGAAAATGTGAAGAATTAAGAAACAGGCTTTTCACATTCTTCAGCAAATCCTTCTCGCAAAGTGTTAAAACTTGTAAATAAAGTAAAACTGAGTTAAGAGGAGACCACGTTGTAAGCGGAAAATTACAAACTTTTATTTCCAGAAAACAAAAAGAAAGAGTTTTCTGGCTCTACAATTATTAAATGAGCGCATTATCTTCTTTAGTTCGCTGTAGATATAAATTCACTGTAAACGAAGTATTCCTGTTTAATATTGGTCTCGTCCTTTTTTAAAGAATTTTCTGCTTTTGGAAAGAAAAAGCGTCCTATAGCATATTATAATTATAGCGTTTTTCTAGGGAAGAACAATATAAACTACTTTTGGTCCGAATGAGGCGGTCAATCGGCATCTGAGAACTGGAAAATCCGCATCATAAGTGGGTAGCGTCTTAATCGGTGTTCTTACCACGTGTTTCATGCGAAAGGGACTGGGAGACAACAGCGTATTAAAGGAGATAGCGTTCTTAACGGGTGTTGCTGAATTACAACAGTCGGAATGAAATAAGAATACTGATGGCTGATTCCGAGCATTTTTTACATCCACAATTGAGTTCAGAATGTGAAAGTGATTTGCATTGATTAATGCGTTCGTGAAATTTTCCCAAATGAATATAATATCCATCGAAAGAAACGCATAAATGTTTTATAAAATTGAAACTTTTACTTAAATAATCGACGACCGGGATATTCCGTACTTAATTAATCGATTTAATTCCATTGCATTTGCGTAATCCATAACAATTATCGAGCGACGATGATAAAGAACCGATCAGTCTGCTTCATGCATAAACACCGCTCTTTTCTCTCGTTAATTGAAATTTTGTCTATCATTGATGCAATGGACGGTTGAAACGAACGGCGTACTCTCAATTCTAGACGCCAAAAGGAAATTTAAAGTGCAGGATTAAAATATGAAGCAGGTATGAGACATCACAATTTTGAAATATCTTTAGAATATTGGAAAGAATTATATGCGCAAGAATATAATAGATAAGTTAGAAAAAAGAGTGACATTTTAAAAATACGTAGGATTACTACATTAAATTACATTAAATTATTACGATTAAATTACAGCTAGTTTTCCTCAGCGAAAATTTCGTAGAAAAGGTCACTATGGTGCAGGCAATTTAATTTAAAGAGAGCGGTAGTTGAAATGAAATGACAAAGCTGTCCTGACACAAACTTTCATATAAT